>OY282520.1:37833508-38433508 GCA_958296335.1 Urtica urens
TAAATTAATTAAATATTATTTTAGAAATAAATCAAATAAATTTGGGAGATAATTAAGACAATATGGCCGGCCATAATAAGAGTTTTATGGGCTGGAAAAATTGTTTAAACTCATTAAAAGGAGTTTTGGGCTTAAGTTTGACAAATGGGTCTTAATTGATTTTGGCCGAATTTTAGAGAGAAGGAGAGAGAGGAAATTTATTTCCCGGCAGCCCTTCCTTTTCTTTGAGTTTTATTCCTTCTCCCTCTTGTTCCCACGAAAGACCCCACCCTCTTTGTCTCCTAAAAATCCCTTGAGTATTATCATTGACTCAACTTGTGGTTGTTTGAGTGGTTTTTCCTACCACAGGGCCGACCACTTTTGGAGCAACGGAGACACGATGCTTTTGAGGATTTCCTAGACGCACGTGGTGTAGAGGATCAGCCGACCTTTTGGACGCATCCCGAGACTCAATTTCGCAGATCCGAATTGATTGTAAGTTTTCTATAAACGAGTTGGATCTTAATGATATAATCTTGTAGGATTGTTACAAATTTAAGATCGCTCATTTTTGCATGTTTGAATGAATTTATTGATAAGTATATAAATTTTTTGACATGCTAGATTAGATTTAATGATATGGTTAATCAATATGTTTTAAAAAACGTTTTTAATATGTTAAATTGAATTATGAATTTCAGGCATATATAGATATGTTTCATAATTAATTAGGTTAATTGTTAACTAAATTCCAACAAATGGTATCAGAGCCATAATTGTCATTAAAATCGATTTTATGTGTTGGCGTTTTTGTATGAATTGCATTTGTGAATGTATTTGTGTTTTATTGATGGATCCTTATTCTAATTGGCCCTAGGATTGTTTACGGGTTACGTCCCAGTTTTTTATTTTATTTTTATTTAAATTTGTAATTTATTGTAAATTTAAATTTTGTAATTTGTAATCCGGAAGAAAAAGAAGAAAGGAGACCACCACCGGGAATGACCGCGCGTTATGGAACGCGTGGGAGCTATCACGGACCATTCCGAATGGCCCAAGGACCTGTGTGTGAGACACATGAGGGCGGTTTGGATCGGCCAAAACCCTAGTGTGGCCGTGTGTCTTCGGACGCGTGCGAGCTAGCTAGGGTTAGGCCCAACGGCCGAGATTCGAAAATTGTTTCTGAATAAAATTTAAAATCTTGAATAATTAAATTTGCTTATATCATTTTTGAAATAATAAAAGTGAATTTAGTTATTTGAGTGTGAGATATTGATCTCAAAAGTTTTAAAACTCGGTTTTTTCCGACGGCTCGACGCAAGACAAGAAATTAAATAGTTTATTTAATTTTATTTTGTAAATGGTTGTAATTTTAGAAATGGGTCATTAGATAAGTTAAATATTATGTTATCATTTATTTAAGCTTATCTCATATTTTTGTAGGATTGTTAGAAATTTTAGATCGCTCGTTTTTGCATGTTTGAATGAATTTATTGATAAGTATATAAATTTGTTGACATGCTAGATTAGATTTAATGACATGGTTAATGAATATGTTTTAAAAAACGTTTTTAATATGTTAAATTGAATTATGAATTTCCGCCATATATAGATATGTTTCATAATTAATTAGGTTAATTTTTAACTAAATTCCAACATCAGCAAGGTTGTCGAACGTTTAGATCTTCATGACTTCAGCATCTCATCTATGAACCATGTCTCGTACCAGATGATACTTCTGCTCCATGTGTTTTGAGAGCTTGTGACTTCTTGGCTCCTTACAGTTAGCGACAACCCTACTGTTATCACAAAGTGTGATTGACTTGCTTGCACCTGGAACTACTTCCAAGTACATAAGGAATTTCCTCAGTCACACATCCTTCTTTGCAGTTTTGCAACCTGCCACATAATCGACTTCCATGGTTGAGTCAGCAACGCAAGATTGCTTTATCCTTCTCCAGACCACGGATCCACCATTTAGGGTGAACATAGACCCTGATGTGGACTTCTTGGAGTCCTTATCCGCTTGAAAGTTAGAGTCGGTATATCCCGTCATATTCAGGTCACCACCTAAGTATGCAAGCATGTATTTTCTGTTGGAATTTATTTAACAATTAAACAATAATTACGTGACATATCTAAATATGGCGGAAACACATAATCAATCCTAATATGTTAAAACTCATTTTAAGTATATTCAATTAACCTAGGCATTAAAAATTACTATATGTTAATAAACAATTTTATTCTAGACATACATGTCAGCAATTAAACAATTCAATCTAACAACCTATAAACAAATTCATAATGCAGATCCAAATCGTTTAGAATACTTACAATTGAGATTGTAAACAATCTCGGACGTTGGTCGCTAACTCCGGAAGGCCTCGTCACAAACTTTATTTTAAATCTGTCACCGGTCGGAATAGACAGTTTGGGCCCGTCGGAATGGATTTTGGCCAGCCGGCCATAAATGGGCTTGTGGCTTCCTGCAACCAAACGAAGCTCCGAGACCTGTGCACCAAGGTAGGTGGGACCTAGGGCTAGGTGTCTGTGAAGTGGCTCGACCAGATTCCTTGTATAACTCCTGTAGTGACCTAGGCACACTTACGCCCGGCAAAAACTCCAGTCCAGCGAGCCAATCCAGCGACTCCAATCCGGCCAGCAAGCTGAAATGAGCCTTGCTCCGTTTCGCTCGATTTCTTCGTGTTTCGAGTGAACTCCTGCAACTAAAATGTCACTCAAACACCAATAGAAGATTCAACAATAATTCCCTCAAATTTTTAGGAGATATAGAGGGTGGGCTCTTCAATCGAACAACGAATGATACTCGGGATCACTCAGGGACACTCGGGAGATCACAAGCACACCACAGGGAAGGACTTGGCCGAGATTTTATGTTAGGGTTATTCTAATTAAGGCTTCAAAACCCTTTAAATTGAGAGAGAAAGTGGGCTTTTCTTAGGTCAAACCCATTAGTCAAACTTAAACCCGTTATTCCTTTAAAAAAAACATTTTAAGTAGAGAGAGAAAGTGGGCTTTTCTTAGGTCAAACCCATTAGTCAAACTTAAACCCGTTATTCCTTTAAATTAATTTCAAAAATAATTTTCAACCTAATTCATTAATTTGGTCGATTCATATCCTAATATACTCGAAAATATTCATTTGATTTATTTGTAAAATAATATTTAATTACTCTAGAACATCTCATTTATTTAATGACAAATCATTAATTATTTTCATACTATTTAAAGTAGTACGATATGAGAAATTATTTATTTTTTTCTTTATTTATTTGAATCACTAAAATATATGCATTTTTTTAGTGTAAATCACAATTTACTTTAAATGAGAAAATCAAATCGTCCTAGTTCAATAAATCTCGTCCGAGGGTCTATCATTGAGACCTAATGGACCCACATGAACGAAACTTTAAAATAAAGATCAGACTCAAAAGTTCACAAACATTTTCCTTGTTTTAATTCTTAATATTAGTCGATTCCACTAAAGGACTAATACTATAACTCTCTAAGTTCATATGCGTTTATTTTTTGTTTGATGTGACAGAACCATTCTTCACACGATCCACTCAAACACCACAATTCTTCACACGAGTTAAAAGAGCCCACCTTCTTATTCTCCCTCTAAATTCCGAGAACAATATCATTGACTCAACTAGTGGTGTTTGAGTGACTTTTACCTGCAGGAAACTGGCCAAGAATCGAAGAGAATCGAGCTAGGCTCATTTAAGGCGAATCAACCTCACAGGGAGGCTCTCCGACCAGACAACATTTTGGTCGGCCAATGAGTCCCATGTGGGCCTTCTCTCCCTCGTGCGTCCTATCACCTTTCAGGGCATTCCAGCGCCTCTCCCACGTGGCCACAGATGTCCTCTACCTTCCTGCACATGTGTGGTGCTTCAAATAGGCGCGAGGAATCTGTAGGCTCACAGGCCCACGGACTCTATCCGGCATATCCATTCCGACTGGCCAACAGCCAATCCGGCCAGCATGTTCCTGAAGCATTCCGGCAAGCTTGATTCACCCATTCCGGCAAGCTTGACCCTCTTGTTGGTAGAGATACCCACAAGAAGATTATTTATTTACATATTGATATAATATATAAATCTTTCATAAAGTCGTTATTGTATTTTGCTGATTAAATTAATAAAGTTGAAACGTTCATTCATTCCCTTTTAGTTTAATTGAACATTTATGATATTCAATAGTCTTATAGTCCTTAATCAAACTTAATAATGTATGAAGAGACAAATGTAGATTTGCGTGAACAAACTCTTCATGGTTTGATTAAAACGATATGTTCACAATCGAAAAATCAACGGACTTTTGATCCCAGTATGATTGTTAGGAAAAATCTATGATGTCTGGTTACGAGGCATAGATAGTTAGGAACTCTATTGTTCTTCCAGTGTATCTTTCGAAGATACCGAATTGACCAGTGCACCTTTAGAGACAATAGAAGAACAAACCATTTAATATCTTCTATCTCAAGGTCACTATATATGAATTGCATCATGCTTACCTAAATCTTGAAATGAGACATGTCATGTCATAGCATTAATACTCTCATTTGAGAAAGTCAAATTCTAGATCCATTATCTTATCTAGACTAGGCAATTGGTGAGATATTAAGTTATGAAAATGTCATGAACCAACTTTGTGAAGTTCTCATAGATATGGAATTCATGTACAAGATTGCTTAGATGCAATATATATCACCTCATGCTTTATTACTTGGATTGTGAATAAATGAACTGCGCAGTATCCAAAATTAAATAGCGGCTTTATTTGGATGAAACAATGTGACTTGTTAGCTCCTTGTCAGTATATTGTTTCTAAATTATTCACAAGTAACAAAGGAGTTGCGGAAATAACAACTAGAATGTTAAAATGGTAATTTTATTAATCCCAACTATATGATGATATTCATGAGGGGTAAACAGTGATAACATTCAATGAATCCACTCAATATAATTAAGTTGAATTTGAGTAGAAAATAAATTCATTTGAATCGAGAGATTCTCAATGTCAACTCTTTAGTGGAGTCAGTTGACATTAAGCTAATACTCGGAAAATGTTCGTGAACTTTTGAGTCTGAGTATAGAAAGACTAAATTGTTTCAACAATCAGCAACATGTCTCTAAACACTTTCTCAATCATTTTTTCCTCAAATAAACTGGAACGGCCTACTACGTAAATTATAAACATAACCTAGACATCATCCTTACTATGGACAAGCACAAACGGGTAATCACAACCCCATGTCCTCCAAAAACGAATGATGAGTCGACTCAAGAGGACAAGGACACCCTAGCGGCCTGGATCCAATCAGATGATATTGCGAGATGCTATGTTTTAGCATCGATAAACAATATGTTGCTACAAAATCATCGTGATATTGATTTAGTCTAAAGCATGCTCTTCAAATCTCCATGAGATATTTAGAGGGCAAGGGCGTCAGGCTAGATAACAAGCGGTTTGACAGTTTGCGAACAATCGTATGAAAGATAGGACTCCTATTAGAGAACACATGATCCTAATAATAAGTTATCTCAATAACATGAAAATCCTTGGATCCGAGATTGATGGAGAAACCAAAATAGATATGATCTTGGAAAATGTCCCTGAATCTTTCGATACTTTCAAGCTGAATTACTCCATTAAAAGCTTGGGTACAGTGTTACCGAGCTAATGAAGGAGATTCACACCGCTGAAGGGCTCTAGCATAGAAACTGCCTGCCTACCTCACGACTAAAGGGAAATGTACTATACGGATTACCGAAGCTTGTTTAGTAGCTGATAATGTATCATTGTAGATTCTTGACTCCACTGCTACTAATAAAATTTGGTATTCCTTGAATGTGTTCAAGAAAAGCAAAAGGTTAGAGGATTGCGACTTCTTTTTCAAGTGGGGTGATGGGAGCTTGGTGTCTGCTAAGGCTGTGGGATCTGTGACATTTTCTTTTGAAAACAAAACTTTAAATTTGAATTATGTATTTTGTTCTTTCCTTTGGGAAAAACTTAATATCTGTAGCTCAAATTGTTGAGCAGAGTTATTATTTAAAATTTATTGATAATCGAATTCATATTACCTTTTCCAATTCATTTGTCACCGATGCATGTATTAAGAATGGTTTATACTATCTTTATCCTACGCAACCTTTGTTGTTAGACACTTAAATAGATAATGATCGGGAACCAAAGAGGATAAAACTTAATGACTCATCTGATCTAATAAAATCAACACATCTCTGGCACTTAAGACTTGGTCATATTAGTCTAGATAAGATTAAGAGACTTGTGAGGGATGGTCCACTTAAAGCATCTGTAAGAGGTGTTGGAATAGGTCTAGCGTTAAAAAGAAATTATCGTTAACACATTAATAGCGGAATATAAAAATTTATTTTACTAGTAAAACAATTTTTACTAACCTAAACAGAGTGCATATTCATGTTATAACTAAAAATGTTATTTAATGTACTTGAATACTAACCTTTCTTGTATCTTCAAACATAAAGCGTCTTGAGAAAAATAGATCTTCTTCCTTGGCTCGATTCCTTCACTTCTAATCTTGAACTTGAGAAACCTAAGGTTTCTATTATAAGAGTCTATAGAGGTGTAGAAGGATTTGTGTGTGGGCACAATTAAATAATATAAAAACAATTCTTGGATCATAAGCTAATTCTCTAGATCAAGTATGGATCTAGGTGCAAAATAAAAAGGAGTATTTTCTAGAGAGAGAGAGAGAGGGTCGGCCACTATGCAAGAAAGAGCAAGGAAAAAATTTGTTTTCACATCTCTATGTGAGACTCTATTTATAAGAGAAGGAAAAATCTATAAAGGTCAATTATTCATTCACGAAAGAATAATGTATTCATGGCACAATATTTGATTTTGCCTTCTCCTTTCTCTTCTAATATGGCCGGTCATACACCTCAAGCAATGAGGAAATTTGTTTCCTCACTTAGCTTATTTATTTCCTTCTCAAGGAATTTTATTTCCTCTCTTCCTTTTGGTTAATTATCCTTATAATTAAAAGGAAATATCCTTTTGATGCATGTTTTGGCCAAAATTCTACCTAGGGGAGAGCTTCTAGATGCTTCCTTATTTCTTTTAAGACAATTCTTATTGTAAAATTATAATTGCACAAATAACAAAATTAATTTCATAATGCCTTAAACGACTTTTCGGCTTTAGAAAATAATTTATATTTTCATCATATGAAAATATTCAAAATCTTATTTGGACATTCACATCATATTATGTCAATGTGGACAAAAATACCCTTTAGACATTTTCCGAGAAAAAGTTTAGTTCAATACTTGAACTTATTTTGACTTAGCTTCTAGTTTAACAATCCTACTATAATGACCTGTAATAGTGACATTATGGATCCAAATGAACAAAGCTTAAGCTTCTATACTCGGACTCAAAAATTCACAAACCTTTTCCGAGTATTAGCTTAATGTCAACTGACTCCACTAAAGAGTTGACACTGAGAATCTCTCGATTCAAATGAATTTATTTTCTACTCAAATTCAACTTAATTATATTGAGTGGATTCATTGAATGTTATCAATGTTTACCCTTCATGAATATCATCATATAGTTGGTATTAATAAAATTACCATTTTACCATTCTAGTTGTTATTTCCGCAACTCCTTTGTTACTTGTGAATAATTTAGAAACAATATAGTGACAAGGAGCTAACAAGTCAAATGGTATTACCTCTCAATATGCTTAGAGCGCGTTTAGTTTCTAGGTTCCTTTGAGCTAGCAAGAGCCCCTCTATTATCACAATAAACTGTCGTGGGCTCGTTGACATTTGGAACAACTTCCAAATACTTAAGGAACTTTTTAAGCCATACATCCTCTTTGGATGCTTCACAAGCAGCCACATATTTTGCTTCCATGGTGGAGTCAGCAATGCAAGATTGCTTGATACTCCTCCAAACTACAGATCCACCATTCAGGATAAACACAGATCCTGAAGTGGATTTCCTGGAAACCTTATCCGCCTGAAAGTCGGAATCGGTATACCCCGTCATAGTCAGGTCAGTACCTGAATATGTAAGCATCCAGCTCCTAGTTCTCTAAAGATATTTAAGAACATGCTTAACAGCAACTTAGTGCTAGGGTCCAAGATTTGATTAGAAACAGCTAACTACGCCAACGTCAAAACATATATCTGGTCTAGTCCACAGCATAACATACATGGGACTTCCTACGGCTGAAGCATAGGGAATCTTCCTCATGTCCTCAATCTTTTGTGCAGTCTTGGGAGACTGGTCCTTAAAGAGTAGGACTCCATGTCTAAAGGGGTTTAGGCCCTTCTTGGAGTTTTGCATAGCGAAGCGATCCAACACCTTATCTATATAAGATGATTGGGAGAGTGACAAGGTCCGATTCTTTTGATCTCGGAAGATCTGAATCCCCAGAATGTATGCAGCTTCCCCTAGATCCTTCATATCAAACTGCTTAGCTAATCAGATTTTAACCTCAGATAATTTGCCTACATCATTACCAATGAGTAGTATATCATCGACATACAATACCAAAAACATAACCTTGCCCTCGTGTATCTGCTAATAGACACAAGGTTTATCTATTGACTGTTCAAAACCGAAGCCTTTTACAGTTTCATCGAATCTAATATTCCATGATCTAAATGCTTGCTCTAATCCATAAATGGATTTAAGCAATTCACAAACCTTGTTCTCTTGATCAATTTCCACGAAACCGTCTAGTTGAGCCATGTAAATGCGCTCGTCAAGATTACCATTCAGAAAGGTAGTCTTGACATCCATCTGCCAGATCTCATAATCGAGAGCAGCAATTATGGATAGAAGTATACGGATGGATTTAAGCATTGCGACTGGCGAGAAGGTTTCTTCATAATCGATACCTTTCTTTTGGTTATAACCCTTAGCCACTAGTCGCGCTTTGAACGTCTCAACGTTCCCATCCGGACCGCTTTTCTTCTTATAGATCCACTTACACCCTACAAGTTTAACCCCTTCAGGTAGGTCTACAAGTTTCCAGACTTTGTTGACATACATCGAATGCATCTCAACTTTCATGGCATCAAGCCAAAGGTTTGATTCAGAACCAGCCATTGCTTGGCTGTAGTAAACAGGGTCATCCATGTCAGCGACGGCTACGAGAGTATCGCCATAAGACATGTACCTATCAGGCTTTTCAGAAACCCTCCCACTACGTCGAAGTACCACTTGACGAGGTTCTGAATTGTTAGGTTGCGTTTCAGTTGGGGTAAGAAGAGTTCTTACATATGAGGTAGAAGCATCCTCACCCAACTTTTCTTCAAGCACAATTTCGCTACTAGGTTTCGTATTTTTCATATAGTCCTCCTCAAGGAAACGAGCATTAGTGCTGACAAACTTTTTGTCATCCTCGGGACTATAGAATGTGAAACCTTTGGTTTCCTTTGGATATCCAACGAACCCACATAATTCTGACCTACTAGCCAACTTGCTAGTCTTTTGCCTTAGTACATGTGCAGGGCAACCCCAAATTTTGATGTGGCTTAAACTAGTTTTACGCCCAGTCCGTCGTTCATAAGGAGTACTAGGGACCGTCTTAAACGATAGTTGGTTCATAATATATGCGGCAGTTTCGAGAGCATATCCCCAAAAGGAATTAGGGAGTGATGAGTAACTCATCATTGATCTAACCATATCCATCAAAGTTCAATTCCTTCTCTCTGACACTCCATTTTGTTGAGGTGTGCCAGGTGCTGTAAGCTGAGAAGCGATACCTTCTTCTTTGAGAAAGTCATCGAACTCTTCAGACAAGTACTCACCACCTCGATCAGATCGAAGGGTTTTGATCTGTTTGACAGTCTTCTTTTCCACTAAAGCCCAAAAAACATTAAATACGTTAAAGGTTTCGGATTTGTGTTTGAGAAAATAGAAAAATCCATATCTTAAGTAATCATCGGTAACGGTAACGAAGTATTCGTATCCTCCCCGTGCCTGAATTCTGAGCGGACCACATACATCAGAATGTATAAGTTCCAGCAGCTCAGTGGCTCTTCGACCTTTATCTGAGAAAGGTCGTTTGGTCATTTTTCCTTCTATACAGGATTCACAAGTCGGCAGTGAGCCTATTGCAGAGGCTTTGAGTGGACCATCCCTCACAAGTCTCTTAATCCTATCTAGACTAATATGACCAAGTCTTAAGTGCCAAAGATTTGTTGATTTAATTAGATCAGAGGAGTCATTAAGTTTGATCCTCTTAGGTTCCCTAATTAGATCATGATCTATTTCAGTGTCTAATAGCAAAGGTTGTGTAGGATAAAGATAGTATAAACCATTCTTTAAACATGCATCAGTGACAAATGAATTGGAAGAAGTAATAGAAATTCCATTATCAATAAACTTTAAATAATAATTTTGCACAAAAATTTGAGCTATAGATATTAAGTTTTTCCCAAAGGAATGAACATAATACACATTATTAAAATTTAAAGTTCTATCTTCGAAAGAAACTGTCACGGATCCCACAGCCTTAGCAGACACCAAACTCCCATCACCCCACTTGAAGCAGAAGTCGCCATCCTGTAAGCTTTTTCTTTTCCTGAATCCATTCAAGGAACAACAAATATGGTTAGTAGCAGCGAAGTCAATAATCCACGATGATACATTATCACCTACTAAACAACCTTCAGTAATAAGTACAATACATTTCCCTTTAGCCTTGAGGTGGGTATGACAGTTCCTACGCCAGTTTCCGGGCTCATTGCAATAGTGACAATTGTCCTTAGACTTGTCCACCTTGGCAGTCCGGCACATCTTCTTCTTCTGAACCTTGCTAGGGTTCTTCTTGTCGGCTCTATAAGATCTCTTCTTAGATCCAAAGGTGGAGACTTTGTTCTCAGTAGCATGAGCTTCTCCAGTAGTCCTCTTTTTCTTTAAGAGTCCATCAGCGGTGTGAAGCTCCTTCATTAGCTCGGTAACAGTGTACCCTATCTTATTCATGGAGTAGTTCAGCTTGAAAGTATCAAAAGATTGAGAGAGAGTTTCTAAGATCATATCTATCTTGGTTTCTCCATCAATCTCAGATCCAAGGATTTCCATCTCATTAAGATAACTTATGATCAGCATCTATGTTCTCTAACGGGAGTCCATGCTTTCATATGACAGTTCATAAACTGTCTTACCGCTTGTTGCCTAGCCTGATGCCCTTGCCCTCCAAACATCTCTTGGAGATTATAGAGCATTTCATAGGCTGACCCAATATCACGATGTTGTTGTTGCAACCAATTGTTCATTGATGCTAAAATATAGCATCTCGCAATCTCATCGCATCTGAGCCAGGCCGCAACGGCATCCTTGTCCTCTTTAGTCGAATCATCATTCGTTTCAGGAGGACATGGGGTGGTGAGTACCCACTTGTGCTTTCCCATGGTAAGGAAAATGTATAAGTTACGTTTTCAATCTATGTAATTATCACCTTGCAGTTTGTTCATGGAAAGGATAGGGGTTTAGAGACATGTTGCTGAAAGTTAAAACAATTTACGATTAGTCTTTTGTTTAGGATTTTAAGTTTAATTTTATTTAAACAAGAATAAATCCAAAGGTGTTATGAACAAATGAAAATTTAACTCTGTCGAAGGAAGGCCGCAAAAAATACACCTTTCATAAGTAAATGACACATCATTAATGCATAATCATGATGTCAATACATCAATGCTTTGACTAGCCACCTTACAAAGAAGTTTGGTCACTCAAAACTTTTTGCAGGGCCTCGAGGGAGGATTACTAGAGTTTGAGTCTAAGTGTGTAACCAACAACTTAGTTCAACAAGATCTACTTTGAAAACAATTTTCCGAGGGGAGGCCTTGTCTCATCGTTTCACTTTTGAATGTAGCTATAAAAGCAATGTTAGGAGCAATGCGTATATGAGTACTCTCATTTAAGAGAAGGTCACGAGGGTGACTCTTAGTCCGGCGACATATGCACTTCATATTAATGTTGGGGATTGCGAGTTGCAAACAATAAGAACAACCCTCCCACTTAGTTTTTAGAAAATAAGGGGATCTTGGGTTTCAAACAATAAGTGCAACTCTCCCACTTAATTTTTGGAAAAAAGGCACGTATACTCTTGTACGTATAGGAAAATTGTTTCCAATTGTAAAGAGAGATAGAGTGGATCACTAGAAAAAAGAACCATAAAATCGATATTTGTGAGGGGAGAGCAGTGTTAATGCACTAAGGCACTAGGAACATACTCGGATCTTTTTGTCCATTAATTTAATTTTCCTAAGGAATGTGTGTGAGATTAATAAATCATCACTTTTGCACTTCAAAGTTTTTTAGATTAAAATCTCGTAAAACTAATATCTTCATCTTCATGACATCTTCCTTCAAGCCGTCTTCATGGTGGTTGAGCGCGTGAACGTCGGAAATCCACGAAAGCATCAAGAAGAGGGGAGGAAGCTTGGAGTTGCAAAATTCGGATTAAAAATCCTCAGACTTAAAAGGTCATAAATAACACATCCGGTATTTGATTGAGCTGAAATCAATTGCATTGGATAGCTAACTTCCGTACCTTTAATTTGGTTCAAGAACCACTAATTTTTAAGGTCCGAGCAAAGAGTTATGCCCGTTTTACTGAGCCATAACAATTTGTCCAAAATTTGAAAAACAATTAAAAGGTACGTCAGATCTAGGTGTAAAGAGAAAGAGGTTTACTGAAACATTTTAATTGTATGTTTTGATTTCAATTGTGTGTTATATTAACATATTAATAATTGAACACAATATAAAATAAACAACAGAATATAAAATATTCAATAACAAATTTAAACTAGAAATGCAATGAACTAGTTTAAACTATGTACACAAATTTTCAAACTTGTCAATTGATTTTGAGTATGCTAAACATAAAATAATTAAAAACTGTGTTTAATGTATTTATATAACATATTTAACAAGTGGAAAATCAACACAAAATTAATTTTAGAGGTCATACCAAAATATTAAAATTTTGTAAGATCTAGTCTTTGAAAAACCATAGTTCAAACAAATTTAGAAAACAATTTTCTTATAATGATTTTAAATAACATGTACATACTTATACTTTGACCATAGCTCTGATACCATTTGTTGGAATAGGTTTAGGGTTAAGAAAAATTTATCATTAACACATTAATGGCGGCATATAAAAATTTCATTCACTAGTAAAACAATTTTTAATAATCTAAGCAAAGTGCATATTCATGTTATAACTAAAAATATTATTTAAAGTATTTGAATACTAACCTTTCTTGTATCTTCAAACTTGAAGTGTCTTGAGAAAAATAGATCTTCTTCCTTGGCTCGATTCCTTCACTTCTTATCTTGAACTTCAGAAACCTAATGTTTCTATTACAAGAGTCTATAGAGGTTTAGAAGGATTTGTGTGTGGGCACAATTAAATAATATGAACCAAGAACAATTCTTGGATCATAAGCTAATTCTCTAGATCAAGTATGGATCTAGGTGCAAAATAAAAATTAGTATTTTCTAGAGAGAGAGAGAGAGGGTCGGCCACTATGCAAGAAAGAGCAAGGAAAAAACTTGTTTTCACATCAAAGTAAAGGAATCAAAGCTTCTAGTTTAACATTAGACGTGAAGAAATCAAGCCAAGGAAGAAGATCTACCTTTCTTAAGACACTTCAAAGTAGAGGTTCAAAAAAGGTTAGTGTTCAAACACTTTATATGATATTTTTAATTTATAATATGTTCATGTACTTTGCTTAGGTTAGTAAAATTGTTTATTTGTAAAGAAATTTTATATTCCGGCATTAATATGATTAATGATAATTTTTCTTAACCCTAGACATATTCCAATAACACAGAGTCACAACTTTTCATATCACGAGATACGATATCATGATTCATTAGAATAATCGTTACACAGATTCGATTGCTCTATCAATCTTAAGATTGCGAACAAATGTTTAAACTAGTCACAAGGGGCTATCTTGTCAAGTTTGTACTTAGCACCCCTTTCTTTTATGACAGTTTCAGAGCGTAACATTCATACATAAACACAAACATAATAAATAATGAATATTTGATTTTATTAATATTTCAGCAAAACCAAATTCAAAAGTATTTCAATGTTTAATATCTCCTTTGTGGGCACCAATCCCAATAGTTTCTCGTTCTCCAGAGATACTTGAGAACATTCTTTACTCACTACACTCACTGCAAAACAAATATCTGGCCTCGTGCAAAGCATAGCATACATGAGGCTTCCTACGGCTGAAACATATAGAATATGTCTCATGTCCTCAACTTCTTGAGGAGTCTTGGGAGACTGCTCACTTGAGAGATGCACTCCATGTCTGAAAGGTAGTTTTTCTTTCTTGGAGTCTTGACTACTAAAGCGATACATGATCTTAACAATATAAGATGCTTGAGATAACGCTAACTTTCGGTTCTTCTGATCTCTAAAGATCTGAAGTCCCAAAATGTAAGCCGCTTCTCCAAGATCCTTCATCTGAAACTGCTTTGACAACCAAATCTTAACCTTTGATAACTTTCCCACATCATTCCCAATGAATACTATGTCATCAACATACGGGATTAGGAAGACCCCTTTGTCATCGTTTATCATCTTATAAACGCATGATCTAGATGCTTATCAAAGCCGTAGTCTTTTACAGTCTCGTTGAATCTAATATTTCATGATCTAGATGCTTGTTTCAGTCCATAAATGGACTTCAGAAACTCACAACCTTGCCCTGTTGGCATTTCTCCATGAACTCGTCTGGTTGAGCCATACAATTCCGCTCGTCAAGACTTCCATTCAGAAATGCAGTCTTGACATCCATCTGCCAGATTTCATAATCTAGAGCAGCAACAATGGATAAAAGAGTACGGATGGACTTCAGCATTGCGTCCGGCAGAAGGTATCTTCATAGTCGATACCTTCCTTTTGTGTGAACCTCCTCGCAACAAGTCGTGCCTTAAATGTAAAAGGCTACGACTTTGATCATTGAGTAGATGAGTCATGCGTTTATAAGACGATAAACGATGGAAAAGCGGTCTTCCTAGTCTTGTATGTTGATGACATACTACTCATTGAGAATGATGTGGAAAAGTTATCAGAGGTTAAGATTTGGCTCTTAAACCAATTTGAGATGAAGGATCTTAGAGAAGCGGCTTATATTTTGAGTATTCGGGTCTTTAGAGATCAGAAGAACCAAAAATTAGCGCTCTCCCAAGCATCTTATATTGATAAGATCATGGATCGCTTTAGTATGCAAGACTCCAAGAAAGGGCAGCTCCCTTTCAGAACTGGAGTGCATCTCTCAACTGAGCAGTCTCCAAAGACTCCTCAAGAGGTTGAGGACATGAGACACATTCCTTACGCCTCAGCTGTAGGAAGTCTCATGTATGCGATTTTTTGCAAGACGCTGAAGTCATGTATATTTCAACGTTGAACAACCTTGCTAATCCATTCACAAAGCCTTTAACGAGTAAAGTCTTCGAGGGACACCTAGAAGGCTTAGGAATGAAAGATCTTTCGCATTTCATTTGAGTCAGGTGGGAGTTTGTTGGGATTGGTGCCCACAAAGGAGATATTAGATATTATAAAAACATTTGTATTTTTGCTGAAACATTAAATAAAATTAAATCTTCATTCTTGATTAAGTTTGTATTTATGTATGTTTGCTAAGTACAAACTTGACAAGATACCCTCTGGTGACTAGTTTAAATAATAATTTGCAATGTAAAGATCGATAGGCCAATAGAATCTGAGTATTGATTGTTTGAATGAATCACGATATCTTATCTTGTGATATAGAAAGTTGTGATTATGTGATTTATTCTTGATGTATTAAAGAAGACAATAGACAAGACTTGTGATACTCTGAAGCTCGAGATATAGTCGTTTAATCACTCAAAACTTCAAGATCACATACAAGTGGTATTTTGGTATTTACGTTAATCTTGAAGTGAATACATATATTCTTGTACCACTTTATGACATTTAATTTTTCAAAGGGCAATGACTAATTGAAGTTTCATTTAACCCGGCGGCTGGTGTCATAATGTTGTTTCGTTGGATTATGTGATTCACAGATACGAAATTCGTGTTGAATCAATGATGAAGCATTAGTATCTCACTATGCTTTGTTATGAGAGTGTGAATAAATAAACCGGGCATGGTACTCATCGAATAGAACATTTTTGGAATAAAACATGTGACATGTAAAGACATCTCACTTTATGGTTCTCTCATTCACAAATAACAAAGGAGTTGGTGAAATAATAACTCAAGGGTAAAACGGTAATTTTACATTCCTCTGAGTTAATGATACACAAGAAGGGTAATATCGTAAAATACTCTGTGGATCATATGAAATTTTTTGTCACATCAAACGGAAAATAAACGCATATGAACTTAGAGAGTTTCAATATTAGTCCTTTAGTGGAATCGACTAATATTAAGAATTAAAAGTCGGAAAAGATTTGTGAACTTTTGAGTCCATACTTTATTTTAAAGTTTCGTTTATGTGGGTCCATAAAGTCTCATGGATAGACTCTCGGACGTGATTTATTGAACTAGAACGATTGATTTTCTCATTGAATGTAAATAGCGATTTACACTAAAAAAATAATTTTCTAAGTAATTAAATAAATAATTAGTTATTTATTATTACATTTATTTAATGAATCATTTATTGTATTGATAATAATATAATTTGATGATTCAAATGAATAAAAGATGAACATAAATATTTTCTTGTTTCGTACTTATTTGAGAAGTATGAAAATAATTAATGACTTATTATTAAATAAATGAGATGTTCTAAATTAATTAAATATTATTTTAAAAATAAATCAAATGAATTTTGGAAATAAAAATAAGTGTATGGCTGGACATAATTAAAGAATCAGGCTGGTAATTATTTTTAAAACTCATTAAAAAAATGTTGGTCTTAAATTTGACTAACAGGTCAAGATTAGATTTTAACTTAAGTAAAGCCCGCTCTCTCAAATATAAAAAAGGTTTTTAAAAAATCCTAACAAAAAACCCTAATTGAAAACACCCGGCCAACATCTCCCTTCCCCTTGTGTTGTTCTTGGCCGAGACGTTTGAGAGAGAAAGGAATCCAGAAAAAGTTTCTTGATTTCTTCAATCGTTCTTGAGTGTTTCCCCTTTTTCGTTGTTCAATCTAAAGAGCTCGCCCTCTCTATCTCCCAAAAACCTGGGAGAATTATCATTGGCTCAACTTGTCACAGGGCCAGCCATAACACGAAGGAAACGAGTGAGACGCGCCGAGACGCAAACCGGCCAGCCAGCCCTTGTGCCAGACTCCATTACAGCCGACAAGGTGCCTTAGGTGGGCCTTCGTCCTCACGCACGTCTTGTGCGACTTTCTCCCAAGCCATCTCACTTGCCACGTGTCCCAGGTCACTGTCCACCTAGACGCACAAGTCCCACACCTCCAGCAAGGCGCAGGGACCCGCAAGTGCACATGCGCATTCTCTCTGGCCGGCCAGCAGGCAAACTGGCGATCATATGCCTTATCTATTCCGACGAGACATTCCGACAAAAGCTAGCCACGCACGAGATTGTTTACAATCTCATGTGTAAGTCATTTCTAACGAATTGGTTTGCAAATTATAAATTCGTTTATAGGTTGTTAGATTGAATGTATGCAGTTTGTTGATGCTTCTGTCTTGAATAAAATATTTATTGGCATGTTAGTAATTTTTAATGCCTACGTTGTTGAATATGTTAAAATGTGTTTTAATATATTTTAGATCTTATTATATAATTCTTCCATATACTGATATGTTATATAGTAATATTGATTAAACGTTAATTAATTTCCAACAGTTTAATGGTTTGTTCTTACATTGTCTCTAAAGGTGCACTTGTCAATTCAGTATCTTTGGAAGATACACTAAAAGAACTATAGAGTTCTTAACTCTCTTTGTCTCGTAACCAAACATCATAGTTTCTTCCAACAATCATAGTACTAGGATTAATAGCTCGTTGATCTTTAGATTGTGAATATTTCGTTTTAAGCAAACCATGAGAAGTTTGTTCACACAAATCTACATTTGTCTCTTCATACTTAATTTAGGTTTGATTAAGGACTATAAGACTATTGAATATCATAAATCTTTAATCAATCGAAAAAGGAATGAATGAACGTTTCAACTTTTATTAATTTAATCAGCAAATTACAATAAGTACTCATAAGAGATTTATATTACATCGACTTGCTAATAAATAATTTTCTTGTGGGCATCTCTGCCAACAACTTATGCTTCCTAGGACGAGCTCCTTGAGTTTGCTATTCTGAATGTGGGCTTCAATATGGCGTTTAAGATGAAAATATTAAGATATCAAATGACATAAGTCCTTGTGAAAATTGAAATATTTTCTCTTGTCGCGCTCGGCTCCACCTTTTTCTCAAAAGCACCAAGGAGAGAACCTTGCTAGAGAGACAAAGAGGCTGAGAAGAATGATACCCATCAAGGGGTTGAGCTTGAGACGAACATGAAGACCATCTTGAAGATCTAAAGTAACTTCCCCACGATGCTGAATCTAAAGGCTTGAGAGGAAGGCGTTTAATGTCATGATCGAATGGTTTAGGAGAATGTTCAGTATCCTCTCTTTTAAGTCCTCTTGAAGACTAAATTATATGGGACTAATGTTCACAACCTTGTTCCTAAGTCTGTTGATAATGAAACGTCTTACGCGGATCCGAGGATGCGGCTTTTGAAGAATAGTTTCTTTGTTTATATATATATATATATATATATATATATATATATATATATATATATATACTGTTTGTTGGTTTATTACGCGTAAGTTTTGGGTCTCTAGTTTTTTAGATGTTATTCAGACTATTTGTATTGTAAGAATTCATCATTTCATTTTTATATTTTTTTAAAACAAAGGTCTCATTAAAACCTCCCACCCCGAATCTGGTGCGACGAAAGGAAAAAGAGTACCCGACTTCGATTAAAACATATCGGCTAATGCCCGAGATAAATTGTCCCGCACAAGGGGCGGGACATCCCTCAAGCTAAACATACACGAATATATTGACGTTAAACCCCACTTAGCTATTACATGAGCAGCAAGATTAACGTTTCTATTAACCCACCCGAAATTACAAGAATTGAAATCTAAACTTCTTTTAGCCACGCACTCGTACAAAGGAGTAATTCTCCAGTCGGGACTTTCGTTGTTCGCTAGCAAACCATCCAGTAACTCTTTATTGTCGCCCCCAACATCCAGCAATTCATATCCATAGAACATACCCAAATTAAGCACGATATTCAGCCCAATGAGCTCAGCCTCAATGGCCGACCTAGCATCCGACACACTGCGCCACATCCAAAGAACTTCACAGTACTCGTTCGTTGCTAGGAGCCCAGCAGCTGCCACACCATCAGCGAAAGCCGCATCACAGTTGATTTTGACCCTACCCGGCTCCGGTTTCGACCAAGAGATACAAGGCGACAACGCAGGGAATAAGGAATCCCGATTGTTTTGGCTACCTTTAAATAGTAAGTATTGGATGCTTTTTATAAGTAGTGGAATTTTGATTTTTTATCGAAATTATTTTTCACCTTTAAGAACCTCTTATTCGAATAGATAATTGGGTTAAAAAGAAAACTAAAAAACTTGTCATTGATTAATTGAATAAAATCAATTTAACTTTTATCGCAATCATAATAGATTTGAGCCTACTATGAATAACTTATCTATACAACAATTAACAATTATTACAGTTGAAAAAATTGAATACTGTTGGTCCGACTATCCATGAGCGTATGACTAGCTCAGGGTCGGCTGTCGGTACATAACCATATAAAAAATGTCTTACGTGAGACATTTTGTGTTTGATAGAAATTTTGTTTTTCGTGAACTCAGAACAGACAATGAAATTTTCGTGAATAAGCGAAAACAATAAACAGACACTCAGAAGAAAATTAAGATATTTATCACACATTAGGGTCAAATTAAGATAAAAAAAACTTTTAACAAAGTTTTTACCGATTAGAATATGCTGCGATTGATTCCATATTTTATAAAATTTAATATCAATGTGATATATTAGGGTCAAATTTTGTTAAGAATTTTGTTTTGTTTTGAGTATATATATTCTATAATAAAGGATAATAAAGGTTTATCGCATAGAAATGAAATTTTATCCTATCGTCCATATATTGTGTCATTTTCATTGATAACTGCGTAACTCTAATTTTGCGCAATTGCCTTAAATGATAATTAAAACATATATAAAATCTACAGAACCGAAAAAAATAGATTCCCGCGCCACATCGAAAATAGAACTTGGAAGACCAAGAGGCGGAAAATATTTTTGTTATTTGTACTTTCTAGGGTTTTGTACTATAAATCTTATTCCATCGGTGTAAGGTTTCTCTTTTGCAAAGAGTCCTAAGCGACAGGGATACAAAATGGTTTTCTGGGGTAAGTCGTCTACGGTGTTTATTGCTTTGATCACTTGATTAGCAATGTCAATCCGGACGTTCGGGTTGTTTCTTATCAAATATGGATATTTTTTGTTATTCCGATTGGGTTTATGTTAAGTTATGATATTGTGGCATAACATCAGGAATGGAAGTGAAACCTGGAAGGCCATACTATCACACGTCGGAGGAATGGAGCGGTCAGCTTCACGTGTCGATGGTGAGTGAAATTTATTATAATAAAAAAGAAAAATAGTCTGTGTATTTGATTCATCATTCTGAATCTCAAGGCAACGCTGGGTTTGGGCACTGCAACGTCAAAAAGCGTACTTCAATGTAACGTGGGAAACAAAAGCCCTATCCTTCTGTGCTGTTTGTTCCCGGAGAGGAAGGAGTGTGTTAAGCTGAACTTGGAGTTTGGGGAGAAGGAACTCATCTTCTCAGTCGTCGGTCCTCGGAGCATTCACCTCTCTGGGTTTTATCACGCTCCCAGTCGAACCCCCAACGAAGAATCGTATCCTTTGATATGTCTTCTTGTGTTTTGTGATATACATATGACCTTGTCCTTTTTGTTGTCCTTAATTGAGTGCTAGAGAGCCACCTGGTGTAGACATAGCCCAAACCGAGAGTGATGAATCTGACGACAGTGATGACGGGTACGGCGGTAGTTTCATAAATGACGGCTCACCAGAAATGAGCTTTGATTCTTCGGAAGGTGAAAACATTCAATCACATGATATATGTGAGTGAATATACGCATACTCTTCTATTTATTAAATTTTCTGTTTTGGGATTCTAGATGAGAGTTTTGACGAAAAGAAGCTAATGAAGAGTCACAGTGAGTCCGATGAAGAGGCTAAACCTAAGACGAAGAACACGGACAAGAAAAAGAGTAGGGTAAGGAAGACTCACCCAGTAAGTAGTGAGTCCGATGAAGAGCCTAAGCCTAAGAAGAAGAACAATTACAAGAAAAAGAGTAGGCTGAGCTACGAAGTAAGTAGTGAGTCCGATGAAGAGCCTAATCCTAAGAAGAAGAACAAGGACGAGAAAAAGAGTAGGCTGAGCTACGAAGTAAGTAGTGAGTCCGATGAAGAGCCTAATCCTAAGAAGAAGAAGAACAAGGACGAGAAAAAGAGTAGGCTGAGGAAGAGTTACCAAGTAAGTAGTGAGTCTGAGAAAGAGCCTGGGTCTCCTGCTGTTGGCATCTCAAGCGGGGATGAAGATATGTACCCGATTTTAACACTTGTTAAGTCAAGGAAAGGTGCGCAGAATATAATAAAAGCCAGCAAGGCAAAGGTTGAAACCCCCAAGAAGACACAGGATCATGATGACGTGGAACGGCCAATTCTGTAGGAGTCCTCTTTCACCTGCGGATATTTCTATAAAATAAAATGGATATGAAAGAATATTTCTATGCAACAATATTTTCTACTTTTTAATGATGTTTTTAATTGCAGGCGACCAGATCTGCCAACTTCCGAATATGGCAGTTACGAGATCGTAATCCGAAAGAAGAGTCAAAATGAGCACAGCAATGTCTGGGAAATGGAAGGTGAAGCTAAAGCTAAAACTGGCAGTATTGCAGAAGATCACGAACAGCTGAAGTTCTCGGAGCATAGGCAAGTTTTTGGGCTTCAATATGCACTTTAAGATCTTGATACTACATATGCATCAAATTACGTATCTCTTGATAGCTGTTAAGACGAAATTTATTAGTTCTATCAGAACTCTTTGTTTGAGAATCCAATAATTATTTTCTACCCTGCAGTGAGAGCACCTACAAAGAGGGTGAAAGAGCAGAGCACGAGGATGGAAAAGAAGTGGAAGGTGAAGCTAAAGTTGGAAGTATTGCAGAAGATCAACAAACTTTAATGACTACGGATAATAGGTAGGGTTTTCCACTCTGTGCCGTGATAAGATGAGGTTGTAATATCATTTACCCTACAGCAAGAGTGGCGACAAAGATGGTGAAAGACCCACGAACAAGACTGAGAACAAAGATGCTAAAGAAGTGGAAGGTGAAGCCGGTATTGTGGGAGATCAGCAAATGCCGAAGATTAGGGATCAGAGGCAAGTTTTTTCATTGCACCCACGCTCAAGAATACAATAGTTGTACTATATCATCCAAGAAGCGTGTATTGAATATTCCAATATTATTTACCCTGTAGCGAAATTGCCAACAAAGACTGTGAAAGACCAAAGAAGAAAAGAAGGAAAGGAAACGACAGTGGAAGTGCTGAACGGCCAGAGAAGAGAAAAAAGACTGTGAATGGCAAGGAGGGTAAAGAAAAGCAGGATGAAGCGAAAGATGAGCAAAATGAGGTGCGAGAAGTGACAGAATCCAAGAGAAAGACGAAGAAAAGCATCAAAAGAACAGAGGAGAACTCAGCAGCAAAGGCTCAACTGCTGGTTGAAGATAATAAGAAGACTGATGCTAAGGTATCGAAGGTTCAGATTTTGCAAAACGGGCTGACTATTGAGGTGCTAAAGTCGGGGGAATCGGATAGCATGGTTGCAGTTTCAGGAAAAAAGGTGAGACCCAAAACAAATTGTTGTGAGCATTAAATATTAGTTTTATGTTTTATATGTTCTATCAATAGATGAAGAGATGTTAGCGCTTTGTGAATTATTATTGGTCCATTTGATTA
The DNA here is from genome assembly GCA_958296335.1 of Urtica urens. Taxonomy (NCBI): domain Eukaryota; kingdom Viridiplantae; phylum Streptophyta; class Magnoliopsida; order Rosales; family Urticaceae; genus Urtica; species Urtica urens. The sequence continues at coordinate 37,856,638 of OY282520.1, forward strand.
ATTTTTTGGGATAAGTAGTAATATAGCACTTTAAAACATATTAATTTTCATATAACCAATGTTCGTAAAAAAATTGATTAATAGTCATTAACCCAAATAAATCGGCATATATTACTAAAAAAATAAACAACTAATAGCAGTTATTAACGGCCACGTCATACTAAATGACTATTTACTAAAAAAAAAAATGGTCAAACAACAATATCAATGTTTCATTTGGTTATGTAGAGTAATTTTTGTAATTTTTTTATCTCCCAAAACAATTTCCCAATGTTTGAAATCAGTTAAATTTTTTTATCTTTTAATGTATACCAGATTGACATCCGCTATGAATGCAAGTTGAAGAGCAGCGGGAGAGTGCTCGAATCAAATTATGTCAAATTCCGTTTAGGTAACACCAATTATTATCTGAATAAACATCTTCAGATAAGTCAAGTGTTATTCTTCCATATGCTATGGCTTTATTTTTCTTCCGTCTCCAACTGTCTAATATTTTTTTTTCTCCTTCAGGTGCAAGAAAAGTCACTGAAGGGTGGGAAGATGGTCTTGAAGGTATTTTACCCACCAATACGCGTATTAATGTCATTCATTGCATTCCAAACAAATATTATAGACAGTTTCTGATTGTGTTAGGTATACGAGTTGGGGAAAAACGACAACTCACTGTTCCACCAGGAGTTGTCAAAGCAGGAGACGGAAAGAATGTTCCTCAGGACTCGTGGCTGGTTTATGAAGTTGAACTGATTAAAATCAGGTAATTAGCTTGTTTGGCGTACGGGATGAATTGTGTTGCAAGGTATCAGCTTTTTTGGGAACAGCCGGCCTCTTTTTTTTGGTTCTTCGGAGATATGAGATTTTTTTGGATTATTCAATCTCATACTTATATCGTGTTTTGGTACTCAGAAAGGTTGTTATTGCTCCGAAGTATACATTAGTGTTTGGTCTCCTTTTAGTGTTTTGGTACTCAGAAAGGTTATTATTCTTATTACTACTGCAGCTTTTAGCTCCGAAATATATATTGTAGTGTTTGGTCTCTTTTGAATTTTTTTTTGGGATTATGACTATTTAGGTATAAATATTTAAAATGAGGCGATCTATAAAGCTCAAACATCATTTGTCATATATCAACCTAGCTTTGGACGGAAGGTGCCTTTCCTGTGCCAAGTTTGTGCTTTCTGGGCCTACACGGAAGTCCCTCTACTGTGTATAGTTTTGTTGCCTTCCGATTGCCTAACATAAGCAGAAATTTTGCGAAGTTTTTGGAAATTGTAAAATATAATTGAATACTTGTTGAATTTAGAAGAAAAAAATATAAAAAAATTAATTGAAAATGTTATTTTGAAAGTCATTGATATTCATAGAAAATTTATAACATTACTAAGTCACATCTCAGTGGCCACAAAAACTACATTTAATTGGTATTCAATGTTGAACATTTCTTGAGCATGTTAATTGTGTTGACAACAATCTTTGTGGATGATTAGAGCTTTCACTATGTTGGGTTTCAAACTTTGACGATGATCGCTAATGATTCGACTCGAATTACTAAATGTAGATTTGGATGAAACTATTGAAATTATGATCGAGTGAATATCTCGAGCCATTTTTGGTAGTACGGGAAACATATTTTTGTCTCCACCATGCTAACATATTGAGGTCTTCTTGGTTCGTGGATGGAAACTGTTGAGAGTTACAATGTGATCAATGTCGTGCGATGGTAGAAGCACTTTGAAGTGCTAAATAATATATCGGAGTATTAATTAAATGTTTCATCGTAAATGAGGAGATGGTGATTGTTGGGGTATAAACTGACCTCAGAAAATATTGGGCCCACTAGAAAGCCGAACAGACTAATAATCTCTTCGAACTGATCAGCAACATGCCCATTCCGTTGAAGAGGCCATGTCAGGGGCGAGGTCAAGGATCTCAGCCTATTCTTCTGTCGAACCTCGAGATAATGAAGACGAAGTTAAAACGTGTACACGAACCTCGCCGAAGGAACCGGACTTTGAACGAGTAAGAAACCTTAATTCAAAAGGTGACGAGCGACGTGGCAACTCCTCCATTAATCTCGGAAAGCACGCGTCATTGACCACCAACGGGGCAGGATCTATAAATAGGAAATCCCATCAAGCTGAACGCACGTCCAATTTTTCTCTTTAGCATTCCGCAAACAATTATTCTTCTCATTCTCTTGTAATTTCTACCCCGACTTTGCAAGCTCGCTTTGATCTAATAAAACATCGATTTCATTCGTGTTCTATTTTCTTACCTTGATATTGTAAGTCTACGACATCCTACCGAGATCCATTTTCATATAAATAAAAATCGTATAATAATTCTCCTATATTTTATTTTGCGATTGTTGAGTTCAGGTTTAGACATCAACAATTTGGCGCCATCTGTGAGAAACTATCGGTAAGATCAACTTCGTTTACAATATCATAACACTTTCTTCGCTATGTCTTCTCCTCAGTCGCCCGTCAGGACCCTCGAACCGAGCCATTCGGCTATCCAGGCCATCCTTGACATGTTCTTGAGAAGTTCGAAGAGGTAAACAGACAGATTAACGCTCGGTCCGCGAACATCAAAATGACCCAAAATAACGTAATACGCAGGTCTTCTGCTAATCAGACTCGAAACCTCCTCCCAGGGACTAGTCTGAACTTCTCCGGAATCCAGATGAACCCTCGAGCTGATCGGGATCAGTACCCGGTCATTCAGTTCGGAAAACCTTCTCGCAAAACTTGACCGAACTGCCCCCCTCCCCCTTGGAAGAGGCCCCTCAAGGGATTTGCCAAGTCGATCCGAACATGATCACCTTGGAAACTCTCCAAAGACTCTCGTCGCAAGGAGAAGAAAGGTGAGGTCAAGCCCCTTTCAATCCGAATAATGACCTAACCCACGTGCATACAGGCGATCCGTCTCAGTATGAGACAAACCATAACGAGTTCGAAAGATTTAAGGAAACTATGGCCGCAAAGATCAAAGTCGTGAGTTCAAAATTCCATAATGCAACGAGTTCGGCCCCGGAGATCGATCGCCTAGTCGCCGAGACGAGCCAAACCCCCTTTTCCAAAAGTATCACTGAGATCTTTATTGGGGACGCCGGTAAAGTCAGACTCCCGAGGTATAACAGAACCTCGAACCCATAAGCGTTTCTAATGTCTTTGAGAATCTCCATGGGGCGAGCTCAGTTGAGAGATTGGGAGCGAGATGCTGATCATTGCCAACTCTTTGCAAAAAGTCTCTCACGAGCCGCTCTAGAATTGTTCTCGAGATTAGAAGTCAAATTTGATCGACATCTTCTTCGCCCTATCGACTGCCTTCCTAAAACACTACTCTATGTTTGTGGACAACGAACTGACCATGGCTGATCTCTGGAGCATACAACAAAAGGAATCGGAATCCCTGGAAGATTTCATGGGCCGGTTCAAAGAGGTCCTCTCAAAAATTTCAAACCACAACGAAAATTTCGCCCTGACCACCCTAAAAAATGGCTTGTGGCACGACTCGCGTTTCCAGCTAGAAATGATCGTGAACCAATCTCTATCAATCAAAGACCCACTTCATAGAGCCGCAAATTCTGCCCTAGCAGAGGACGAGATTAATACCATATCAAAGAAATTCTCTCCGAGAAGGCCGGAGTCGGCCTAGATTAACCTTTGGGCAAGACCCGGACCGAACTTTTGAAAAGGAAACGACGTAGAACCAACCGGTCCACCCAAGAGACCTAACACGCTCCCGGGAGGACGCGACAACCACCATCTAGGTTTCCCGTTCGCCATCGGCGATGAACAAAGAAAAACCGGATTTCAAGGCAAAAAATGTACACGAGACCCCAAAGGCTATTGCGAATTTCACAAGAGCAACAGTCACGCCACCATCAATTGTGAGACTATGTGAAAAGTTCTCGCAGAGAAATATGCCAATGGCAAACTCAAAAAGAAGGCGTTCGTACCACGCGGTAGAGGCAACCCATCGCCAAATTGAACTCGTCTTGACGAAGATGGGGAAGAATCAAACCCGACCCCGACGCACATAAAACACTAGTTAGATTTTGTTATGGGGGGATCAAAGTACTACGGCAACCCGATCAATTTCATCAAAGCATAATAGCGGCAATTGAATAATCGACCTTGTAACACCGATCGCGGAAAAGAAATTCAAATCGCCTTCGTCGAGAGCAAGGCCTCCGAACAGCAGGACCTCATGACGACGCGTTAGTCGTAACTATCGAAGTTTAGAACTGTGAAGTCGCTCGAGTCCTCATCGACGAGGAAGTTCGGTCGATCTTATCTTTAAAGAAACACTAACTAAAATGGGAATCGAGGAATCAAAAATCGAGAGAGAATCAACCCACCTAACAGGATTCAACTGAGTGACCATCCCCCTCACTCGGTGGAATCAAATTACCCATAAAGACCAGAGAGATAAACAGGATAGTCGAGTTTCAAGCTCTCGATTGCTTGTCCCCCTACAACATAATTTAAGGCTGACCTTAGATACACGGAATGAAGGCCCTTCCGTCAACTTACCATCAAAGAGTCCGATTCCCCACCCCTGACGGAGTGGGAGAAATCAGAGGCGACTAGGCGGCATCGAGGAGTTGTTACCTCGTAAGCCATAAACTAAAAACGGGGCAAGATTAACAATTAATGAATAACAAACCGGCGGACATCGATGCAAACTCCGTTTCAAAAAATGACATAGACAAAACCGGTCCCGGAGGTATCGAACTAACAGTCCATAACAGATCGACGAGACTGACGATACTAAGTGTGTCGATATCGGGGTCGGATAAGAGGGAGAACGCAGTGCAAAATGATTACATTCCTGAAAAAGAATAAACCACCCTTCGCCTGGAAGACCGAAGACATGCCTGGAATCGACACTGATATAATATCGCATCAATTAAACGTCGACCCCAGCTTCAAACTCGTGAAACAGAAAAGAAGAAAGCTCGGACAAGACTGAGCCAAAATTATAGAAGAAGAAGTTGAACGGCTGCTCAAAGCCAACTCCATTCCCCCCGTGCAATATCCAGACTGGTTAGCGAATACCGTCGTAGTGAAAGAGAAGAATGAAAAATGGAGAGTATGTATCGACTTCACAGACCTAAATAGGGCATGTCCGAAAGACAATTTCCAATTACCACATATCGACCAAGTCGTAGAAGTCATCATTGGGCACAAGATGCTCTCCTCCGTGGACGCATTCTCGGGATACAATCAAATCCTGATGCATCCAAACAACCAAGAAAAAACGGCATTCATAACAGACAAATGAACTTACTATTACAAACTAATATCATTCGGACTCACGAACGCCGGAGCCACCTATCAAAGGCTCATAAATGAGATGTTTGCAGAAAAGATAGAAAAGGCCATGGAAGTTACATCGACGACATGCTCGTAAATCTTTACGAGAGGAAGAACACGTAGCCCATTTGGAGGAATGCTTCAAAATCTTGAAAAAATATAAGATGAAGCTCAACCCCTCCAAATTCTCCTTTGGAGTATCATCCGGCAAATTCCTTGGATACTTAGTAACCAAAAGAGGAATAGAAGCCAACCCCAACCAATTACACGCTTTGCGAGAAATGCATTCGCCTTGGATCCGAAGAGTAATACAAAGATTGACAGACAGGATTTCCGCCCTCAATGATTCATCTCTCGTTCCACCAAAAGATGTCTCCCATCCTACAAGTTACTTAAGGCTAATAGAAATGCACAGTGGGACTAAAAGTGCGAGGAGGCATTCAGAGAATTGAAAGAATATCTAGCAAACCACCCCTCCCCCCCCCCCCCCCCCCCAGTTTTGACAAAGCCGGAGAACAATGAACCACTACATCTGTACGTCGCTGTATCCCACGCCGCCGTAAATGGAGTGTTAGTCAAAGAAGACCGAGGAGACCAAAAAAGGTATTCTATACCAGCAGATCACTTGCAGACACCAAAAGTAGATATCCAGCAATGGAAAAACTCGCACTAGCAATAGTTTTAGCAGAACCAAACGAAGACCGTACTTTCAGACCCATCCGATAGTCGTAATGACAACACAGCCTCTTCGTAGTTTTCTACACAGTCCAAACTAGTCCTGAAGATTAACCAAATGGGGCGTCGAACTCAGCAAGTACGACATAGAATATCGCGCTAAAACCTGCGCGAAATCGCAAGTATTAGCCGACTTCCTAATCGAACTCCCGAAAGAAGACCCGTCAATCACCGCAACCGACGGAACCTGGACACTCAAAGTAGACGGAGCATCATCAAAATCGTGAGCTAGAATAAGACTGACCCAAGCTATATGTGCCAAACAAGTGCACGCTTTCTTCGATTCTCAGCTAGTAGCTTGCTAGTTCTGTGGCGGTATGAAGCCAAGGACGAACGCATGTAAGCCTACTTAAAGACAGTCAAAGGCCTGACAGAAAAAGTCGGAAAATTCATACTGACCCGTATTCTGAGAAGCGAGAATGCCACCGCTGACGCCATAGCTGCACTAGCCTCCACCTCCAACCCATACCTCAAACGAGTTATACCCGTTGAGACGATCAAACAACCATATATAAATATCGCACATAAAACGATGACCATAAATGGGAGAGATTGGAGAAACGAGATATGAAACTACATTTCCGTCGGTACAACCCCGACAAACAAACAAGCCAAGAGAAAGTTAATTCTTTGGAGCGCAAAATTTTCGATAATAAACTGAGTCCTGCTTAAAAGAAGTTTTTCGGGACCATACCTATGATGTGCCAGAACAACTGAAGCTCAAGCATTACTAACAGACGTCCACGAAAGAGAATACTTACTATGATGCGGGAACCACGCAAGAGGAAGAACCCTGGCCATCAAGATAAAAAGACAAGGTTATTTCTGTCCTACAATGCTCACTAACTGCGAAAATCACTCCAAAAGTTGCGACCAATGCCAAAGACACGTGCCCAACATTAAAGTACCAGTCGAATAAATTTCTTTTATCTCGGCACCTTACCCATTTATGAAATGGTCAATGAATATAGTAGGACCAATGCCTATCGCCCCAGGGGGATTACGCTACCTACTAGTTCTCACAGACTATTTCTCCAAATGGATCAAAGAATGGGCCTTCGTTTTGATTAAAGACTCTGATGTAGAAACATTTATATGGAAGAACATTATATGCCGACACAGGGCACCCCAAAAAATAGTAACCGATAATGGGTACCAATTTATATCCAAATGACTCAGAGCTTTCTGCTTCAGAAATAATATCGAACTCAAAATGTCGACTCCAAGATACCCCCAAGAAAATGGACACGCCGAGGCGGCAAACAAAACGATAGTGAATTCTACAAAAAAAAAAGACTAACCCTCAAAAGGGACGATGGGTAGACAAACTACTCGGCGTGCTTTTGGCGTACTGAACCAGCCCTAGATGCCCCACCGATGAAACCCCATTCTCACTAGTGTATGTTGTTGAGTCTGTAATCCCCATAAAAAAATAAATACAAACCCTCCGCATGATGACTGCACACAGCCTAGAAAATAACGCCGCTCTCCAGGACTCTCTAGACCTCAACGAAGATAAAACAGAAAAGACTCTGATAAGACTTTCACAATATAGACAATCTAAAGAAAAGTTTTACAAAAAAAAATTAGCCCACGAAATTTTCAAGTAGAAGACTGAGTCCTTCGAATTTTTTTCAAAATACCGCGGAGCCGAATGCCGGAAACTCGGAACAAGTTGAGAAGGCCCATACCGAGTGACCCGAGTTATTTACCCAAGCGTTTATGAGATCGAAACCTTGGACGGAACGCCCGTCTTGAGGTCTTGGAACATCATAATCCCAAAAAATACTATTGCTAACCACAATAAAAATCGAACTACGACTGACTTCATTCCTGCAAAGAGTACGTAGGCAGCTCTCTTCAGAAGACACAGTCCCATCTACATAACAAATAATTAAAAAAACGAGTTATTTCACAACCGAGCTAAAATACTGGAATAATATATTAAATAAATCATCTCGGAACTGATTTGTATAACATAGAAACCGTTAAGATTATTTCACAACCGAGCTGAAATACTTTGAATCATATATATCAAATAATCAAATATTTGGCAAATTCGCCCTATCTTACGAACAAAATTTGGTTTTTTCCAACGTTTGGTAAAACTTTTGTAAATGTCCAATATGCTGACGTGGCATACATATTAAAGAAAATTTATTACTTTAATACCCTTGTTATATTGGCAAGAATTTTTTTAATTATTTTAGTTAGTATTTAATAATTTCGAATAATTGTTTCCTTATTGATTCAAGCATTGATTAAGTGTTTTAAGATCCTAAAAGAGTGGTAAATTAAAGAGATTTGAAATAATTAAGAACCTAACTTCTAGCCATTTTTATATTCAGAAGTCAACCGGTTAATTGTTTCCTTTTTTATTTAAAAATATATTACCGGATCAGTAAGTTTGTTAGATCCTAGAATCTTGGATATTTTATTGACCTGTTTTATGCATTATATATTAATTACTTTTTATTGGCCGAATTAGTCTGTTATTTTTGACAGTTTTTTACACTAATTACTTTAATTGTACCAGCGTAAATTGAGTTGTGTTTTACAATATAAATTGAATTTTACACTGATAATGGTCGTTAATTGATATCCAATATATACTTAAATATAATTGTACCAACGTAAATTGAATTATGTTTTACAACGTAAATCGATTTTTACACTTATTATTAATTTTTATGATGTAAATTGAAGAGTTTTATTGTTAATTTTTATTAACAAAACATGATTTTGTAATCAAAATTTCATACATGAATATGAAATCAAAATCAAAACACAAAGAAGAACGAAGAATGAAGAACAATTTTTTTTCTTTCTAAATCCACGAAGGACCGCGATCGGCGTTTGTTCCCATGATGTTTTTCTCGAGGAAAGCGAGGGCGTCGAAACTGTCGTCTTACTGGCTCGGAAACTTGTGCTCCGGCGAGAGGCGATAGGTAACGGAGACGACGATCGCCGGAATCGTGGCGGAAAATTTTTGGCACACGACGTCGTAGGCGAAAGAATCAACGCTGAGGAAGGCGAATCCTCCGCCGTGGAAGAAGAGAATCACCGGAAGCGGATTATTTTTCGGAGGAGATTCGTTGGGAGTGAAGAATCTGATCAAGATGTTACGAGATTTGTCGACGATGTGGTCGGCGGAGGAGATGATTTTCCCAGCGCGGGGCGGAGATCTTATTTCGAAGACACTTAGAAAGCGGCGGTTCGTCGGTCCGTCGCGGCGACGAAATGAATCGGTAGCGAATGAGTGGAGAGCGAGGACTATGCGTATCCTCCATGGGAATGATTTTAGGGCTTGGATGCTCTTTTGATGGCTTGGTGGTGATAAATGCACAAAATTTTGGGCGGTTTCTTAGCTATAATTAACCGATTTTTTTTAAAAAAATATCAATTTTTAATTCCGGTGGGATTTTAAATTTTGGGGTATTTTAGGAACGAAAATTTGGTTAATTAAAAGCCTGGACATTTACGGAAATTTTACTAAACGTTTGAAAAAACCAAATTACTAAACCTCTACAAAGCTATATACTACATTAACCCTTAAATAAATCAACTCGAATTGATTTGTTTAACACAAAAATTATCATGTTGTTTCACAACCGATCTGAAATACTTGAATCATATATTAAATAAATCAACTCGAACTGATATGTTGAACACAAAAATCGTCAAGTTATTTCACAAATGAGCTGAAATAATTTAATCATATATTAAATAAATAAACTCGAACTAATTTATTTGGCACATAAAAATTGTCAAGTTATTTCACAACCGAGCTAATATACTTGAATCACATCTTAAATAAATCAGCTAATATACTTGAAAATCGTCGAGTTATTTCACAAGCGAATTGAAATACTCGAATTATATATATTATAGACCAATTCAGAATTGATTCGTTTAATATCGTCAAATTATTTCATAATCGAGCTGAAATATTTGAACTATATTAAAGGAATCAGCTCAAATTGACTTAGTTAATAGTAAAGTCACGAAATTGTTTCGCAGCCGAAGTAAAACACTTAGCCAAAATAATCAAAAGAATAGCTATTTCAATAAAACAGAAAAGAAAATATCATCTCATGCAGCAATAATAAAATAATCAAACGTGCCCAAAACAAAGGGCCTAGAGTTCAAATGTCCAAAAATAAAAATAAAATAAATAAATATGCTCGAAAACAACAGCGCCCATAATAGTTCAATATATTCAAAGCATAGAAAGAACTCAAGCGTCATGTCAGATTGCATGAGCTTCGGCCTCGTCTCCCTCAGGAACCGACAACAAAACCTCGACAACAGGCTCTTCGCTGAGAATACGAGCGATCTCCTCGTCGGGAAGCTCGAAAGGCAAACTCTCTGAATATAAGGAGTAAAATGAACCTCATTGACGATGGGAATCTCGATTGCCGCGTATTGACCGGAATACTCCTTGATATCAGCCTTCTTTTCCTTCAGCTCGTTTGACCAATCGGGCACCTCGTCGCCAAAGATCTTGGAGATCAAATCTTTGTTTCCCTTGCATTGTTTCAACTTCTTTATGACGATCACGGCCTCATTTATCTTCGCCTTCTGCTCCAGATACTTGAGAATGTGCTCTCGATATCGGATTGAAGTATCCTTCTTGGCGGCGTAAATCGCTCGATCTCCGTTAGCCTTCGCTAACCTACGAGTTTTCTTTAACTCGACCCTCAATCGTTCACACTCCCCCTCGAGCTGGTAGTGGGCTTTGTCCAAGTTCTTGTATTTGTCGACCTTGTCTTCATAATCCGACTGACGGTGTTCAGCTCCAAAGCCAAGTCCTTAATGTTGGCAGAGATGCCCATAAGAAGATTATTTATTTGCATATCGATGTAATATAAATCCTTCATAAGTCTTTATTGTAATTTGCTTATTAAATTAATAAAAATTGAAAAGCTAATTCATTCCTTTTTGGTTTGATTGAAGATTTATGATATTCAATAGTCTTATAGTCCTTAACCAAACCTAATAACACATGAAGAGACAAATGTAGATTTGTGTGAACAAACTCTTTAGGGTTTGCTTAAAACGAAATATTCACAATCTAAAAATCAACGGACTATTGATTCTAGTATGATTGTTAGAAGAATCTATGATGTCATGTTACGAGGCATAGAGAGTTATGAACTCTATAGTTCTTCCAGTGTATCTTCCGAAGATACTGAATTGATCATTGCACGTTTAGAGACAATGTAAAAACAAAAAATTTAACCTATTCTGTCTCAATGTTACTATATATGAATTGAATCGTGCTTACCTTAATCCTGAAATGAGACATGTCATTTCATAACTTCAATATATTCATTTGAGAAAGTTACACTCTAGATCCAAGTTTGTGAACTAGATGTCCTCTATTGGTGATGTATTGAGTTGTGAAGTTGAGATGAGTATACTTTGTGAAGTTCTTATACATATGGAATTCATGTACAATTAGTGAGATATTGAGTTATGAAGATTTCATGAACTATCTTTGTGAAGTTCTTATACAAGATTGTTGAAATGCAATGTATATCACCTCATGCTTTATTACTTGGATTGTGAATAAATGTACCGGCCGGTGTCCAAATAGAATAAAAGAATCTTTTGGATGAAATGTGGTGACTTGTAGCTCATCAGCAATACATCGTTTTTAACTTATTTCACAAGTATTTAAGGAGTTGAGGAAATAACAACTAGAAGGGTAAAAGGGTAATTTTATAAATCCCATATAGTTGATGATATTCATGAAGGGTAATCATTCGATAATATTCAGTGGATCCGCTCATCACAGATAAGTAGATTTTGAGTAGAAAATATATTCATTTGAACCGAGAGATTTTCAGTGTCAACTCTTTAGTACAATCAGTTATCATTAAACTAGACTTGGAAAAGTTTGTGAATTTTGAGTCCAAGAGTTCTAGTTAAATCTTTATTAATTTGGGTCCATGAGGTCACTGTCACAAGTCATTAGAGTATTGTAAAATAAATTAGAAGTTAAGTCAAAATAAGTTCAATTGTTGAACTAGACGTATTTTTCAAAAATGGTCTAAAGGGTATTTTTGTCCTTAAAGATAATTGATTTAAAATGTCAAAATAAGATTTTTAATTTTTTCACAACTTGATTTAAAGTCATACGGCTGAAAATTGGTTTTCACGCTTAGTGAATTAAATTTTGTGACATATTATTGTATTGGCAATAATGTGAAGGCTTTTCCTTATTTTCTTGTAAAAAATTAGGAAGTAAATATGTGTGTGTAGACACTCATATGGCCGGCCACATTACATCAAGTAAGATAGAGATATATCTCTTTTTATTTGGTGCATTATTGCTATTGGTAATTGGCCAAAAGAAAAGTGGAAATGAATTTCTTTGAGAAGGAAACACATGTGCTAAGTGAGGAAACAAATTTCCCTCACTTATGATATAGGGTGGCCGACCATATGGAAGAGAAGGAAGAAGGAAATCAAATATTGTGTCATGAATACATAATAGGGAAAGGTAATTACCCTTCTTGTATTTCCTTTCCCTATAAATAGAGCCTCACATAGAGATGTGAAAATAAGTTTTTTGGTCTTGCTCTCTCTTTTCTAGCCGACCAACCTTCTCCCTCTCTCTCTCTCTAAAATACTCTTTTATTTTGGCACCTAGATCCTCACTTAATCTAGAGAATTAGCTTATGATCCAATAATTGTTCTTGGTTCATATTGTTTGATATTGCCTACTCACTAAACTCTTCAAACGCTCGAAGACTCTAGTGGTAGAAACTTTTGTGGTTGCTCGAGAATCCAAAGGCAAAAGGCAGCGAGACAAGGAGAAGAATCTTCATCCACGAAGGGACTCCAAGATCAAGTAACAAGAAAAAATGTTGTAAGTCTTTTTCATATTTATTATATGTTTTAATTGACAACATGTTCATGCACTTTGAAACAATTATTCTTCTCATTCTCTTGTAATTTCTAGCTCGACTTCACGAGCTCTCTTTGATCTAATAAAACATCGATTTCATTTCGTGTTTTATTTTCTTACTTTGATATTGTAATTCTACGACATCTTACCGAGATCCATTTTCATATAAATAAAAATCGTATAAAAATTCTCCTATATTTTATCTCTTGATTCTTGAGTTCGGATTTCGACATCAACAATGATTGCATATAACAACTAGCTACTGCAATGTCTTCTTCAGTAATTGTGCGGTATAAAATCGAACTAAACGATATTGGGTCCAAAATGGAGCCCAATATTTGAAGACCGAATCGAATTGATCAACATTAGGCCCAATCCTTGAAGCAACAAAGACAAAGGCAAAGTCATACATACGCAGCACGCCAACGAAGTCAAATTAAAGACGAGGTCAAAACCTCAAGCAGTCGTTTCGTCGAATAAACCAGATCAAAGATGAAGTCGAGATCTCATCCTCAACAACATTGCGCAACATGGCAACATCTCTAATGATCTCGGATGCACATGCTCGAAGTCTTCAACTCGACAAGACATTATAAATAGAAGACTTCAGCTAGCTAAATAAAAAGATATATCATATTTTTTTATCGTCTTTTGAGCTGGACTATCATTCATTTTTCACATTCATTTTGTAATTCTTCAGTCCTATTTCTCGAGCTCGATCACATCAAGAAAAGCTGTTTATTCCATCTTACTTATATTTTTCGATAGTATTTGATATTATGATTACGATATTTTACCGAGATCCATATTCCTATATTAAAATCGTATTAAATTACCTATATCTTATTTTATAATTGTTGAAAGTGAATTTTGACATCAACAATAATGTTGTTGTTTCCAACTCTATTCACAAATTCTGTAATAACTTAAACGTATCTATCGACTATAAAATGTTTCAACATTAAATATCGGTATATAAGTTTCTCTCGTCTGAATTGTTTAATAGAAAAGTGTCTTCACATTATCTACCTAGGTGTTGAATAATAATGATATTGTTTTTCTTTTCTTCTCAATGTATTCCTAAAAATGGGCTCACCTGTTGGAATAGGTCTAGGGTTAAAGAAAAATTTAACATTAATCAAATTAATGGCGGAATTTAAAAATTTCTTTTTCAAGTAAAACAATTTTTACTAACCTAGAAAAAGCATATACATGTTATATATTAAAAGCATTATTTAATTTACTAGAATACCAATCTTTCTTTGTAGCTTGATCTTGAATCGTCTTGAGAAAGGTAGATCCTCTTCCTTGGCTCGCTCGTCACCTTCACACCTAATCTTGAACTCGAGAAACCTAAGATTTCTATTATAAGAGTCTATAGAGGTTTTGGAAAGATTTGTGTGTAGGCACAATTAAACAATATGAACCAAGAACAATTCTTGGATCATAAGCTAATTCTCTAGATCAAGTACTGATCTAGGTGCAAAATAAGAAGAGTATTTTCTAGAGAGAGAGAGAGAAAGGGTCGGCCAAATGAGGGAGAGAGCATGAAAAAACTTAACCTTCACATCTCTATGTGAGGCTCTATTTATAGGAGAAGGAAAAATCTATAAAGGTCAATTATTCATTCATGAATGAATAATTTATTCATGTCACAATATTTGATTTTCCCTTCCCCTTTCCCTCTTAGTTTGGCCGGCCATACACCTTGCATTAGTGAGGAAATTTGTTTCCTCACTTAGCACATTTGTTTTCTTCTTAAGGAAATTCATTTCCCTTTTTCTTTTGGATTATTATCCTTGTAAGAAAAAGGAAATAAAACTCTCCTCTTGATGCACTATCTTGGCCGAACTCTACCTAGAGGAGGAGCATCTAGATGCTTCCTTATTTCTTTTAAGACAATTCTTAAAACACCCATTGTAGAATTATAATTGCACAAATAACGAAATTAATTTCATAATTCCTTAAACGACTTTCGGCTTTAGAAAATAATTTATATTTTCATCAAATGAAAATATTCAAGATCTTATTTTGACATTCACATCATTTTATGTCCATGTGGACAAAAATACCCTTTAGATATTTTCCGAGAAAAAGTCTAGTTCAACACTTGAACTTATTTTGACTTAGCTTCTAGTTTATTAATCCTACTCTAATGACCTGTAATAGTGACCTTATGGATCCAAACGAACAAAGCTTGAGCTTCTATACTCGGACTCAAAAGTTCTCAAACCTTTTCCGAGTATTAGCTTAATGTCGACTGACTCCACTAAAGAGTCGACACTGAGAATCTCTCGGTTCAAATGAATTTATTTTCTACTCAAGTTCAACTTAATTATATTGAGCGGATCCATTGAATGTTATTTATGTTTACCCTTCATGAATATCATCAACTAGTTGGGATTTATAAAATTACCATTTTACCCTTCTAGTTGTTATTTCCTCAACTCCTTTGTTACTTGTGAATAAGTCAGAAACAATGTATTGACGAGGAGCTAACAAGTCACATTGTTTCATCCAAATAAAGTTGCTACTTAAATTTGGACATTGCGCAATTCATTTATTCACAATCCAAGTAATAAAGCATGAGGTGATATATATTGCATCTCAGCAATCTTGTACATGAATTCTATATCTATGAGAACTTCACAAAGTTGGTTCATGACATCTTCATAACTTAATATCTCACCAATAGGCCTTGTCTAGATCACACATTGGACCTAGAATTTGACTTTCTCAAATGAGAGTATTAATGCTATGAAATGACATGTCTCATTTCAGGATTTAGGTAAGCATTATGCGATTCATACGTAGTGACCTTGTGATAGAAGATGTTAAATGGTTTGTTTTTCTATTGTCTCTAAAGGTGCACTGGCCAATTTAGTATCTTCGAAAGATACACTGGAAGAACTACAGAGTTCCTAACTCTCTATGCCTCGTAACCAGACATCCTAGATTCTTCCAACAATCATACTGGGACCGATAGTCTGTTGATCTTTATATTGCGAATATATCGTTTTAGTCAAACTATGAAGAGTTCGTTCATGCAAAGCTACATTTGTCTCTTCATACATTGTTAGGTTTGATTAAGGACTATAAGACTATTGAATATCATAAATCTTCAATCAAACTAAAAAGGAATGAATGAACATTTCAACTTTTATTAATTTAATCAGCAAATTACAAAGATTTATATATTACATCAATATGTAAATAAACAATCTTTTAATAAGGACTTTATAAAGATTTATATATTACATCAATATGCAAATAAAAAATCTTCTTGTGGGCATCTCTGCCAATATCACCTTGCTTTAATTATAATATAATGTGGGAGCCATATATTTAGTGTAAAAAAATATATTTGTTAGGTGTTATGACTTTCTAAACTCTTATCATTACATCGTTGTTTGTGGTATTACGTAGAGTTATGGAAGTATTCGATCACAGAAGTTCCAAAAAACGTCAACACCAACTAGTTAAACAAATTTCAAAACTAGTCATTAAACCTAATTTTAATGCTTTTAATTAGCTCTGAAACCATTTGTTGGATTTTATTTAACGATTAAACAATAATTATATAACATATCTTAAATATGGCGGAAATATATAATTTGACCTAATATATTAAAAATCAATTTTTGACATATTCAATTAACCTAGACATTAAAATTACAAACATGTATATAAACATTTTTATTTTAAACATTATAAGCAACAAATTGGACACGCTAGCAACCTATATAAACAATTTATATAATCACATATCCAATTCGTTGAAAAATACTTACAGTGGAGATTGTAAACAATCCCGGACGTTTGGCCAAGAGCAAGATGCGAGGCCTCGTCTAATTTTAACTCGCTAACTCCGGAAGGCCTCGTCAAATTTTGACTCGTGAAATAAAGCTTGTCGGGTGCAAAGGGGCTGTTTGGCCGAGAGCAAGATGCGAGGGCTTCGAGGAAGGGGCTGGTCTCCAAGCGTGCATCGAGAGGAAGGCACGCAGGGTGTTGGACGAGGCTCACAGCCCTTGTCGGATAGGCTCCGGATATCACATGGAGGCTCGCCGGATGGGGGGGTCAAAGTGGATCCGGCGCGGAAGCGTCGAGCCTTTGATTGATATTTAAATCAATAATCGTGCTGTCTTGGCCGGCCCTAATTAGCCTAAAATCACTCAAATACCATAATCTTGAATCAACAATAATTCAATCAAAGTATATGGGAGATTCAGAGTATGGACTCTTATTTGAACCATTTTATAAACTCAAATACCATAATTTCAAGAAACTGTGAGCAAGCAAGAAAAACAAAATTATCTTCTTCTCGCTTTTCTTTCTTTCAGCCGAACACACACAAGGGGGAGAGGGCGAGAGATGGCCAAAAGTTTATGCTAGGGTTAAGTCAATTTTAGGGTTTCCTTAAACTTTTATATGAAAGGTTAAATGGGTTTAAACTGGATCAAATCCATTACTTAATTTTAAACCATTTTATAAACCCATGACTAATTATTTTCGGTCAACACATGTCAAAACACTCGGCCAAAAACAATTTATTTTATTCTCAAATTCTTTTGATTTATTTATTAATTCAATTAATTTAGAACTCTCATTTATTAATAATATTTCATTAAATAATATCATACTTTACAAACAAGTACGAAATGAGAAAATATTTATTTTCATCTTATATTTATTTGAATAATTAAAATGTATTATTCAATATAATTATACAATATGATTCACTTAATAGATGTAACAATAAATAAATAATTATTTATTAAGTTACTTAGAAAGTAACTTTCTCGATATAAATCACAATTTATATTCAATGAGTAAACCAATTGTTCTTGTTCATTTAATCTCGTATGAGTATCTATCATTGAGACTATGAGCCCACATGAACAAAGCTTTAGAATAATGATTGGACTCAAAAATTCACAAACGTGTTCGTCTTTTAATTCTTAATATTAGTCGATTCCATTAAAGGACTAATACTGAAACTCTTTAAGTTCATATGCGTTTATTTTCCGTTTGATGTGACCAACAAATTCTTCACACGATCCACGAAATACTTACGATATTACCCTTCATGTGTATCAGTAACTCAGAGGAATGTAAAATTAGCGTTTTACCCCTGAGTTATTATTTCACTAATTCTTTTTGTTATTTGTGAATGAGAAAAACATAGAGTGAGATGTCTTTACATGTCACATGTTTTAATAAAAAAAAAATGTTCTCATTCGATGAATATCTGGCAAGTCCTATTCATTCACACTCTCATAACAAAGCATATTGTGATACAAACGCATTAGCATTGTTTCAACATGAATTATGTATCTGTGAATCACATAACCCAACATGACAACGTTATGACACCAATCGTCGGGTCAGATGCAATTAAAACTTAGCCATTGTCCATTGACAAATCAAATGTCACAATGTGTCACATTGATTATGTATCACTTCAGCATTTTGGTAATTACCAAAATACCCCTCGTATGTGATTGAAGTTTTGAGTGATTAAACTGTTTCATCTCAAGACTCGGAGCATAACTGGTCCTGTTCAATATCTTTTATAAGATATCAAGAATGAAAAATAGAGTCACAACTCTCTATATCATAAGACAAGATATCATGATTCATTCAAACAATCACTACTCAGATTTGATTGCTCTATCGATCTTAAGATTGAGAACAAATGTTTGAACTAGTCACAGGGGGCTATCTTGTCAAGACAGTACTTAGCACCCCTTTCCTTGATGACAGTTTCAGAGCGTAGCATTCTTACATAAACACAAACATAATAAAGAATGAATATTTTAATTTTATTAATGTCTCAGCAATAATTAAATACAAAAGTATTTCAATGTCTAATATCTCCTTTGTGGGCACCAATCCCAACAGGTGGAGGTGAAGCTGGAGGTGAATGACGCAGAGGTGGTGGAGAAGATAAATGTTGTTAAAGTGAGGGAGTAGGATGACCAGGTGACCGTGCTTCGTATCGTTGAAGTTGTTGTTGATAAACTTGGTACGAATATTGATATTGATATTGTGAATAATATTGTGGTAACTTAGGGGACGATCGGGGAAAATTGAGCTAATTCGGCCAACTCTTCCTGAGAATAAGAAATTTTTTGTAGTTGGTAATAACTCGTTATTTAGCGTGAGGGGATTGAACTTATGTGTTTTCGTAATTTGTGATTTTTGAAATATTTAATAAATTTTGTGGAAACTTCTCGGCGTGAGATCGAGACATTGGTTGTTGATTTTCTTTTCCAGAGTCGGATGATGGTGTGCGATAGCAAGATCGACCACGAGAACCCAGTAAGATGATTCTCGAGATATCTTCAAAAACTTAAAAAACTTAAAAAACATATGCTTTCAAATAGTTGATGACGTGTGTTAGTATAGAAACTTTAAAAAATAATGCGTTGAAAGTTTGTTGAAAGACTAGACGATGAAGTGTGGATAATGAAATGAAAACAAATGTATTTATAGGAAACTTTTATAATATGGTCGGATCTATAAAAAATCGACACTCCATATTAAATCTACATCCCAACGTTCACCTAAAAATCAAACAGTAATAAAACCTTCCATTAATTCTATGTGACACGTGCCGACATCTGCAGTCCACAAAACTGACTTTACGTGTATCAGGCCCACGAAAATCAAAATTTCCATCTGGCATTGCAAGCTGCGCGAAAGTAATTCCTTCCGTGGTTTCGTATTGACAGCCCAGGATGATTGAGAATGCATAAGAGGATGGGACGCTTAGGTTCCTGCATTATAAAGGAAGCGTTTTGGGAGTTGATGTTGAACAACTTTTTGAGTGTGGGTGGGCAGAAAAGGTTGTCCATCAAAAATTATAATTTTTAGTGGGCGAAGAGAACAAGATTATGGAATGGAAAATCATGGTCGAAAGAGGAGTGCGTGATTTCCAAGACAATTTCCCCAAATGGTGGGAGGCCTATGAATATCAAGGAGAGAGGTGTGTGAAAAATTGGGGCATAGTGAAGAAAAGTGGGTAAAATGGACGAGGCCAGAAGTGAGTAAAATAAAAAGCGACGAGTAAATTTCTGGAAAGAATATACTTTGGCGGCTTGAATGGTTGCACATGATTCTTTTGTTTCTTCATCGGGCATTCACTTAATCATCGACATTGGAAGAAAACCTCATTTGTAGCTGAGATGGTGAAAGTTAAGAATGTCCTAAATTGGATGAAAGAACGACGATGGGAAAAGATGGTGGTGGAGATGGATTATACCGCAGTTGTGCATGTTATTATTGAGTGCAAAGAGGTTCTGCATATTTGATTTTTGATAAAAGTTATTTTTGTTATATATTTGGTAAGCGGGCCAAAATTTTTGTAGCGCGGAACAAATAAAGCTCAATTTATGTTAAGCCAAAAGTTTTTCTTGTAGAAATTTACATGTTGATATCACTTAACATGAACAAATAAAACATTATCGTTTTTCTAAACAAAATTATTTATTTAAATAATGGTTATATGCATACATAAGCTAAATGTAGTTTAAAATAATTTTGGAGTCTTTATATAACTAATGGAAGTAGTTTAATATTATTGCTGGAATTGAAGCTCACATTCTTTGCAGAAGTTTAACCCGTTAGATGGAAACGATAGGTCGTTCTGTGAGTGGTAGGCATAAATGGCATTGATCTATTTAGCCGAGTGCGGTGAGCTGGTTGTCCGTATTAACTGTCGGATCCAATATAACCCATGATTGTGGTAGACTCGAAGATGCTTTGTGATAAAATGAGGATCTGCCTTTGATCCTCATTTTGACATAACATATTCTCTTTTTATTTGGATGAGCTTTGTGTTCTCGAGTTCAATCTTTCATATAAATTCTTGTGGATAAGTTGAGCCTAAATTTGATTATGTTGATCGATTGCTTGTGTTGGAGTTGTAATATTGGTTCATTATAAATACTGTGAGAGAGTGAGTCGTGAACGTGAGTATAATAGAAGAACAAAAATAGTGCATGATTTTCACCGACGAAAGCTTAACATGTATTAGGATTCAGATCAACAGTTTGTTAATTTGAATATAAACCTCGGTAATTTGTTGTATCTTTATACTTCTTTGTTCTAGTTTGCCATCTGTGATTTGCGTTCGCTGTTAGCTTCTGGTGAAAAAAATGTCACTGGTAAAGGTCAGAACAATTATAAATTCTATATATTGCACGTACATGTGCAAGATTATACAATTCGACGATTTAATGGAACACAAATAAAATTAATAATAAAAAATTAGGTAATTCAGCCAACTTAAAGATAAGATTTTTGGATTTAATTAACGTTTTATTAATTTGTTATAAAAGAGTAGCGTGCATATGTGACAGATTTATTTCGGAATTTCTTACCAAATTGTCTATTTTATTTTTGGAATGAATTAAAAGACATATTTGAGCTAAATTGATTTATAAAAAAAACCATAAATAGTTTGAATGAGTAGTTTACCAACAATTTAGAAAACGTGAATTATATAAAAAAATTCATTGATAGTTAATAATTATTTTAACCCAATTAACAATGTAAAGAGAAAGAAAGAAACATGTCGTAATTTTGGTTTCCACAATTCGACTATCTGCTATGTTTTCGTCGGAAATTGTACCAGGTTACACTTTTAAAAAAGTGTTCCGATTCTTTTTACTCATCTTACCTTACTAGTAAACGTATAAAATTATTATATTAACAGAATTAATTACAACTTTTTTTTATTTTTGCATTAAAAAATGGGATAAAGAGGTATATACCCTTCTATAGTATTGAGTTAGCAAAATATCCAACTTATTGAAAGTTTTGGTTAATACGCGGTGATATTTGTATGATATTTGTGTTAATGATCATTCGTTATGAACACAGTCGTTGCAATTATATATGTAGTTTTTCTCCCCTCTAATATTGCAATTAAATCTGCAGTTTCTTTTTCCCTAGAATCGTTATAAACCATGTCGTCGCAGAAATTAATGAAAATTAACGAGTGTTCATTTGTGTTTAGATTGGAGCTTTTATGGTGGATACTTATTCCTCTTTTAGATGGTTCAACAAGACGGGAATATGGATGAGGAATGGTTTTAGACATGATTTTTTATTCAAATGAATAACTGTGAACAAAATAATAATTAGGAGTGTACATCTGAAACTATTAAGCAAAATTAATGGTTGCTGAATCAAACTACTCACCATAAATGAATCTCTCAAAATCTATAACCCGAGGTATCAGAAATTAAAGAAAATTAACACGAAAATCATATAGATTTTGGAAATCAATAACCAAAATTAAATTATAAAATAAATTTTTAAATTTCAAATTCTCAAGATTATATTCGACTGATATGAATTTCAATTATTAGTAATAAAAACGTATATTTGGGCATCATTTTAAGAAAGAAGAAGAAAATATTTTGTTTTTAAATCAAAAAAGATTTTAGACTAAACATATTCCGAAAAGAATATATCTTAATATCAATTTAAACTTATTTGAATTAATATTTAAAACTAAAAATGAAATGGAATAAAGATGATAACAATTAAAACTAGCAAAATAAAGCAGGAAATTCGTAACCGTACACGACGTTATCATCAGAGACACAAATCAACAAAAATTAACACGTCAATTATTGTTTTTCAAATCAGTGACCAGATTTTAAGTAGCAAATTGAAAATTAAATTTCAAAATTCAAAATTATATTCGAAGCTCAGTTATTGACTATATTAATTATATATAAAAAAAAAATATATATCAATTAAATTTATAATCAATAAAAATTGCCAAAATAAATGCATGAAATCAGGAAATATGCATTTATTTGTAAACGTATGTAAAAGAGTATATCAATTTGGATTAATTTCTATTAATAACTTTAAATTATAAAAGGAATGTAATAAAGAGTATATCAATTAAAACTATCAAAGGAATCTGATTCGTAATGTACAACAAATATACGCCAGTTAAATAAATTAACTTAAATTAACGCGTATACGTAATTAACTAGTTACAAATTAACAAAAATTAACTAGTATTTCATAATTGTAATTTGGAACCGAGGATTATATATATATATATATAAGAGCCATAATGAAATGTATCTAATTAAAATTAAATCAACAACAAAATCGCTTCTTAATTAATTAGTTGACTATTTCAAAATATATTAAATCCATTAAATAACGGATGCAAATCTAATTGTTGAAATTAAACACAAAATTTCGGAAATTCAGGTTAATTTTGCGTTAATATTAAAAAACTGGAAAATAAAAAATTTCCACGTTTTTAAAAATAAAAAAGGGTATTAATATCAATTAAATATATAAACAGTAACAAATTCCAAAATAGATCCATAAAATCAAGGGATAAGATAAGATTTGTAACCGAAAATCCATTATATATATATATATATATATATATATATCCATGTTCGTATATACAAATTAACGAAAATTAATTAGTATTTCATAACCGTAATTTGGAACCAATGATTATATATATAAGAGCCATAAACGAAATATATCTGATTAAAATTAAATCAACAATAAAATCGCTTCTTAATTAATTAGTTGACTATTTCAAAAAGATTTAAAATCCATTAAATAACAGTTTCAAATCTGATAGTTGAAATTTAAACACAAAATCCCGGAATTTCACGTTAGTATGCATTAATATTAAAAAACTGAAAAATAAAAATTTCCACGTTTCTGAAAATAAAAAAATGTATAATTAGAATTGCAACTCCCATAAAATTTGCCACGTATGACCGAATGGGTATTTTTTTAAACGTTTGTAAAAGATTGAGTATTTTACAATTGCAACGTTTCATTTTACTTAATTAGAGCAATTCTTTCTTAAAAAATACGATTAAATTTTGGAAACGTAGTCAATTAAACTATTTCTACAAAATAAAACATTAGAAGATAATTACACCACGATTTTTTTATTGTGAATAGTGGAACTTTCAAATTTAAATTTTAAAGTCCACTATTTAAACTCTCAAAACTAAATTTTAAGGGTCTTCACAATCCTTAGGAGGCACTGTGAAGTTCTATTTCCATTCAACTTATACATTGCTTTAATCCCGAATTTGCTTACTGATTTTTCCTAATTATTAACTAAATTACTACTAATGCATGTTCTCCTCGAAATCATTGCTCTATTCTGAAATGCGGGTGTATATTTTGAAGCCATAAACTTTACAACATGAAAGATCAAGAAATAGCAAAGCAGAATTTTCTTAAAACACAAAAAATCATAAAACAGCAGGTTTGTCTTGATATAACAAGTCACAAACCTTTTGCTCAAAGGGTATCATGATATGTTGGGAATTATCGCGATCGCTCCGAAGATTCAACTTTTCCTTCCTAAACTCCCTTTCACTGACCCTCCCGCTTTTCGAAAGACCATCCAACATCAAATCGTACGTTCCCAGACTCGGAGCGACCCCAAGTGACCGCATTTCCCTGAAGACTTCGAGCCCTTTTTCGACACTTTTGACGGAAAAGTGAGCTCCGATCAGAGCTGTGTAAGTCGCAGAACATCTTTGATCCCGAGGCAATAGCTCAAAGACTCTCGAAGCTAAGTGGGGCTTCCGGGCCCGTCCAAGCTTACGAATCAGAATCGATGCCAGGTATATTCCGAGAGAATGTTGAGCCTTGACCATTTCCTCCGTGACTTCCACAATTTTTGAAAACGAATCCAATCTGACCAAGATTCCTAATAGGGCTAAATATGAGCTCTTAGGCATAGGCGTGCCCATTTTCACGCTGTATTCGAATGCCCGTAAAGCCTCTCCATCCCTGTGCCGCTCACAGTTCACTTCAATGATCTTCGAGACAATCTCGGGGTTCAGTTTAATATTCTTGTCAGCTATTTCAGTGAGCAAGCTATCGGAAGCGATGAGATTTTCCTTTTTCACTAGTGTTGATATGAGCTCTTCATCTGGGGTTAATGGCTTCACAGCTTTAACATGCGATTGAATGGAACAATGACGGTTGACTTGCCTTAGAAGGATATCGCTCTTTCTGGCGGCTTTTACAGCCTCCAACGCTTTGAGAAAAACAGGATAGCGAAGAACGATGGTGTTTTTTCTCATGTATTTAAGGATTTTGGACATTGTCTGTGTGTCTCCCAATTTGCTTAGCTTCTCGACCAAGATATTGCACGCTGCTTTGTCTGGATATACTTTTGCACCTTGCATTTCATAAAATACATCAAGGGCTTCTTTGGTTTTACCTGAAATTAATTAAACATGCATAAATTGCGTGAAGACATTTATGTTAGAGAAACTAACAGGTCCGGAGAAAAACAGGATGAAACGTTTATGACATATAGATCAGAGTATTCGAAGAAAAATTTAAACCTTGTTGATGGGATTCATTTGATATCTGATGTTCCAGGGTAATTATAAAATAAACTTGTATGTATCACCACAGGGAACAAGATTTCAAGATATATGATGATGATGACGACGATGAAAGAGATTATCTTACTACTACAATTCATCACCAACGAAAATAAGATCAAATCATCTTTACATATAGGTGTTGAGTGGTAAAACTTGCAAAAGACATGTAAATAACAAAAAACTAGTGTAAAAGGATCAAGGTTAAGCTATAAAAATTGTCAGAATACTTAAAACTGAAGCTCGAGCATTGAGTGTCAATACAACTCATTCTAAAAAAAGGTAATTCATTATTGACAAGAAGGAAGGACAACCACACAACCAACTCACAGTCCATCAGTGAGCTTGCTCAATTTTCAAGCAACAACAGAACTCAACGTTAAAGAAATGTTAAACCAAAGGATAAATAAGACATATATGTAGAAGAAACAGATATGATTAATTTATTATCTGATTTTCCAATTTACAATTTTTTTAATGAGTTCCACAAAGTGTACCATCAACGGAAGTTGACTCCAACAAACTAGATTTTTATGAACATTTTTCACATAGAAACTAAGAAAATGAGGTTAAAATCTAATCAGTTTAAACCAAGATGAAGGAAAAACAAGACCTAAAATTATGAATCGTAAAATAAAATATATTGCGTATAGTTTTCGATATGTTGTCTAGCACTGAGGTGGCTTTTTCGTGAGGGAGGTAGAATACATTAGAGAAAGAGGGAATAAATTCATGAGGCATGGTTAACGAAAGTTTCATTACAGAATTTTCTAAAGAACACTGAAAAACACAGGCCCCGCATGAGAGTCTACGCCTCTTGAATGCTCGAATTTATTGATCGCAAAATATAGTATTTCTCATAACTTTCTATAGTCGGCAGTTCCTGAAATTTCTTCTAAAATTGATTTGATCATTACTATTTTGTTTAGAATTGTTATTCTGTAATAAACAAAGCCATCTACAGACCTTGGGAGTCGAGGACAGTGATGCAGCATGTAAAGCTTAGAAGACTGAGATCTATCGCATAACGTTGAACAGGTCGATAAGCCGATCAATCGATCCAGACAGAAATGAGCGATTGACCAAACTGATGTGTCCGCAGGCAAAAGGTTGAATCGCGTTGGATGAGATGGAGCCAAGGATTTGGAGCACCATCGAATCTGGGGGGGGGGACATGAATTCGGCCCAAATGGTGGAAGAAGAAGATTTAACCCTGGCATTGTAGCAGAATACCAGACAGAGAGGATGTTTCGGCAGCGGCAAGCAACAAATGGACAGATTCGGAGGGGCAAAGGGAGAAGGGCGAAAAGAATGTGCTATCAGTGCAATAAAAAATGAGTCTTTGGAGCTGATACATGCGAGAAGAAATATCTAAATGCTCTTGTTTTCAGAGGACAAACAACGGAGAAGAACCAGTCCGAAGAAATATCTGAACGCTCTTGTTTTTAAAGGACAAACAACGGAGAAGAACGCGCATATTTTGAGAAACGATCTACCACCGCAAAGATGACCGTTTTCCACTTGCTGTTGGTAGCGCTTCTACAAAATCCATGGAGATATGGGCCCATATGGATGTTGGAATGGGAAGTGGCTGAAGTGTCTCTCATTTGTATTTCTGGCACACTTGGCACTGTTGGACGTAGTCTTGACTCGATTTTTTCCAACCCTTCCAATAAAAATCTTGTCGGATACGCTCCATCGTCTTCTGGACACCTTCATGTGCTGAATTGTGAAAGCCGGATATCACTGTTGTCACCAATGGAGAAGAAGCGAAGAGGTATGCCCCATCTTGAAATTAGATAAGGCCGTCGCGAACCACCCACTCGCTGCCTTCCCCTCCTCGGATTACACGATCTCTCAAGGAGCTGAGAGACGTATCCGTGTCTATCTCCTTTCGGAGCTGCTCAAAGATGCCTTTACGTGCGTGAGACAACACAAGGCTGCTTCCTCGGTGGTACAGTCCTCCTCCCCTCGTCGCAATAATGCATCGGCGACGCGGTTTAGTGATTCTTGTCGGTATTCGATGATGAAATTAAATCCCATCAATTTGCTGACCCAGTGTTGTTGTGGTGGTGTTGTTAGTCGCTGTTCGAGGAGATACTTTAGGCTGAAATGGTTGATTTTGATCAAAAATTTGTGTCCCCACAAATATGGTCGTCAATGCGTAACAGCTTTGGAGAGCCCTATCAATTCTCGCTCGTAAGCAGCAAGTTTGTGGTGTTGGTCAGCTAGTTTACGGCTAAAAAATGCTATCGGATGTCCTTGCTACTATAGGACTGCGCCAATGCCGCTTCCCGATGCATCGCACTCGACCACAAAAGGCTGCGAGGAGTCCGGCAAGACGAGCAACGGAGACTCAGAAAGTGATTTCTTCAAGGCGATGAAGGCTTTGTCTGCTGCCTCGTCCCAATGAAAACTATTCCAGCGAATTAATTGCGTCAAGGGGGCTGAAATAATACCAGTCTTTTTTATGAATTTTTGGTAGTATCCGGAAAGTCCCAAGAACCCTCATACAGCTCTAGTCGTCTGTGGAATCGGCCAATCGATAATTGCCGTAATTTTACTTTGATCAACCGCTACACCTGTGCGCTGAATTACAGGATAGTCCAAGCCTCGCCAATGTTCAGTACAATCAATCCTGAATCCTCTATTTCACAATAATAGCCTTCTATAGTTTAAACTTCTTGAAATTCTTTCCGACTATTTACCAATTCTTCCATCGTTTTTACAGGTTGGCGTGCTGTTCTGGAATAGGTCCAGGCTGTGGGGCTGTTCAGTTTTGGTCGTTTGGCTGATGCGTCCTTTATGGGGGTCTTAATTTTTAATATAGAAATTCAATTCGTTTCTTAAAAAAAATTTGGAATACAAAAAAGAAGTAGAACTCCAACAATGAAAAGAAATAATAAACTAACGGAATCAAATTTAGAAAATTTGCGGATCTAATAATGGTATGCACTGGACCCAATTCATCACTCAAACTATAAACCTTCCGCTTAGTTGTATGGTTATAAGAAATGTAAACGAGACTACTAACAGAAGATAGAACTCACCTGATTCAATGAGGTAATCCATGAGCACGGTGTAAGTATAGCAATTCGGTGTAATCCCTGATCCCGTCATCTCCGCGTAAGCCTCCAAAGCTTCCTGTGCACGGTCGTTGCGCAAAAGAATCTTCATGTACGCCGTGTAAGAAACAATGGTGGGATCACAATTCCTCTTCAACTCTTCCCACACTCTCATAGCCCCGTCCACATCACCGGACTCGGAGACCCAGTGCATGAGCGATGTGCAAGAGACCACATCGACTTTTATGCCTCTCTCGACCATCTGCTTGAACACCTTCTTCAT
The DNA here is from genome assembly GCA_958296335.1 of Urtica urens. NCBI lineage: Eukaryota > Viridiplantae > Streptophyta > Magnoliopsida > Rosales > Urticaceae > Urtica > Urtica urens. The sequence goes on from OY282520.1 coordinate 37,885,377, forward strand.
CGACGAGACACGGCCTGCTTCTCCGAAGATGTCGAGCATTGTGGTGTATGTGAACCGGTCGTGCTTGAAGCCCTTCAGCCCCGAAGCCCAGTTAAAGAACAGCCATGCCTTTTCCATTGGTGGGTGGGTCTTAAGGACCCGGTTTACCGTGAACGAGTCCCACTTTATCGGGAGTCTGTCGAGCTCTTCCCGGGCCGAGTCCCAGGTCGAATGTTTGAGGATGTTGTGGACCTCTGTTACGATGTCTCTTGTGTAAATGGGGTTCTTATCTGCTTCCCTTCTCTTTGTGTTCTTTCTCTCCAACTCTTGGTTCGGCCTGTTTGGCACGACTTGGTTGCTATTATGGACATTTCCAAATGAGCTCTTCGTGTTGTTGTTTTTCTTCCTCTCGAACTCTTTACTAGGTCTTTTTGGTATGACTTGGTAGTTATTGTGAACATATCTGAGTGACTTTGAAGCATTAATGTTCTTTCTCTCAGGCTCTATGCTCAGTCTGCTCGGCATGATTAGGTGGTCATTGTGGACATGTCTGAGTAAGGTCTTCCTGCGAATGGGAATCTTCTCTGCTTTCATGCTCTTTCTGTCAGTATTTCTCTTTCTCTCAAACTCTTTGGTCGGTCTGTTTGGCATGAACTGGTGATCAGTGTGGACATGTCTGAATGAGCTCTTCATGTCACAATCACAAGGTAAGTCAAGCAAACCTCTCAGAGGATTATATGGTGACCATGACAGCCTGCAATTATCAGTAATCTTTTTCAGCTCGATAATAATACAGAAATGCCAACAAAAACTCACGGATGTTGCTAAGTAATAACTAAATACAATAGATGAATAAAAAATTTCTCGAACATATGTATGTAGAAATGGAAATGCGATCATTTGAGTGATGAACTGCGAATTAATTTGGGAATAGATATAGAAATCTAGAGAAGCAAATTCCGTATACATATATAAAATAAAATACAAATACAAAAAGAAAAAAACTATAGAATGAAAGGAATTAGGAGTACCTGAGACGAAAGAAGCCTCGGTGAATCGGCAGAGCCAGAATGTTAGAGACAGAGTGAGACTGCAAAAGAGCAAGCTTTATCGGCGGAGAACGGTAGTGAATTTGAGAGGGAAAATGTGAAAGAGTGTCTCATGTGGTTTTTTACTATGCTTTGTTACCCCTAGTTTTATGAAAATTTACACGTGTTGCCTCTGAATATTACAAAAAAGGCCTATGTCGGTGACCGCTTTTTATTAACTTTAGTAATTCTTGCCCTCTATGTTATGCTCATTTCCTTGTAATTGTTTTTGGCTTCACTAGGAAAAATTATATTACAAATATGCTATATTCAAACAGTTTTATAGCCAAAATAAGGGCCGGGAACTCTTCTCGACCTTCATTTGTAGCATAAAAAAGATTCAAAGTTTTGGCACTTCTTCTAATGCTTCAGGCATGTGACTAGTTTAAAGGCTGCACTATGATTGATGCTCTTGATTAGGGCTCCCGACTGATAAAATAGTCTCCAAGACCCGCCCAAACAAAGCAGTCTCGGAATGGAAGGCCTAGATAGACTCTTTACTCGATGCAAGTTGGTGACGGAAACGAAAAACTCTGATACGACATCCCTGAAGAAAAAGAGGAAGACGAATCCAGTAGAGGTTATGATTGAAGAGCTCGAACTCGCCTTAATCTCAGCCGCTCGCAAAGGAGAAAAGACTCGATAAAAAAAGGAACGTAACGAAAAAGAATTGACGGAGCAAAACATCTTCTGGGGATTGGCGGGTTCTAGCAGACCGAGTCGGCCCTACTAATTTAAAAACGTATAAAGGCATATACACGTTCAACGAATTTTAGTGTACTTAATGATACAAAAAGGTTCTTTTTTTAAAATGCACCTCATAAAATAGTCGATGTAAACGAGGGATAAAATATATATTGATATGAAGTCAGACTAGATTTTTAGTTAGTGTTTCCATAGACGAAGTATAGCAAGATGACCTTGAATATATCAAGATGCTTAGACTATCTCCAACCAACAAATGAGAATAGACACCCAAGCGGTGCTTCAAATGAAGATATTGTCAGTATTACAGTTTATTGTTTTAATACAGTTAAATTTTTACTTAACCATTGTTATATCAAATTTCAGATGCATCAAACAAAAGTGTTGCTTTCACAAGATGAAAAATTCAAGAAACGTTGGAAGTTTGATCACGTGTGTAACATTATTGAGAATTTAGAAAAAATTTAAGATGGAGCTTTAAATGCAAGACAAACATCTCGGGGTTCATCTTGCCCACAAGAGTCAAAAAAATCTCACTCAAGAATCTGCTAGACATCCATCTCTTCTCGAGCGACCGATTGGGGTGAAAAAAATCAATCGAAGAAGACAAGTGCAATGAGGCAACGCCACTTGGAACTGAAAGAAATCAAAAAAGAAAATAAAATATTGTTACGGGATTTAAGTTCAATAACAGATCCACAAGTCTGTGCATACGTTCAAACCAAACAAGCAAAAATTATGCAAAAGAGGCTTGAACAAAAAAAATCTCATGCACCACCTCCGACTTTCGATTCTTATTCTTAATATTTTAGCGGTCTTTGGGGATCCGACACCAATCTTCCAGAATATTAGTTTATCTATTGTAATTTTATTTTGTTGTGTTGTGTGTTTTAATGTCTTTTTAGTTTCCTTGTTAATTTTCTTACAAGTTGTTAATGTTTATATTCGTTTTTGGTATTTAGTTATTAAAATCGTGTTTGGTATTTAATTTTTTTGCAATGTACAAAAATCTTTGTTCATTTTAGATTTTTATTGTTTTTTACAAATAATAAATTTTAGATCACTTATGTAAGTTTAAAGATAAATATTAAGTAATTATATAAAATTTAGGTTATTAGATGAATTATAAAAGATAAAAGACTAATTCTTTTACTGAAACAGTGTTGCGTCACATGTGACGCAACACTGTATAAAAATTACAAAAAATTACAGCAGACGCTATAATAGCGTCAGTGTTGAAGTTCCATTGGAGATCAACAAGTCAATATTAATTAATATTGAGTTCGAGTGGAGTTGCTCTTGAGTGTTGCTTTTAGAGAATCACGAGAATGACCGGAAATGTGTCATGTTTGTAGATGGCGGGAAGATTGCTAATAGCAAAGGACCCTTCTTAAGATCCTAAGTGGAATGACATAGCGTGCTTTTGAAGTTCTCTTTAACGTTAAGGTAAATGTGTGTACCATGAAGTAATTAATAAAAATTAGATTAATTCTTATATAATCATGAATTTATCTTTATGTTGCACTATAATGGATAAACCATATATATGTCATGTTTCGTAAATTTGGTGCATCTAGTCAGCGTGCTTACATGGCAGTCATTTTATGAAAAAAAAAAAAGTTACCAAATTGCCGTTTTCAATTTTGATATTTTTAATTTTCAAAATTTAAATTTATTTTGTTTATGATTGAAATTTTGACATTTTGAATATGTAATCAATAGTTGTTATTGCCATGTTATATTATTAGAAGGTTTATCAATTATTAGTTCTCTAATTTGTTAAGATATCCTACATTAAAGAAAATTGATTATTTACGTGTAAATATTTAGGATATCCAAAATAAATTTCATTAATTTACTCTGTTAAACTTCTGGCACGCCATTGTTCATTGTTTACTCATTACTTTTTGAATTTTTTGTTTGAAAAAGCCAAAAATTAATTTTTCGTTTATATGTAAATTTATTTGTTATTCCAACCTACCATCTATGTAGAAAGAAATTGCTGTTAACTTATTTAGATGAAGACACTATCTGATGACAGAGAGAAACAAGAGACGCACGTGGGGCAGTAACTGGGACCAGAGGTCAGATGACCAATATTAAACTTATGACTTGAGAGCTAGACTCACTGATATCTAATGCAATAGACTTAGAAATAAAATGTCTAGGATAGGGAAAGTCCTGCTCATTGAATATAGCATCTCTGGTGATATAGACATGACCAAAAGGACTTAGACATTTGTTGCCGTTGTGGACAACGTTGTAGCCCATAAACACACAATCATTGGATCGAAAATCTGTTTTCTGTTTATTGTATGGCATGAGGTGGGGAAACACACTGAACCAAAAACTCACAGAGACATATAATCATGTTGTTTATTATACAAAACCTGTAATAGTATTGAGTTAGAAAACACAGAAGTTGGTAATGTATTGATGACAAATCCTGCTGTGAAAAATGAGTCCACTAGAAGGTTAATTGAAACTTGGCCCGAGACAACATGGATAGTCCAAGTTCAACGATGTGCCGGTGCTTGCGTTCTGCTCGGCCATTTTGATCATGAACATGCGGACAAGGATGCCTGACATCGATGCCTTGATTAGCAATAAATGACAAAAACGACATGTATTCACCACCAAAGTTGCACTAGACAATGCATATATCAAACTTTAATGACTTTTCAACAAATTTCTTAAGGTTTTTGAAGATGTCAAGTGCCTCAACTTTAGTTCTCATGGGATAAATCCAAGTAAACCGTGAATAATCATCGACACAAAATATTTATAGCCCAGAGTTGAACAAATCGGTGCCGGGCCCGATAGATCTGTGTGAATCAATTGTAATGGCTGTGTATTGTGACTTAATGAGGTGCTAAAGGGCAAGATGTGACTTTTGCCACATTGGCACGCTGGAAAAATAATCATATACAGACTTCTTTGAGGAATGAATTTTGTACTTATTTGAAATAGTCTGCACAACTATATCTAAGGCATAGCACAAACGCATGTGCCAAGTGGTCCATAACTCATGTGTTGAGACTATAAAACAAGAATTTGGTTGGCCGAACTGTTTATTACAATTTTCATTTGGAAGAGGACTGGAGACATCTAACGAGGCTGAGAGATCAACTAAGATTGATGGTGAAGTTGAGCCTTGGAATCTTTTGAGAAAGCAGTACAGACCATTGTCAAGTGTTTCTTGAAGAAGAAGAGCACCTGAGCTTTTGTTCTCGACAAAACAACAATCGGAATGAAACTTTAATATTAGACAAGAAACTATGACCAATGAGAGTAGCTTTGAGGAAATTACCATTACTGACCATCATATGTTCTTTTCCTTTAAATTTTGAGTTGACATGCAGATTTGCAAGGCTAGCAGTAATGTGATTAGTAGCTCCTGAGTTAACATACCAGGATGGATTGCACAAAGTTTATGGGCTAGTGAAGAATGTTGCGTTTTGTGAGGCGTCAGATATGGATTGGCTCGAGACTCTGTGACTATAACTACCCGGTGGAGATGATACTTGATTGTGTTGTGGTGGAGCGGGCTAGAACAATTCATCAATCTGGTGCCAACTAGAAGATGCTATATGTCCGGATTTGTTGCAGCTTGGCATGTGAGTCTAGAGTTTGCGTTGTGGACCCTCTTCCTCTATAGAACCTACCTTTGGTAGCTCGTCCACATGGCATGTGTCTTCCTCGAGAGTCAACGTAGTTGACCATTGCTCCTTGAACCTCCCAGTTTTGAGCATTCACAGCTTGCTCAATCCTGTTCTTTAGGGATAATGCCATTGCCAATACTTGTAACTCTTGAACCTGTATTTTATCACTCACCATTGCTACTAAGATGTCATACTTTGCTAGAAAACTCATAAGTATGTCAGTGATTGGATCTGTATTAGAAATTTCCACCTTGCAAGGAAAAAATGAATCTGCAATGGATTCCATTTTCGCAAAGCAATTTGAGATATTTGAGCCTTCTTTCTTCGTAGTCTAAAGCCGTAGTCGCAGAGGCATGGTGCGAGCACGAGATCTAACAACAAATAGTGACTCGAGAGCATGCGAGGTGCGGATCTTGGTCATGAATCTAAGGATGGTGGTGCTCAGAGAGGAGAGAAGCCAGCTTGAAAACAACTGATCTTCTCGGACCAGGAACTGTAGTCAGGATTGAGGTTTCTGGTCATTGTTTCTATGGTAGTGACTGAACAAAGGTATTGTGGTGGTTATGAGTTTTTCTCGTCGATGAAGCCCAACAGATTGCGTCTGATGATCGCCAACATCACCAATGAATGCTACAAGGAGTAATTCTCTCGATCTAACTTCACTGAGACGATGATGAGAGTGGTGGCGATATGACTAGGGCTTGGCAGTGTGGATCCTCCGATCATTGGGATGGGTGCCCACAAAGGAGATATTAGACATTATAAATACTTTGTATTTGGTTTTTGCTGAAATATTAATAAAATTAAATATTCATTCTTGATTAAGTATGTGTTTATGTATGTTTGCTACGCTCTAAAACTGTCATCGACGAAAGGGGTGCTAAGTACAGACTTGACAAGATAGCCCCTTGTGACTAGTTTAAATATTAGTTCGCTAGATCAATAGGGCAATCAAATATGAGTAATAATTGTTTGAATGAATAATGATATCTTATCTTGTGATATAGAGAGTTGTGACTCTGTGTTTCATTCTTGATATCTTGCAGAATGTATTGAACAAGACCTGTGATACTCTGAAGCTCGAGATAAAACCGTTTAATCACTCAAAACTTCGAGATCACATACGAGGAGTATTTCGGTACTTACCAAAATCCTGAAGTGAATGTTGTTGGAATTTATTCAACAATTTAAAAAATTTAATTATATAACACATATTATGTGGCGGAAATATATAATTAGATCTAATATATTAAAAACTATTTTTAATATATTGAAACAACCTAGGCATTAAAATTTATAGACATGTCAATAAACTTATTTCATTCTAAACATGTTATTCAACAATTGAACACACTACCAACCTATATATATATATATATATATATATATATATATATATATGCATCCAATTCATTGAGAATGACTTACAATTGAGATTGTAAACAATCCCGACGTTGCTAGCTATCACCTGAAGGCCTCGTCGAGTCAAACGGGTGAACAAGGCTCGTCGGATTGGCTTGGGCACACGCTGACCAGACAGGGAGCAACAACTCGCCGGACAGGAGCTTCGCCGGACAGGGAGGCTCGTTGGGAGGGAGACTCGCCAGACTGGAGGACCTGTGCGCCTCTGCAGCTTTGCCGGATTGGAGCAGGGAGGCACGCCGGACAACCTGTTCCCCTGGATACCTTCGCCGGACTGGGACATGCCTGGGAGCCTTCGGCGAACAGGGGAGTCTCACCGGACAGGAAGCTGCGCCTGGGATCTTCGCCGAACAGGGACGCGTCAGGCAGCCTTCGCCGGACAGGGAGCACGCGCCTGGAATCTCGCCGGACAGATCTGTGCACCTAGGAGGAATATGGCTGATTCCGTCGAGGCTTCAACTTCACTTTTGAAACAAAATTTAAAACAAAATTCAAATCACTCAAACACCATAAAATTGAATCAATAATAATACACGAAAAATTATTTGAGATTGAGAGGGTGAGCTCTTCTATGAAATCTCGGGAATAAAGGGATAACTCAAGGAATGAGAGAAAACAAATTTTCTCTCTTTGTTCTCTCTGAGGAATTCGGCCGAGTGTCACAAGGGGAGAGGGATAACGTTTTTGCTGAAAATTCTATTAGGTTAAGCTTGTGATTAAGGTTTTCTTAAACCCTTTATATAAGCAAGTTAAACGGGCTTAAGTTAGGTCAAACCATGACCCAATCACTTAATTTATTCGACCATCTCCCTTCCTCATACTCGGCAATGTCCTTTTATTTTATCCAAATTTTTTTTGATTTATTTCTAAATTCAATTAATTTAGAACTCTCATTTATTAATGACATTTCATTAAATATTTTCTTACTTCTCAAATAAGTATATGAGAAAATTTTATTTTCTTCTTTTATTTATTTGAATCATTCAAATGTATTATTATCAATATAATTATACAGTATGATTCATTAAATAAATGTAACAATAAATAACTAATTATTTATTTAGTTAATTAGAAAATAATTTTCTCGATATAAATCACAATTTATATTCAATGAATAAATCAATTATTCTAGTTCATTTAATATCTTCTAAGTGTTTGAGACCTTATGGACCCATATGAATGAAGTTTTAAAATAAGGATCGGACTCAAAAGTTCACAAACCTTTTCCGTCTTTTAATTCTTAATATTAGTCAATTTCACTAAAGCACTAATACTGAGACTCTCTAAGTTTATATGCATATATTTTCCGTTTGATGTGATAAAACAATTCTTCACACGCTCCACAGAGTACTTTATGATATTACCCTTCATGTGTATCTTTAAATCAGAGGAATGTAAAATTACTATGTTACCCGTTGAGTTATTATTTCAATAACTCCTTTGTTATTTGTGAATGAGAAAAACATAGAGTGAGATGTCTTTACATGTCACATGTTTTAATCAAATAATGTTCTTATTCGATGAATACATGACCAGATTTGTTTTTTCACACTCTCATACCAAATCATAGTGTGATACTAATGCATTTGCATTGTTTCAACATGAATTCCATATCTATGAGTCACATAACCCAATATGACAACGTTATGACACCAACTGTCGGGTCAGATGCAACTAAAACTTAGTCATTGCCGATTGACATATCAAATGTCCCAAGGTGTCATATCAATTATGCATTCAAAGTACCCATCGTATGTGATCTTGAAGTTTCGAGTGATTAAAATGTTTTATCTCGAGCTTCTAAGTATCACTAGTCTTGTTCAATATCTTCGACAAGATATCAAGAATGAAACACAGAGTCACAATTCTCTATATCACAAGATAAGATATCATGATTCATTCGAACAATCTTTACTTAGATTCGATTGCTCTATCGATATTAAGATTGCGAACAAATGTTTTTAAACTAGTCATAAGGGGCTATCTTGTCAAGTCTATACTTAGAACCCCTTTCATTGATGATTGATTCTGAGAGTAGCATTCTTACATAAACACAAACATAATAAAGAATGAATATTTATTTATATCAATGTCTCAACAAAATTAAATACAAAAATATTTCAATGTCTAATATTTCCTTTGTGGGCACCAATTCCAACAAATGCATAATCGATATAACACCTTATGACATTTGATTTGTCAATGGGCAATGGCTAAATTGAAGTTGCATCTGAACCGGCAGTTGGTGTCATAACATTGTTATATTGGGTTATGTGATTCACAGATACGGAGTTCGTGTTGAAACAATGCTAATGCATTAGTATCACACCATGATTTGTTATGAGAGTGAGAATGAATAACCCGGGCCTGGTATTCATCGAATAGAACATTTATTGAATAAAACATGTGACATGTATAGACATCTCACTCTATGTTTATTTTCTCATTCACAAATAACAGATGAGTTAGCGAAATAATAACTCAAGGGTAAACCCGAAATTTTATATTCCTCTGAGTTACTAATACACGTGAAGGGTAATATTGTAAAATACTAGGTGGATCGTGTGAAGAATTGTTTTGTCACATCAAACAGAAAATAAACGCATATGAACTTAGAGAGTTTCAATATTAGCCCTTTAGTGGAATCGACTAATATTAAGAATTAAAAAACGGAATTTTTTTGTGAACTTTTGAGTCCGATTTTTATTCTAAAGTTTTGTTCATGTGGGTCCATTAGATCTCAATGATAGACTCTCGGACGATATTTATTGAACTAGATCAGTTTGATTTTCTCATTGAAAGTAAATTTGTGATTTAAACTAAGAGAATGATTTTCTAAATAATTGAATAATAATTTGTTATTTATTATTACATTTATTTAATGAATCATATTATGTTATTATATGGATAATAATATATTTTGATAAAAATAAAAGATGAAAATAAATATTTTCTTGTTTCGTACTACTTTGAAAAGTATGAAAATAATTAATGATTTGTCATTAAATAAATGAGATATTGTAAAATAATTAAATATTATTTTAGAAATAAATCAAATATATTGTTGGAGAATATTAAAGATGATACTCGGCCATAATTAAAGAATAAGGTCAAGAAATTAATTTTTGAGATTCATTAAAAGAACAACGGGCTTAAGTTTGACTAATGAGTTTGACCTAAGAAAAGCCCGCTCTCTCTCTATTTAAATGGTTTATTCGAAACCATAATCTAACCCTAACCCTAAAGTGGTACTCGGCCAAATCCCCTCCCCCTAGAGCTTGTGTTGTCCGAGAGTTTTAGAGAGAGAGAAAGATAAAGAAATATTTTCTTGATTTTCCGATTCGTTCTTGAGTGATTCTCTTTGCTCTTTGTTGTTCAATTGAAGAGTCCACCCTCTTAATCTCCCCAAAATCCGAGAGAATTATCATTGACTTTTCTCGTGGTGTTTGAGTGACGTTTTTACATACAAAGAATCAGCCTAACGTGAAGAAAACGAGCGAGATGCGACGAGGCTCATTTCAGCCTACATGCCGGGCGGACAGACTTGGCCGGACATGAATTCTCACCGGACAGGCGCGTCCAACGTGCGCCTGTGCTACCATGCGCGCTCCACATGCATTCAGCTTGAGCCTCTTCTCCAACATCTCATCCTAGTCTCTGTCCACCCAGGTGCACAGGTCCCGGAGTTCCAGCGACTCGCAAGAACCCACAAGCTCAAATGCCCATCTCAGGCGGCCATCCAGCTTCCAATCCGGCTAGCCTAACAGCCCAATCGGCGAGGTAAATTCTTGGAATCCGAAAAGACGCTCCGACGTTAGCTAGCAACGCGTTGTTTACAACCTCTTATATGAATCTCCTACACGAATTGGATCTGCGATTGAATTTTGTAAATTTGTTTATAAGTTGTTAGATCGCTTATTCAATTTGTTGAAAAAATGTTTAGAATAAATAGTTTATTAACATGTTAATGATTTTTAATGTCTATGTTGCTTGATATGTTAAAATGTATTTAATTTATTTTGAGAAATTGCCCAAAATGCCACCATTTGTACTTGATTTTCCCAAAATCCACTAAAATTAATTTTTTCCCAAAATACTAGTACAAAAGTCTAAAATATCCCTAAAACAATTTTTTTACATTTTATTTCATATCCATATTAATCAATTATTATTTATTTATTTATTTATTAAAATTAAACTTTAAAACGTAGAAACTGTTCCAATTCTAAATTTTAATTTTTTTTTAATTTTTTAATTTTTTTCTTAATTATTTTGGCCGGAAGTATAATGTAGGGCATTTGTGTTAGTTTTATTTTTTTAAAGGGTATTTCGTCATTTCACATGAAATTTACTAGTATTTTGGGAAAAAATTATGTTTGGATGGATTTTGGGAAAATCAAAAATAAAAAATGGTACTTTGAGCAATTATTTTTAGATCTTATTATATATTTGCGCCACATATTGATGTGTTTTATAATAATATTATTTAATCGTTAAATAATTTCCAACAACGATGATTTGAGATGGTGTCCAAAATTAACAAATATAATCTACACAATAATAGAATATAAAATGTGTTTAGGGCAGTATAATAAAGCTGCATCTTGTATTTGCTATATTTAGAGATAATATATTAATGGTACAAATAGTGTACTATATAGTACGTAAGCTAGGAGAGAGAAAATGAGTAAATGAAATTACAATAGTAGGCTAGGAGAGAAAGTGGATAAAGGAAATTACACAAGAAGTATTTTATTCCAAAAAATTCTAACAGAATGCCCTGACCAAAATGCCAGTTATGCGTTAATTTAGTCTTTCTTATTTTTGGTTTAGTATCTTTGTTTCTTTGCTTATTATCTTTCCTTTCTTGGTTTCACACTATATATGTATTTCATTCACGAAAGCTCCTTTAAAAGTAAGAACACAAATAAAATTCATGATTGCCCTAACTTAAATGAGTATAAAAACATTAGTTAGACCACATAACGATAAAAATTAACACTTTAACACATGCGCTTCATTTAACATAAATTGGATAAGAAAAAAAACATTTTAAAATAACTCAAACATAACTCATTATTTTAAATTATGAAAATAACAAATGATTAGTTCAAACAATAGTCCACCGATACAATATTACTATACATTATGAATTTGAAATTTAATATAGGATTATGAAGTATCTAAATTTTGTAACAAGCTAATTTAATTATTAATCGTCAAGATTAAATATTACTGCCTAAATTATTTTTATTGCTAATTAATTTCTTCATTATATTGTAATATGATATTAAGAGCCTTGTTGAAATTACACTTCGTCCTCACTCTAACGGACTTTGGGTTCGGTCAAATACAAGCCCGACAGGCATAAATCCATATTTGTTGAACTAATCACGTCGTAAGTTCAAAGCCCAGCAGACGAGCTAACCAAAGAGCGAACTGGAATTCGAAGGATAATTACTTCCCAAAGGCACAAACAAAGAGGGAGGCCTACTATAAATAGAGGCAAAGAACGTCCAAAAAAACACATAGATTGCATCATCCTACAAGAGTTCCTAATACAAAAGTCATGCGCTATTCCATTTTCGATTCATTTTGTTATTCTTTTTTTTTTTTTAAATTCTGTCCCTATTTCTAAAAATGTATTTGAGATTGTAACGGAATAGATAGGCTCATCAATAAATTTAAATAAACTTGTTTCTTAATCACAAACTCGTTGTGTGATTTCTCACGTCAACAAACATATAGTATCATAAACTTAAAAGTGAAAAGTGTGAGATTGAAAATGATACTAGCCGAAGTTTTGCAATTTTGCTAAAGAATCTCTTGAAAGATTAAACGCTTAATAATTATCAGTTTTAATATTGAGTTATGGAAACCTTTATGGAGCAACGAAAAGTAGTTTCTAGATTTGTACAAAATTTTCACCTTATGTATATAGCCGTAAAAACCTTAAAAAAAGTATTCATATATTTATAAATAGAGAAAATAACTGTATTAATATACAATATTTTCATTTACATATATTCATATAGTTACTATTTATTTGTTGCAAAAATACTTAATATTATATTTTAGTTGCACCGTTAAATAAAGTTAGTTAAGTTTGATGAAAATTCAAATGAAAACCTACATTAAACATAATTTCATTTTTTTCCTTAAAATTAATATTATATAACGAAGTAATAATAGTATATTTTTTTACGAGAAATTCTTATTTCAATATTAAAAATGTTTTCAATAATATCATTAACGCTTAATTATTTATATTATTAATTTAAACAAAACAAAGTAATTTGCGTTTACCCTGGAGTTGTCATGTGCATATTTGCAAAACTTAGCTAATTTATTTGGCACGTGTATATTTGCTAAACTTGACTGATATTATTTAAAGGTACGGCTGAAATCTTACTATTATTACCAGCTGAATGGGAAGAGAAAATGTTTATCATATAGTCTATCGATTATTGACATTGGTATTTATTTTGCCTGTTGCAACTGCCAGCGTTGAAAGAGTATTTCCTGGGATGCATTTCGTGAAGACCAAGTTACGCAATCGTTTTAAGGATAAATGGTTGAACAACAACTTAGTTATCTATATTGAGAAATATATTTTTTATTTCATTGACAATGAAGATATCATTGACCGTTTTGAAGTTTAAATATCATCGTGGAAACAAGTAATATTTGTGACAATTTTGGATAATTTTATTATATAATTTATCTTAAATTGTGTTAAAAATTATTTATATCCCTCCTGAACTCATTCCTAGCTCCGCCACTGATTATCACAAAAAAAATTAACTAATGATATATATAGGCTATTTTTAAACAAAAAATTGGTCAAATGACCAACGTTTGGAAAACTAATTGTGAAATGACAAACGTTTGGGTTAAACTTAGTTAATGGCCCCATTATACACGTTACACCGTTTTACTGAGAAACTTTACGCATTTACTTTTAATAATGGGTTATTGTATAGAATAGCCCTATATAGGTTTCCAAATTTCAATTTGTCCAACGTTGTGTAAAACTTTGGTAAAAGTCCAGTAAATCAATTCGGCCAAATTTTCATTCCCAAAATGCCCAAAAAAATTCTCCCGCCCAAACGAAATTTAATTAAAAAAAATCGAATTTTTTTGGTAAATTAGATCCTTAAAATCCGGAAATCAATTACCCACTTAATTAAAACGTCCAATTTATTGAGAGAGAAAATTAAATCATTCTTTCACAATTTCGTTTTGCATTTTCTCTCCAAAATCGCCGCCGCCGCTCTCTCTGACCACCTCCGAGACCTCGACCTCCTCTTCCACTCCGACGTCCTCCGCCAGTCCAACGTCATCGTCCTCTCACATCACTCCGCCAACGACGATATCGCTTTCTTCCTCCACGATCTCTTCACGCAGCTCGACTCTCTCGTCCGCCTCCTCGCCAACGACGAAAAAACCGCCGCCATCGTCTAGTAAATTTACTTTGGTAACAAAATTAAAATCTGGGTCTCCGAAGGTATGTTCTTCATTTTCTTCAACAAAAACCGCTGAATTTATTTTTATAGGAGTTTTAGATGTTTTTTCTCCGCCATCGCCGCCTCCGGCGACGAGTCTGCTCGCAGAATCGTGTTCGAAGAATGCGCTCTCGGACCGTTGCTTCGGATAGTTGAATCTGCTCCCGCGACGATCAGAGAGAAAGCACCCACCGCTGTGGAAGTCATCACCGTCGATCTGGAGAATGCCTGCCATGGCTGTCTCCATCGAGCATTTACGTTGTAAATTCACTTTACGTTGTAAAACTCAACGCAGTTTACGTTGTAAATTCAATTAACAACCGTAAAAACTGGACGATGTAAATGAAGAATTTGAAAAAAAATATGAAATAAGTAGTTCTGTTAGTAAATATCGGTAATATGATATATTTTTCATAAATAAATGGATATGAAACTGTAAAAAAGAATTAAAATCGACCAAAATTGAATGAAAATCTGTAATTAATTAGAAAATAAAGTCAAACCACTAATTTAGGAAATAATACCCACACTTAATAACCGAATTCATTAAAAACGGAAACAATTTTGAAATTTCAAAACGAAAATAAATGTTTAAAATTCGAAATAACCATTAAAACTCAACTCAATTTACGTTGTAAAACACAACGCAATTTACGTTGTAAATTCAATTAACAAGCGTAAAAACTGGACGAAATAAATGAAATTTTTTGAAAAAATTACGAAAGAAGCAGTTCTGTTATTAAAAATCGGTAATATGATATGTTTTCCATAAATAAATGGATATGAAACTGTAAATAAGAATTAAAATCGACCAAAATTAAATGAAAATCAGTAATTAATATGAAAATAAAGTCAAACCACTAATTTAGGAAATAATACACACACTTAATAACCGAATTCATTAAAAACGGAAACAATTTTGAAATTTCAAAACGAAAATAAATGTTTAAAATTTGAAATAACTATTCAAACTCAACACAATTTATGTTGTAAATTCATTTTACGTTGTAAACACAACTCAAAAATACGTAAATGGGAAGTTAATTCAGAAGAAATCTCTTTCAAAAATTTCAGAACACGTAAATGGAAAATAAATTAAAGGAAGTTCGAAATTTATGTAGATAATTATAACAAAATCGGTTATCTAAAGTCAATGCACAAATTAAGGAAATAAAGTAATTAATTAATAACTGATTACTACAAAAAAGGAATAATTTTGAAATTTAAAAATTACCGGTTAATTCAAAATGTAATTTAAAAAATTAATTTCGGAAAAATAAACAAGGTTAATAACGTAATATCAAGCATATCCACGTCATCAACAGGGCTATTTACCAAAGTTTTACAAGAAGCTGGACATTTTACAATTACGTTTGACAAACAGGGCCATTTCGTCGATTATTTGTTTAATAATTAATCATTAAAAGATTTCGTTAAACATATGTACATTAACTGAAGTTTTTGTAAGCGTTAGCCATTTAATAATTGATACATGTTTAAATGGGTATATACCTCAATAACCCATTTCTAGCGCATAATAGAACATATAGGCTAATGATATGGATATATTGATGATCCTTTTGGCGACCAATTGGGTACATCGTATGTAGTAACATAGTAGGGTGTTTATCATATGCAGTGTAATCACGAGGGTATGAAAAGCTGAAGGAGTAGCATGAGAGTATATAGTAATGTAGAAGTTTCTTATTGTGCACAATATATATTAGATATAGAAAGCTGAAGGGGTTTCGTATTATCGTCGTGCGTCACACTATAAGCCAGTCCAACGTACTTGAATTTCAATTTCCATCGTTAACACCCCGAGATAAGCCTCCCGCACCCCGAGTTAAGCCTCCTGCGCCACCGGTTAAGCCGCCCAGACCCCCGGTTAAGCCGCCCAGACCCCCGGTTAAGCCGCCCCCGGTTAAGCCGCCCAGACCCCCGGTTAAGCCGCCCAGACCCCCGGTTAAGCCTCCAAGGTTACCAAAGCCAGGAATAATTCCAGTAAAAAATCCGAGATCAAAAGCGGAAGACCCGGTGCTACCTGCAAGCACAATGATAAACACAAGAGCCACACTCAAAGGAAACGATTTCTTGGAGCCCATGATGATAATCTAATTTCTTGTGTCTCGCCTTTTTTTTACTCTTTTAAATCTTAGGTATGGAAGTGTGTTGTTACAGTTGTGGAAGATGCTCCATATATAGAGAGACTCAGAATGATTATACATGAGATATTCTTGAATTATAAATGAGCTACGTTAATATTTTTTCATTTCAGGGTACCTATAGTCACATTGATTAGGCAGCTTTATTCCAGAAGTTATAGAGCGTACGATTTCATTATTATTTCCATGAAATTCGGTCACCAGCCTAATTGCAATCACCAATAAATGAAACATTCAGTAGCTGGTCTCTCTAAATCCTGCATATGACATATTGGTTTCCTTTTTGTATTTAATCTTTCAGCATGGAACGTACGCATTTTATTTTGTTCTTAGTTGTTGAACCCCAATAATTAATTTTTGTAAATCTTTTTTTAATAACCGAGCTGGAATTAAGTCGAGTTATGTTCACATTATGTATTAAGGATTTAGTCCAAGTAACTCTCACTTTGAATTTATTTATATATTAATTGCACTAAAGAGTATTCTTTTGATTTAACTTTCGCGAACGCATGATTAATAGGTCGAATATAAATCGAAGCATAGCATGAGTAGAGTGGTGGAGTCATCAAAGATTAGTAAGAGCCCATATTCTTTTGTGAAAATATTATAAAACCTAAATTAATATGCCTATAATAAAGCGCAAATATGATGAATGTTTGGCATCTACCTAATTTGTTCATGAATTAAATTAGATAATAAAAAGTTTGGCCAGCCGGCCTTGTGAGATAATAAAGTTTTCAGCATCTAACTTAATTAATTACTTCCTGAATAGGATTACTTTACAAAATAATAGCTATATAATCTCTTCAAATATTGACAATTTAAATATATCCAACGTTTAATAAACAGATTGTAAATATCCATTATTAATGTGGCATATGTTTGTATTTAAAGTTTGGTAAATATTACACATAATATTTCATTTTATTTTTAATTCGAATTTAAAATATTGTTTCGTTTATCAACTTTTGAAATTTAAACGCAAATTTTTGAAATTAGAGCGAGATTAATTAGTAAGATTATTTAGTTTCGTAATTAATTTAGATCTTATATAAATGGAAATGTACACATAATTACACCTTATTTACTAGTATTCATTTACAAATTGTTCTTCTGTTTCATAATTTTTGCCGTGTTTTTTTTTGTCTAAACAATTTATCTCGAGAATTCAAGAACTGATAGGAAAGAGATGATTTGTTTCGTGATGAAATTATTTAACTAAACGAATGTGGTGTGTATAGTTATTTAGATATGTTCACACTCCAGTATAATATGTATTATTTACAGTTTGTTAACATTGTCTAGCTACAATTTATATTGTGTTGTTTATACGCCAATACAGTTTACGTATTATTTACGATTTTGTTTTTTTGTTTGCTTTTTTAAGGTGAAAATGTCACCAACACTTCTGCAAAACATGCCAACTCTGTGGGAAGAAAAAAGAAGCAAGCCGAGTCTAAATTGAACTCGTTTGAGAAGAGCATATTTTATGAGTTTATGTACATGTCATAAAAAAATAGAAGCACAGCATGAATGTCATGCATGTAGAGAAGAATGTGTATAAGAAGCTTATGGGGAATAACAAGAATACAAATAAAGTAAGGCTTGATTTCATGGACTTGAATATCAAGCCGACTTTGTACTTGAAAAACAAGGAGCGAGAGGTACAAACCTCCAAAAATGTACAGTTTGACTCACATAAACAACGATTTACGGAGTTCCTCCAATCAATCAAATTTTCAGATGCTCTCACTAGAAATTTGAAGAAAAATGTAACCAATGATGGGAAGCTGACAAGTTTGAAGTCGCGTAGTTTCCATGTGATTTACATAATTGTGGCTCTTAGTATTGTCCCTTTTGTGCCAAAGTCTATACGAGATATAATCTCGGAGCTTTGAATTTTTTTTAACTTAATAAGTTTTAAAACTTCAGGATTGGTTGATCTTGAAAAATTGCAAGTTTTTATCATTGGAATCATGTGTAAGCTTTAAATCATTTTCCTCTTTTTTTTTTTTTTTTTTTTCAGAATCATGATTGATGTGACGATTTATTTATCGGTGTAGGCATATTTTTGTTGGCCGGTGCAAATGAGGTGGAAAAAATCTCGCTTGACGATAAAAAGGTGTGACTTGTCCTCAAAGCGCTTGTGAACCGCCCTTAGTGGCTCTGTTCCTCCATACACCGTATGATGATTAGACGTGTCATCTCAAATAGTGAACCACCTTTTACACACTCTACACACAAAGTTCATGTTTTTGTTCACTGTTGAGGCCACATGCTTTTGGCAGAGATTTCCACAAAAAAATTATTTATTTGCATATCGATTTAATATAAATCTCTCATGAGTCCTTATTTTAATTTGCTAATTAAATTAATAAAAAGTTGAAACTTTCATCCATTCCTTTTTCGTTTGCTTAAAGATTTATGATATTTAATAGTCTTAAAGTCTTTAAGCAAACCTAACAATGTATGAAGAGTTAAATGAAAATTTGCGTGAACAAACTCTTTGTGGTTTGCTTAAAATAAAATATTCATAATCTAAAGATCACCGTACTATTGATCCTAGTATTATTGTTGAAAGAATCTATGATGTCTGGTTACGAGACATAGAGAGTTGAGAACCCTATGGTTATTCATGCGTATCTTCCGAACATATTGAATTGACCAGTGCACCTTTAGAGACAATATAATAACAAACTATTTAACATCTTCTACGCACGAGCGTCGACGGGAGAAGGACCATCTCACCACATTAACTTTGCTCAGGGCACGAGGCCGACTACACCATATGAGACCATTCAGTTCACGGAAGAGGAGGCATGCCAAGTGATGCACCCGCATAACGACGCTATTGTCGTCCGGACGCAAATAGCCAACAACATGGTGGGAAGGGTCCTTATCGATAATGGAAGTTCTGCCGACATTATGTTCGGATTTGCGGGAGAACGTGTGTACACGGAAGGCTCCGTCAGCCTTCCTGTGACTTTTGGACAAGAAAGGAATGCTCAAGCCACACGCCTAGTGAACTTCTTAATCGTAGATCGACCATCCGCTCATAACGTGATCATAGGACGACCGACGTTGAACCGACTCCGTGCGATCACGTCGACTTACCACCTTCTCCTCAAATTCCCGACACCAACAGGAGTGGGAATAATGCGGGGTAGTCAGACCGACGCCAGGATGTGTTACATTCAAGGAACTCAAAGAAAAGATGAAGAAGCCACGGTGGGAACCATTCGCTTAGAGAGGAGCGACGCTCCAAACGATGACGCATGCACACAAATGATCAGAGACCTAGACCCAAGGGAGGAAGACAACACTAAAAAAGTTGAGGCGTCGAGTGACCTTACAGCTGTGGTGCTCGATCACGACCGGCCGGAGCGCGTCGTCATGATTGGGGCAGGTCTGTCGATCGAACTAAAGGAGCGACTCGGAACTTTTCTACGACAACACAAAGACGTCTTCGCTTGGACGCACTTGGACATGCCGGGAATCGATCCGAGGGTCATCACCCACCGCCTCAACGTACTCCCTGGAGAAAAAGGGAAGATCCAGAAAAGAAGGTCGTTCAACCCCGATAGGTACCTCGCGATCAACGAAGAAATCGAAAAGTTGATCACGGCCGAGTTCATACGCGAGGCTAAGTTTCCTAATTGGGTTTCCAACGTAGTGATGGTGAAAAAGTCCAGCGGAAAGTGGCGAATCTGCATCGATTACACCGATCTAAACAAGGCATGCCCGAAAGATTGTTTTCCCTTGCCTAGGATCGATCAACTAGTCGACTCGACCGCCGGTCACGAACTTATGAGTTTCATGGATGCGTATTCAGGTTATAATCAAATAAGGATGCACGAGCCAGACGAATTAAAGACCACATTTACCACCGATCGAGGACTATTTTGTTACCGGGTGATGCCATTCGGGCTAAAGAATGCTAGAGCTACCTACCAATGCCTGGTGAATCGGGTGTTCGCCAAGCAGATCGGAAGAACGATGGAGGTATACGTCGATGACATGCTAGTCAAGAGTCTAAAGGCTTTCGACCATGTCGAAAATTTGGAAGAAACCTTTACACTGCTCAGGAAATACAAAATGAAGTTGAACCCGAACAAATGCGCTTTTGGGGTCGAGTCGGGAAAGTTCCTAGGTTTCATTGTCAACCAACGAGGAATTGAGGCAAACCCCGAGAAAATCCAAGCCCTCCTTAACATGAGATCGCCGATCAAGATCAAAGAAGTTCAAAGTCTCACCGGACGCGTGGCGGACTAAGTCGCTTCGTCTCGAAAGCCACTGACCGTTGTCAACCTTTCTTTCAAGCCATCAAGGCGGGAACCAGTTTCAAATGGACCGACGAGTGCGAATTTGCGTTCCAAGACTTAAAGGCCTACTTCGCTGTCCCACCGCTCCTGGAAAAACCGAAGGACGGTGAAAGTCTCTACCTTTACCTCTCTGTGTCGACTCGGGCGGTAAGCGCGGTCCTTGTAAGAGAGGAAGACCGGATGCAGTGGCCCGTGTACTACGTCAGCAAAGCCCTCCTTGGACCCGAGACCAGATACCCAGAAATCGAAAAATTATCGCTCGCTTTAACAATGTCCGCGAAAAAATTGCGACCTTATTTCCAGGCACATCAAGGTATCGTGAGGATCGAATACCCGATCAAGAAGGCCTTGCAAAAGGGCACATCGACAAGGATGACCATATGGTCGCAAGAGCTAGGCGAATATGGGGTGGAATACCAAGCGAGAACCGCGATCAAAGGGCAGGCAGTCGCCGACTTCATCGCTGAATTCACTTACGATGTGGATCTATACCAAGATGGAAACGATGAACAAGAAAATGGGGCCACCGAAGGCAAGGAGATAAAAAAGAAGAGAAAAGCCACCCCCGACGGACCAATATGGAGTTTGCACGTCGACGGGGCATCTAACGCCCGCGGGTCGGGAGCCGGAATCGTCTTCGTCAACCCAGATGGAGAAAAACTCAAATACGCTATCCACTTCCAATTCAAAGCCTCAAACAACGAGGCTGAGTATGAAGCTCTTCTCGCTGGTCTTGGAATGGCCAGAAAACTCGGCGTCGAGAACCTTAAGATCCATTGTGACTCACTCCTCATCGTCAACCAAGTCAAGGGAGAATACCAAGCGAAAGGGGAGAACATGGCAACTTACTTGGAAGAAGTCAGGACCCGACTAAGCACTATGGCATGGTACGAAATGACACAAGTTCCTAGAAGCTCTAATGTCGAAGCCGACGCCTTGGCCCAAATGGCTTCAGGAAGCGATAGCGAAGAATTGGGAAAGGTGCCAATCGAAACTTTAGAGTTCCCATCTATCCACAGGGAAGAAGTCGGCGTAATCGCAAGAGAAACTTCATCAAATTGGATGACGCCCATTATCAGCTACCTCCGCGATGACATCCTCCCTACCGGTCAAACCGAAGCAAAAAAGGTGAAATATCACTCGCATAAATATGTGTGGCAAGGGTCCACGTTGTACAAAAGAGGATACTCGCAGCCGCTCCTTCGATGCTTGGATGCAACAGAAGCCGATTATGTCCTGCGAGAAATCCACGAGGGGATATGTGGGAACCACTTCGCAGGGCAGTCCCTTACGCTAAAACCATTGAAGCAAGGATACTTCTGGCCAACAATGAAGAAGGACGCGTTCGATCTTGCGCGAAGATGCGACAAATGTCAAAGGTTCTCGCATGTGCCCCGACAGGCCCCAACATTATTGTGCCCAGTCCTGGTAGCTCGCCCATTCGCTAAATGGGGGGTGGACCTAATCGGGAAGCTCCCAATGGCGTCGGGCCAGCGAGTCTGGGCAATCGTTGCAATCGACTACTTCACCAAGTGGGTCGAGGCGGAACCCTTGGCCACGATAACTGAAACAAACACAACCAACTTTATGTGGAAGTCGATTATATGCCGCCACGGCATCCCCGAATCGATCGTCGCAGACAACGGTAGTCAATTCGACAACGCCAGGGTCCGAAGGATATGCGAGCAACTCAAAATCAGCAAGACATTTTCTTCTCCACGTCACCCCCAGGCGAATGGACAGGTCGAAGCAGTGAATAAAACTATCAAGGAGACTTTGAAAAAGAAACTGGAAGGGAAGAAGGGCGCATGGGCCGACGAGCTACCACTTGTCCTCTGGGCATATCGAACCACGACTCGAACTGCCACCGGTGAGACCCCCTTCTCTCTCACGTACGGGGTCGAGGCTGTCATCCCCGTGGAGATTGGAGCGCCAACATTCCGAATGGAAGCCCTCAACGAACACAACAACAACGAAGCCCTTCGAATGGAGCTGGACATGATCGAGGAAAGACGAACTCAAGCGTTCACTCGAATGGTGGCGCAAAAGTGGATAATCGAAAAGCATTACAATTCGAAGGTCAAAATTTCGTCGTTTCGCCGAAGGGAGCCTTGTCCTAAGGAAAGTTTTTCAGAACACCCAAGTTCGAGGAGCGGGAGCGCTCGGGCCAAATTGGGAAGGGCCATATCGGGTCCGGAAAGTGGTCCACGACGGGACCTACTACCTCGACGAAATGAGCGGTACAGAAATAAGGCACCCCTGGAACGCAGAACACCTCCGCCAATACTATCAGTAACGCCGAACCCACTACCACGGGTCACTGTATTTTTCTTTTGAAATGTAATTTAAGTTTCCAAAAGTGGCCCTCGGCCCATATGTAATATCTTCCCAAAAGCGGCCATGTGTCCAAGTAATGAATGAAATCGAGAGAGTTTTTAGCTCATCACATCTGTCGTACCACCTAAAAAAACAAAAAAAGGCTCGCCAGAATTTGTGACAACGAGGGACTCACGACCTCGACAAAACCCAAAGCACCCATGGGGTCAAAGTGCGCAAGAGTCGCACCAATGCATAACGCAAACAGCCCCATGCTTCCGGGATGAGGAGACTCGCCTAGTCGAGCCTCTGACCAACCTCAAAACGTCCGCGAGATCAAAGGAGCAGAGTTTTGCCATGTCAAACTCCTTACATACCCAAAAGATCTCGCGCGACTAGAGATGAGGGGACACACACCATCGACTCCCCGACTAACCTCAAAATGTTCACGGAGTCAAGGAAGAATGAATCTTCAATAGAGAACTCTCCGCTAATGACCCCGTACAACTCGAGATGAGCAGATTAATGCGACTGACTCCAAAAATATAGTAGTAGTATTAAAAGTAACATATACTCAGTTGTGCATACTCGCAGGTTCAGATAAAAAAAAATGTTGTCTCCAACCGACTTCAACATGCTAGCAGGAACCAAGATGGAAATGTTGGACGCAAAAAAAAAAAATGCCATACCAAGAAGTTCTGTAGAGAGAGATCATCTCAAGAAACACATAATTACCAGAATCCAACGCACAACAAAACGGGTGGGAAATGATATCATTCCATCACCAACACGCTACAAAAGAAAGTTTAAACAACCAGCAACTAGATGCACAACAAACCGCACCATCCCAAAAAGAAAGCGTGCAATTCCAACGACACAAGAAATCAAAAACAACATAAAAGAAATAGGAAAACGACACACTTAGATGAAATGCGAGTGACAACAACCACACAATTTAATTCCAATCTACTTCCTCGAATTCGCCATCCCCCCTCTCTCCTTCGATGCCACCATCTCCCAAATCGACACAAGCTTCACCCTCGGGGGGTCCCCCAAGCAATCATCGCAACCGACTGCCAAAGTAGGATTGGGAGGAGTTTCAAGGGGTACGGTAGGAGAATCAAAGAAAGCGGCGACCTCGCCAAACTCGTCAGAATCAGGACGAGGTCCTCGAAACTCCGCAGGAGCTCCCTCGACATCAAGAAACGCGTAGGTAAGCGGAAGACTCGCATTTTCCTCTAGGAAACCTTGATGACACGTCGTAACCCCTTTCCAAAACATCTCCTGGGACGCCTTCTTCCACGTCACTTTAGTCGCTTCGAGTGACTCCTTAGCTTGATGCTCAAGCAAGCTAACCTTCGCATCCTTGGCCGTCAAATCCTCACGAAGCGTTGCAAGCGCTTTCTCATTTTCTTCATGTCGGGTACGGAACGTATCTCGCTGCTCCACGGCCAACTCCACTTGTCCTTCGAGGTCGGAAATCTTGTGACGAGAGCGGGTGACTTCGATGGATTGCTCGTCGGACTTCAACATTGTCGCCTTCAATTCCGAAGTACGCTCGCTCAACTATAGAGTACGTTCGCCTAACTCCCTCTCCAGCCTCTCCACTTCGGCACGAATCCCCTTTTGACCTTCGACATAATCAGAGTCTCGCGCGGCTTGTAGCTCGAGTCTCAAATGGGCCGCCTCCTGGAGAAGAGAATTTCTCTCTTGTGAAACTTCCCTTTTTGCACTCCCAATCTCACTCACGTGGTTCCGAGCCTTGCGAAGGACCTGGATGTTGTGCATACACCCAACAAACAGCTACAACGACAAACACGTTAGAAAAAAAAAAGAGAGGGGGGGCAAAAAAAAAAAAAAAAAAAAAAATCTAGACGTACCAAACGAGACAACTCTGCCAAATCCTCGGTAGACGCAACGTCGCCCTTATCCAACACCGATTTGAGCTCTGTAAGTTTTACCGCTTGAAGGCTAGCATTGCAACGTCCGGCGAGATCATCCGCCATCTCCTTGAGCGTCGGACGAGCAGGTCCGCGCGGTCTCTTTACTACAGGAAGTTCGACCTCGATAACGGGGTTCGACAAGGTCTTATCACCACCCGGACAGGTGGACACAGCAGTTGTCGGTCGGTCGCGGACGCGCTGCTTACCCCGAAAAGCGGATGGCACTTCCATCGACGGAACAAACGTACCCTCGTCACACGGACCACGAGCAAGAGTTGCACCCTGATCACGGGCGCCTAGGACGGGGTAAGGCTCTGGGTGGGTGGTGAAATTCCTCCTTACGCGACGATCTCTGGGAGCCATACCTGCAGAGCGTAAAACAAGATAAGGACACGATATTGAGTCAACAAAGAGAATGTGAGAGATCGAGCCGCGTTCGTAAAAAAGAAACCACGTCATCATGTGCTACATAACCCCCTAGGATACCCACAAACCTAAAGGGCCAATCAAAGAAGACGGTGAAGAGAGATCCGTTCGTGACGAATCTGAAAGAGAAAAATTCCTCAACACGGGAGGCGGAGAGGATCGAACCGGCAGCGCCGTAGAAGGCGAGGAAGAGTTTCTGAGGGAAGAAAGCGAAGCCGACGGCGACACAGGTTTTCGATGGGGCCTCGAGTCAATCAACCCACAAGAAGATGTAGATGTTGGAGGCCGACAACGAGACAAAGACGCGGTCCCAGAAAATGACGTGTCCACCGATAACCCGACCACTGTCAACGGCGGAGATGAAGGCTCTCCCGTCGACGAAGCACCGACCGACCCGCAAGACGAAAACCACCCCGAACTAATCCACCGCGTGGGCCCGAGAAGACTACCGGCCTCATGGCTCCGCTTAGACAATCTCTTGAAGTACTTAACAAACTCTCCGGTGTCGGACGATTTCGAACCGGAAGGGAGTTCGGCCATCAACCCAAACCGCCTGGGCGCGACTCCCATAAGCCGGTCGGACACCCAAACCCAATTAGACTTCCAAGTCTTGGAGATCTTCAAAGGAAAACTCTTGAGGAAATAAGTTGCGGAGCGAGCTCGAGGGAAATACAAACCAGGCAACCCCCGGTTGGGATAAAACGAGAATAAATCACAAAATTCTGTAAGGGTCATGGCGCGACCACACTTCTTGAACCATGCAACATGACACGCAGCAAGATACCGGTAGCAGGCGGGGCTTAATTGAAGAGCATGCAAACCAAGAACGACAAGAAGACGTTGCAAAACAGGTTGCAACGGAAGCCCCATGCCATTACGGAGACTATCAAGATGAACAGCGACAAAACCCTCTCGGGGAGAACTTGGGATGTCTCCTCTTTGGGGTATGTGAAACTCCACGGAAGAGAGAGCTTCTAGCTCGTTTTGAATTTTTTTCACCTTCAAAGAATTTACCGAGCTAGGCACGTCAATGCAACGAAAGTCCGGCAGATCCGACGATGAATCCCGCCGGGGGGAATCACCACGAACACTAGGAATCGGCAATGTCCCCTTTGTGCGGGGTCTCTCCAACCTACGCTTAGCGCCGCCACGTGGATCTTCTCTCACCCCTCGTCTGGAAGAGGGATGATATTCGGGGTCTTCCCGTGGAGTCGACGTGATAACCGGCGCGCACAAGGTGTCCGGATGCCGCTTGGGTCTGGTCGGGGCCCGATCCCGACCTCGATGAGCCCCGACGCGAGCCAACCTGCGACCATAAAAATCCTCATCCAAGTAGGGTTTTAAATTGGAAAACTTACGCCTCTGTTCGGGATCGTTGCCCTCCAAGACGTCACGCTCCCCAACGACCACAAAATCGGGGACATCGGAACAACGCGTGTGGGTCGCACCTAAGGTACCACCACCTAGCAAACCCGGCGAGACGACCCGAGTGGATCTGTCCGCTTGCCCCGACGACTCGCCTGAGGGAAAGTCGCCGTACTCTCTGTTGTGCCCACCGAAGCGGCCACCGAACCTCCCGGCGTAGTAGACATTGAGGACAAGATTGTCGGAGGAACCGACTCCTCTCCGTGCAAGGAACGTCGTGTGGAACTTGCAGCCTCCGACAAAACAAACCCAGGAGATGCAGACAACGAAACTGATGGTCCCCCGGAGCACAAACGGCGCTGCTCGAGGCCCACGATCTCCGGCAAAACACGCGACTCAACCCCAAGCAACGACGGTGGAGAAGCCGGCAACACGCGGTGGTCTCGGCGCGGCGGAGAAACCGGTGGCGCAGACTTTCCTTGTCGTCGTGAAGTACGAGAGGTGCGACCAAGGTCTGTGCAAGGCGAAGAAACCAGTGACGCGGATTTGCCTCGTCGTCGCGGAGAACGAGAGGTGCAAACGATTTTTGTGCAACCGACGGATCTAAAACCGCAGCTCACTGGAAGAACCGACGACGAAGAAACAAAATTTCCTTTTTTAGGGTTTGCTCCTGACTTGGTTAAAATCTGAGAGTGATGTGAAGCCTCGTCGAGAATGACTGGAGATGGAAGAATCTCGAACAAAGACGAAGCACACAAGTTTTGAGCAGAGCAAAGAGAATCCCAAGAAAATGATGTTCTCAAAACTGTCGGCGTCGACGGCAGCGAGCTCAAGTTTGAGTTTTTTAAAGTCTCAGAACAAAAAGTAGAAGAAAAACCACAAGAATAATTGTCATTGTTCGAACAATTTGTCCCAGTCTCGATAATAGTGAACAACTCATTATCCTCCTCAAGATTCAAGAAATCGCCACGTGAAAGAGGGAAAAGTAGGTTTGAATCATCAGAATTTTCAAGGCCATTAAAGCTGACCCCACCACCAAAAGATGAGTGGTTGGGAGAAGAATCCATCACTCAAGAAGGAAAAGAGCTACATGAATCAAACAAGACAAAAAAAAAAAAGAATAAAAAAATATAATAATAAATGACATTTGTATACCTTAACAGGCCTCAAAGGAAGCAACAACACCATAAAAGAGACAGGTCAGCCAAAAGTCGACAGCAAGTTTTTTGAGTAACGAAGTTCCTCCAAAAACTGGGGGGCTAATGTTATAGGAAATATTTTCAGTCAAAGAAGATTACGAAAGCCCAGCTTTGATAGTTAATCCGGCCCACAAAATCAAGTGAATAAACGAAGAGGCCCAATATGGAGGAATCTCACGCGGAGACCCCCGGGGACCCCCCTCCACAGGGAACCCCTCCACATGAACCCCCCTCCACAAGAAACCACTCACGGATGTGGTAGTCTAACCATAGAAGAAGGAGTTCAACTACAAAACTCCCCCTCATATCCAACTTTCATATGGGGACCTCCCCCAGGGGACCCCCCCCCCCCCCCCCCCCCCCAACAGGGACCCCCTCTCCAATGAAGAGCTCCCCCGTAGCGACAACTCCCTAGCAACACACCAAGGGTAAACGAACCTCGCCAAAAGACAAACATACCCTCATACCTCACCAACTCACTATAAATACCCAACCCTAAACACTGAAAAGGGGGATGCGAAAAAAGAGGAACTTGAGAAGAAATTCTCCTTGCTTTCTCTAAGAAACCAAACGTCTCCAAGAATGGTGCAGACAAAATAACCCAAGATCACACATCAAAGAGGAATACTTTTCTTCCCTTCTCTCTAGACTAGAAGAAAAGCATTCACTCCCTCTCATACCCAAGGGCTTCCGGGCCAAATCTCATCCTCTCAATACAGGTATTCAGGAACTAGAGAAAATCAATTCTCATGTTCTACACTCAACAAGAGAAAAATATTATCGCTCGTCCCACAAATCCGAAGACACGTGACCCACCTCAAACTCACCACGTGTCCACAAATGTTGACCTAAAAAATGGCTTAACAGTCGCTATGTATGAATTGCATGTGCTTACCTAAATCTTGAAAGACATCTCATTTCGTAGCTTACATATTCTTAGTTGAAAAACTCAAATTTAGGTACATTTTGTGATCTAGACTTGACCAATTTGTGAGATATTGAGTTATGAAGATGTCATGAACTAGTTTTATGGAGTTCTCATATATATGGAATTCATGTATACGAATGCTGAAATGCAATGTATATCACCTCAGACTTTATTACTTGGATTGTGAATAAATGAACCGCGCGGTATCCAAAATTAAGTAACGATTTTATTTGGATAATAAAATGTGACTTCTTAGCTCCTCATCAATACGTTGTTTCTAACATATTCACAAATAACAAAGGAGTTGAGGAAATAAAAACTAGAAGGGTAAAATGGTAATTTTATAAATCTCATCTAGTTGATGATATTCATGAAGAGGAATCATAAATAACATTCAATGGATCCACTCAACATAATTAAGTTAAATTTGAGTATAAAATAAATTCATTTGAACCGAGAGATTCTCAGTGTCAACTCTTTAGTGGAGTCAGTTGACATTAAGCTAATACTTGAAAAACGTCTGTGAACTTTTGAGTCCAAGTATAGTAGCTCAAACTTTGTTTATTTGGATCCATAAGGTCATTATTACAAGTCATTAGAGTATGATTGTTAAACTAGAAGTTAAGTTAAAATAAGTTCAAGTATTGAACTAGACGTTTTCCCGGAAAATGATGTGAATTTCAAAATAAAATTTTGAATATTTTTATATGATGGAAATATAAATTATTTTCTAAAGCCGAGAAGTCGTTTGAGACATTTTGAAATTAATTTAATTATTGGTGCAATATTAATTCTACAATGGGTATGTTAAGATTTATCTTAAAAGAAATAAGGAAGCATCTAGAATCTCCTCCCATATGTAGAATTTGGCCAACATCAAGAAAGGAGATAAATTATATCTAAAAATTCTTTAGTCTTGAATTATGAAGATAATTGTCAAAAAGGAAAAGAGAATATCAATTTCTTTGAGAATGAAACAAATTTCCCTCACTAATGCACATGTATGGCCGACTACATCCTAGAGAAAGAGAAGAGGAAATCAAATATTGTGTCATGAATACACTTTAGGAAAGGTTAGTTACTCTTTCTTGTATTTCTTTCTCCTATTAATAGAGTCTTACATTGAGATGTAAAAATAAGCTTTTGCTCTTGCTCTCTCTCCTTTTGGCCGACTATCTCTCTCTCTCTCTCTCTATCTCTCTCTCTCTAAAACATCTCTTTTATTTTAGCACCTAAGTCCTCATTAGACTTACGCCTTAATTATCTATTTGGCTCATAGACTTGTTATTGAGTAATTTTGTTTAACTGTGTCCACACACAAATATTTCAAACCCTATATAGACTCTTGTAATAGAAAACTTAGGTTACTCGAGTTCACGACAAGATGCGAAGGAGACGTGATTTCCGTAGAGATGAAGCTAGGAGTGAGACGAAGCGTTCAACCTTTACTAAAACTTCTCAAAGATCAAGTTATAAGATAGGTTAGTCTCAATTAAATTATAATTAGATAATGCTTTTAAATAATTTGATGTTCATGCATTTTGCCTAGGTTAATAAAAATAATTTTACTTGTAAATAAATTTTTATATTTGATAATTGTTGCTTAACCCTACACCTATTATAACACATGCTTATAACACATGCAAAATGCGCTTATCAAATCACCTTCGAGGGAAGAGTGATGTTATTATCATTCGTATTCGTGATACAAAATAATTTTTTAGGGCCAAAAGTTGATACTGGCCCAAAAATTAGAATTATATTTCACGGGCATGATATATTGCTAAAAATGAAACTACAAGAGGTCTGAAGCAAGAGCACTGTGAGAAGTCATTAGGGATATTTGAATAAGAAGAGTTCAAGGTAATATGAGTTAACGTTAAATTTAATTTTCTTTGACCGCAACAAGTCAAACAAGTAGAAAAAGACAAAGTTGAGATAAGAGTCAATCTATTTCTTGGCTAATCGTCATATAAACGTAAACTTTTTCTTCGAAGAATTCATTTCTATTATAGTTAATAGATGTATAATATCTTAAACTTGCATAATAGACATTATGTGACTATGTGATCCGCATTAGAGACACGACACCTTTGCATCAAGGCAAAAAAAGAAACTAAACGGTGGATGATGCAAGAAATCAATATGTAACTCATAACATTTAATATAATAATTATTAATGATCCAAATTAATTACTAATTATGTTAATTTTTTTTCAAATGGTGGATATTAACTGCCAAGCGAAGATGTAAGGATTTACGATCTACATCGACGACTTAGAGAATGCAGCATTGCGATAGTTCTCAAGAAACACAAAGATTGGGGACTGGAATAGGTCCTTGATCCTTAAGATTTTAATTGCGTATGGTGTAGATGTCGATTTGCACCGGAACTCTTAACAGTCACAATGATTAACAATAACAATTTATATGAATAATGGCCAGATTGGTGTGTTAATATTCTTGAGTTTATATTTATGAGGATTCGGTCTCTTTCGTTTATTAGCTTGGAAGCTTATAGAAATACAGAGCAAAAATGTATGAACTAAGTGTATTGTGACGGCTGGTTAAATTGTGAACTCTTTTCTTGGGGTTTTACATTCATATTTATAGTCCTTCCCTCCTTGCCTGGACCATTTTCACGGTACTCTTCCTTTGTTAGGGTTTCCTCTTTCGGCCCATCCCTCTTCTGACCGCTCACGAGATTCTTTCCGAGATTTCCTACCTAATCCCATGATTATCGCCTCTTTCTCTGCTGACTCTCTGACGCCAATCTCTGATCGCACGCTACCGTTGCCACGCAAGCTCCTAGTGGAGGGACTTCTTCTCGGGACGCGATCTCCTCGGGCAGAACCTCATCGCGATAAACCTCCCGTGCGAGTAGCTTGCTCGCGGAGAACCTTCCTCGCGAAGGTCCTCTCGTCCCCGCTCGCGATAGTATAAATATAAGTCGCTCCTTCTTAGTTGACCAGAAATAAGGCGAGGGACCTCTTTGCTCCCCATCCATGTCGTCTGAATGCCCAAACGAAACGCAAGGTGTTAAAGTAGGATTTTGGTGAAATTCGACCTTAACAGTTAGTCCCCCATTTTATCAAGTGTAGACACTTGGTAAAATGAGACAGAAGCCACTTCCTTAATGCTTCAAACGGCCCGCCTCAGATCCACTCTTCTCAGCGCGTGCCCCTCAAGTTTCGCGAGCTCTTCTCTTTATTTAATGCAAGTGGATATTACCCGAATGCCCCTCTTGAAATTTTTCAGAATCTCAGACAGACAGCTATCACCACGAGTGTCTTTTCGCCAGGGTCTTTTCGTATCTTGCAGGCGTCCTTTCGCCAGAGCCCTGTCGTATCCCGATCGTTGATTCGTCTGCGTTGTTTCGCATCCCGTCCGTCGGATCCGTCTATGCCGTTTCGCATCCCGGACGTTGGATCTGTCTACGCCGCCTCGCATCCCGGCCGTTGGACCCCTCTATAAATTCAGAGGTTCAGCAGAGGGACTTTCTTGAACACCTGTCCCTTCTTTCTCCGTCGTTTCTCTATATCCCACGATCTTTGTTCTGCTTACAATTTCCCCTTTGATTCTCTTTTCCCTGAGGTTAAGATCCCAATGGCCTCTAGGCGACCCCGAACGATTCGCGGACGCTTCTTCAAGACGGACTCGCCGCGCTCTGTCATGACCCAAGCTCGCCTTAGAACCATCAGGGAAGAATACTGCGACGGTGACGTCTGCCGGGTCCGTCTCCCCGAACCTGGCGAACTCGCTGAAAGTCCTCTCGAGGATGGCTGGGTTCCCATCTACGAGGCGTTCTTCCAGGAGGCGGGTCTTCGCTTCCCAATCCCGTATCTTCTTCTCGCCTTCCTCCACGCCTTCGAAGTGCCTATCGCCCAGATGCAGCTCGGTGCTATTCGCCTCATACTCTGCACCATGGCCATTGCCGCCGAGCAGAGGGTTTCTCTCGCTTTGGAGGACCTGATGCGCCTCTAAAGGATTTTGCGGGATGGCCATAATGTGGGGCGCTTCTTCCTTGCCCAACGCTTCCGAAATCCCATCGTCCTCAACGTTCCTCTGAACGAGCCAGGATGGGAGCGTTCCTACTTCTTCGTCAAGATCGACGCCTGTTCCTACGGCTACCGTTTCAGGTCGCTACCAACGCACTGGGTCGAGGCCAATCGGCTGCCTCCTCGCTACGTGCCTAGCGGGACAAGCACGGGGAATGCCCGCTTCCGGGAGGTTCGCTCGGCGGTCCTTGCGAGCGACCGTCGGGATTGGGCGAGAGACTTTTGCGATCCCCAGCATCTGATAGATGCAGAGATCTTCCTCGAGGCGAATGTTCACGGCCCGCCCATCCCCGACTGCTTCCCAGCTGAGTTTCGTGGTTCAGCGGCGCGGGCCGGCGTCCGACCACCCACCTCGACGAAGGGAAGGTTGCGGAAGGCTCCTAGACCCCAGGAGAATCCCGATCGCGCCACCGAGGAGGGCGCTCTCCGGGATGAGGGTAGCTCATCCCAGCAGCCTCTCAGGTTGAGATGCGATCGCTCGAGGCGTCTTGTGACGACCTCATCTAGGGCCGAGATCACCGCAGGAATGGCCGACGGAGTGCGACGAAGGTGATCGTCAGGGGAAGAAGGCTAGGGTCGCTACTTTGGGTAGTGGAGTGGCACGTGCCCTTCCGGACTTGCGGATCGCCGCCAACGTCGAAGACGTCCTGCCGATGCGTATGCCATCCTTCTCGATGGAGGCTCGGGCGATCTTTCCGTCCCCGCTCGCCCCAGGCGACGTCAGAGCCGCTCGGGGGTCAGATCCGCCTCGCTGTGATAGGACGAGGAGGGACTTCGAGGTGGACTCAAGCGACACAGTTCCCTTGGGGACGTCTTCGGGGCTCGGACTGGAGGTGGTTCCTTCTGTGCCGCCTCCCCGTCCTCGTCCTCCTTCTTCTCCATGCAAATATCCTCATCCAGCGCCTCGTCTTTCCCCTCGTCGCTATCACCTTCCTCTTCCCCGTCGTCATTTGGAGTTTGACGCCTCGCGGTCCCCTCCTCGAGTCTTCAGCGGCTCTCCTCGCGTTCCCGACTCCAACTCGTCCGCCGAGGATTCTAGGGAGTATTCCTCGCATTCGTGTCGAAGCTTGACGCTACGGGCGCCTGGCACGTTTGACGCCGGTTCATCGCTGGAGGATCTCGGAGGTTACCCCGAGGCAAAGACTTGCTTATTTGAAGGCATAGCTCGGGTGAACGACTTGATCCTCGCCGAGAGTCACCAGGCCGGCGTGGCGATTCAGGAGTCCGAGGATTTCTCTGCTCGACTCAGCGAGGTCCAAAGGCAGCTCAAACTCTCCATCACCGGCGAGCGCGCCTACAAGCTGCGAGCCGAGAGGCTCGCAACAGAGCTGGCTGCGAGGGTCTCTCAACGCGCTTCTGATGAGGTCGAGCTATCTGTGTTTCAGGCCCGCGCGAGGCAGGTGCTCGATGAAGGCGAGCGGAAACTGGCCACCAAGGAGCAGCTCCTGGTCGAGGGGGAACGATGTCATCAAGTGGCCATCGAGTCCCTTTAGAGGAAGGATGAGGTCCTTGCCCATATTTATGAGGAGCTGGGTGTCCCCATCGTCGAAGAGGAATGCTTTCCCGCTAAAGGCAGGGCCGCCTTGCGGGATCTGTCGGGCCAAGTGGAGAAGTCGCGGGGTGAGGTGAGGGAGGAATGCCGTGCTTGGTTGCGTCTCTTCAGAGAGGCCGGGGGCAAGCTCGCTCGAGCAGAGGCCAGGTTCCAGGCCTTAGACGAGTCCATCGACTACCACCGCCTGGCCGGTGCTTGTCAGGCTCTTGTCGCTGCGGTTACCACTCTCCCCGCTGAGGCGTCGATCAAGGTCCTTCGCGCTAAGGTGCCGGAGTGGGAGCGACGTCGCGACGAAGAGCAGGTTAGAGCGTCGAAGCTAGAAGACGAGGCCGTCGTGGACCCCAACTCTCCGCCCCTATCTCCCTGCGACCCTCCGACTGTCGAGGAGCTTCAACTGTCGGGGCTCATAACGGGAAATCTCTCGGGTCGCGTCAGGGTCGTTGGGCCAGTATGGGTCCAACCACGGCTTCATTTCTTCCTGGGGGTCAAGGGCTTAGGCTTACGCAGGTCTCCGGGCGACTCAACTGGGCTCCCTCCGTTTTGGACGATCCATTCTCAACTCATTCAGATCATCTTCCTTGCTGGAGAGTGCCCAAGAAGGAGAGGGAGAAGAACCTAGAGAAGTTAGTGACTCGCGACCCACACCTTTGGGCTCCTTTTCCAGATAATCCTTCTCCTCTCGAGTGACAAAGCGATTTGGGAAACTCAGTGAACAAGAGTCTGCGACATGGATGTCTCCCGACGGACGAGCCCTTCCTCGACGACCAACGCGAGTTGGGAAACTAAGCGAACAAGAGTCTGCGACCTGGGTATCCGGATTTCTTTACCGTAGTTTTCCATACAAGTTGTCTATAATGTATTTTTCTTGTAATTTATCGAGACTTCAGCTGCTCGGAATGCACTTCATACTTGTAATTTGTCGAAACTTCAATAAAAATTTCTCTTTTCCTATAAGACTTTGTTTTTGCTCTCGCTCGTTGTCTCCTTTGTTCCTTTGGCTTATGCATCTTGCGAGATCGGAATGCGGCTAGGATGCGCTTTACTTACTAGTTCGATTGTACTATGGGTGTTGCGGCGGTTCTCCCCTCGAGTTTCGTCAAAGGCTCTCTTAGGTTTACATCGCTGTTTGGGGAAAGCGTCGTTTGGGCATTGTAGGCTAGCCCCCTCGTTTCATCAAGTGTAAGCACTTGGTGAAATTAATGATGAGCCGCATCGAGGAGCTGCGCTCGCGGGGCCTAGCGACGAGCCTTCGCGAGTGTCTCGTGTTGGGATTGGTGCCCACAAACGAGAATATTAGAAATTTTATTTATTATTTGTAATATTTTACTGAAACATTAATATTAATAAATAAGCATTCTTTTCCTATAGTTTGTGTTTATGTATGTATGCTACGCTCTGAAACTTTCATCAACGAAAAGGGTGTTAAATACAGATTTGACATGATAACCTCTTGTGACTAGTTTAAACCATTTGTTCGCAATCTTAAGACCGATTGAGCATTCGAGTCTAAGTAACGATTGTTTGAATGAATCATGATATCTTATCATGTGATATAGAAAGTTGTGACTCTATGATTTCATTCTTGATATCTTATAGAAGATATTGAACAAGACCTAGTGATTCTATGAAAGCTCAATATAAAACCGTTTAATCTAGAAGCTCCAAGATCACATAGAGGGGTACTTCGATAACTAAATTAGTCTTGAGGTGAGTGCGTAGTCGATGCTACACTTTATGTCATTTGATTTGTCAATGGGCGATAGCCGTGTAATGGCTGCATCCGACCCGACGGTTGGTAACATAATGTTGTAGTGTTGGATTATGTGATTCACAGATATGGAATTCGTGTACACATAATGAGAGTCATTGTTCACACTATGCTTTGTTACAAGAATTAATCTGGCCATATAATCATTGAATATGAGATTCCTTGATTAAAAAATGTGATACGTATTGACGTCTCACTTTATGTTTTTTTCTCATTCACATGTAACAAACGAGTTAGTGAAATAATAAATCTAGGGGTAAAACGATAATTTTACATTCCCCGGACTTACTGATACACACGAAGGGTATTTTGGTAAAGTACACCTTGGATCGAGTACAGAAAAGTTCTGTGACTTCAAACGGAAAAATATGCGCGCATGAACTTAGAGATTTTCAATATTGGTCCTTTAGTGGAGTCAACCATTATTAAGAATTATAAGCCGGAAATAATTTGTGAATTATTGAGTCCGTGCTTTATTCTCAAGCTTCGTTCATGTGGGTCCATAAGGTCTCAATGATGCACATTTAGAAGAGATTAATTGAACGCAATAAATTGATTTACTCATAAAATACAAATTGTGATTTGTATAGAGAAATTTATTTTCCAAGCGAATTAATGAATAATGTGTTATTCATTAATTATTGATTTTGTGAATTAAAGAACTTTATTATTGTGATAATAATTATCTTGAGAATTCATAATAACAATATTAGAAAATAAAACGTTTCTAATGTTATGTTATTCGATAACCATGTAACAATTTAATAACAAAGTTATTAAATAGATGAGAATTCTAAATTAAGTCGAATTTGGAAATTAAATCAAGGCAATTTGGGAAACAAAATTGAGAGACGAGTAGGACATAGGGGTCGGCCATTAACATGGTTTTGGCCTGAATGTTGATTCAACAAAAGCCCACATGAGAGCCCATTAACAATGCCTATAAATATAAGGTTTGAGCAAACCCTAGGGCAAGCCTCTCTCTCTCTCTCTCTCTCTCTCTCTCTCTCTCTCTCTCTCTCTCTCTCTCTCTCTCTCTCTCTCTCTCTCTCTCTCTCTCTCTCTCTCTCTCTCTCTCTCTCTCTCTCTCTCCCCCTCTTGGCCGACCATTCCAACACCCGGGAAGACGAAATTTTGTTTTTGTTTTCTCGTGTGCGTTCATATCGAGCCCACACTCATCTTCTCATATTCTTCTAGTGTCATCGTTGAATCAACTTGTGGTTGTTTGGTCCATTTTTGTTAAAATTATTTTTCTGGAAATCTTACCTCCGAACCAAGATTCGAAGAATCCGACGAATCTGAGTTTGGAAATTCAGATCTCTTTTCGAACCCATTTAAGTCAGTTCATTGCCGATGCAACGCAAAAAACGGCATCCCGATACGAGCTTCCTAGAGCTCTCGGCGTCGTCGCAAAGTTTCGCCTGCAATCTGCCTGCGCCTGACTCCGCCCGACTGCGCCTCAGCGAGTCCCAGCAGCCTGCCGCCTTGTCCTGCCGGGTCTACCTCTGCCCAAGACGCTGCCGACGTCCCTGCTGTTTCTCCGCCTGAGGTTAGTGGCGCCTGCCCCTCTCAGCCGCTCCAGGGTCTCTTTGGGCCGCTGCCTCCTGCGTCAGATGAGTCCCGCCGCTGCCGCCCGTTCCCAACCTGCCGAGGACCGCGCGCATGCGCTGCCAGCTTCCCCGACCATCCCCAAGGCCGCGCCTCCTTGCCGCCTTCGCTGCCTGTGTCGTCGAGCCGAGGAAGTCTCTTGCTACCCGGAATTGGAGAAGCTTGAAGATTCTCGCTTCGAACTTGAGCGCAATTCCTCGACCGAGTTATTTATAACTCGACGATATAAGTTTCGATAACCTTAATAATCTTAATTAATATAATTGTTATATGATTGTTTGGAGTGTTTGATTTTATCGAAATAACATGTTTAGAATTAATCGTTGATTAACATGTTCATAGATTATAATTAAATTGTTCATTGACATGCTTATGATTCTAATGCCAATTGGTTGTTAGATATTAAATAATTTAATATGCTAGATCGTTTATATTATTAATTCCGTACGTAGTTAGTTATGTTTAATAATAATCTACTTAAATCGTTAAGTATGCCTCTTCATAGGACATTCCAAAGAATCGAAAGGTTGCATCTTCTATAGCTCTACTGATCAGAAAACATTTATTAGTACGAATGCTAGGTTTCTAGAAGCAAACTATATGAAGGATGCTGTACCGAGAAGCGTACTTGTGCTTAAGGATCTATTGGATGAAGTAGGTTGTACTTCAGAGAATAGAACGAGTTCTATTCCAGTAGTGGAAGATACACACCCGGAACGAGAGACTCCTGCGATTCGTCGCAATATCAGGACTGTACGACAGCCCGACCGATACATGAGTGTCGGAGAGACTTTCACTGCAGTTGCATATCAGGAGGATGATGATCCGATATAATTTTACCAATTGAAGCAGAGTTCTGAAGTAAACCTCTGGCAAGAAGTCATGAACGTTGAAATGCATTCGATGTATTATAACGATGTCTGGAAGCTTGTAGACTTATCCAAAGGCATTAAGCCTGAAGTCCATCCGTACTCCCTTGTCCATTGCTGCCGCCCTGGATTGTGAAATATGGCATATCGATGTCAAGACTGCCTTACTGAATGGAAATCTTGATGAGCGCATTTATATGGCTCAACCAGACGGGTTCATGGAGAAAGGCCAACAAGGCAAGGTTTGTGAGTTGCCAAAGTCCATCTATGGACTGAAGCAAGCATCTAGGTCGTGGAACATTATATTCGACGAGACTGTGAAAGGCTACGGCTTTGATCAGTGAGTAGATGAGCCATACATCTATATGATGATAAACGATGGCAAAGTGTGTTTTCTAATCCTATATGTCGATGACATACTACTCATTGGGAATGATGTTGATAAGTTATCAGAGGTTAAGATCTGGCTGTCAAAGCAATTTGAGATGAAGGATCTGGGAGAAGCGGATTACATTATGGGTATTCAGAATATTCTGTGACCGGAAGAACCGGAAGTCAGCGCTTTTCCAAGCATCTTATATTGATAAGATCAGGGATCGCTTCAGTATGCAAGACTCCAAGAAAAGGCAGTTACCCTTTAGACATGGAGTGCATCTCTCAAATAAGCAGTCTCCTAAGACACCTCAAGAGGTTGAGGACATGAGACATGTTCCATACGTCTCAGCCGTCGGAAGTCTCATGTATGCTATGCTTTGTACTAGACCAAATTTCGCTGCGCAGTAGGCGTGGTGAGTAGGTTTCTGTCGAACCCTGGACCCTAGCACTGGGTTACTATGAAGAATGTTTTGAAGTACCATCGTATGACGAGGAACTACATGCTATAATACTCAGGTAGTGACCTGAATATGACGGGATATACCGACTCCGATTTTCAAACGGACAAGGATTTCAGGAAGTCCACATTAGGGTCTGTGTTTACCCTGAATGGTGGATCTGTGGTCTGGAGGAGTATCAAGCAATCTTCCATTGCTGACTCGACCACGGAAGCCAAATATGTGGCAGCTTGTGAAGCTGAAAAAGAGGCTGTGTGGCTGAGGAAATTCCTTATGTACTTGAAATTTGTTCCAACTGCAAGCGAGCCCATTACACTTTATTGTGATAACAGTGGGGCTGTAACCAATTGTAAGGAGCCAAGAAGTCACAAGCGCTCAAAACACATTGAGCGCAAATATCACCTCATGCAAGATATTGTGAACTAAAGGAATATTGTATCTCCTTTGAGTCAAGTGGGAGTTTGTTGGGACTGGTGCCCACAAACGAGAATATTAGACATTTAATTTATTTTTTGTAATATTTTGCTGAAATATTAATATTAATAAATAAGCATTCTTTTCCTATAGTTTGTGTTTATGTATGTATGCTACGCTCTGGAACTGTCATCAACGAAAAAGGGTGTTAAATACAAATTTGACATGATAACCTCTTGTGACTAGTTTAAACCATTTGTTCGCAATCTTAAGACCGATTGAGCATTCGAATCTAAGTAACGATTGTTTGAATGAATCATGATATCTTATCATGTGATATAGAAAGTTGTGACGCTATGATTTCATTCTTGATATCGTATAGAAAATATTGAACAAGACCTAGTGATTCTATGGAAGCTCGATATAAAACCGTTTAATCTAGAAGCTCCAAGATCACATACGAGGGGTACTTCGATAACTACCTTAATCCTGAGGTGAGTGTGTAGTCGATGCTACACTTTATGTCATTTGATTTGTCAATTGGCGATGGCCGTGTAATGACTGCATCTGACCCGATGGTTGGTAACATAATGTTGTAGTGTTGGATTATGTGATTCACAGATATGGAATTCGTGTACACATAATGAAAGTCATTGTATCACACCATGCTTTGTTACGAGATAGAGAATGAATTAATCTGGCCAGATAATCATTGAATTTGAGATTCCTTGATTAAAACATGTGATACGTATTGACGTCTCACTTTATGTTTTTTCTCATTCACATGTAACAAACGAGTTAGTGAAATAATAGCTCTGGGGTAAAACGGTAATTTTACATTCCCCGGACTTACTGATACACACGAAGGGTATTTTGGTAAAGTACACCGTGGATCGAGTACAGAAAGTTCTGTGACTTCAAACAGAAAAATATGCGCGCATGAACTTAGAGATTTTCAACATTGGTCATTTAGTGGAGTCAACCATTATTAAGAATTATAAGCCGGAAATAATTTGTGAATTATTGAGTCCGTGCTTTATTCTCAAGCTTCGTTCATGTGGGTCCATAACGTCTCAATGATGCACATTTAGAAGAGATTAATTGAACGCAATAAATTGATTTACTCATAAAATACAAATTATGATTTGTATAGAGAAATTTATTTTCCAAGCGAATTAATGAATAATGTGTTATTCATTAATTATTGATTTTGTGATAATAGTTTTTTTGAGGATTCATAATAACAATATTAGAAAATGAAACGTTTCTCGTTTTATGTTATTCGATAACCATGAAACAATTTAATAACAAAATTATTAAATAGATGAGAATTCTAAATTAAGTCGAATTTGGAAATTAAATCAAGGCAATTTGGGAAACAAAATTGAGAGACGAGTAGGACATAAGGGTCGGTCATTAACATGGTTTTGGGCTGAATGTTAATTCAACAAAAGCCCACATGAGAGCCCATTAACAACGCCTATAAATAAAAGGTTTGAGGAAACCCTAGGGCAAACCTCTCTCTCTCTCTCTCTCTCTCTCTCTCTCTCTCTCTCTCTCTCTCTCTCTCTCTCTCTCTCCCCCTCCCTCCCTCTTGGCCAACCATTCCAACACCCGGGAAGACAAATTTCGTTTTTTTTTCTCGTGTGCGTTCATCTCGAGCCCACACTCATATTCTCATATTCTTCTTGTGTCATCGTTGAATCAACTTGTGGTTGTTTGGTCCATTTTCGTTAAAATTTATTTTTCTGGAAATCTTACCTCCGAACCAAGATTCGATGAATCCGACGAATCTGAGTCTGGAAACCCAGATCTCTTTTCTAACCCATTTAAGTCAGTTCATTGCCTACGCAACGCAAAGAATGACATCCCGATCTGAGCTTCCTAGAGTTCTCGGCGTCGTTGCGAATTTTTGCCTGCAATCTGCCTGCGCCTGACTCTGCCCGACCGCGCCGACTCCTTGTCCTGCCGGGTCTGCCTCTGCCGACGTCCCTGCTGTTTCTCCGCCTGAGCTTAGAGGCACCTGCCCCTCTCAGCCGCTCCAGGGTCTCCTTGGGCCGCTGCCTCCTACGTCGGACGAGTCCCACCGCTGCCGCCCGTTCCCAGCCTGCCGAGGACCGCGCGCATGCGCTGCCAGCTTCCCCGACCAGCCCCAAGGCCGCGCCTCCTTGCCGTCTTTGCTGCCCGTGTTGTCGAGCCAAGGAAGTCTCTTGCTACCCGGCATTGGAGAAGTTTGAAGATTCTCGCTTCGAACTCGAGCACAATTCCTCGACCGAGTTATTTATAACTCGACGATGTATGTTTCGATAACCTTAATACTCTTAATTAATATAATTGTTATATGATTGTTTGGAGTGTTTGAATTTATCGAAATAACATGTTTAGAATTAATCGTTGATTAACATGTTCATAGATTATAATTAAATTGTTCATTGACATGCTTATGATTTTAATGCCAATAGGTTGTTAGATATTAAATAGTTTAATATGCTAGATCGTTTATATTATTAATTCCGCACGTAAATAGTTATGTTTAATAATAATCTACTTAAATCGTTAAGTAATTTCCAACATCTCACACCTCCCCTTCACTTCGCGAGTATCCTCAAATCCCACGTAACCTCTCTCCTCGTTACCTGCGGGTGTCAGGTACTCGATTGTCTGTCACGTTTTTCAAGTGTCTCCCGTATCCCAACGGCTCTTCAGTTCCTCCCCTTGAAAGTTCCACGTGTCATATTTCCTACCGTTCGATGGGGACGCATCGTTTCGCCTTCCCTGCGCCATTATTTATTTCATAAAACTTTCCCTCTTCTCCCCCTTATTTTTCTTTAAAAAGGGGTCGTCACTCCACCCTGCTATCTTGTTCTCCCAAAAATCTCTTTCGCTTTCTCTCTCTAACTTGCTCTCCCAAAAATCTCCTTCGCTTTCTCTCTCTACCTTTCTTCCGGACTTTCTTTGCACCCCCCTCCGTCACCGATGGCGCCACCGAAAGTACGTGAGGAGGCCGCTCCTACTCCCGGCCGCGTTTTCAAGACCAAATCCCCTCCGTCTATCATGACGGAGGGTCGCCTGCAGTAGTTACGGGACGGGTTTGTCTTGGATCGGAAGTGTGTTTTGCGCCTTCCCTTCAAAGGCGAGCTCACCGATAGCCCTCTGGACGATTGTGTTGCGGTCTACCAGGCGTCCTTTCGGAGGGTGGGCCTTCACTTTCCGGTCCCCCCCCCCTCATTGTAGCCTTTTTGAGCGCGTTCAGGATTTCTATTACTCAGGTGAGCCCGAATTTGATCCGTCTCCTTCTCTATGCCATCATCGTCGCGCTCGAGATGGGGGTGGCCATCACCTTGAAGGATTTGATGCGGCTCTTCAGATTTTCCAAGAACTCCAAGAAGTGGGTCGCCTTTCCATCTCCCACCGACAGAGGGACCACGTCATCCTGAATACCCCATCTAACAAGTCCGGATGGGAGGACAAGTATTTTTTTTGTCAAAGTCGACGAGCACAGTTTTGGTCGCCACCACGAATTCCTGCCGCAAGAGTTGGTCGTTGATGGGCAGCATTCCAAGTATACGGCCAGGGCCCTCAACAAGGCCTGTCGTTGTTTTGAGGTGACCCATGCGGTTCTCCTATCCAGTACGCGTCGCGATTGGCTGAAGGACTTTGCCGAACCGGGGATTGGTTCTCGGATCCCGGATTCCAGGGTATTTTCGTGGGTTGGCCCGTCTGAGAGGAGTATCCGCGAGCAGCTCCCGGCCTTCGGGTTCTGCTGCCACCGGAATTGGGAGGCTCGCCGATGATGCCTCAGGACGAGGAAAAGATCCCAGAGAGCTCGTCGGGTAACATTGAGGAAGTCTCTTCCCAGCAGGAGGACGCCCCTTCGGACGAGCCCCCTGCGAAGAGGTCTCGAAGCGAGGGCACATCTGCGTCGCAGACGGCCCTTTTGCGACCCTCCGGAAATCTTGTCCGCAATCGCTCAGTACGAGAGGCCGTTCCTCTGCCCGGGGATATCGTTATGGCCCCGGAGGGGCCTCGCAGCCCTCTAGCTCCCTCGGCTGCCAACAGGGTCGACCTGTCCGCAGGGGGCTCCTCTGGAGGGACGAGCTCCTCTCGGCCCTTGAGGAAAAGGCCGTTCCTCCTTGTGGAGTATGAGGACCTGCCACCGACGATGTCTCTTCCCATACTAACCGAGCAGGAGGGAAGAGAGGAAGGTGCGGGAGCCGGGGAGCCGACGGCTGCGGACGTGGCCGCGGATACGGTCACCGCCTCACTTCCCTTGGATCTTCCCCCGTCCCCCGAGCCGGAGCAAGAGGTTGAAGCCGACGGGGTCGAGGAGTTGTCGGACGTGGTAGTCGCGGAGGCTGCGCCCCCTCGAGTTGAGGAGCCGGGGGACGCGCCAGCCGCTGACTCCCATCCCCGCTCGTCCGCCGAGCGGGTGGATGAAGTTGACACGACACGAGAAGATGCCCCAACGAACACCCTTCCCGAAGCCGGTTCGGGGGTGGCTGCTCCAAGTGGGCTCTTCCTTCTCGGATCCGGGGCGTCGCGACTCTCGCCTCAAGCCTCGAGGAGTCCTCCCCGCGTGCCCGGCAAGGGTGCCTTCGTCGCAGATTGGTTGCGATAATCCTCGTACACATGATAGGACTTATCGCTGTTCTCGCTAGGCGAGTTTGAGGTCGACGAGCCTCTTGAGAGCTTTGAAGGCTATCCTGAGGCAATGGCCTGCATGTTCCAGGGGGTCGCTCGTGCAAACGACATAATTCTCGCCGGTCGTCGCACCGCCGCTACAGCCGTGCGGGAGTCGACGGAGAT
Source organism: Urtica urens (assembly GCA_958296335.1). Classification (NCBI taxonomy): domain Eukaryota; kingdom Viridiplantae; phylum Streptophyta; class Magnoliopsida; order Rosales; family Urticaceae; genus Urtica; species Urtica urens. The sequence goes on from OY282520.1 coordinate 37,930,310, forward strand.
GGGGTCAAGGCTATGGCAGGCCCAGGAGCAGCTCGAGGTTTCCATTCTTTGCAAACGCCAGGCTCGCGAGCAGTTTGAGGAGCTCGAATCCCGCCTGGCGAGCGAGGTTTCTCGGTATGAGGCTTGTGCAGCCGAACTCGCGGGATTAAAGGCCGGGGTGGAGTTGAAGGTCGAGGAGCAGCGCACTCTTTTGGCCGCGAAGGATGAGCTCTTGGCTGCAGAGACGAGAGGTCACTAAGAGGCTATAGAGGCCGTGTCAAAGAAAGACGCGCTCCTCGACCTGGTGCGCGAGGCCGTAGGTGCTCCCGACGCCGGGGACGAATCTTTACCCGTCGAAGTCAAGTCAGCGTTGGGGAGGCTTACTCGGGAGCTCGAGGCAGTTCGAGGAAAGCTGGAGGAAGAAGTTGCGCTCGGACGCGCCTATTTAGGCTTGCGTTCGACAAGCTTGACCGAGCGGCGACCAGGTTCTGGGGTCTCGACGAGTCCATCGATTCGAATCGCCTGGCATGCGCGTACCAGGCCAACGTCGACATGATCAGGGCCCTTCGCCCCGGGGCATCCGTCGAGGTACTTCGTGCTAAGTTTCCGGAATGGAAACGTTGCCAAGGCGAGATGTAGGCAAAGGCGGAAGGCCTTGAAGGCAAGGCCGCCGCGGATCCTGACTCCCCACCGCTTTCCCCGTGCGGTCCCCTCGTGACCGGAGGCTGAATGCTATTTTGTATTTCCTCGTGCTATATTTTTTTTGCTTTATTCTTTTATTCGTTCTTTGTTTGGCCAAAATGCGAGCTCCTGTATCGCGACCTTAGAGATGGATGAATGCCCATCTCCCACTCCGCCCCCCTTTTTTTTGTTGAAAATAGGTTGCAGCCTTCTGGTTTGCTCGTTAGGAGTCCTTTTGCTTGCTCGCTAGGAGTCTTTTAGTTTGCTCGCTAGGAGTCTTTTAGTTTGCTCGCTGGGAGGCTTTATTTTGCTCGCTGGGAGGCTTTATTTTTCGCTCGCTGGGAGGCTTTATTTTGCTCGCTGGTAGGCTTTATTTTGCTCGCTGGGAGGCTTTATTTTGCTTGCTGGGAGGCTTTATTTTTGCTCGCAGGGAGGTGGGCGCCAAACTGTAGAGCTCGATTTGCACCGGGACTCTTAACAGTCACAAGGATTAACAATAACAATTTATATGAATAATGGCCAGATCGGTGTGTTAATATCCTTGAGTTTATATTAATGAGGATTCGGTCTCTTTCGTTTATTAGTTTGGAAGCTGATAGAAATACAAAGCAAAAATGTATGAACTAAGTGTATTCTGACGACTGGTAAAATTGTGAACCCTTCTCTTGGGGTTTTACATTCATATTTACAGTCATTCCCTCCTTGCCTGGACCATTTTCACTGTCCTCTTCGTTTGCTAGGGTTTCCTCTTTCGGCCCATCCCTCTTCTGATCGCTCCCGAGATTCTTTCCGGGATTTCCTATCTAATCCCATGATAGTCGCCTCTTTCTCTACAGACTCTCTGACGCCAATCTCTGATCGCACGCTAAAAATGAAACTACAAGAGGTCTGAAGCAAGAGCACTGTGAGAAGTCATTAGGGATATTTGAATAAGAAGAGTTCAAGGTAATATGAGTTAACGTTAAATTTAATTTTCTTTGACCGCAACAAGTCAAACAAGTAGAAAAAGACAAAGTTGAGATAAGAGTCAATCTATTTCTTGGCTAATCGTCATATAAACGTAAACTTTTTCTTCGAAGAATTCATTTCTATTATAGTTAATAGATGTATAATATCTTAAACTTGCATAATAGACATTATGTGACTATGTGATCCGCATTAGAGACACGACACCTTTGCATCAAGGCAAAAAAAGAAACTAAACGGTGGATGATGCAAGAAATCAATATGTAACTCATAACATTTAATATAATAATTATTAATGATGCAAATCAATTACTAATTATTTTAATTTTTTTTCAAATGGTGGATATTAACTGCCAAGCGAAGATGTAAGGATTTACGATCTACATCGACGACTTAGAGAATGCAGCATTGCGGTAGTTCCTTGATCCTTAAGATTTTAATTGCGTATGGTGTAGATGTCGATTTGCACCGGAATTCTTAACAGTCACAATGATTAACAATAACAATTTATATGAATAATGGCCAGATCGGTGTGTTTATATTCTTGAGTTTATATTTATGAGGATTCGGTCTCTTTCGTTTATTAGCTTGGAAGCTTATAGAAATACAGAGCAAAAATGTATGAACTAAGTGTATTGTGACGGTTGGTTAAATTGTGAACTCTTTTCTTGGGGTTTTACATTCATATTTATAATCCTTCCCTCCTTGCCTGGACCATTTTCACGGTCCTCTTCCTTTGTTAGGGTTTCCTCTTTCGGCCCATCCCTCTTCTGACCGCTCCCGAGATTCTTTCCGAGATTTCCTACCTAATCCCATGATTGTCGCCTCTTTCTCTGCTGACTCTCTGACGCCAATCTCTGATCGCACGCTACCGTTGCCACGCAGGCTCCTAGTGGAGGGACTTTTTCGGGACGCGATCTCCTCGGGCAGAACTACATCGCGATAAACCTCTTGTGCGAGGAGCTTCCTCGCGAAGGTCCTCTCGTCCCCGCTCGCGATAGTATAAATATAAGTCGCTCCTTCTTAGTTGACCAGAAATAAGGCGAGGGACCTCTTTGCTCCCCATCCATGTCGTCTGAATGCCCAAACGACACACAAGGTGTTTAAGTGGGATTTTGGCGAAATCGGACCTTAACATATGGCTTAATCTTAGGGCGCGTTCTTGTCAAATTAATCCTCTTGTAATTATCATGACTAGCCAGTTATAACCAAGCTAAATTATCTAGAGCTAACTCAGTAAGAGATGATGTAGAAGATACAACACCAACTATAAGAGCTCACACAAAGGACGCAACTCGTTATATGGGAGCCAAAGAGGACGCCGTCGTGAACTATGAGGAATGACGTTCAGGCGCCAAGTTCTGCGGAGTTCTAGCAAGCGTGTTCATACAGAAGTGGTGCAAGAGGGCGCAAAGCCAGAGTCACAAAAATTTCATTACCAATGGAGAAGTTATATAAAGTATAAAAAAGAAATATCCGTACTTTTTGTCGAACAATTATTCAAATAATTTTGAACATAAAATAATTTAAACAACACTTTATTTCAATTTGATTTTCTTATTTGAAAATATACTCTAACTAATATTATGAAGATTATATTATATTTCATATGAATAATTTTTTTTAAAGTTTGGACACTTTAAGATGCGACATACCGCACTTAAAAGTTTTCCCGCCAAACTTTCAAATACGACATGTCATATGCGACACGAGGAAAAATGAATCATATAGTTTTTAGGGAAAATTTCAAAAGCAACATGTCGTGTAAAAAAGGCGAGATGACATTCAGATGCGACATGTTGCATGTGATAGTCAAATATCGACCAAAATGGGTTCGATCGAGTAGATACAAAGATGGGTGCGAGAAGTCGTATCTAAATTTTTGAAGGTAAAATTTTGAATTTTCGTATGTGACATGTCGCACTCTAAAATTTCAACTATGCATTCAATAATGTTGCCTCAGATAATACAGTTAGATGCAAAATTTGGGATATCAAATACCAGCTTTGTTGCATATGAAATTTTTTGTTAATACGATCGTAACGCGCATATCTAAATCTTTGAAAATACGATCATAACGCGGATATCCAATTCATTTGTCACTGATGTTTGTATGAAGAATGATTTATACTATCTTTATCCAACACAGCCTTTGCTGTTAGACACTGATAGATAATGATCTAATTAGAGAACCAAAGAGGATCAAACTTAATGACTCCTCTGATCTAATAAAATCTACACATCTCTGGCACTTAAAACTTGGTCATATTATTTTAGATAGGATTAAGAGACTTGTGAGGGATGGTCCACTCAAAGCCTCTGCTATAGGCACACTAACGACTTGTGAATCCTGTATAAAGGGAAAAATGACCAAACGACCTTTCTATGATAAAGGTCGAAGAGCCACTGAGCTGTTGGAACTAATACATTCTGATGTATGTGGTCCACTCAGAATTTAGGCACGGGGAGGATGCGAATATTTTGTTACATTTACTGATGATTACTCAAGATATGGATTTGTCTATTTACTCAAACACAAATCCAAAATCTTTAACGTATTTAAGGTTTTTCGGGTTTTAGCGGAAAAGCAAACTGGCAAACAGATCAAAACCCTTCGATCTGATCGAGGTGATGAGTACTAGTCTGAAGAGTTTGATGACTTTCTTAAAGAAGAATGTATACCTTCTCAGCTTACAACACCTGGCCCACCTCAGCAGAACAGAGTGTCAGAGAGAAGGAATCAAAATTTGATGAATATGGTTAGATCAATGATGAGTTACTCATCACTCCCTAATTCCTTTTGGGGATATGGCCTCAATACTGCTGCATATAATATGAACCAAGTTCCATCTAAGAAGGTCCCTGCTACTCCTTATGAACGATGGACTGGGTGTAAAGCTAGTTTAAGCCACATTAGAATTTGGGGTTGCCTTGCACATGTGCTAAGTCAAAAGACTAGCAAGTTGCCTAGTAGGTTAGAATTATGTATGTTCCCATCTAGTTGATGATATTTATGAAGGGTAAACATAGATAACATTTAATGGATCCACTCAATATAATTAAGTTAAATTTGAGTAGAAAATAAATTCATTTAAACTTAGAGATTCTGAATGTCAACTCTTTAGTTGAGTCAGTTGACATTAAGCTAATACTCGGAAAAGATTTGTGAACTTTTGAGTCCGAGTGTAGAAGCTCAAGCTTTGTTCATTTGGATCCATAAGGTCACTATTACAGGTCATTAGAGTAGGATTGTTAAACTAGAAACTAAGTCAAAATAAATTCAAATGTTGGCGTAGACGTTTTTTCGGAAAATCTAAAGGTTATTTTTGTCCACATTGACATAAAATAATGTGAATGTCAAAATAAGATTTTGAATATTTTCATATGATGAAAATATAAATTATTTTCTAAAGCCGAAAAGTCGTTTGAGTGATTAAGAAATTAATTTCATTATTTGTATAATAATAATTCTACAATGGGTATTTTAAGAATTGTCTTAAAAGAAATAAGGAAGCATCTAGAAGCTCCCTCTAGGTAGAATTTCGGCCAAGCATTATAGAGAGAAGGAAATTATTTCTAGAAATTTTTTTGCCTTTAATTATAAAGATAATTACCCAAAAGGAAAAGAGGAAATTAATTTCTTTGAGAAGGAAACAAATGTGCTAAGTGAGGAAATAAATTTCCATCACTAATGCCATAGAATGGCCGGCCATGTACAATGAGAAATGGGAGAGAAAATAAAATATTGTGTCATGAATGCATAATAGGAAAGGTTAATTACCCTTTCTTGATTTTCCTTCTCCTATAAATAGAGGCTCACATAGAGATGTGAGAATTCTTTTTTTTGCTCTTGTTTCTCTCATTGTGGCTGTCCAACCTCTCTCTCTGGAAATTCCTTTTTATTTTGGCACCTAGATCCAAAACTGGTCTAGAGAATTAGCATATGATCCAAGAAATGCTATTGGTTCATATTGTTTAATTGTGCCCACAAAAATATCCTTCAAACACTCTATAGACTCTTGTAATAGAAGCCTTAGGTTTCTCGAGTTCTACATTAGACGTGAAGGAATCGAGCCAAGGAAGTAGATCAACCTTTCTCAAGACGCTTCAAGTTTGAATATACAAAAAAGGTTAGTATTCAAGTACTTTAAAGAATGTTTTTAATTTATAACATGTTCATGCACTTTGCCGAGGTTAGTAAAATTGTTTACTTGTAAAGAACTTTTATATTCCGTCACTAATATGATTAATGATATTTTTTTCTTAACCCTAGACCTATTCCAACACCGTGTATATGCGCTCGTCAATGGATAAAAGTACTCTTGACATCCATCTACCAGATTTCATAATATAGGGCAGTAGCAATGGATAAAAGTATGCGGATGGATTTTACCATTGCTATTGGCGAAAAGGTATACTCATAATCTATACCTTCTTTTTGGGTGAAACCGTTTTCAACAAGTCGCGCTTTAAATGTCTTTACATTTCCATCCGGTCTCTTTTTCTTCTTGTAGATCCATTTACATCTTGCAGGTTTAATACCTTCGGCTGGATCCACAAGTTTCCGAACTTTGTTGGTATACATCGATTGAATTTCAATGTTCATGGCTTTTCCCCAAATGTTTTCTTTGGAACGATGTATTGCTCAGGAGAATGATGCATGATCATTTATCTCTTCTTTTTACGATAGCTATGTGAGCTTCTCCTATTAACATGTATTGGCTAGGCAGTCAAATGGCCCTGTCATTGAGACGACTCACAATATGCTCAGTTTTTGTTTGTGTTCTTTCAGTGTTGGAGTATGACTGATCCTAATTTGTGGAGTACTAGTTACTTTATCCACCATTTCCTTAAGCACAAGTTTTCTTCTGGGTACTGCATTCTTTATATAATCATCCTAAAAAAATTAGCATTCATGCTAACGAATGTTTTCTTATCGACATTACTACACAATATGTACCCTTTGATCCCTTTGGGATACTCTACGAAAATGTATAATTATGAATGACTAGCCAACTTGCTCGTCTTCTGCGTCAGCACATGTGCCGGGCAACCTCAGATTCTAATGTGGTTTAAAACATATTTTCTACCACACCATCTTTCATAAGGCGTACTAGGAACTATCTTCGACGGAACTTGGTTCAGAATATAAGTTGTTGTTTTAAGTCATATCCCATAATGAATCAGGAAGTGTTTAGTAGCTCATCATTGATCTCAGCATTTTTAACAAAGGTTGATTCCTTCTCTCTAATAGTTCGTTTTGATGTGAGGTGCTAGGTGTTGTAAGCTGAGAATGAATAGATTCTTCTTTAAGAATGTTCTCGAACTCTCAGGACAAATATTCTCCACCACGATCATATTGTAGTATTTTGATCTGTTTTTGTCTATGCTTTTCAACCAATTCCCATTACTGCTTAAACATTTCAAAAGTGTCGGATTTGTTTCGCATAAGAAAGACATTACCAAAATGTGAGAAGTCATTTGTGAAGGTCACAAAGTACTCGTAACCTCATCTTGCCTGGATGTTGATCGGTCCACATACATCACTATGCACGAGTCCCAATACTTGTGTGACTCTTCCACCTTTTGAGGAGAAAAGTCTCTTGGTCATTTTTCCTTCAAGAGACAGGATTCACACGTGGGCATAAATCAAAGTCTAGAGATTACAAAGGACCAGCTTTTGCTAATATCCTAATCCTTTGCAGGCCAATGTGTCCAAGACGTAAGTGCCATAGATATGTTCCATTGGTCTCATCACTATGAGATCTTTTTCGCTTCTTATGTGAATCGTTATTCACTTCGGTGTCTAAGGTAGTCGGCTCATTTGGATACAAATAGTAATATATAGAATTAATACGATGAGCTTTAGTAATAAATAAATCATCAAGATAAATTTCAATACTATTATTGACTTCGAACTTGAAAGATTGTTCTTCTAAACGACCAAAAGAAACCAGGTTCTTGTTAAAATCCGGTACATAATAAATATTATTCAATAATGAAGTTTTATCCCCAAAATGAAGCTTTAAGGTCCATATTGATCTTGTTCCGAGATCTGTTCCATTGTTCCCTTGAACGTGAACTCCCCATCACTGAGGCGTATAGGTTGCATGGAACCGTTCAAGTTACACACAATATGGTCAGAAGCCTCACAATCTAATATCCAGGGTGATTCCATATTTGTGATGTAACATGCATGAGTGACGAGACTCATACCTTTCCCTTTGATAGTCTTGAGATGCGCTGGACAATTCATTTTCCAATGGCCAACTTCTCAGCAGTGGTGACATTTGTGATTACACTTGTCCACCTTCGCAACGTCCTTGCCCTTAGCATTAGTAGCCTTCTTCTGAGGCGCTTTGGATCCCGTTTGGTTGGCGTTTTTAGGACCTTTCTTTGCATTCTTGAAACCAGATGTGGAGGCCATGTGTTCATGTGTTCAGCAACATTAGCTTCTCCATTTCTCCTATTTTTTTCGGAAGGAGTCCCTCGACAGTCTTCAACTCCTTCATGAGTTTGCTTAGAGAATGATCCAGCTTGTTCATGGAGTAGTTCAAGCGGAAGCTATTGAAGGAGTTCGATCTCCAAAATCGTGTCGATCTTAGTGAGTCAATCGATCTCAGACCCGATAATTTCTCTCTCATTCAGATCGCTAGCATGTGGTCCCAAACAAGAGTTCTTGACTTCATCCGACATTTCATAAGAACACAATCGTATTTTTACATTAAATACTTTACCCATAAACTACTTTATTTGTAATAGGTCATTCATGTCTCCTTTGTGCACATAAACTCCCAACAAAAAAATGTATAAGCTATGCTTGCATTTGAAAATTAATCACCATTTATAATACGATCAAGTTTTTAGTTGGATTTTTCTTATATCATGTATGTCAAGTCCTACAGTTCAATGCAGCGTGATCAACTTCTTTTATATATTTCTACAACCTGTAAAAATCATTTCTAAATTTTTTAATACTTGTAGGATTAAAAAATTTATGTCACTTTATGTGGTTCTATTAAAAAAATTGTCACACGAGTAACCCATGATCTTAACTTTAATGATGGTTTAGTTTGTCTAATTTTTCAAAACGTATTAGGTGATAATGACTTTGTAGCCGTTGACAAGTGACAAGTTTTCATTAACACAAATCTAGAACAAAATAAGTCGTTTTGTTATTTTGGAATCTATAACATACTACACCAATTTAAAGATTGGGTATATTTTGTTTATAATTTTTGGGCGTTATGCAGTTGCCTACTACAACTGGCTCCCAGGGTAAAATCACAATTGAGTGAGATTATTGGAGTAGAGATATGAGATAGTTATTAGGAATTCTTGGCTAGTTAAATGGTCGTTCTTAGTAAAACTTATTACTAAAAAGACATGATGAACCTATTGAAGATTTAGCGCATTTAGAGAAGAAGGTTTACGACTTAATCAAATAATGTGTTACAGAGTTTGAGTATATAACGCTAAAACAAAGATAATAATAAAAGACAAATGTATCTTTATTAAAAATAATATATACGCTAATATCCCCCTCAAACTCATGACGCGAAAACAATGAGCATCGAGAGTTTGTCTACCAAGAAGCGGAACCGCAAAGTAGGATGAGCTTTCGTGAAAAAAAACGACAATATGAATCGAAGAGAGAACATATGGCAATGTGATCGTACCAATCTGTAAATGATGTCAAGTAAAATGAAAATCAATCTTAATATGCTTTATTTGTTCATGAAAGACCGAATTACGTGAAATATGAGTGGAACTCTGATTATCGCAGTACATCAACGTTGGATGATCAAAAGTAACACCCAGATCAACAAGTAACCACTGTAACCAATCAATCTCTCTGGTAGTGGTGGCCATAGTGCGATACTCAGCTTTAGTTGACGAGCGAGAAATAACATCATTCTTCTTGCTCTTCCAAGAGATGAGTGAAAATCTAAGAAAAAACATAAAATCCAGTGGTAGACTTGCGATCCTCAATATCACCAGCTCAATCAGCATCAGAGTAGGCACGCAATTCTTGTTGGGATTGGTGCCCACAAAGGAGATTATTAGACACATTATTATATGTAATATTTTTCTAAATCATTAATAATAATAAATGAGCATTCTTTCTTTAAAGTTTGTGTTTACGTATGTTTACTACGCAATGAAACAGTCATCAACGAAAAAGGTGTTAAATACAGATTTGACATGATAACCCATTGTGACTTGTTTAAACCATTTGTTCGCAATCTAAAGACTGATAGAGCAATTAAGTCTTAGTAACGATTGTTTGAATGAATCATGATATCTCATCATGTGATATAGGGAGCTGTAACTCTATGATTCATCCTTGATACCTTGTAGAAGATATCTTAGAAGCTCGAGACAAAACCGTTTAATCACTCGAAGCTTCAAGATCACAAATGAGGGGTACTTTGGTACTTACCTAAATCCCGAAGTGAATATATAATTGATATTGCACTTTATGACATTTGATTTTTCAATGGGCAATGGCTAAAATAATAGTTGCATCTGACCCGACGGTTGGTGTCATAACGTTGTGATATTGGGTCATATGATTCACATATATGGAATTCATGTTGACACAAAGCATAAGCATTAGTATCACACTATGCTTTGTTATGAGAGTGTGAATGAATAAACCTGGCCAAGTATTCATCGAATAAGAACATTATTTGATTAAAACATGTGACATGTAAAGACATCTCACTCTATGTTTTTCTCATTCACAAATAACAAAGGAATTAGTGAAATAATAACTCAAGGGGTAAAACAGTAATTTTATATTCCTCTTAGTTAATGATACACATGAAGGGTAATATCGTAAAGTACACCGTGGATCGTGTGAGAAATGTTTTATCACATCAAACATAAAATATACGCATATGAACAGAGAGAGTGTCAGTATTGGTCCTTTAGTGGAATCGACCAATATTAAGAACTAAAAGACGGAAAAGGTTTGTGAACTTTTGTGTTCGATCTTTATTCTAAAGCTTCGTTCATGTGGGTCCATGAGGTCTCAATAATAGACACTTGGAAGAGATTATAAGAATTTGAATTATTGATTTACTCAATTTTATATAAATTGTGATTTATATCGGGAAAGTTATTTTTCTTAAAGCTTAATAAATAATTGGTTATTTATTTTGTTTATTGAATCATAGAATATTATTGTGTTGATAATAATATGATTGAATGATTTAATTTAATAAGAGAATAAAATAAATAATTTCTCGTTTCGTATTTATTTGATAACTATGAAATGATTTTAATGATTTGTCATTAAATAAAATTGAGTGTTCTAAATTAATTTTAGAAATTAAATCAAATAAATTTGGGAACATTCTGGAAGCTCTTACTCGAGTAAGAGGGAGAGAGTTGGCCGAAAATTCAAGTGATTAGGGTCATGGGTTGACCCAGCTTAAGCCCAAATTTATATGAGTATAAGTAGGCTTAAAAAACCCTAATTCACTTGATCTGGCCTAGATAATTTTCGGCCAAGAGCATAGCCTCCACCCCCCTTGTGCTCTCTCGGCCGAATCCCCAAATTAAGAGATCAAGAATTGATTTCTTGATTCTTTCGATAATTTCCTATCGTTCTTGAAAGCCCACCTTTTCCATCTCTCAAATTCCTTATGTGATATTATTGATTCTCCACTCGTGGTGTTTGAATTGATATTATATTTTTATTAAAAGGTTTTGAGTGTTTCTTGAAGTCTTTAGCAAATCAAGAAGTCAATTCTTGGACGTGCTTCTTTCTCCCGGCGAGTTCTGTTGAGCGAGGAGTCCCAGAGATCAGATCCGGCGAAGAAGTTCCAGCGAAGAGATCCGGCGAGGAGGCATCCGGCGAAGAGATCCGGCGAGGAGGCATCTGGCGAAGAGATCCGGTGAGGAGGCTTTCGGCGAGAAAATCCGGCGAAGGCTTCGGCGCGCGTTCCGGCGAGTCTCAAATCCGGAGAAGGTGTCTTCAGGCATTCCGGCGAGCATCTTTCGGCGATCTCAACGTGACGTGGCATTCAGCCGATAGCTAGCAACGTCCGGATAATTTATTATCCAAACTATAAGTCACTCTCAATATTAAATAAATTACTAATGATATATAAATCGTTTATATAGGTTGTTAGTATTTATTTGTTGAGTGCTTGTGTTTAATAAATTGTTTATTGAATGTAAATTAAATTTTAATGCCTTAGGTTATTTAAATATATTTAAACTAGTTTTAATATATTAGATTCTAATTATATTTTTCGGTCCCATAGGATGTGTAATGTAATTAAATTGTTTAAATTGCAACAACTTTAGCGAGGATAAGGAAGGAAACAATAAGCTCTGAAACTGAGTACCACAGAGATATGTGAGAATACGGAGAACAATAGCCCAATGAACTCTGGTGAGAGCAGTGACAAACTGACTAACAATATGAACAACATGCGATATCTGGCCGAGTAACCGTGAGAAAAACCAAGCTTCTAACCACTATGTAATACAGACTAGGATCAGGTAGAGGAGACCCGTCAGTTGAAGAGTAGCGAGCATTAGTCTCAAGAGGAGTACCAGCAGTCTTATTGTCAATGAGATGAGCAGTCTGATATATACTTTGAATGAGATAAAAGATATCCCTTCAGAGAGAAAGCCACCTTTATACCAGAAAGTAACGCGGCGAACCAAGATTTTTCATAGCAAAGCACCGAGTCAAGTCAGTCTTCAAAAGTTCAATCTCATCATAATCATACAATGTAATGATCATATCGTCAACATACAAGGATAGGATGATACTGTTGGAAGAGATGCGCACAATAAGATTATTTATTTACATATCGATGAAATATAAATCTCTTATGAGTCCTTATTGTAATTTTCTGATTAAATTAATAAAAGTTGAAACATTCGTTCATTCCATTTTCGTTTGATTGAAGATTTATGATATTCAATAGTCTTATAGTCTTTAATCAAACCTAACAATGTATGAAGAGATAAATGTAGATTTGCGTGAACAAACTCTTCGTGGTTGACTTAAAACAAAATATTCAAAATCTAAAGATCATCGGACTATTTGATCCTAGTATGATTGTTGGAAGAATCTATGATGTCTGGTTACGAGACATATAGAGTTAGGAACTCTATAGTTCTTCCAGTATATCTTCCGATAATACTGAATTGACCAATGCACCTTTAGAGATAATGTAAGAACAAAAAAATTTAACCTCTTCTTTCTCAAGGTCACTATGGATGAATTGCATCGTGCTTACCTAAATTCTGAATTAGACATGTCATTTTATAGCTTTAATATTATCATTTGAGAAAGTGAAATTCCAGGTCCACTAAGTAATCTAGACTAGACTAATTGGTGAGATATTAAGTTGTGAATATGTCATGAACCAACTCTGAAGTTCACATACATATGACATTCATATACAAGATTGCTGAAATGCAATGTATATCACCTCATGCTTTATTACTTAGATTCTGAATAAATGAAATGCGCGGTATCCAAAATTAAGTAATAAATTTATTTGAATGAAACAATGTGACTTGTTAGGTCCTCGATACATTGTTTCTAACTTATTCACGAGTAACAAAGGAGTTGAGGAAATAACAACTAGAAGGGTAAATGGTAATTTTATAAATCCCATCTAGTTGATGATATTTATGAAGGGTAAACATAGATAACATTCAATGGATCCACTCAATATAATTAAGGTTAATTTGAAAAGAAAATAAATTCATTTCAACTTAAATATTCTCAGTGTCAAGTCTTTAGTGGAGTTAGTTGACATTAAGCTAATACTCGGAAAAGGTGTATGAATTTTTGAGTCCGAGTGAATGAGCTCAAGCTTTGTACATTTGGATCCATAAGGTCACTATTACAAGTCATTAGAGTAGAATTGTTAAACGAGAAACTAAGTCAAAATAAGTTCAACTGTTGAAGTAGACGTTTTCTCGAAAAATGTCTAAAGAGTATTTTTATCCATATGGACATAAAATGATGTGAATTTCAAAATAATATTTTGAATATTATCATATGATGGAACTATAAATTAGTTTTTAAAGCCGAGAAGTCATTTGAGACATTATGAGTAAATTTCATTATTTGGTCAATATTAATTCTACAATGGGTATTTTAAGAGTTTTCTTAAAAGAAATAAATAAGCATTTATAAGCTTCTTCCTTAGGTGTAGAGTTCGGCCAAAACACATATAAAGATGAGAGAATTCTTTGCCTTTAATTATAAAGATAATTACCTAAAAGGAAAAGAGGAAATGAATTTCCTTGAGAATGAAATAAATATGCTAAGTGAGGAAACAAATTTCCCTCACTTATTCAAGGGGATGGCCGGCCATGTTGATAGAGAAAGGGAGAGAAAATCAAATATTGTGTCATGAATACACAATAGAAAAGAGTAATGACCCTTTCTTGTATATCATTTTCCTATAAATAAAGCCTCACATAGAGATGTGAAAATAACTTTATGGTCTTGCTCTCTCTAATTCTACCCAACCCTCTCTCTCTCTAAATATCCTTTTTATTTTGACACCTAAGTTCTCATTAGACTTAGGCTTAAATTATCCCTTTAGCTCATAAACTTGTTCTTGAGCTATTATGTTTGATTGTGCCCACAGACAAATCCGTCAAACATCTATAGACTCTTGTAACAGAAACCTTAGGTTTCTCGAGTTCTAGACTAGGCGTGAAGGTGAAGAACAAGACGAGACGATCTACCTTTCCCAAGGATCGTCAAAGATCAAGCTACAAGAAAAATGTTAGTATTCAAGTATTCAAGAAAAATGTTAGTATTTTAAATAACAACATGTTCATGCACTTTGCCTAGGTTAGTAAAAAATATTACCTGTAAAGAAATTTTATATTCCGCCATTAATGTGTGAATGATAATATTTTCTTAACCCTAGACCTATTCCAACAGATACAACCTGTACTTGTATGCTTGACAAACAACACAGAATTTGTGCTGACTGGGAATGAAGCCAAGATATGTGATCATAGTATAGAACTTCTTAAACCAAGCCCGAGGAGCTTGTTTGAGACCATAAAGAGCTTTGCATAACTTACACACATGGCCTTGCTGATGCGCAACATAAGTAGGGGGTGTCATGCAAAGCTCCTCGTGAAGATCACCATTCACAAAGGCATTCTTCACATCCATCTTAGATATCTTCCAATGGTGGGCAGAAGCCACAACGATCTGATTACGGATAGTCGTCATCTTAACAATCGGCGCAAAGGTCTTATCATAATCCATATCATACTCCTGAGAGTAATCTTTAGCAACAAGACGGGGGTTATACCGCTCCATGGAGCCATCTGAGTTGGTCCGGATCTTATAGACCCAAGGCAAGCCGATAGCACGCTTTCCCAAAGGCAACGATACAAAGTCCGAAGTGTGAGTCTGATGTAGAGCAGTAAGTTCCTCAGCCATAGCATTCTGCCAAAGGGGGTCAACAACAGCTTCTCTATAGGAGAAAGGCTTAGACAAGTAGGGAAGTGACACACGGAAGGAAACAAAAGTTGTAAAGTATGAAGTCTAAGTAAAATCGGTAAGTTTAGTGGACTTACCAAGACGACTAAACTGATGGGGAAGTGGTGGATCCGCAATCTCAAGCGATGGTTGAGCAATCGTAGCAGGAGAGGTCGGGCATGCGTGTCGTAGGAATCAAAGTATCAATGGGTACAACATCATCGGTGTCAATATCAAAAGGATAAGTATGAATACGATCGTTATGAGTCATGTGATAAGAACTAGCAGGAACACGGAAGAAATGTATGCGCTCTAAAAATACAACATGACGATAGACATACAATTTACCCATTTTGACCATAACTGTAAGCCAAACCGACACACAAAGCAAACTTCGACGACAATTTATCGCGCTCGACGTAAGGTTGAAGCACGAAATAAATGGATTCAAAGACACGCAAAGTGGCACAATCAGTAACATTTCCATACAATTTTTCCAAAGGAGACAGACCTAAATTATGAGAGGTTGAGATTCTGTTTATGACATAGGCAGCGGTATGAATAGTCTTCCCCCAAAAAAAACTACGGACTTCCGCAGATAAAAGAAACGAGCGAGCGCTCTCATTAAGATGACGAAGTTTCCTTTCAGCAACATCATTTTGTTGAGGCATGTCGGTACATGAGGTTTGACGGACGGTCCCATCAGAAGCAAGTAACTGGAAAAAAAATTTAGAAGTGTATTCACCCCCTAAATCACAACGAAAACATTTTATGACAACATAATGTTGTGTTTTTATGAGAACTTAAAAATCATGATAAATGCCTAAAAAGTCAAATCTACGATTCATTAGATAAACCCAACTGTAACGAGTAAAATCATCAACAAAAGAAACGTAGTATCTAGAACCACCCTTAGTAGACACGGGAGCTAGTCCCACCACATCAGAATGCACAAGATCGAAGGGAAAATGATAGGAAAAAACACTTTTATGAAATGGTAAGGAAGAAAATTTTGCAAGTTTACAACCCCTGCAATCGGAAATATCATGAGAGGTCAATTCTCCTAAAGCTCCCGTAGAAGCCAAAAAACGCAAACAGTACAATGAAACATGACCCAAACGAGAAGGCCACAAATAAAAATCAGACAACAAATGACCCAAGCGAAAGGAAGATAAATTCACCCCAGAGTCTGCCACACCGGATACTTTAAGTTCATCCAACGCATTGAGTCTCCCCTGCTTACGGCCTTGTCTCAATTACCATCCGAGACTGTGAGTCCTGCACACAAGAAGTGGAAGAATAAAAGGTGACTATGAGACCGATTCGGTTAATTGACTGACAGACAAAAGATTTATAGACTCAAAATATAATAGACATCGAAAATTGAAATATGAGACGGAACGACAAAACTGACACCTTCTAAGAGTACCATCGACAATCATAATGAGTAAAGATGAGTGAGAAGACAAAGAAACAAATGATGGAAAATGGGGTGACATATGGTTGGAGGCACCTGAATCAAGTATCCATAAGGACGATGGTATACCTGAGGCTGACGGTGATGACAAACCTTTAGAGGAAGAGGTAGACATGGCATGAAGCTACGAGGCGAGTAAGTGTTGGAACTGCTCAAACATGTACGGATCCACATATGGGGCAACAACATCGTTGGCTAGTGGAGATGCCCACAAAGCCGTCTGACGGGGCGTCGATGGAGCAAACGGGCAAGGTGTCCACAGAGTTGTCGGGCGAAGCTAAGGTGGGAGATGTTGTTGCTGCTGCCCTTTGTATCTGCCAAATGGCGGACATTGAGCCTTCCAATGCCCCTTCTCCTTACAAAAGGCACATGTATCTGTAGAGTCTATCATCGATGACTTGAGTGCACCATTGCCGGAAGGACGATATTGGGTAGCAAGGACAACAGGCAGTACAGGTAGTAGAGTCTCCTTAGACTTGTGACGAGATTCTTTTGCCAGGAACTCGTTGACCATCGAATACACATATGGCAGAGAATTGCGATGAAGGATCACACCCCGCAGTCCTTCAAAGTAATCACAGAGGGCCATTCGAAATTGGACCAATCGGTGATCTACACGTCAAGAGATGTAGGCTGCCACTGTCTTCAATTCACCCGACTTTGTCAATGCCAATTGATCCCACAACAAAGATATATTAGGATAAAACTTCTGAATACTCAGACCATTTTGCCGAAGAGCACAAAAATCCATCTCCAACTAATTTTTTTTTGGCAAAATTGAACTGAGTGTAGAGTCTCTCCAAATGTCCCCAGACATCCTTCGCAGTCTCGTACTTCAACAGTTGAGCACCAATTGAGTGGGTCACAGAATTTTTAATCCACGTGATAATCTTTATCAGCCTCCTAAGTATCTATCGCGATCACATGATGATGAGTGCGTATTTTACGTACAAACCCGCCCTCATTAGGCTTCGATTTGCGCTTGTTCTCGAGTGTTTCTAATGTCGTAAATGTGTTCTTGAGTGTTTCTAATGGTGTAAATGTGTAAAATAGCGTGATCGAAGCACTTTTGGGCGAAACAGAACCGAATTGGAGTGAATCACGAAGAAAACGATCTTAGACCACAAACGAAGACTCCAAGGAGCTCTTGCGCTGG
The DNA here is from genome assembly GCA_958296335.1 of Urtica urens. Lineage (NCBI taxonomy): Eukaryota > Viridiplantae > Streptophyta > Magnoliopsida > Rosales > Urticaceae > Urtica > Urtica urens. The sequence continues at coordinate 37,948,061 of OY282520.1, forward strand.
GGCTTACGGTCTTGTCACGCCGAGAGGTCCTTGAAGATGGAAATGCGCGTCACAAAACATAGATTTTCACAAGCAATATTTCTTCACAGAGTCTCCTCGCGCTGGAGGTTGCGCCGCGAGGATGCATGGAGTCTGGTTTACGCACCGCGAGAAGATATTGTCGCGCCGCGAGGTGCACTTTCTTGACGCGTTTTAAGTCAGTTTTTGGCTTAATAAGAGCCGTCAGATGAGTTTTCAACGTCCAGATCTATCCAAGAAGATGTTTCGACCTAAACAACTATAAAACAGATGTGTAGCCTCTATTTTCATTACGTTTTGTTTTTCCAGGACTATATTTGATAGTTGTCGCTGTGGAGAGAAGGAATTCCCGGAATTAACAACTTCGGCCGCCGGAACTCCATCAATAACTTTTCATTCTTTCCCCTCTGACTCTTTTATGCTTTTGAATTCTGGTTGCTTGTTAAATTCATAGTACATTTTAATTATGAGTTTGTTTCTTTATTTTCTTCTAGTTTTGTTTATTTTAATTGCGTTAATATTTGTTATCATGTTCTTGAACGATATTAGAGGCTATATTTTTATAGGGACTACGATGTAGCTGGGTTAGGTATTAGCTAGGTATATATGGGTATGATAAGCTAGAATTCTTCCATAAAAGTGTGTGCTTGAGTGAAATTATGTTTAACGTGTTCTTAAGATTGATCACCTTTAGAAACAATTAATTGGAATATTAGGTTACTTGGGAGAGAAATAATGTTCGTGCTTTATTTCACTCATCATATTTGTTTAAGTTGCTTGACGATTTAGAGATTATGAAATAGTTAGAGTTCTCGTTTTTAATGCTCGTAGGTGCGTTAATAGGATTTAAGGCCAAAAGAGAATTAATACGACATTTGCGTAGGTTCATTAGATCACTCGGGAGAGGCTAGTGAATACTTGAGAGAGAACGAGATTAGTATGTATAGGATATTTAAGTGGTCTTACCCGGAAATCCCTAAGTTTGTAGCTATCCGGTGAAACCGTGTCCCCTGCTTTCTTTATAAATTTAAATCTTGTTTTATTTCTTTTAATTGTCTTTTGTTAAAATTCTTTAGTTTAGTTCATATCTCAACTCAAAATCATTTTGAAATCAATTTGCGACAGATTAAAGATATCGTTAGCGTAATAGGTCTCAGTGGGTTTGACACTTGTATTCTTTCACTATATTACTTGTTCGATATGTACACTTGCGTGCTTAGTCGTAAAATATCGCAACACATAATCTTCAGCTTTCTGGTTGGTAAGCTTAATGTGCACGCCCGTCACATAACTCCACATCGACTTTCCACGCAAAAAATTCCTCATTACATAACTCCTATATGAGTAATTTTTTCCATCCAGTTGAACACCAATAGCCTTCAAAAAATCATCCCTACGACCCACAATTTCAACAAGAAAAACCAAAAATCCATAAATCGAAAATCACAACGAAATAAAAAATCCCCAAATAAAAAATCTCAGAACCTCCGATAATACGAAAACAGACGAAAACAGACTAATTGGCCAATGGAAACTAACAGCCACAGATCAAACAAAAATACCCATTGTACGAACGCCTCGAGTGTGCTTTGGTGTTAACTTTCTTCAATTAATTAGCAAAGGTCATAGATGAAATCTTACACTGGTACCATGACTATTTAGGGATTTAGAGATAAAATGATTTACAGATAAATGAAATATTGTGTTATAGAATCTAGGTATATAACCCTAAAACAAGTATAATAACAAATGACAAATGTACTTTTATTATAAAATAAAATATAGTTATACGCTAACACCTATAAGCTGAGATCAATATGTCGTAAGTAGGTCCGGTACCATGAGGATAACAAATAAAAATCAGGCTAACCATACACTGTATACAAATAGTTTGTCTTCAATGTTAGAAGTTATAACGTTGCAGTTTGACTTGCATCATAGTCTATCCATCTTACTGATTTTTCGTTGTTAATGATTAAAGAAAAATAATTTTAACTTAATTCTCACATAAATTTAATAATAAAAAAGAGTGAATTTCATCATCTATAAGGTTTAGATTTAAATCTGAAAACTTAGTTTAAGAAGAAAAATGTTACCAATAATATAAGTAACAAAAGAGCTAGCTAGTTTGATTCCAGTGGCGATGAACTTGAAGGAGAAGACGAGAAAGGCTTGGGCGGTATCGGCAAACATTCGAGATCCGATTCCAACATCTCTATGACTTTACTCATAGTCGGCCTATGTGAAGGATCGGTCTGAATGCACCACAAGCTTACTATCACCATCTTCCTAGCCTTTAATTCATCATATTTTCCGTTGATAATCCTCTTCAGCCCTAGATCTTCTTCCAATTCTATGCGCTTGTAAACCCAGTATGGAAAATATATTTCACTCGTGTTAGCGGCAGAAACATTGACATTTTTTCTCCCTCCGACCATCTCTAGAATCATCATTCCATAACTGTAGACATCGGATTTATGGGAAACCTCTCCGAAGCTCCTGCTCGTGATTTCAGGGGCTATGTATCCGATAGTCCCTCTAGGTGCAAACATTGAGACCGCACTCTCGTTTCTGGTACAAATCTTTGCTAGTCCGAAATCAGATATCTTAGGCTCTAGATCCGCGTCGAGAAGAATGTTGTGTGGCTTTATGTCAAAGTGCACGATCCGAGTGTTGCACCCGCGATGCAAGTATTCAAGGCCTTTCGCAATCCCTAGCGCGATTCGGTGACAGTCAAAAATTTGTATGTTTTCGTTGAATATGACTTTTTCTAGAGACCCGTTGGGCATGAACTCGTAAATGAGAGCTCTTTTCGCTCCCTCGAAGCAAAAGCCTAACAACGAGACAACATTTACGTGTGAAGTTCGGCTTATAGCCGCAACCTCGTTGATGAAGTCTTGACCATTGTCGTCGAACTTTGAATTGTTTGAGACTTTTACCGCCACAAGACACCCATCCTCTAACTTTCCTTTGTACACGTCTCCAAACCCTCCTTTCCCTAAATCTTCTTCGAAGTTTCTCGTCATTTTCTTGATCTCTCGGTAGCTATATCTTCGAACCTGAATCGGCCCGTAGGTCTTGAGAAACGCCTCAACGTGTTCATAAGTTTGATTTTGGTTTTTCCAAAAGAAAATGGATCGGTTAATTGATGAGCTCTTCTTCCTAAGGCAGAAGAAGAGTATGACTGTTAAGCCGAGCATAACAGTAATGGCAGCTGAAAGAGGAAAAATAATGACGAGTGAGTGAAAATACAGAAAAAAAACTCAATAATTGAGCTTACCCAATATTCCCAAAGTAACCACCAAAGATGCTGATTTTCCTGTTAAATAATGACCAAATTTGGAGTGAGTTCAAAAAAAAAAGTAATTTCATCTTTAAATGAGAGAATTGTGCTTATTGTAGTGTTAATATGCTGTTTAAATTATTCGCATTTTATATTTTAAAATTATTTTCAAATGTAACATTGACATTTGAAATTTGAAAAAAATTAAATGACATTGATATTAATATCAAAATTATATATTTAGTATGTGCTATTTTATATTTTGAAATATTTAAATGAATAAGTGGTATAATTAAAAAATAGTAAATAAATATACATGTATAATAATGAATAAATAAAGTTGATCTCTTTATAATCTTTACATTTAAATAATTCTTTACATTTAGCAGAGTTATAATTAGCGGTCGCCTCTATCCTGTCATCTAATCTCAGTGTTTCCTACGCCACAACTGTCAGAGTACAAATGGATAAGAAATGAATGGATATTATTTGCTTTAGAGATGCCAACTATATTTTCTGAAATAGAGAATGAAAGTGTGGCAGAGCGTTCGGGGACACATACATAAATAGGTTCAAAAGGACCTTTTTCAATTGAACAATTCAGATTCACCCTTAACTTAAATCACTTAAGCTATAACATTCTAAGCGTAAATTTTTTAGTGATGAGCTAAATGTTATTTTTAGCTTAATATCTATATGATTGTCTAAGATTTCGTCAAATTCCTTTTAACATATTTCGTGTCGTTTTAGTATTCTCAATAGTGCGGCTCCTTATTTCCCAACCGACGACGTGGAAGTAAGATCGCCCCGAAAAGAGTGTATCCCGAGGGAGATTCGTCTCGAAGAGGATAACCTCGAATAAGTAACCCGGTCGCACTCATCGTCTATTTTTCGGCGGACAAGATTCTTGTTCTCTGGGTTCCCCAAATCACTTTGTCACTCGAAGGGGAAGTGTCTCTCGACGGGAGGAGATGGGAGATGATCTGAATGAGTTGAGAATGGATTGCTTAGAGCGGAGAAAGACCAACAAAGTCTTACAAGAGTTGGCAAAAGAACTCGCTTGCAAGATGAAGAACAAAGTTTACAAGCTGCAGAACCGCGACGAGGAATTATTTGGAACCCAAGAAACTGGTGAGACGAATGATCTTTAGTAAAATCGAGCGGGTATGAAAATAGTAAATAGGATACATATGCATATATCAGACTCATAGTTGTGGAATCAACCACATTCAGATGTGAGCAAAGAAAAGATAAAAGGATGCAATGAGAACTGGGAAAGAAAACTTTTATTGAATCTCGACAAATCACAAACACATAGTACATTGTAAATAAAATTACGCAACAAATTACAAATGAAGTAAAAAAAGGCCTATGTCGCCGATTCCCGAGGAGAGATGAAGCCTCAGTTAGACCCGTGCTCGCCCAGCGAGCCGAACGCGACAGAAAGATTTCTCGCGACGAGAGCCGACAGACGATGGCCTTCGATCGTCGGGATTGCCAGGAGACAGAGGGGGAGAGTTGGGATCTGCGGCAGCCTTGTCCTCGAGCTCCGAGGCTTTTGCCTGCTCCCTGCTCCCACTCTGGAAGCTTAGCCCGGAGAAATTCGATCGACACACCAGTAGGAAGGGTGGTGATCGCACTTATGATAGCTTGATAGGCAGCCGCCATGCGGTTGGCATCGACAGAATCGTCGAGGGCTTGGAATCTGGTCGACGCCCGCTCGAGCTTGCTTTTGACCGCTTCAAAAGGCGCAGGCGAGCGTGACGATCCTCGCTCGCCTCGGCATGCGCCATATCCAGCTCGTCGGCAAGCTTCTGCAAGGTAGCCCGAACTTTGGAAGGCAGGCGCCCCTCCTCAGCGACTGGGACGCCCAAAGCCTCGCCAATCCAGGCAAGGAGCTCATTTTTCCTCCGAAGGGACTCCGCGGCCTCGCGGCGGCGCCTTTTCTCCTCGGCTAGGAGGCCCTCCTTGGCAATCAGCAGCCGCTCGCGCTCCTCGAGTTTCCGCCCCGCCCGAGCCTTGAAATCCACAAGGTCGACTTCGGAAGAAACACGCCGACGAGTCTCCTCAGCCAGGTTTGACTCCAGCCTCTCGTTCCGCATCCGATAGGCGCGCTTGCCAATAATGGAGAGCTCGAGCTGCCTCTGGGCTTCGCTGAGTTGAGTCGAAAACTCTCCGGACTCCTGAGCCATCAGGTTGATTTTGTGGCTCTCAGCGAGGACCAGAAAATTCATCCGGGCTATGCCCTCGAACAAGCAAGTCGTCGCCTCGGAATATCCCTCGAGGTCCTCGAGAGACAGACCAGCGTCGAGCGTGCCGGGCGCTTGCAGCTGAAGACTCGGGGAGAAGACTGCGAAGCCTCGAACTCGAAATGGAGACGAGGATAAGGAGGAAGACGAGGATAACAATGAGGAGAAGGATGAGGATGAGGATGACGATGAGGACGAGGAGGAGGATGATGATGATGATGAGGAGAAGGAGGAAGACGAGGAAGTCGATGAAGAGAAGGAGGAGGATGAGGATGATGATGAGGACGAGGAGGAGGCGGTACGAAGGGAACCACCTCCCGCCCGGGGACGGACGACGTCCCCGCACCGCTCCCGGGAGGGGCTCCGGAGCGAGAAACATTAGGGGAAACCCTTGCGACATGCACTTCCTCGGAGCCAAGAACGGCATTTCCCTGCTCTCTGTCCCGATCAACGAGCTCGATCGATGGGACTACATTGTTGTAATCCACCGCGAAGTCCCTTCTTCTCCAGACGCGACGAGAAGGACCCGCGCCCTAGGCGGACACTTCAGCAACCAGCCCTCGAGCAGCTCGGACATCGCCCAAAAGAGGAGAGGCCGAAAGAGTCACCCGAGCCTCCCCCGAGAAGGAAGCTGCTCGCAGCAACAAGGCGTCTTGGACGTCAGTGACGGGCGGCGCGGCCAAAGAGGCATCCACGGCTCCGCCGGCCAAGGTAACGACCTTGGCCTTCTTTGCCGGATGGCCGGCCTCACTACCCTCAATGGGTCGCTTGCCCGCAGCGGTCTCGGCCACAGAAGAAGTCCCCGCAGAGCTCCTCGGCTCCCGCGGGAAAAGTGCTGGTCGCATCCTCGCGGATTCGCAATCACGTCTCAATCGGAGGGGGTGCTCGGGCGAGCCCTCCTCGTCCTCGGGAGCACCTTCCGCGACGGAGCGACCCGGAGATTCCCCGGGCCTTGGGGTTCACCGCAGTTTCCCTTTTGTCGGAGCGGAAGACGAGGCGCCGGCCCGCGCCACGGAGCCGCGAAATCGAGCTGGGAAGCAATTGGGAATATGCGGGCCGTGAACGTTGGACTCGAGGAAGATCCCAGCATCCACCAGCCGCTGCGGGTTGCAAAAGTCCCTCACCCAGTCGCGACGTTTGCTCGCGAGGAGCGCCTGGTAAATCTCCTTGAAGTTGGCTTCCGCCACATCTCCAACACTGGGTCTGTAGTGGGGAAGCGACCGATCGGCCTCGATCCATCGCGTCGGCAGCGAGTCGCGGTGGTAGCCGAAAGATCTGGTGTCAACCTTGACGAAGAAATAAGAGCGTTCCCATCCCGATTCACTCGAGGGAGCGTTGATGATGATGTGGTTCCGAACGCGATGGGAGAGGGAAAAGCGCCCCATGTTCCGGGCGTCCTTGGAAAGCTTGTAGAGGCGCAGCAGGTCCTCTTAGGCAAGGGGGATCCTTTGCTCGGCGGCGATGGCACAGAGTATGAGGCGGATGGTGCTGAGTTGCATCTGGCGGCTGGGGACGTTAAAAGCGTGGAGGAAAGCGAGGAGAAGGTACGGGATCGGGAAGTGAAGCCCCACGTCCCGGAAGAACGCCTCGTAAATGGTGACCCATCCCTCATCCAGAGGATCGTCCGCGAGCTCGTCGGGGTGGGGAAGACTGACCTGGCAGACGTCACCGTCGCAGTATTCCTCTCTGATAGTGTTAAAGCGTGCTTGGGTCATGATAGAACGAGGCGAGTTGATCTTGAAAATATGTCCGGGAGTAGGCCTGGATTGCTCTAGAGCCATCGCGAATCTGGTCTGGAGAAGGGAAGATCGAAAGAAGGTTTGAGGGTGAGTACGGGTTCGAGATTTCAGAGAAGTGATGAAAAGCACAGAATTTCAAGAGGCTTCCCCCCCAACTGAAATTTTAAATTTATAGAGGAAAACAAACGAATCTAACGCCCAGAATCTGAAACGATATAGGCGAATCCGACGGTCGGAATGCGAAAAGGCCATGGCGAAAAGACACTCGCGGGGGACAGTTGTTTGTTGGGGGCCGTGAAAGAAAAAAGCTAGGGGGCACTCGAGTGCTCTCTCTTCGCATTTAATGAGGAGAGAGGCTCACGAAAAATCGAGGACACGCGCCCGAGGAAAGGGGCAAGAATGAAACCGGACGCGAGCGACAATCGAAGAGGCTCGACGCTCCATAAGGCCCGTCAAAATAGTCTGTATCTCATTTTTACCAAGTGTTCACACTTGATAAAATGGGGGATTAACTGTTAAGGTAGGATTTTGTCAAATCCCTCTTAACACCTTTCGTGTCGTATTAGCATTCGGACGACGAAGGGAGAGGGCAGGGGTCCCACAGTTGACGAAATCCTATGATATTGGCGTTACTATTCTGACGCCGCCCTATGATATTGACGTTCTTCCCATATATGCACATTATATGTGTATACATATATTACCCGTTACTCGTAAAAAATCATAACATTCATATTTGTTCGGTGCTTACGGGCACCAAAATATGGACTCGCCATTACGATCACCCAAGCGGTACGCTTACGGGCGACACCTGCTAAATTGGAGTACTTAGCGCCATCAGGATCGTCATGATCCTAAAACGAGTCGTGACTCGTGGGTACCACCAACATTCTTTATTATAGTTTGGGCACTCCGACACACGCAGAGCACACACCTACTCTAATTTACAGGAGAATATCTCGGGTTAAATCCCGAAGATTTAGGGTGTTCATTTTAATTGCTCGTTAGTGTTTTATGTTGAAAACTCGAGACGTGACTCTCAGCACTTCCACTCTCGACTTGAATTCGAAAGTTAACTTATGTTCTCCTGTCTCCCCCACTCTAGCGGGTCAAACTAAGGGGATATCTAGATCAAATAACACAGGTCGGGTTCAACTGAGGGGAGGGACTCGTTCCCCTTAAAGTCCTATCGCGAGCGGAGGTATGAAGATCTTCGCGAGGAAAGCTCATCGCGGGGAGGTCCTGTCGCGGGGAAAGGGTTGTCGCGAGGAAGGTCCTCGCAAGGGAATCTCGTCCCGAGGAGGTATGTCCCGAGGAGGTCGCGTCCCGAGAGAAGGTTCATCATCAGGAGTTTGCATGGCAGTGGTAGCGTTCGAGTGAGGATTGGCATCAGAGAGTCAGCCAAAAGGGGCGAAAATCACGGCATTAGTTGGGAAATCTCGGAGAGTATTCCGGAACTCGTCAAAAGAGGGATGGGCCAAAAGAGGAAACTCTAGCGGGAGGAGAAAACCCTAGATATCGTCTAAGCAAAAGGAGAGAGACTATAAATTTGAATGTAATAACCTCATCCAAGGGTTCGAAAATGATCAACCGTCACAATATACAAAGTTCATACTTTTGCTTTGTATTTTCTTAAAGTTTTCAAGCTAATAAACGAAAGATACCGAGTCTTACAAAGATAAACTCAAGGATATTTAACGACCCAGACCTCACTATTATTCATTGTTATTATTATCTCTTAATACTTGTGACTGTTTAGAGACCGGTACAAATCGACCTCTACAATGATAATCATCACTAATACAAATAAATTATTTAATTCATCAATAATATATATGCTGATGCGAGTCTCATGTTTTTAGCTTAGCAAATTAATTCTATAGAGTCAATTAACTTAGCTAATTAGTTAAGAAAAATGCAAAATAATTACTAAATTATTAGTTAAAAACTATTTTTAATTACTAGCAAATCTTTTATGTGCACCACTAAAAGTGCTCTTTAAAACAAAATCACACTAAGTCACAACAAATAATATTACTTACGCATGCCATTCAAACAGGTAAAAATATTCTGGGGTGAATTTGCAAATCTTATAAGGTAAAATATAATATCTCTTGCCAGAATTTATATATTTTCTCATTTTTTTTACCTTGAGAATTCATAAATTAGCTTTCTTTGAATTTTTGTTGCAGTTTAACCCCCATAAGTACAAAGTCTAATGAAAATTAAAACTAATATTGCCTTTTCTATTCTATTGAGTTAAGACAATCCTTGAGAATTTATTAATATTGATTTGCTCTTTAACGAAATAGTTATATCAAAACAGAGGATTACAAGGTAGTAAAACGTTTTATTTTATTTTATATTACAAAATAGTTATAAACTGATGTAAAACACATTAAAATAGCATAATTTTAAGAAAAATTGCTCTAATTAACCAAATAAAACATTGAAGTTGTTATTTGGCCAAACTTTTTTATTTATTTAGTTTATAACCATTTTTAATGAGGTGTCATTAATTGATTATTATTTTTTGTTAATCTGTTTTTTTTATTTATACGGATTTTGGTTAATTGCTATAAACCAATTTTTTTTTTTCAAACGCTATATAACAATTAATATGTTTATAATGACTATACGCTATATAACAATTAATATGTTTATAATGACTATTTTACTGCTTATCCCTAATTTTAACATGCTTCATAAACAAATTTATATGAAAATATGACGTACCTTGAGTGGGTGTTATTTGTACATCGCTATCAGCTGTTCGATTTACTCCGGCGGGAGAAATTGTGGTGGTACAGTTCGCCGGACGAGAAGTTCCGTCCGGACAGAAACATGCGAACCCTCTCTGAACACCGCACCGACCGCCGCTCCTCGAACACGGCGAGCACCTCACTGATTCCGATCCCTCCCAATCCAAGACAAACCCTCTCCTCAAAAGCCCCTCATAATCAACGCTCTTTATGCTCGCGTTTTGGCTCCAATTCCCTCCCAAATTTACCGGCACCGCAACCTGAGACTCGCAAAACCTCTTCGAGTCGCTCGTCGTCGAACTCAGGTCGTCGTTATCGACAACAAGAGCCACAAACGACGAAACTGACGAGTTCGAAGCACATCCGACGAGCGAAACGTCACGGCCAATCCTCAAAATCCTAGCGCTTCCGAGGTTTGTGCAGTTATAGAAGAACTGGAGGTTTGCGTGATCAGGCCTGAACCTTTTTGTCAGCCCTCGGTCGTTGTCGAAGATGAAGTAGTGTCGTGGCGCGAGGCAAGAAGAAAAGGTGTCGAGGTCGACGAGACGGAGATAGTGGTTCGAGTATGAGATGTCGGTCACGACGTAGGGTCCGCGAGTGGTGTTGTAGATGGGCTTTCCGGCCCAACACCTGATCCCCAAGCCCATCAGCCCGCAGAAATCGGCTCCCACGTTCTCCACGTAGAACGGAAAGCTTATGTTTGGGCCGGAACCGCAGTTCCTTGGCTTGCAGGCCTCGAATCCCGACTGCGACGGATCTCCTGCGGAAGCTGCTACTGCTTGCCTGGGGCCGGAGAAGAAAACGTAGGCCACTATTATCAACGAGACCATTTTAGTTAGCTTTGGAATTGAGACCTCCATGTTACTTTGCTTTCTTTTTATTTTCTCTCTCTCTCTCCTTCTCTTTTTTCTGCGTAACTGTTCGGTTCTTAATTACTGAGACTTGGTCAGTACCACATTTGGAATTAAGTACATGCCATATCATAGAGGTTACACTAATTTTCTATGCAACTTATTGATGTCTTGGTCTACCGCGTTTGAATATTCTTTAAAGGTATTTGGCACTAATGGCCCTTTTATAAAGTCTTGTTACTCTTTTTTTTGGTAATCACATTCTTTAATACTTTTTAGCACAATGCTCCACCAAAACTGTGGTCATAACATAAAAGTGCAGCGCCTTACTAATCATCAATATGTGTATTTGAGCTATACAGGTAATTAAAGATTTTACAAGGAAATTAAGATGTATGAAGTAGAAGTTTGATTTTTCAATGCTAGTTTTCAAATAACACTTGCTATTTTTCTTCAACAACTACACTACTTATGTCAACAAAATATCTACACATATGTGGCATCAACATCTCGATCATCTATCATACAAGACTTTAAAACCGTAAGAAATAGTCATTACTATTGGGATTGGTGCCCACAAAGCAGATATTAAACATTATAAATACATTTGTACTTCGTTTTGCTGAAACATTAATTAAAATTAAATATTCATTCTTGATTGTTTTTGTGTTTATATGTATGTTTGCTACGCTCTTATTGGGATTGGTGCCCACAAATGAGATATTAGATATTATAAATACATTTGTATTTCGTTTTACTGAAACATTAAATAAAATTAAATAATCATTCTTGATTAATTTTGTGTTTATATGTATGGTTGCTACAGTATGAAACTATCATCAACGAAAGAGGTGATAAGTACAAACTTGACAAGATATCCTCTTGTAAATAGTTTGAATGAATCACGATATCTTAACATGTGACATAGAGAGTTCTGACTCTATGATTTATTCTTGATGTCTTAAGGAAGACATTGAACGAGACCAGTGATGCTCTTAAGCTCGAAATAAACCCATTTAATCACTCAAAACTTCAAGATCACATACGAGGGGTATTTTTGTATTTACCGACATCTCACTTTATGTTTTTCTCATTCACAAATAACAAAGGAGTTTGTGAAATAATAACTCAGGGGTAAAATGGTAATTTTACATTTCTCTGAGTTAATGATACACACGAAGAGTAATATCATAAAATACTCTGTGGATCTTGTGAAGAATTGTTTTGTCACATCAAACGGAAAATAAACGCATATGAACTTAGATAGTTTCAATATTAGTCCTTTAGTAGAATCGACTACTATTAAGAATTAAAAGTCATAAAAGTTTGTGAACTTTTGAGTCTGTGATTTATTCTAAAATTTTGTTCATGTGGGTCCATAAGATCTCAGTGATAGACTCTCGGACGAGATTTATTGAACTAAAATGATTGTTTCTCATTGAATGTTAATAGTGATTTACGCTAAGAAAAATTATTTTCTAAGTAATTAAATAATTTTCATAGTGTAAATCACTATTTACATTCAATGAGAAAATCAATTGATTCTTGTTCACTAAAATTTTGTCGATGATAGTTTCAGGGTAGACATACATGCATAAACACAATCTAAATAAGAATGAATATTTAATTTTATTTAACTTTCAACAAAAAGAATATAAATGTATTTAATGTCTTATATCTCCTTTGTAGGCCTAAATCCCAAGAAAATCTTACTTGACTCAAAGGAGATGTGAATGATCTTTCAGTCCTAAGCCTTCTAGGTGTCCCTCGAAAACTTTACTTGTTAAAGGCTTTGTGAAGGGATCAGCAAGGGTTTCCAATGTGGAAATCTTCATCACTTATGCATCTCCTCTGTTGACGATATCTCGCACCAGGTAAATTTTTTCGTTTTATGTGTTTTGAGCGCTTGTGATTTCTTGGTTTCTTATAATTAGCAATAGTTCCACTGTTATCACAATAAAGTGTAATGAGCTTGTTGGCACTTGGAACTACTTCCAATTACATCAAGAACTTCTTAAGCCAGACAACATCCTTTACGACTTCACAAGCAGCCACATACTCGGCTTTTATGGTCGAGTCAGCAACAAAAGATTGCTTTATACTCCTCCGGATCAGAGATCCACCATTCAGAATGAACATAGATCCTGAATTGGATTTCCTAAAGTTCTTATCCGCTTGAAAATCAGAGTCGGTATATCCCGTCATTGTCAGGTCATCACCTGAGTATGAAAGCATGTAGTTTCTCGTTCTCTGGAGATACTTGAGAACATGCTTGACAACAACCTAGTGCTTGGATCGAGGGTTCGATTAGAATATACTCACCATGCCCACTGCGTAACAAATATCTAGTATAGTGCAAAACATCACATACATGAGACTTCCTATGGCACTCTATGTCAGAAAGGTAGTTTTCCTTTCTTGGAGTCTTGCATACTGAAGCGATCCATTATCATCAATATAAGACGCTTGAGAAAGCGCTAACTTTCGGTTCTTCCAATCTCTAAAGATCTGAATCCCCATAATGTAAGCCGCTTCTCCAAGATCCTTATTTCAAATTGCTTTGACAACCAGATTTTAATCGATGATAACTTTCCTACATCATTCCTAATGAGTAGTATGTCATCTACATATTGTAGGCAGAGATGCCCATAAGAAGATTGTTTGTTTATATATTGATGTAATATATAAATCTTTCATAAAATCCTCATTGTAATATGCTGAAATAAATTAATAAAACGTGAAACTTTCTTTCATTCCCTTTAAGTTTGATTGAAGTTATATGATACTCAAATGTAGATTTGCGTGAACAAACTCTTCATGGTTTGGTTAAATACGATATATTCACAATCTAAAGATCAACGTACTATTGATCCCAGTACGATTGTTGGAGGAATCTATGATATCTGGTTACGAGTCATAGAGAGTTAGGAACTATATAGTTATTCTTATGAATCTTTCGAAGATACTAAATTGACCAGTACACTTTTAGAGCCAATGGAAGAAAAAACCATTTAACCTCTTCTGTCCCAAGGTCACTATGTATCAATTGAATCATGCTTAATTAAATCCTGAAATGAGACATGTCATTTCATGGCATTAATATTCTCATTTGAGAAAGTCAAATTCTAGGTCAATTAAGTGATCTGGACTGGACCAATTGGTTAGATATTAAGTTATGAAGATGTCATGAACCAACTTTGTGAAGTTCTCATAGATATGGAATTCATGTACAAGATTGTTGAAATGCAATATATACCACCTCATGCTTAATTACTTGGATTGTGAGTAAAGTGTCCAAAATTAAGTAGCAACTTTATTTGGATGAAATAATGTGACTTGTTAGCTTCTCGTCAATACATTGTTTCTAACTTATTCACAAGTAACAAATGAGTTAAGGAAACAACAACTAGAAGGGTAAAATGGTAATTTTATATACCTCATCTAGTTGATGATATTCATGAAGGTTAAACACAGATAACATTCGATGGATCCACTTTTAATTAGGTTGAACTTGAGTAGAAAATAAATTCAATTGAACCGAGAGATTCTCAGTGTCAACTCTTTAGTAAAGTCAGTTGACATTAAACTAATACTCGGAAAAGGTTTCTAAACTTTTGAGTTCGAGTATAGAAGCTCAAGTTTTATTCATTTGGATCCATAACGTCACTATTACAGGTTATTAGACTAGGATTGTTAAATTGAAAGCTAAGTCAAAATAAGTTCAAGTGTTGAATAGACGTTTTCTCGAAAAATGTCTAAAGGGTATTTTTGTCCACATAGACATAGAATGATGTGAATGTCAAAATAAGATTTTGAATATTTTCATGTGATGAAAATATAAATTATTTTCTAAAGCTGAAAAGTCATTTAAGGCATTATGAAATTTATTTCGTTATTTGTGTAATAATAATTCTACAATTGGTATTTTAAGAATTTTCTTAAAAGAAATAAGGAAGCATGTCGATGCCCCTTCCATAGCTATAGAATTAGGCCAAAACACATCAAAGGAGGAGAGAATTATTTCCCTTTAATTATAAGGATAATTACCCAAAAGAAAGAGGGAAATTGTATATGCTCTAAATAATTTTTTTAATTTATGACAAGTATATGCACTTTGTTTAGGTTAGTAAAAATTGCTTTACTAGTAAAAGAAATTTTTATATTCCGCCATTAATGTGTTATTGATAAATTTTCTTAACCCTAGACCTATTCCAACACATATAAGACCAGAAAAATCACTTTGCCATCGTTTATCATCTTATAAACGCATGACTCGTCTACTGACTGATCAAAACTATAGCCTTTTACAGTCTTGTCGAAACTGATATTCCACGATCTAGATGCTTTCTTTAGTCCATTAATGTGTTGGGATTGGTGCCCACAAAGGAGATATTAGACATTGAAATACTTTATGTATTTAATTTTTTCTGAAACATTGATATTAATAAATGTTCATTCTTTTGAAGATTGTGTTTAGATATATTTTGCTATGCTCTGAAACTGTCATCAACGAAAAGGGTGCTAAGTACAGACTTGACAAGATAGCCCCTTGTGACTAGTTTGAAACATTTGTTCGCAATCTCAAGATCGATAGAGCAATCGAGTCTTAGTAATAATTGTTTGGATGAATCATGATATCTCATCTTGTGATATAGAGAGTTGTGACTCTATGATTCATGATTGATATCTTATAGAAGATATTGAACAAGACCAGTGATACTTAGAGGCTGGAGATAAAACTGTTTAAACACTCGAACTCCAAGATCGCAACTAAAGGGGTATTAAGATACTTACCTTAATCCTGAAGTGAATATGTAATTGACATTACACTTTGTGACATTTGATTCGTCAATGGGAAATGGCTAAGTTTAAGTTGCATCTGACCCGACTGTTGGTGTCACAAGGATGTGATGTTGGGTTACATGATTCACATATATGGAATTCATGTTGAAACAATGCAAATGCATTAGTATCACACTATGCTTTGTTATGAGAGTGTGATTGAATAAACTGTTGGGATTGGTGCCCACAAAGGAGAATATTAGACATTTTATTTATTATTTGTAATATTTTGCTGAAACATTAATATTAATAAATAAGCTTTCTTTTCCTATAGTTTGTGTTTATGTATGTATGCTACGCTCTGAAACTGTCATCAACGAAAAGGGTGTTAAATACAGATTTGACATGATAACCCCTTGTGACTAGTTTAAACCATTTGTTCACAATCTTAAGACCGATTGAGCATTCGAGTCTAAATAACGATTGTTTGAATGAATCATGATATCTTATCATGTGATATAGAAAGTTGTGACTCTATGATTTCATTCTTGATATCTTATAGAAGATATTGAACAAGACCTAGTGATTCTATGGAAGCTCGATATAAAACCTTTTAATCCAGAAGCTCCAAGATCACATACGAGGGGTACTTCGATAACTACCTTAATCCTGAGGTGAGTGCATAGTCGATACTACACTTTATGTCATTTGATTTGTCAATGGGCGATGGCCGTGTAATGGCTGCATCTGACCCGACGGTTGGTGACATAATGTTGTAGTGTTGGATTATGTGATTCACAGATATGGAATTCGTGGACACATAATGAAAGTCATTGTATCACACTATGGTTTGTTACGAGATAGTGAATGAATTAATCTGGCCAGATAATCATTGAATATGAGATTCCTTGATTAAAACATGTGACATGTATTGACGTCTCACTTTATGTTTTTTCTCATTCACAAGTAACAAACGAGTTAGTGAAATAATAACTCTACGGGTAAAACGGTAATTTTACATTCCCCGGACTTACTGATACACACGAAGGGTATTTTGGTAAAGTACACCGTGGATCGAGTACATAAAAGTTCTGTGACTTCAAACGGAAAAAATATGCGCGCATGAACTTATAAATTTTCAATATTGGTCCTTTAGTGGAGTCGACCATTATTAAGAAATATAAGCCGGAAATAATTTGTGAATTATTGAGTCTGTGCTATATTCTCAAGCATCGTTCATGTGGGTCCATAAGGTCTCAATGATGCACATTTAGAAGAGATTAATTGAACGCAATAAATTGATTCACTCATAAAATACAAATTGTGATTTGTATAGAGAAATTTATTTTCCAAGCGAATTAATGAATAACGTGTTATTCATTAATTATTGATTTTGTGAATTAAAGAACTTTATTATTGTAATAATAATTTTCTTGAGAATTCATAATAACAATATTAGAAAATAAAACGTTTCTCGTTTTATGTTATTCGATAACCATGAAACAATTTAATAACGAGATGAGAGTTCTAAATTAAGTCGAATTTGGAAATTAAATTAAGGCAATTTGGGAAATAAAATTGAGAAATGAGTAGGACATACGGGCCGGCCATTAACATGGTTTTGGGCTGAATATTGATTCAACAAAAGCCCACATGAAAGCTCATTAACAATGTCTATAAATAAAGGGTTTGAGGAAACCGTAGATCAAGTTTGCTCTCTCTCTCTCTCTCTCTTCCCCTCCCTCTTGGCCGACCACCCTATCACCCGAGAGGACGAAAAATTTCGTTTCTTGTTTTCTCGTGTGCGTTCATCTGAGCCCACACTCATCTTCTCGTTTTTCTTCTTGTGTCATCGTTGAATCAACTTGTGGTTGTTTGGTCCATTTTTCGTTTTCTGGAAATCTGACCTCCGAACCAAAGATTCGATGAATCAGACGAATCTGAGTCTGCAAACCCAGATCTCTCTCCGAACCCATTTAAGTCAGTTTGTTGCCGACGCAACGCAAAAAACGGTGTTCCGATCCGAACTTCCATGAGTTCTCAGCGTCGTCGCGAAGTTTCGCTTGCGATCTGCCTCCGCCCATCCGCGCGAACCTGCGCCTGACTCCGCCCGACCGCCCCTCTGCGTGTCCCAGCAGCCTGCCGCCTTTGTCCAGCCGAGCCTGCCTCTGCTCAGGTCGCTGCCGACGTCGCCGTTGTTCCTCCGCCTGAGCCCAGAGGTGCCTGCCCCTCTCAGCCGCTCCGGGGTCTCCTAGGGCCGCTGCCTTCTGCGTCGGACGAGTCCAGCCGCTGCCGCCCGTTCCCAGCCTGCCGAGGACCGCGCGCCATCTGCTGCCAGCTTCCCGGACCAGCCCCAAGGACGCGCCTGCTTGCTGCCTTCGCTGCCCGTGTTGACGAGCCGAGGAAGTCTCTTGCAAATCCGGAATTGGAGAAGCTTGAAGATTCTCGCATCGAACTCGTTTTCAATTCCTCGACTGAGTTATTTATAACTCGACGATGTAAGTTTCGATAATCTTAAATACTCTTAATTGATATCATTGTTATGATTGTTTGGAGTGTTTGATTTTATTGAAATAACATGTTTAGAATTAAATTGTTAATTAACATGCTTATGATTTTAATGCCAATAGGTTGTTAGATATTAAATAGTTTAATATGATTTTATTAATTCCGCACGTAATTAGTTATGTTTGATAATAATTTACTTAAATCGTTAAGTAATTTCCAACAAATGGTATCAGAGCTATAATTGGCATTAAAATCTAAATTGTAACTAGTTTTAAAATTTGTTTTAGCTAGTTGATTGTTGGCGTTTTTGGATATGATTGTTTATTGCATTATGAATGTTATAAATTATGATTGGTTGTTTATGGATGGAACCTTATTGATATGGCCTTAGGATTTTGTTTCCAGTTACGTCCGGGTTTATTTTATTTTTCTTTTAAATTGTGAGCCTCAATTTTCGAGGACGTTTAAGTTGTAAAATATAAAATTGTTGTAATCCGGCGATGTAAAGACGAGGGACGAAGGAGACTCGGTGTTGGCCGCACGTTATTGAATGTGTGAGAGCTAAACCGAGAGACTCAATTTGGCCGCACGTTATTGAACGTGTGAGTGCTAATTGAGTGGGAGGAAATCGGAGTTGGCCGCACGATGGAAACGTGTGGGTGCTAATCCGATCGACTGAATGACGCGTCATCAAGCACCTCGACCGGAAATAATAGAAAATTAAATAGGATTTAATAGTTTATGTAATTATTTTATGGGTTGTATTTAGAAATAGGCCATTCAATGAGTTAAATTAGTTATGCTTTATTTAATTTAATCTCATTGCATAGCACGTCACACGTCATATAGGATAAAACGCCAACATCAAAATTAACATGAATTTTTCATATAGTTTATAATTAAATAATGAGTTAAAAACTGTAAACTGTTTTTAATAGAATATGATTCTTTCCAAAAACTAAGTGGGAGGGTTGTTTATCGTTGAAACAACTCACGGTCCCCGATGTGAATTTAATTGACTTAATGTGTGATGAACTAAGGGTCACCCTCGTGGCCCTCCCTTTAATGGGAGTACTTCGGAAGCATTAAGTTAATCAAATTGTTACGAACCAAGCCTTAAAGAGATACGATGATGCGGGGTCTCCCCTATGTGAACTGTTATCAAAGTGACTTGATTAAAGGCCCACACGTCGGTTGCACACTTAGACTTATGTTTTAAAGTAATCCTCCCTCGAGGCCCTGCATTAAAAATAAGTGACCAAAGTTTATGGTAATTAGTAAGAACTAGAAGTTGTGACTTCTTGGATGGTTCGAACTAAATAGTGATGTGTCACGACTATGAAAGGCGATTAATTACGGTTTCCCATAGAAAAAGTAATTATTCATTATTGTTCATAATATCATGAATTGCTTACATGCTTTCCTCACCATATTAGTACTGTTGCATGCATCATGTAGTTTGCATTTGTAGCACATACTAAATTTATTTATTTTATTATTTGTCTCAGCAAATGTCTTTTAAATACCCCACATAGAATTATTTTAAGTACAAACAAACTCGAGGGTGAGAATTACGTAGATTGGAAACGTAACATCGACATTGTATTGACGATGTAAAAGCACAAGTACGTTCTCACTGTCCCCTGTCCTCCTATTCCGAGTTATGACTCGAGTAAGGAAGACAAGACGCATATAACTCTTGGATGAGATCCGATGAGATTACATGGTGCTATATTCTAGCATCTATGAGCAATGTGTTGCAGCAGTCTCATAGACACATCGATACAACGTACAAAGTGTTGTACAACGTACTTGAGATGTTTGGAGGTTATAGGCGTTAGGCTAGGCAGCAAGCTTTCCGCAGTTTCTTGAACTGTAGAACGAATCCAGAAACTCTTGTTCAGACCACATGCTTGCGATCATGGGTCATATGAATGAGATGGAGATTCTTGGATCAGAGATCAATAGAGACACCAAAATAGATATGATCTTGAAAACTCTCTCTTACTCTTTTAATTGCTTCCGTCTGAACTATTCCATGAACAAGCTCGATTATACAGTCTAGGAGCACATGAAACAGTTGCAGACTGCCGAGGGTCCTCTCCCTAAGAACAAATAGAAGTCAAGTGAGCTCAACGTTACTGAACATAGAGGCCTCGACATCTAGTTCTAAGAGGTTTAAGAGGAAGCCCAAAAACGCCAACCGAACAAGAATATTTGTCACCTAAGCTTATTACACGACAAACAAAGTGTCGTCCGGGATCTTAGATCGCGGGGCATCTGACCATGTTGTTTGTAATTTGAATCGTTTTGAGAAAATCAAGAGCTTGAGCGACAAAGAATTATGATTCACTTGGGAAGCCACAAACGGTCACATGTTGATGAGACCGACGACACATATCTATGGCACTTGTGTCTTGGACATATTGGCCTAGATAGGATTAAGAGATTGACTAAGGATGATCCTTTGAAATCTCTACAGGTGGGAACTCTTCCCACTTATGAATTCTGTCTCAGGGACAATATGACCAAGAGACTTTTCTCTTCGAAAGGTGTTAGAGCCACGTATGCTTTTGGAACTCGTACATACTGATGCATGTGTTCCATTTAACATCCAGGCACGGGGAGGCTATGAGTATTTCGTAACCTTCACCGATGACTACTAGCGTTTTGGTTATGTCTACCTTATGCGACATAAATCTGAAACCTTTGAAATGTTCAAGGTGTTTAAGGTTTTAGTCGAAAAGCAGACAGAGAAACAGATCAAAACTCTTCGATCAGATCAAAGGGGAGAGTATTTGTCTGGAGAGTTCGAAGACTTTCTTAGGGAAGAAGGTATTCGTTCTCAGCTTACAGCACCTGACACCCCGCAATTAAATGGTGTGTCAGAGAGAAGGAATTGAACTCTACTAGATATGGTGAAATCGAGGATGAGTTACTCATCACTTCCCGATTTGTTCTATGGATACGCCTTAGAAGCGGCAGCGTACATTCTGAACAAGGTTCCGTCTAAAACGGTTCCTGGAACACCTTGCGAGATATTGAGTGGCAGAAAATCTATTTTACACCACGTCTGTATCTGGAGTTGTCTAGCACATGTGCTGAGACCAAAAACTAGCAAGTTGGCTAGTCGTTCGGAAGTATGCCCCTTCATAGGACATTCCAAAGAATCGAAAGGTTGCATCTTCTATAGCTCTACTGATCAGAAAACATTTGTTAGTACGAATGCTAGGTTTCTGGAAGCAGACTATATGAAGGATGTTGTACCGAGAAGCAGACTTGTGCTTAAGGATCTATTGGATGAAGTAGCTTGTACAGAGAATAGAACGAGTTCTATTCCAATAGTGGAAGATACACACCCGGAACGAGAGACTCATGCGATTCGTTGCAGTATCAGGACCGTGCGACAACCTGACCGATACATGCGTGTCGGAGAGATTTTCACTGCAGTTGCATATCAGGAGGATGATGATCCGATATCGTTTTCCCAATTGAAGTAGAGTTCTGAAGCAAACCTCTGGCAAGAAGCCATGAACGTTGAAATTCATTTGATGTATTACAACGATGTATGGAAGCTTGTAGACTTACCCGAAGGCATCAAGCCTGAAGGATGTAAGTGAATCTACAAGAAGAAGAGAGGTCCGGATGGAAATGTTAAAACATTTAAGGCTAGACTGGTGGCGAAAGGGTTCACACAAAAGGAAGGTATATATTATGAGGATACCTTCTCTCCAAACGCGATGCTGAAGTCCATCCGTACTCTCTTGTCCATTGTTGCCGTCCTGGATTATGAAATTTGACATATGGATGTCAAGACTGCCTTTTTGAATGGCAATCTTGATGAGCGCATTTATATGGCTCAACCAGACGGATTCGTGGAGAAAGGCCAACAGAGCAAGGTTTGCGAGTTGCCAAAGTCCATTTATGGACTGAAGCAAGCATCTAGGTCGTGGAATATTAAATTCGACGAGACTCTGAAAGGCTACAGCTTTGATCAGTCAGTAGATGAGCCATGCGTCTATATGATGATAAACGATGGCAAAGTGTGTTTTCTAAATCCTATATGTCGATGACATACTACTCATTCAGAATGATGTTGGTAAGTTATCAGAGGTTAAGATCTGGCTGTCAAAGCAATTTGAGATGAAGGATCTAAGAGAACCGGCTTACATTCAGGGTATTCAGAATATTCCGTGACCAGAAGAACTTGAAGTCAGCGTTTTCCCAAGCATCTTATATTGATAAGATCATGGATCACTTTAGTATGCAAGACTCCAAGAAAGGGCAGTTACCCTTTAGACATGGAGTGCATCTCTCAAATAAGCAGTCTCCTAAGACACCTCAAGAGGTTGAGGACATGAGACATGTTCCATACGTCTCAGCCGTCGGAAGTCTCATGTATGCTATGCTTTGTACTAGACCAGATTTCGCTGCGCAGTAGGCGTGGTGAGTAGGTTTCTGTCGAACCCTGGACCCTAGCACTGGGTTACTATGAAGCATGTTTTGAAGTACCATCGTATGACGAGGAACTACATGCTATAATACTTAGGTAGTGACTTGAATATGACGGGATATACCGACTCCGATTTTCAAACGGACAAGGATTTTAGGAAGTCCACATTAGGGTCTGTGTTTACCCTGAATGGTGGATCTGTGGTCTGAAGGAGTATCAAGCAATCTTCCATTGCTGACTCGACCACGGAAGCCAAATATGTGGCAGCTTGTGAAGCTGAAAAAGAGGCTGTGTGGCTGAGGAAATTCCTTATGTACTTGAAATTTGTTCCAAGTGCAAGCGAGCCCATTACACTTTATTGTGATAACAGTGGGGCTGTAACCAATTGTAAGGAGCCAAGAAGTCACAAGCGCTCAAAACACATTGAGCGCAAATATCACCTCATGCGAGATATTGTGAACTAAAGGATATTATAACTGTCTAAGTTTATAACTATCATGTGATCTAGATACAAATAAAAAAGTAGTAGATCTTTATAATATATAAACAACTAGGTTTAATAACTTATTTTTTAGAAGTTGAGATTTTTTATTAAAATTTGAGGCTATTTTTTTATTAAATTTGTTTTTTTTGTTTCTTTTAATTTTATGTCTACAAAAATTTGAAGTCTTAAAACAATAGAGAACTTTCTCTTCTTAACATCTGAAGCCTTCTTTTTTACCAATTTTTTATAAAAAAATTTGAGGGCTTTAAACCATTGCTTAATTGGTTTATGTATAAAGACGACCATGCATGCATATATATATATTTACAATATGCAGATAAGAACCACCGCTCTCTGCGAAAATATTTAGAATTAAATTTCAAATAACATAGTACTTTTCTTCTACTTCTATGTTATATCAATTACTTACCTCACTTGCTTTTGCACAAGAACAAAATAAAAAAATTTCCCTCCTTTTTTCAAGGAGTTGACCGTAATCTGTAAAATTATGACTTCAACCCTAGTGACGTGGTTGGTGGAGCTATCGATGACTCGACACTCATTAAATGGTTTATATTTTCCAATTAAATGAGCCGTGCATATGTTAGCGATAATGTGTATCACATAAATAGATAGAAAATTCAACTTCAAAATTTATCATGCACCATGGGGTGTGTATCACATGCATGGTTCCCTTTGAACACAAATCAGAACACGGCAATTAATTAATTAGTATTTGTTTCAAATTACATGAGCAGTAGTAATATATTAGCGATAATGTGTATCACATAATTTGATAGAAAATTCAAACTTCAAATTTATTATGCACGATGGGGTGGGGAGCACATGGATCCTCAATTAGTCTTTGTCTCAAATTAAGCCTCTAGCTTGATAAGACGCTTTCATATATCCGCACTTCTCACGTTTATATGTATTAGTTCTAAATCTTCAACGTACCGGTGTTTACACGGCAGACTGTTTGCCTATGTTTGTTCTTACAAGTGCATAGTTAAAATCTCAACATTATGATTGTAACCTGGACATTGAAGGTCAATGAATAAATTCAAAGTAATATGCACGTAGTGCTTCTTTGAATGATATGGATGATTTGATGCTTGTGAAAGAATGCAGGTTAATTCAATAAATTAAGCACGAGAGGAGTATTTCATGCTTCAACATGCTTTTATACACGTGCATGTAATTAATATCAAGTTTCGTTTCATATGGGATTAGATTGGACTTTATCTTAGAAAGCTACAATAATATCGTAGCCGTAGTTTAGAACAAACATTAGATAACCAAACAAGAAACCAAGTTCGTGAGTAGTGAATAATACGACCTCGTTTTTCTATTATCAGGATGATCAAATGAAAGTGATATCTATCTCGTAACTGTTGGAATTTATTTAACAATTAAACAATATTAATTATAATACACATCCTATGTGGCGGAAAATTATAATTAGATCTAATATATTAAAACTAATTTTAATATATTTAACAACCTAAGGCATTAAAATTTATTAAGCAATTATAAACAATTTATAATTCACAAGCTCAATCAAATAACAATAATTTATATAACGTTTATATAATTATTTAATTGAGAAAGACTTACGTAAATAGTTGTAAACAACTATGACGTTGCTAGCTAACTCCGGAATGCCACGTCACGCCCAAATCCCGAGAAAAAGCTCGTCGGAATGCACAGCAGCGTCCTCGTCGGAATGGAAGCTGTCGCCGGATTGCACAGCTCCTGGAAGCCTCGCCGGACTGGGATTCCTCGCCTGACAGGGAGCCTGCCGGAATGGGTGATCTCGCCGGACTGGGAGCCTCGCCGGACTGGGATCTGTCGCCGCACGGGGACCTGCCTGACAGGAAACTCGCCGGATTGGGAGCCTCGCCGGACTGGGACTTCTCGCCGGACTGGAGATCACTGGGACCCCTCGCCTGATGACCTCGCCGGATTGCCCTCGTCGGAATGCCCTCGCCGGAATGCCCTCGCCGGATTGGATCTCCTCGCCTGACAGACAGACTCGCCGGATTGGATCTGCCTCGCCCGATTGCCTCTGTCTCGCCGGATTGGATCCGCCTGACTGGTAGCCCTCGCCGGATTGGATCTGGGTCGCCGGAATGGGCTCCTGGAGGCTGGGAGGTCGCCGGAATGCACAGAAAACGACCTAGGGTGTTTTGTGATGGCTGAAACCTTTTTAAAACAATTTTAAAAATTCCAAAACAGTTTTCTAAATTATTCAAACACCACAAGTGATGAATCAACAATATTACACAAGGAAATATTGAGATCAAGAGTGTGGGCTCTTAAGAACAATTAGGAATCAAAGATGAAAAAGGGAAAACAATTTTTCTCTCTTTGTTTGGGGTTTTGGCCGAGAATTGCACAAGGGGGAAAGGGAGAGAGGTTGCCGAAAATCACTTAGGGTTTGGCCTTTTGTGATTAGGGTTTCTTAGCTTATTTATACAGGTTATAAATGGGCTTAAGCTGGGTCAAACCCATGTCCCTATTCACTTAAGGAATCCGGCCAAAACACTCTCTCCTTACTCGTCCATGTCTTTGATTTTTATTCCTAAATTTATTTGATTTAATTTCTAAAATTAATTTAGAACTCTCATTATTATTTAATGACACTTCATTAAATATATTTCGTAGTTATCGAATAAGTACGAATTGAGAAACAATTTGTTTTCTTCTTTTAACATATTTAATCACTCGAGAATGTCATCATCAATATGATGTTATCTTGTGACTTAATAAACAAAATAAATAACTAGTTATTTATCGTGTTTCAAGAAAACAACTTTCCCAATATAAATCACTATTTATATTTAATGAGTAAATCAACTTTTCAAGTTCTTTTAATCTCTTCCAAGTGTCTATCATTGAGACCTCATGGACCCACATGAACGAAGCTTTAGAATAAAGTACGGACACAAAAGTTCACAAACTTTTTCCGACTTTTAATTCTTAATATTGATCGATTCCACTAAAGGACCAATATTGATAATCTCTCTGTTCATGTGCGTATCTTTTATGTTTGATATGAAGAAACAATTTCTCATACGATCCACGGAGTATATTACGATGTTACCCTTCATGTGTATCAGTAACTGAGAGGAATGTAAAAATTACTGTTTTACCCCTCGAGTTATTATTTCACTAACTCCTTTGTTATTTGTGAATGAGAAAAACATAGAGTGAGATGTCTGTACATGTCACATGTTTTAATTAAAGAATGAACTCATTCAATGAATACCTGGCCAGGTTTATTCATTCACACTCTCATAACAAAGCATAGTGTGATACTAATGCATTTGCATTGTTGTTACATGAATTCCATATCTGTGAATCATGTAACCCAACATTGCATCCTTGTGACACCAACAGTCGGGTCAGATGCAACTAAAATTTAGTCATTGCCCATTGACGAATCAAATGTCACAAAGTGCAATGTCAATTACATATTCACTTGAGGATTAAGGTAAGTATCATAATACTCCTTTAGTTGTGAACTTGAAGTTTCGAGTGTGTAAACAGTTTTGTCTCGAGCTTCTAAGTGTCACTGGTCTTGTTCAGTATCTTCTATAAAATACTCAGTATGAATCATAGAGTCACAACTCTCTATATCACAAGATGAGATATCATGATTCATGCTAACAATCAATAATAAGATACGATTGCTCTATCGATCTTTAGATTGCGAACAAATGGTTTCAAACTTGTCACAAGGGGTTATCTTGTCAAGTCTGTACTTAACACCCTTTTCGTTGATGACAGTTTCAGAGCATAGCTTAAACATAACTAAACACAGTCTTATAAAGAATGAACATTCATTAATATCAATGTTTCAACAAAATATAAATACATAAAGTATCTTAATGTCTAATATCTCCTTTGTGGGCACCAATCCCAACAGTAACAAGTGACAATAATCTATTGGTCTAGAATACATAGACATGGTTGATCTCCACCAGCATTAAAAAGTACATCATAATTATTGTAATAATTTGCGGTCTGTTGTGGTTTGTGATCTTTAATGCGTAAAACATAGTACACATTAACGTCGTATTTATAACCAAACGAGCAACGTTTACGTTTGACATGTCTATTTCAAAATAACCAACGTTTTAGTTTATTTTGATTAATGATTTTATTGTTCATGTGACATATATATTTAGTAGGATAACTTTACAGTTTTGCCTTTTTTTCATTTTGAAATTTTTTTAAAATTTTGAGCAAATTCGTCTTAAAATTAATATTAAACTTTAACAAGGTCATTTACCAAAAAATTGCTAAACGTTGATCATTTTGAAATATCACTATTTAAAAAGCTATACTACTAAAGGACCTTTATTTCTAACAATGAGCTTTGAGTTTGTGTTGTATTTATAGGAAATTCAAATAAATGTATTAATATATATGGAAAATTTTCACAAAAAAACAATTACTTAACATTAAATAGTAAATATTAACCCTTGTATATATGCATTTATTGCTGTAAAAAATTTGACACTTGATAATTCTTAGCTTTTTGACTTTTTCTGGTCGGACATATCAAACAACGACGTTCGCACAAAAACTATTGATTGTCGAAACGGCTGAAAAAATAAGGTAGAGGAAAATTGTGCTTCTATTCACTACAATAAATAAAATTTTAGAACTGATTTTTTGTAGGCGAAAGTTGAGCGCATTTATATGGCTCAACCAGACGGATTCGTGGAGAAAGGCCAACAGAGCAAGGTTTGCGAGTTGCCAAAGTCCATTTATGGACTGAAGCAAGCATCTAGGTCGTGGAATATTAAATTCGACGAGACTCTGAAAGGCTACAGCTTTGATCAGTCAGTAGATGAGCCATGCGTCTATATGATGATAAACGATGGCAAAGTGTGTTTTCTAAATCCTATATGTCGATGACATACTACTCATTCAGAATGATGTTGGTAAGTTATCAGAGGTTAAGATCTGGCTGTCAAAGCAATTTGAGATGAAGGATCTGGGAGAACCGGCTTACATTCAGGGTATTCAGAATATCCCGTGACCGGAAGAACTGGAAGTCAGCGTTTTCCCAAGCATCTTATATTGATAAGATCATGGATCACTTTAGTATGCAAGACTCCAAGAAAGGGCAGTTACCCTTTAGACATGGAGTGCATCTCTCAAATAAGCAGTCTCCTAAGACACCTCAAGAGGTTGAGGACATGAGACATGTTCCATACGTCTCAGCCGTCGGAAGTCTCATGTATGATATGCTTTGTACTAGACCAGATTTCGCTGCGCAGTAGGCGTGGTGAGTAGGTTTCTGTCGAACCCTGGACCCTAGCACTGGGTTACTATGAAGCATGTTTTGAAGTACCATCGTATGACGAGGAACTACATGCTATAATACTTAGGTAGTGACTTGAATATGATGGGATATACCGACTCCGATTTTCAAACGGACAAGAATTTCAGGAAGTCCACATTAGGGTCTGTGTTTACCCTGAATGGTGGATCTGTGGTCTGGAGGAGTATCAAGCAATCTTCCATTGCTGACTCGACCACGGAAGCCAAATATGTGGCAGCTTGTGAAGCTGAAAAAGAGGCTGTGTGGCTGAGGAAATTCCTTATGTACTTGAAATTTGTTCCAAGTGCAAGCGAGCCCATTACACTTTATTGTGATAACAGTGGGGCTGTAACCAATTGTAAGGAGCCAAGAAGTCACAAGCGCTCAAAACACATTGAGCGCAAATATCACCTCATGCGAGATATTGTGAACTAAAGGATATTGTATCTCCTTTGAGTCAAGTGGGAGTTTGTTGGGATTGGTGCCCACAAAGGAAAATATTAGACATTTTATTTATTATTTGTAATATTTTGCTGAAACATTAATATTAATAAATAAGCTTTCTTTTCCTATAGTTTGTGTTTATGTATGTATGCTACGCTCTGAAACTGTCATCAACAAAAAGGGTGTTAAATACAGATTTGACATGATAACCCCTTGTGACTAGTTTAAACCATTTGTTCACAATCTTAAGACCGATTGAGCATTCGAGTCTAAATAACGATTGTTTGAATGAATCATGATATCTTATCATGTGATATAGAAAGTTGTGACTCTATGATTTCATTCTTGATATCTTATAGAAGATATTGAACAAGACCTAGTGATTCTATGGAAGCTCGATATAAAACCTTTTAATCCAGAAGCTCCAAGATCACATACGAGGGGTACTTCGATAACTACCTTAATCCTGAGGTGAGTGCATAGTCGATACTACACTTTATGTCATTTGATTTGTCAATGGGCGATGGCCGTGTAATGGCTGCATCTGACCCGACGGTTGGTGACATAATGTTGTAGTGTTGGATTATGTGATTCACAGATATGGAATTCGTGGACACATAATGAAAGTCATTGTATCACACTATGGTTTGTTACGAGATAGTGAATGAATTAATCTGGCCAGATAATCATTGAATATGAGATTCCTTGATTAAAACATGTGACATGTATTGACGTCTCACTTTATGTTTTTTCTCATTCACAAGTAACAAACGAGTTAGTGAAATAATAACTCTAAGGGTAAAACGGTAATTTTACATTCCCCGGACTTACTGATACACACGAAGGGTATTTTGGTAAAGTACACCGTGGATCGAGTACAGAAAAGTTCTGTGACTTCAAACGGAAAAAATATGCGCGCATGAACTTATAAATTTTCAATATTGGTCCTTTAGTGGAGTCGACCATTATTAAGAAATATAAGCCGGAAATAATTTGTGAATTATTGAGTCTGTGCTATATTCTCAAGCATCGTTCATGTGGGTCCATAAGGTCTCAATGATGCACATTTAGAAGAGATTAATTGAACGCAATAAATTGATTCACTCATAAAATACAAATTGTGATTTGTATAGAGAAATTTATTTTCCAAGCGAATTAATGAATAACGTGTTATTCATTAATTATTGATTTTGTGAATTAAAGAACTTTATTATTGTAATAATAATTTTCTTGAGAATTCATAATAACAATATTAGAAAATAAAACGTTTCTCGTTTTATGTTATTCGATAACCATGAAACAATTTAATAACGAGATGAGAGTTCTAAATTAAGTCGAATTTGGAAATTAAATTAAGGCAATTTGGGAAATAAAATTGAGAAATGAGTAGGACATACGGGCCGGCCATTAACATGGTTTTGGGCTGAATATTGATTCAACAAAAGCCCACATGAAAGCTCATTAACAATGTCTATAAATAAAGGGTTTGAGGAAACCGTAGATCAAGTTTGCTCTCTCTCTCTCTCTCTCTTCCCCTCCCTCTTGGCCGACCACCCTATCACCCGAGAGGACGAAAAATTTCGTTTCTTGTTTTCTTGTGTGCGTTCATCTAAGCCCACACTCATCTTCTCGTTTTTCTTCTTGTGTCATCGTTGAATCAACTTGTGGTTGTTTGGTCCATTTTTCGTTTTCTGGAAATCTGACTTCCGGACCAAAGATTCGATGAATCAGACGAATCTGAGTTTGCAAACCCAGATCTCTCTCCGAACCCATTTAAGTCAGTTCGTTGCCGACGCAACGCAAAAAACGGCGTTCCGATCCGAGGTTCCATGAGTTCTCAGCGTCGTCGCGAAGTTTCTCCTGCGATCTGCCTCCGCCCATCCGGCGAACCTGCGCCTGACTCCGCCCGACCGCCCCTCTGCGTGTCCCAGCAGCCTGCCGCCTTTGTCCAGCCGAGCCTGCCTCTGCCCAGGTCGCTGCCGACGTCGCCGTTGTTCCTCCGCCTGAGCCCAGAGGTGCCTGCCCCTCTCAGCCGCTCCGGGGTCTCCTAGGGCCGCTGCCTTCTGCGTCGGACGAGTCCAGCCGCTGCCGCCCGTTCCCAGCCTGCCGATGACTGCGCGCCATCTGATGCCAGCTTCCCGGACCAGCCCCAAGGACGCGCCTGCTTGCCGCCTTCGCTGCCCGTGTTGACGAACCGAGGAAGTCTCTTGCAAATCCAGAATTGGAGAAGCTTGAAGATTCTCGCATCGAACTCGTTTTCAATTCCTCGACTGAGTTATTTATAACTCGACGATGTAAGTTTCGATAATCTTAAATACTCTTAATTGATATAATTGTTATGATTGTTTGGAGTGTTTGATTTTATTGAAATAACATGTTTAGAATTAAATTGTTAATTAACATGCTTATGATTTTAATGCCAATAGGTTGTTAGATATTAAATAGTTTAATATGATAGATCGATTTTATTATTAATTCCGCACGTAATTAGTTATGTTTGATAATAATTTACTTAAATCGTTAAGTAATTTCCAACATAAACCTGGCCAGGTATTCATCGAATGAGTTCATTCTTTGATTAAAACATGTGACATGTAAAGACATCTCACTTTATGTTTTTCTCATTCACAAATAACAAAGGAGTTAGTGAAATAATAACTCAAGGGGTAAAACAGTAATTTTACATTCCTCTTAGTTACTGATACACATGAAGGATAATATCGTAAAATACTCCGTGGATTGTGTGAGAAATGGTTTTATCACATCAAACATCAAATATGCGCATAGGAACAGAGAGATTGTTAATATTGGTCCTTTAGTGAAATCTACCAATATTAAGAATTAAAAGACGGAAAAGGTTTTTGAACTTTTGTGTCCGATCTTTATTCTAAAGCTTCGTTCATGTAGGTTCATGAGGTCTCAGTGATAGACACTTGGAACAGATTAAAAGAACTGGAATTATTGATTTACTCATTAAATATAAATTGTGATTTATACCGAGAAAGTTATTTTCTTATAACTTGATAAATAATTAGTTATTTATTTTGGTTATTGAATCATAGAGTATTATTATGTTGATAATAATACACTTGAATAATTTAATTCAATAAAAGAAGAAAATAAATTATTTCTCATTTCGTAGTTATTTGATAACTATGAAAATATTTTTAATGATGTGTCATTAAATATAATGAGAGTTCTAAATTAATTTTAGAAAATAAATCAAATATATTTGGGATCAAAATGAAATATTTTTGGACGAGTAGGAGAAAGGAGTTGTGGCCGAATTCTTTAAGTGTAGGGTCATGAGTTTTACCCAGCTTAAGCCCATTTACAACTGTATAAAATAAAGTTTAAGAAACCCTAATCACTTAACCCTAACCCTAGTTAATTTTTGGCAATCTCTCTCTCTCTCTTCCTAGAGACACTCGGCCGAAATCCCAAGAAAAGAACAAGAGAAAAATCGTTTTCAATTCTTCTTCTATAATTCCTAATTATTCTTGAAAGCCCACCCTTTCAATCTCAATAATTCCTCGTGTATTATTGTTGATTTCCCACTCGTGGTGTTTGATTTGTTTTTGTGTTGTTTTATTGTTTAAAAATTGTTTTTAAAACATCTAGAAAGCCAAAAATCCAATCTTTGGATCTAATCCGGCGAGGGATCCCCGTTAGGACGTCCAGCGTCCATTCCGGCGACTCCAGCCCGGCAAGGCCAATCCGGCGAGGGGACTCCAGTCCGGCGAGGCGAGTTCGGCGAAGTCAATCCGGCGAGGCGTCCCAAAGATCTCCAGTCCGGCGAGGGCTTCTTCATCGCGCAGGTCCCGACGAGGCTCCCCAGTCCGGCGAGCGTGCAATCCGGCGAGACCTCCCTGTCAAGCGTGTTCCCCGCGCGGCGAAGGTCGCCAATCTGGCAAGCGCTAAGTCCGGCGAGGCTCCCCAGTCTGGCGAGCATCCTGTGAGGCGAAAAATCCCAGTCCGACGAAGCCTTCCGCAGGCGCCCAATCCGGCAAACCTCCCCAGTCCGGGGAAGGTGTTCCCAGGCAATCCGGCGAGCGTTTTCCAGCGTTTTGGACGAGGGGAGGTATTCCGATGATAGCTAGCAACGTCAAGGTTGTTTACAACCTTTAATGTGAGTAAAATCACAATTTATTAAATAGCTAGAAAATTATATAAATTGTAATATAGGTTATTTGGTTTATTTAATTATTGAGTGTTGTGTTTTATAAATTTTTTATAATCACATAATAAATTTTAATTCCTTAGGTTGTTTAAATATATTAAAATTGGTTTTAATATATTAGATCTAATTATAATTTTTCGCCACATAGGAGGTGTATTATGGTTATAATTGTTTAAATTGTTAAATAATTTCCAACAAAATGGACTTCAGCAAGTCACAAATCTCGCCCTCTTGACCTTTCTCCATGAACCCGTCTAGTTGAACCATGTAAATGCGCTCGTCAAGATTTCAATTTAAAATGCAGTCTTGACATCCATCTAACAGATTTCATAATATAGGATGGAAAAAATGGATAAAAGAGTGCATATGGACTTCAGCATCGCGACTGGTGAGAAGGTATCTTCATAATCAATACCTTCTTTCTGGGTGAATCCCTTCGCCATGAGTTACGCTTTAAATGTCTCTAAATTTCCATTCGGTCGTCTTTTCTTCTTGCAAATCCTTTTATATCCAATGGGTTTAATACCTTCGGGTTGACCTACAAGTTTCCAGACCTCGTTAACATACAACGAATGCATTTCAATGTTCATGGCTTCTTACCAAAGGTTTGCTTTGGAAAATTGCATCGCTTAGGATAATGATATTGGATCATATACCTCCTTGTATACGACAACTGTGTACACCTTGTGAAGTACCCGTTACTTCACCCAACATTTCCTTAAGCAAAAGTCTGCTTCTCGATACTGCATTCTTCATATAGTCATCCTCAAGAAACCTAGAGTTCGTGCTAACGAACGTTTTCTTATCGACATGACTATAGAAAATGTACCCTTTTGTCTCTTTGGGATATCCCACGAAAAGGCACAATTCTGACCGACTAACCAGCTTGCTAGTCTTTTGTCTCAAGACATGTGCTGGACAACCCCATATTATGATGTGGTTTAAAACAGGTTTTCTACCACACCATCTCTCATAAGGAGTATCAGGAACTTTCTTCGACGAAACCTGGTTCAGAATGTAAGTTGCCGTTTCTAAGGTGTATCCCCACGAATAAGGAAGTGACGAGTAGCTCATCATTGACCTCGCCGTATCTAATATAGTTTGATTCCTTCTCTCTGACACACCGTTTTTCTGTGGGGTGCCAGGTGTTGTAAGCTGAGATGAATGCCTTCTTCTCTGAGATGATCCTCGAACTCTCCGGACAAGTAACCTCCCCCTTGATCTGATCAAAGGGTTTTGATTTGTTTTGGCGTATGATTTTTAACCAAAGCCAGATACTCTTTGAACATTTAAAAGGTATTGGATTTGTTTCACATAATGAAACCATAACCAAACCGTGAGAAGTCATATGTGACGGTTGCAAAGTATTTGTAGCCTCCTCTTGCCTGGATGTTGATCGGCCCACATACATCACTATGTACGAGTTCCAATAATTGTTTGGCTCTAAGATCTTTTGGGAGAAAGGTCTCTTAGTTATCTTGACCTCAAGACATGATTCACACGTGGGCATGGATCCCACACTTAGAGATTTCAATGGACCTTCCGTTTTCCAATCTCTTAATCCTTTCAAGGCCAATATGTCCAAGACGTAAGTGCCATAAATATGTGTCATCGGTTTTATCACTATGAAACTTCTTACGCTTCCTTAGTGAATCATCATTTACTACGCATTTCTGCCAACTAGAAGATCCTTGAAATCTTGTGTATATGGAATATGAACACGACAAACAAGGATGGACTATACAAATAATTAAGTAATGGAAAAGGGGTCAATTAAATAATTAAGTAATTTGACTTTCTTATTTGAACACATTTGATAAATCACACTATAGTGAGTGGTTATGAGATCAAACATGCATGGTGCAACCTGTTTTGGCACCGAAAGAATGTACACCAAGATAGAGAGACTTGTTATACACAGTCTGGTGTATAATATGAAAGTATGCGAAGTTTTATTAAGTTCTAAGTAAATTAATTTACTATGAACAGATTGACTTGACCTTAAATAGGTAAATCAAAGATCACTTGCAAGAATGCATAAACTAGAATCATACGAATTGGGACATATGTCTGATCGACATAAATGAAAGAGTAAAGAGTAAACTGACTATAATTACTGAATTCAATAATTAGGTTATTATATAAGCATTATATGATTAGTGAGTTCAGTTCTAAATAACCAATTAGAATCAATAACAACTATCTTCCATAGCCTCCGTATTAAACTAAGTCACGTGCTCGGCACCTGAGTTCAGGCGGTGTGCTAAAACAAGGTCGATTACTAATATACACCTGGAAAGCTATATCGAAATTCATGTATGTGGATTACATGAGTGAAGGCTGATCATTATGTAGGAGCATTCTACACTTGCGGTAAGTGTACGACCTGGACAAGCCTTGGGGTAGATGTGTCGATTATGGACCGTTACGACGCACTAACCGAGACCACTATGATGATCACGGTGAGACTTGATCAAAATTCTGAAGTGGTCATGGACACTGAATCATGTCTCTGAGCTCTTTAACTCATTCACTAAAAGACTATTCATGCTAATCACAGCTTATGTCTTGGGAGTCTTCCCCTGGAAGTCTTCTCAGAGCATGATTCGAGTGGGAAGTGATTTAGAAATACCGAATCTAACTTCCCCGAAAGGAGGTCAATGTTCACTCACCTAAAGGTTGATTCCAAAACCGATAGATTGGTAGCACTTTCGAAGTAAGTTAATGTTCGAAAGAATCTTTCGGAAGGGAAGCATAGATATTGATCTGATGGATGAGAGTGAGAGTCTAGATTCATTGTTGAGATCTAATGGCTCAGATAAAATCCAAAGGAGAAAATATCTCTAGAAGGAGGGAATATCACCAGAAGGAGATAATATCTCAACAGAAACGAGATAAAATCTCTCAAGGGTTATCTCCCTACCAATGTTATAAATAGGGATAGAAGGGAAGAGGAAAATACACTCTTATTCTATACAGAATTCTCGGCCAGCCTACTCTCTCTTCTTGGTCGAAATTCTCTTCACTCTATTCCCCGGAATTGCTGATTCCAATCCTAAATAATAGGAGCGAGATCCCGAAAAAAATTAGTTTCGAGATCTAAGTGAGATATCGATTATGCCCACTAATCTTCCTTATTTTTCTTGGAGATTACGTTTATGAAGACTACGGTGTCATCGTCGCGTACTATATTCAGAGGAAGGACGAAACAGAGTCAATTAAGAAGAAGGACACAACGGAGCGCGCGTTTGATCAGGACGTTCTGTAGCTGATCCCAAACCCGTAAGTTTTCTATAAACTTCTTCTATAATATCGGTTGCTAAAGTGCTTTAATTAATGAATTAACTTAATAAATCTAGATCTTGTTAGCAATCATCATTTTAATTTGCTATTGTGAGTGAAATTAATCTTTTTCGCATTTAATATGGTTGCTAAGGTGAATGAATCACCAACAAGCAGTATCGGAACGATTTTTCGTGTCTGATACGCGTGTGATTCACCAACAAGTAATATCAGAGCAATTTTTCGTGTCTAATACGCGCTTGTTTCACAAACATATAGCTCCCAAAAAATCTGCTTCCAAACCTGCTCATTTTTATGTTTTAACTCTTTGAGGTGAGCTCTCAATATCTTTTCCTCTTGCTCATCAGTTGCTGAGAATGGTATTTTGCCCTGTAGTATTTTGATTTTTTTCATTATAGATTTCAGTTCTCCTTCATGAGCCATCCATTGTTGATGCTGCCATGCTTTGAGTTGTTTTACCTGCTTTCTTTGTTCGGGTTTTCATATTATCTCGATTCGTGTGAAAATATATGTACCATATTTTCTCCACGATCTTCTTGCAGCCAGGTTCATCTGCCCAAGATTCATAGAAGCGGAAAGGCTCTCACCCTTTTTCATCAAAGATATACATATCCAGAAGAAGAGGGGAATGGTCTGATCAAAATATAAGCATGATCTTGACTCCGGAGTTTGGAAGTTTTATGATCCAACATGAACTTCCAGTGGCTCTGTCTAATCTTTCTTGAATTATGTGGCTTTTTGATTGACCATTAGTCGAAGTGAAGTTCGTGCCTGAGAATCCCAAGTCTATACCCCTTGTGCAGTATAAGAAATTCCTTAGAGTTTTACTCGAACTCCATGTAACCGGTGTCCCTCCATGTTTGTCTTCCTGTCCCAAGATAAGATTAAGGTAACCAATTAGAACCCATGGCCTATCCAAGAAATTGATTATCTGTGCCATAGATTCCCATAATTGCTCTTTGTTGGCTTTGGCCAGAGGTACATAAACCACAAAGAGGTTCCAGTTTTCATCACGCGTGTCTCCATGACTGATCAACCATAGGTAAGTGCTAGAGGATTTCCATACATCAATAGTTAGCCCTTTCCTCCACCAAACTCCAAACCATCCTGACAACCCTGAAGAAGCCACATCATCACCTTCCCAAAATCCTTTGATTATAACCAGCTTTAGTCTCCATTAAAAATAGTAAATTTGACTTCTCGTCGCTTATGAGGCTTCTTTAAGTCCCTGCTGTCGGTTCTCTTGTGAGACCTCAGAAATTCAAAGATTGTATTAACATAAATATGGTAGGGGGTTGTTAAGACTCTCCTCCTCTGCTGTGATTTTGGTTTGAGATATTTCAATGATCTCTTCTCGAGATTCTTTATCAAGATATGGGGATTTATTTGGGATTCTTTATCCTGAAGAATGATTCTCGAGATTCTGTGTGGCCTGCAAGGACTTCGTTGTCTTTTTTGGTAGTTGATATGAGGATGATATATGCTTCAGGAAGACTTGAGTTTGCAGGGAGTTTGAGTTCAGGTCTCAAGAGTGGACTAATGATTTTGCAGGTGTTGTGAAGAACTTGTTCTAGGTTCTTTGATAGAGCCAAAACTTCTCTATCCTCCAGGGTGAGAGCCTGTTCGCTGCTAGTACTCTCCATTTTTTGTTTGCTATTTTTAGTCACTTGAGTCTAATCATTGTTTATCCTTTTGACTTGGATAATGTTGGTGTTTAATTTTGCTTTTCCTTTCTCAAGGGATTGATACTCAAAGGAAGGCCCAACCGGAGTTGATGCCTTATTGAGCGATGGGTTGACTTTGTGTGGGCATTCGTTGTGAGAAAGAATTTAATTTTTACGTATGCCTCTTTTCTTGGGTGATGAAAAATGATTCGAGTTGTTAACGGCTTGCTGAGCTGTCTTTTGAGGATGGCAAGTCAAATTTGTATGGGTCATTATTCTATTAGTAGAGGCTCTTGGACACGGGAATGTTGGTATCCTCGACGTGCCCGACCAAGATACTTTCCATTTTCAAATTTTGTCCCTTGTCCTACGTAGGGAAAAAATTACCGTTATCAGGCTGTGTGACCTCTAGGATTTTTGTCAGGGCGTAGTTCACAGTCTTAGACACCTCATGACGCGCGTGGATTTTAATCGTCCTTCTCAAGAGATATTAGGGTTTTGGAGGCTTTAGCCTACTTTACTCGAGAGATTAGGGTTTCCCTTTTTCATGACTGAGATTTTGATTTTGAAGGGTTGTAGTAGCATGCTTGATTGAGGTATCTTGCTGTGAGGCTTGGTTTTCGAAGCATGATTCGCACGGAGATGATGTGGATAGCCAATGTCCATAGGCGTTGAATGACTCTAATTTGTGAATTTTGACGAGAGTCAAGATTTTCTTATGACATTCTTCAACTGTAAGGCCTAGTCTTCCACAATTAAAGCATAATCTTCCTAGCTTCTCAAATTTTAATTGAAGCCGGAGCTTTCTTAGCTCACCCCCTCTGCCAAGAAAGGTTCACAGGCATAGAGGCCTTCTAACATCAATAGGACTTTGATTTTGAGCTCCTTTTCATTTTTTCCTTCATAGCTTATGAACCTTTCGAGCCTGGCCGCAAGAATTTTAGCACTTCCTTCATTCATCAGGCCTGGAGGAAGCCCTCTGTTTCCAGAATTGGCCATTCCTCCAAAAGCATTTGAGCTCATTTGAAGATCCAAAGCCTGCCTCACAAGACCCTAGCTCCATCTTTCCTATTTTCGAACATGATTTGGAGGACGCCCGGTTTGATTTCTTTGACCTACCATTTTTGCTTGCATCTATATACCCCTGAGAAGAATTTGTAGACCCTTTTAACTCCCCAGATCTATTCTTTATCATCATAATCTTGGCTATTCTTACTCTCTTTTCCCATGTTGATCTACTTTTCTGGATATGCACAGGTTACTGATCAAGAAGGACGATGTTGTTTCTAGCTCTTCATCTCAGTCGATGTCTTCTTCCATTGGCTCTAAAGACACTAAACAAAGGCATGAGGCCTGGGACTGGACTGCTGTGATCCAAGACATGAGGCTTTTTTCTTAGGGAAAAGCATCAGGGACTGAGACGACAATGATGGCGGCTTTTGGTCTGGGACTCGGATGTTGAGGCAGGTGTAGGCCTGGGATGCAACTTCCTCTGCCACAAAAAAGAATATTAAGGCAGTGAATTGTGTTTTATTTTTAATAAAACTAGTATGCATAGACTTAGGAGGATAGACCTACGGAGTCACTGGTGGAGTCTTGAAACTAGAAATGATGAAGAGACTAAAGATCTAGGACTGAAAGATGATTATAGGACTAAAGGACCACTCCGGAAGATTTCAGCCAACAAACTCTGGCCAATAACACCAGCCTACTAAGGCAGAAAACGAAAGGCTTATCAAAGGGATTTATGAATCCTGTTTTAAATGAAAGGCTTATTGATCTCCCATCTTATGTTCACAAACGATACAATCATGTTTTGCAGTGCAAAGGAGAGCGAGGTCAGAGAAATAATGGACATCATCAGCATTTATGAATCCTTGTTAGGTCAGAGACTGAATAAAAACAAGTCAGGATTGCTCTTCTCCAGAAATACAGACAATGCTACGAGAAGGAAGTTCCAGGACATGTTGGAAATGGAAGAGTGAAGAGAAGACACTAGCTACGTTGGGGTTTTTCCAGAGGCAACGTTCGGAAAGGCCTTCCATCATTAAACTATCAACCGTTTATAGTTCTTTATCGAGTTATTTATTCTTTCCTGGTAACACATTTAATTTCTTTCTATAATACATCTTAAATACTTGTTGATATAACTGGCTAACATTAAAGAACAATAAATAAAAAGATTCCCGATGGAATGGCGAATAATTTTTTATAATGAGAGGAGCTAATGGAATGGTTTCATTATCGAAAATAAAGAACATAATAACAAGAAGAGAAGTAGAAGTTAAAATAAAATTCGGCTGAAGACCACTTTACAGCCACGTGTGAAATTGGGAGCCCACTACTACGATATATCCAACATATGCTTGGTGGAAGTCTTTTTCTTTTTTATGCGATCAGGTGCCAAATCTTCTCGTTATCGAGATGACTGTACAAGAACAACTGCTGCAACTGTGGCTGTGAGACCGGGGACAAAGAGAAGAGTGAGATTCTTGAGTTCATGATTGAACGGAGGGAGTATAGCTGTCTTGGTTATTTTAACGCGCGCCCGCTGCTCATTGGAATAAACATATAAAAAATATTCGAATATCCGAAATCCAAGATTCACGACAAATTAGAAGGTTGGACGGCTAAAACTCTCTCTAGAGCAGGAAGAACCACAATGATTAAAGCAGTTATCCAGAGAATTCATGCTTACTCAATGCCTACATTCAAACTCCCTAAGTCATTTTGGAAAGCTGTTGAGCGAGCCTCGCAGGAATTTTGATAGACTGGGAAACTAAGTAATGATGAATGTAGCATGTGCCAAGATTTACAAGCCGAAAGATAGGGGTGGCCTGGATTTCATATCACCGGAAGATTTCAACAACACACACACATATATATATATATATATATATATCCATTTTTTATCAAAAGATTACTTTTTCAATCTAATCATAATGTGAAATCATAATGTGAATGTGAATGTGAGAAGGCTAGCTTCAACTTCAACTTGACTTTTTTCTTTACAATTTTAGTTCAACTTTATTAAGGCTTCAAATTTTAAGTAATTTTATTTAACGAGTGTTTTAGTATTCTACTAAATTACTATTGAGTTTCCATAATATACTATGTTGAGTTGGACTCTATTTTTTTTTTATTAATCAAAATTCAAAGGATTTATGAAATTTTGATTCAATTGTAAAAAAAATAATATATATATATATATATATATGTTATAAATAGCCAATATGCTAATATAAAAATCGTTTACAGACCAAATGTCATTCATCAGTCGTTTTGTGTACTTCAAATTTTAGCCTATATTATTATAATTATTGTTATAAACGGATTTGTTGACTATTTATATTTAACTAAACGTTTAAAAAATATTTGCTATTATCAAAATATGAAATGCTTATATCTAATTATTAGAATTACCTTTATAATTATTGCTATATTGACCTAATCCAATTAAATGTTATGTTGGGGATTAACATAAATACAGGCTACTTTTAATTTAAAGAATATAAGATACTTACCTAACGAACAAGTATACCCCAAATCACCGGTCCTAATTATTTACAATTTTTTTAAAAGGTATTCCTCCTAATCCTATAAAAAGAAAAATATAAAATTTCTTAAGAATATGTACTCTTAAACATAAAAGGGTAATTTTCGTATATACCAAACGTTTTGTAAACAAGTCGTAAATAAACAATATTTTGTAAACAACTCGTAAATAGTTAGACGAAAATACCTAAAAGAAATTATTAAAAATTAAGAAAAATATAAAAAAAGAAATTAAATGTAAATAGATGTAAAAGAATTTATCTAATTATTTACGATTTATTTATAAAACATTGTGTATTTACCGCTTGTATTCAAATTGGCATTGGAGCCTTTTATGAAAATAAAATTTGCGTGAAACAACTCCAAAACTACCACACTTAATCATCGGCGTTATCTTTTCAAACGGATATACGCAATTTGTTTATTCAAAGAATCAAAACATCTCTCTCTATCTCTCTCTCTCTGGACAATGCAAA
The DNA here is from genome assembly GCA_958296335.1 of Urtica urens. NCBI lineage: Eukaryota > Viridiplantae > Streptophyta > Magnoliopsida > Rosales > Urticaceae > Urtica > Urtica urens. The sequence goes on from OY282520.1 coordinate 37,990,150, forward strand.
GGCAATCTCTCGGCTCGCCGGTCACTAAGCTCCACGTCCATGGCGGTCCGAAGGAGGACTCGCTGATAGTACCCGCCGATGGGGACGAGTCCAAGCGTAAGCTCGACTTCTCCGCCTCCTCGTCCTCCGCAATCGCCGTCGCCACCGTAAGGCCTCGCCGTGCGTCGTGCTCTCCGCCGCCTCCGCTCAGCACCGACCGCCTCATCCACGCCATTCCTGTCCTCACTCTGCTCTGCTTCCTCGTGCTCTTCCTCTTCTCTCACAGTCCCTCTCAATCCGGTACCAAAACCTAAATGCGTTCTCTCTCGATCTCTAAGACGTAGTTTACACTTTTGATCTGAATATAGGATTCTTATTTATTTCTTTGCTTCAGAGATGTCTCAGTTCAAAGGATTCAATTGGCCAATGAAGCAAACAGGTTTCGTACATTTCTCTGATTTCTTAGGCTTTGGACATTTTTCTTGTCCTCTTGACAATCTCTGATTCATTAATTTCTTTATTTTTTAGATTCTGCTGAGGTGGAAATTGGCGATGAAATCGGACGACTCTCGGAGATTCGAAAGAACGACGCGTTGACGATCCGAAGCCTCCGAAACCTTCGAGAGATCGAAAACGCTAATCAGAATCCGGTCAATCGCCGTCATCGGAAACACGCAGATTTTTGAGTTCGAATTTCCCTCTCTCTCTCTCTCAAGTCTACACTGGAACTACTTTCATTCCTAAGCTTAGGAGAATCCAACGCGTGAAATCTCACACGTCCGTTACAGCCATTAACCACGACCGCTGTTTCTTACCTGATTAGTTTCGCACGTGTAAATCAAAATTGTTCATTCACCGAAGAAGAAATAGAATATGATAATAATAGCTTGATATTGTTGGGGTGGGTGCAGAAATTATATTTGAACTGTGATCCATTACTTTCTTGTATCGTGAGCTGAGCGTGCTATATTACGCGGATGAAATTAAATTGGAAAACAGCTGGATTTGTTCTGTCATAATAACGACTAAAATAGAGCGTTACCGTTGCGTTTCTCGAAACTCGGGTCTGAGATTATGCCAGCCAGGATTGAACTGTTTGGGTTTCTGGGTTATATTCAGTACCGCAGTACCTATAGTTATGTCCTGAGCTCACGTATGATGAGGCATATATTTTCTGTGATTCTTGTCTAGATTATTCAAGCGTCATTGTATTTAATTTTACAATTTTCCAACTAAACTAGATATATACGTAGGGAATTGTACCATGGTTTGTTTCTAACAATGGTTTGTTTGACATGGTCGATACTTTACGCTACAATATTGTAGAGGTCGATTTACACCGGTATCTGAACAGTCAGAAGGATTAAGAAATAATGGTAACGATGAATAATAATCAGGTCTCAGTGTTAATATCCTTGAGTTCATCTATTTAAAGGGGCTCGGTCTCTTTCGTTTATTAGCTTGGAAGCTTTTAGGAATACAAAGTTTTTTAACTATGAACTTAGTATATTGCGACGGCTGATCCTCCTTTGAACCGGTTTACGAGGTCCTTACATTCGTATTCCATAGTCTCATTCTCATTGCCTGGATGATCTCTAGGGTTCTCTCCTTCTGCTAGGGTTTTCCCTTTCGGCCCATCCCTCTTCTGATCACTTTCGAGATCCTTTCTGAGATTTCCTAGCTAATCCCGTGATTGTCGCCCCTTTCTCCACTGACTCTCTGACGCCAATCCTCAGTCGAACGCTACCGTTGCCACGTAGACTCTTGACGACGAGCTTCTTCTCAGGACGCAACCTCCTTGGGGTGGAGCCTCCTCGCGATGAGCCTTCCTCGCGGTGCGACCTCTTCGCGGTGAACTCTCCTCGCGAAGGTCTTCTCGTTCCCGCTCGCGATAGGACGGGGAAGAGATGAATCATTCTCCCCTCAGTAGACCAGAAATCAAGCGTGGGACCCCTTTGCTCTTCGTCCTTGTCGTCTGAATGCTTAAACGGCACGGAAATTGTTAAAGTAGGATTTGTTGAAATCCTACCTTAACAAATATTTATTTAAATCTATACATTTATATATGGTTTTGAGTTTTATTTTGGAGATTGCACTTTAAATATGATATTTTAGACAATTGTTATTGGAGAGATCGATTTTCACCGAACTCTAAACAGTCACAAGGATTAATAGATAGTGATAATGATAAATAATAATGAGTTGAGTTCGTTAATATCCTTGAGTTTATATATTACGAGGCTCGGTGTCATTCGTTTATTAGCTTGGAAGCTTTTAGGAATTACAGAAGAAATATGAACTCAGCGTATATGTGATGGCTAATAATTTTGGAGCCCCTTTCAAATGACGTTTACAATGATATTTATAGTCCTCTAGAATTTGCTTTAACGTTCTCTAGGAATTCTCTCCTTCTATTAGGGTTTCCTCATTTGTCCCATCCCTTTTCTGACGACGTCCGGGATATCCTCCGAGATTTACCAACTAATCCCATGATTTTTGCCTTTCGTCAGACTCTCTGACGCCAATTCCTATTTGAACGTTGTCGCTGCCACATAGAATCCTATTGACGAGCCCTTCTTGGAATAGGAATTCCTCGAAGTAAACCTTCCTCGGAATGAGATCTCCTCGGGGCGAGACTCCCTCGGGAAAGACCTCCTCGGGATGAGACTCCCTCGCGAAGAGCTTCCCTCGCGACAAGCCTTCATCGCGACGGGACCTCCTCGCGATGAGCTCACCTCGTGAAGACCTCTTTACTCATGCTTGCGATGAGATCTCCTCGTGAAGACCTCTTTACTCATGCTCGCGATGAGCTCTCCTCGTGAAGACCTCTTTACTCATACTTGCGATAAGACATTAAGGGATCGAGTTCGTCTCGTTCGTTGATTAAGAGTCAACTGAAAGTTCCTGTCTTTATTCCACGCCGTATGGCGGCTGAAAATGACACAGAATGTGTTAAGAGAGATTTGACGAAATCCGACCTTTAACAGTTATCATCTTTGAAGTTTGTTACCAGTTAGATTAAAACTAAAACAGAAGTTAATTTTAGATAAATTTTTAACTTAAAACTGAACTTCGTTACAACTTTCCGTCTCTCGTTTCGGTGCTACCGAAAGAAAGAAAAAGTACCCGTTTTCGTTTTTCGTTGAAATGATCTCGACCGATAAGCGGGACAAGGAAACAACCTTTTTGTAGAGTCGACACTGTTCTCTTCATTTTTTCAGACTAGATATTGGGATATCCAATAATGCATTACACACGGTATTGCTACGTAGCACAGAAAAACTATACTGCTGAAAGTGTCGGCGGGTAATGGAAAAACAGAGCCTCACTTTACCGTTTGGTAAGGTATGACACTTCTAAAAAAAAAGTAAGATATGACAAAAATGAGCTGGTGATAGGTGATTAAGACAGGTGTCATCATCATACTGCACGTGACAAAAGTATGTCGTTATTTGATTATGAATCAAAGTATTGATTTTGGGGATTATCTAGAACAAGAGAAATATACAACCCGATTGCGAATTAGATATTAATTTCATTGATTGCGAATTAGATATTAATTTCATTCACTCGAACAAATCTCCCTTTAATAAAGTAAGTTTGGTCGCTTGAGAAATCATTAAAATGACTGTTTTTTTGTTGAAGTTTTCAGAAGTCATTTTTCACTTTAGTATTTTATTATAGATATTTTGGATGAAATTTTTTACCGTCGTAACATCGAAATTGAGAATGGACTACGAACTTAGTAGTTTGTTTAATTACTTGTTTTTTAATTATGTCATTTAAATTAAGTCATTATCTTATATCTTGATTTAAGTTTTAAGTTCGTGACCTACTTATAAATATGTCTTTTTGATTAATGAAAAAACACATTTCAGCCAACATTTTAATTTAGAGAGCAGTCTCTCTAAGTTAAGGAGGCTGAAAGAGAAAAAAGAATCGCGGCTACTAAAATGACTACTTCATACGAAGGAAGAATCACGATATCAAAATCTCTGATTTGTAATAATTTGTTATTAGAGCCGCTCGTGATGGAGGCACAAGCAGAATATCAACTGGTTGAAATCAAAGCGCTGCTGATTGCTCATGCAGCGAGGTTCAACAAGCTTCACAAGAATTTCAGATGAGGCAAACCACCGTCGACCAACGACTAGAGGCGCAGACTTTGACAGGGAACCCAACAAGGGAGGAGAGTGTCAGTGAGGCAAGGGAAAGAATGCAAGGGATATGCGAGCGAATATTTGAATATCGAAGGTGAAGAGGTCGACTCAAACTTGGAGAGGTTCAGCGACCCGGACCTGGTCGATATCCTAGACAACGACTACGATCAGCTCGCGTAGGCAGGCGAGAACAGTGGGCGGGAGCGGGGAGAAACCCTACGCAGAGAAGTCGGACATGCCAACAGAGGCTCTAGTCGCGAAGTGGGACTCGTCACGAATTTTGGCGACGAGAGTGAAAACTTCGGCGGCGGATTGGAGCACAGGGTTATGAGAGTTGGATTTAGCAATAGTGGAGACGTCCAGATCAACGATCAAATGGGTCATAACTTTGGAGGCAGAAGCCTAGGCGTACGTACCAGTTCGGGCTCAATGTCATTTACGCTTGATTTCGTGACTCACGCCCGTGGTGTATTGGGTAGGGGCAAAAATTCAATTTACCACCCCCAACGCAGTGCTGAAACGGGACAAGGTAGCACCGGAGATCACAGTTGTAAAATGTTGGGATTATTGCCAACAAAGGAGATATTAGACATTATAAATACTTCGTATTTGGTTTTTGCTGAAACATAACGTAAAATTAAATATTCATTCTTGATTAAGTTTGTGTTTATGTATGTTTGCTACATTCTGAAACTTTCATCAACGAAATGGTTTCTAAGTACAGACTTGACAAGATAACCCCTTGTAACTAGTTTAAATATTAGCTCACTATTAAAGATCGAACAATCGAATCTGAGTAATTATTGTTTGAATAAAGCAGGATATCTTATCTTGTGATATAGAGAATTGCGACTACGTGTTTTTGGTATCTTACAGAAGTTTGTGAACTTTTGTGTCTGACTTTATTCTAAAGCTTCGTTCATGTGGGTCCATGAGGTCTCAATTATGGACTCTCGGACGAGATTTATTGAACTAAAACAATTGATTTTCTCATTCAATGTAAATTGTGATTTACACTAAAAAGATTATTTTGTAAGTAATTACATAAATAATTAGTTATTTGTTATTACATTTATTTAATGAATCATATTATGTTATTATATTGATAATAATATAATTTAACGATTCAAATAAATAATAGATGAAAATAAATATTTTCTCGTTTTGTACTTGCTTGAAAAGTATGAAAAGATTTAATGAAATGTCATTAAATAAATGAGATGTTCTAAATTAATAAAATTTAGAAATAAATCAAAATTATTGGGAATTAAAGGGGATTATGTTTTGGCCGAATATATTAATCATATTTTGACCGTAATTAAGTTCAAATATTGATTAAAAGGGTGTAAAATGGTTTAAATTGGATTATGGGTTTGACCCAGGGTAAACCCATTTGACTCTTAATATAAAAGGATCAAATGAAACCCTAACCGTAACCCTAACCCTAATCGCTCTAAACTTCGTCACTCCCTCTCCCTCCTTTGTGCTTTGGCCAAGTGAAAGAAGAAGAGAAAAGGATCAAGAAATCATTTCTTTATTCCTTTTCCCGGTTCTTGAGTGATCTCCATTAATTCGTTCTTTGTTGTTCAATTTAAAAGAGCCCACTCTCTTAATCGCCCTCATAAATCCGATATTTATATAATTGAAGCAACTCCTGGTGTTTGAGTGATTTTATTATGTCGAAAAATGCACAAGAATCGAGGAGAATCGAGCTCGACTCGATTTCAGCCCAACTGGTCGGACAGACAGGCCAACCGGCCAGTCAGCCAAAAGTGGGTTTAGACTCTCGGCGACTTCGCACGTGGATATAGGTGCCCTCTACCTCCCTCCACATGTCCCACACCCAGATCCGCCACGAGCCGCTCGTACGCTCATAGGGCCAGTCAGACCGGCCGACCCAGCAGCCTATCTAGCCAGTCAAATTCTCCAGTCGGACGAGTTTTGGGCCTACCTAATCCGGCGAGTCAAATTTTTTTTTTCTGAGGAAATTGACGAGGCATTCCAGAGTGCGCTAGGAGCGCAAGACATTGTTAACAACTTCATATGTAAGTCATTCTTAAACGAATTGGTTGCGACTTTTTTTTTAGGTTGTTAGTATCAATTTGTTGACATGTTATGAATTTTTAATGCCTAGGTTGTTAATATGTTAAAATGAGTTTTCATATATTTTAAATCTTATTATATATTTACGCCACATATTGATGTGTTATATAATGTTGTTTAAATCCTTAAATAATTTTTAACAAATGGTATCAGAGCTATTAAAAGGCATTAAAAATTAGGTTTTTAAGGACTAGTTAAGAACTTGCTTGACTAGTTTGGTGTTGGAATTTTTTGTATGATTTCAAATTGCAATATGAATGCTTGTGTGTGTGTTTATGGATGGATCCTCATTGTTATGGCCCTCGGAATTTTCCGGTTATCATCCCGGGTTTATTTTTATATTTTAAATCTTAAATTTGTGAGCCTCAATTTGCGAGGATAAATATATGTTGTAATTATTTAAATTGTTATCCGACGACGAGAAGACAAAGAAGGAAGCATTTGGGACCTGGCCGCACGTTAGAGAACATGTGGGGGCTGACCTGAGACATCCGATGACGCGTCATAAGGAGTCCTTGGCCGGCCACACATTGAAGATTAAATTGTTTATGTTCAATGTTGTTTTCTTAAGGGTTGTAATTAGAAATGGGCCATTAGATTTTAGTTAAATATTTTATACTTTTATTTTATTTAATTTCATAGCATAATCACCTCACATGTCATATAGGATAGAACACCAACATCACATTAAAAGGAAATGTTCATATAGTTTAAAGTTTATAAAGAGATTATAAAATGTAAACTGTTTTCAACAAAAATATGATTTTTGCAAAAACTAAGTGGGAGGGTTGTTTATCGTTGAAGCAACCCGCGGTCCTCGACATGCATTTAATTAACCTAATGTGTGATGAACTAAGAGTCACCCAGGTGGCTCTCCCTTTAATCGGAGTCCTTGAGAAGCATTATGTAATCAAATTGTTATGAACTAAGCCTTAAAGAGAAGCGATGAAGCTGGGTCTCCTCTCGGTGCACCGTTATCAAAGTGACTTGATTAAAGACCCACATGTCAGTTGTACAATTATACATAATCCTCACTTAGAGGCCCTGCGTTATGATAATTAATAAGAACTACAAGTTGTGACTTCTAGGATGGTTCGAACTAAATAGTGATGTGTCACGATTACGAAAGGCAGTAAGTTGCGGTTTCCCCTCGGAGAAGTAATTAACCATTATTGTTCATAATACCATGACTTATATAACGTTTTCCTCACCATATTATGATTGTTCATGCATATAATTCGAAACAGTAGCACATACTAAATTTATTTATTTTCTTTTTTTTGCAAAATGTCTTTTAACCCATTGCAAACGATTTTGAGTTAAAAAAAACTCGACGGTGAGAATTTCATTGTTTGGAAACGTAACCTCGACATCGTATTGATTGTGGAAACGCACAAGTTCGTTCTCACAACCTCGTGTTCTCCAATTCCAAGTGATGACTCGAGCAAAGAGAACAAGAATGCCTACGATGCATGGATGAGGTCCCACGAGATTGTTAGATGCTACATCTTAGCATCTATGAGCAATGTATTGCAGAAATCTCATCAGGACATCGCCACTACATATGAAATCCTCGTCAATCTCTAAGAGATGTCTGCATGTCATGGGCGTCAAGCGACGCAGCAAGCTATCCGCAGTTTCATGAACTTCAGGATGAAGCCGAGAACTTTTGTTCGGGAACACATGCTACTAATCATGGGTCACATGAACGATATGGAGATTCTCATATCTGAGATTGACGGAGAGACCAAGATCGACATGATTTTGGAACCTCTGACAGACTCATTCGATAGCTATCGTCGGAACTACTCCATGAACAAGCTCGATTATACTGTAACCGAGCTCATGAAGGAGTTGCAGACTGCCAAGGGACTTCTACCGAAGAACAAGAAGAAGTCTAGAGAGGAAAATGTTGATGAACATAGGGCCTTGACTTCTGGTTCTAAGAGGGTGATGAGAGGACCCAAAAACGACAAGGGAACGGGATCCAAGAAGCCTTACAAGAAGGATGTGGATGCTATGAGCAAATGAATTGCAAAGATAGACAAGTCTGAGCACAATTGTCACCATTGCTGAGAGACCGGCCATTGGCGAAGGAACTGTCCTGCCTACCTCAATATTGTCAAGGAGAAAGGTATGAGCTTCGTCAACCAAGCTAGTTACACGAAAAATAAAGAATCACCCTGTATTTTATACTACGGGGATTCTGTTCATATTGTGTGTAATTTGAATCGTTTCAAGAAAACCAGGACCTTAGGTGATGGAGAGTTCACGTTCATCTAGGGTATTGGAATGAAGGTCGGTGCAAGATCTGTCGGGACCATGAAATTCAAGTTTGGAGACAAAACGTTTTTATTGAATAATGTTTATTATTTTCCGGATTTTTGCAAGAATTTGATTTCATTTGGTCGTTTATAAGAGATGGTTTCAATTTTAAAATCAATAACGGTATTGAGATTTTTTATTGATGATTCTTTTATCACTATAGCTCATTGTGTAGATTCTATTTTTTTTCTTATATCCAAATGAGCCGGCAATCTTGGACACCGAAGTGTATAGTGATTCACTCGGAAAACGTAAGACGTTTCATAGTGATGAAACTGATTACACATATCTATGACACTTATGTCTTGGACATATTGGCCTTGATAGGATTAAGGGGTTGACAAAGGATGGTACTTTGAAATATCTAACCGTGGGATCCATGCCCTCGTGTGAATCTTGTCTTGAGGGTAAGATGACCAAGAGACCTTTCTCCTCTAAGGGTCTAACAGCCACGGAGGTGTTGGAACTCATACATAGTGATGTATGTGGTACAATAAACATCCAGGTAAGAGGAGGTTACGAATACTTTGTAACCTTCACTGATGACTACTCTAGGTTTAGTCACATCTACCTTGTGTGAAAAAAATCCGATACTTTTGAAATGTTCAAGGAGTATTGAGCTTTGGTTGAGAAGCAAACCGAGAAACAGATCAAAACCCTTCGATCAGATCGAGGGGGAGAGTACTTGTCTGGAGAGTTCGGAGACCTTCTTAGAGAAGAAGGCATCCATTCTCAGCTTACAGTACCTGACACTCCACAGCAAAATAGTGTGTCAGAGAGAAGGAATCGTACTCTGCTAGATATGGTGAGGTTGGTGATTAGGTACTCATCCCTTCCTGATTCGTTCTGGGGATACGCCCTTGTAACGACAGCTTATGTTCTGAACTAGGTCCCATCGAAGACGTTCCCTGGAACTGCCTATGAGAGGTTGACTGGTACAAAATCTAAATTTACACCACGTTGGAATCTGGGGTTGTCCAGCTCATGTGTTGAGACAAAAGATTAGAAAGTTGGCTAGTCGTTCAAAATTATTCCTTTTTCGTGGGATATCCAAAGGAGACGAAAGCTTACACCTTCTATAGTCCTGCCGACCAAAATACGTTCGTTAACACGAACGCTAGGTTTCTTGAAGCATACTATACGAAGTATTCCGTACGGAGAAGCGAACTTGTGCTGAAGGAGATGTTGGGTGAAGTAGCTGGTACTGTTGGAAATTATTTAACTATTTAAAGAACATTAATATATAACACACCAATATGTGGCGGAAATATATAATAAGATCTAAAATATATTAAAACTCATTTTAACATATTAACAACCTAGGCATTCAAAATTCATAACATGTCAACAAATTGATACTAACAACGTATAAACAATTTATAGTCGCAACCAATTCGTTTAAGAGTAACATACATATGAAGTTGTATATAACTTTGTGCGTTCCTAGGTCACTCCGGAATGCCTCGTCAATTTTCTCAGGAAAAAAAAATTCGACTCGCCGGATTGGGTAGGCCCAAAAGTCGCCGGACTGAAGAATCTGATTGGCTGGATTGGCGGCTGCTGGCCGGCCGGTCTGAATGACCTTCGAGCGTACGAGCGGCTCGTGTCGAATCTGGGTTTGGGACATGTGCAGAGAGGTTGTGGGCACCTATATCCACGTATAAGAGTCACCAGAATTCGCAAATTTGACTGGCCCACTTAAGTTTGACTGGCCGGCCGGATGTATGACTGGCCAATTGGCCTGTCTGCCCGGCCGGTTGGGCTGAAATCGAGGCGAGATCGATTCTCCTAGATTCATGTGCGTTTTTTTGCAAAATAAAATCACTCAAACACCAAGAGTTGATTAAATGATATAAATCTCGGATTTATGAGGGAGATTAAGAGAGTGGACTCTTTAAATTGAACAACAAAGAAGGAATTAAGTGAGATCACTCAAGAACCGGGAATAGGAATCAAGAAACGATTTTTTGATCCTTTTCTTTTCTTCTTTCACTTGGCCAAAGCACTCACAAAGGAGGGAGAGAGAGTGGCTGAAGTTTAGAGCGATTATGGTTAGAGTTACGGTTAGGGTTAGGGTTTCATTTGATCCTTTTATATTAAGAGTCAAATGAGCTTAAGCTAGGTGAAACCCATAATCCAATTTAAACAATTTTACATCCTTTTAATCAATATTAACATTTAATTTCGGCTAAAATATGATTAATATAATCGGCCAAAATATAATCCCCTTTCATTCTAAATAATTTTGATTTACTTCTAAATTTAATTAATTTAGAACATCTAATTTATTTAATGACATTTTATTAAATCTTTTCATACTTTTCAAACAAGTACGAAACAAGTAATTATTTATTTTCGTGTTTTATGTATTTGAATCATTAAATTATATTATTATCAATATAATAACATCATATGATTCTTTAAATAAATGTAATAATAAATAACTAATTATTTATTTAATTACTATGAAAATAATCTTCGTAGTGTAAATCACAATTTACATTGAATGAGAAAATCAATTGTTCTAGTTCAATACATCTCGTCCGAGAGTCTATCATTGAGACCTCATGGACCCACATGAATGAAGCTTTAGAATAAAGTCTGGTCACAAAAGTTCACAAACTTTTTCCGACATTTAATTCTTAATATTAGTCGATTCTTGTAAAGGACTTATATTGAAACTCTCTAAGTTCATATGTGTTTATTTTCCATTTGATGTGACAAAAAAAAACTTCACAGAAAATTTTACGATATTACCCTTCATGTGTATCGAAAACTCAGAGGAATGTAAAATTACTGTTTTACCCCTAAGTTATTATTTCACTAACTCCTTTGTTATTTGTGAATGAGAAAAACATAAACTGAGATGTCTTTACATGTCACATGTTTTAATCAAAGAATGTTCTTATTCGATGAATACCAGGCCCAATTTATTCATTCACACTCTCATAACAAAGCATAGTGTGATATTGATGCATTGGCATTGTTTCAACATGAATTTCGTATATGTGAATCACATTAACCCAACATAACAGCGTTTTGACACCAACCGCCTAGTCATATGCAACTTTAATTTTAGTCATTTCCCATTGACAAATCAAATGTCATAAGGTTTCACATCGATATGCATTCACTTCAGGATTTAGGTAAGTACCAAAATACCCCTCGTATGTGATCTTGAAGTTTCGAGTGTTTAAACGGTTTTATCTCGAGCTTTAGAGTATCACAGATCTGGTTCAATATCTTCTATAAGATATCAAGAATGAAACACAGAGTTACAACTCTCTATATCACAAGATAAGGTCTCATGATCCATTCAAACAATCATTACTCAGATTCGATTGCTCCATCGATCTTAAGATTGCGAACAAATGTTTAAACTAGTCACAAGGGGCTATCTCTTCAAGTCTATACTTAGCACCCCTTTTGTTGATGACAGTTTCAGAGCGTATCATACATACATAAACACAAAATTAAATGAAGAATGAATATTTAACTTTATATAATGTCTCAGCAAAATCAAATACAAAGTATTTTTAATGTCTTAAATCTCCTTTTTTGGTACCAATCCGAACAACACCTGCTTGGCTCTTAGACTTTTCAAAGAGAAATATATCTTGGTTATATTGCCCTCGAGACAGTATTCACACGGTGGAATGGATCCTATGTTTAGAGACTTTAAAGGACCATCCTTTGTCAATATCTTAATCTGATCTAGGCCAATATGTCCAAGACGTAAGTGCTATAGATATGTGTCGGCAGTTTCATCACTATTAAATGTCTTACGCTTCATGAGTGAATCATCATTCACTTCAGTGTCCAAGATTGTCTGATCATTTGGATATAGATAATATATCGATTAAACATGATGAGCTTTAGTAATGAACGAATCATTAAGAAAAATTTCAATACCATTATTGAGTTTAAACTTGAAGAACGGCTCTTCTAAATGACCAAAAGAAACAAGGTTATTACTAAAATCTGGAACGTAATAAACATTATTCAATAATAATGTTTTGTTCCCAAATTTAAGCTTTAAGGTCCCGTATGATCTTCCTCCGACATTTGTTCAATTTCCCTAGTTGAACGTGAAGTCTCCATTATCTAAGCGTATGGTTTTCCTGAAACCATTCAGGTTACACACAATATGGCTATAAGGCCCCCAATCTAATATCCATGGCGATTATTTATTTTTGATTTAACACGCTTGAGTAACGAGACTCGTTCGGTTGGCATTTTTAGGACCTTTCATCACCTTCTTAGAACCAAAAGTCAAAGCCCTATGTTCAGTAACATTGACTTCACCTGACCTCTTCTTGTTCGTAGGGAGAAGTCCCTCGGTACTCTGAAACACCTTCACGAGCTAGGTTATAGTATAACTGAGCTTTTTCATGGAGTAGTTCAGATGGAAGCTATCGAATGAGTCTGTCATAGATTCCAAAATCATGTCGATCTTGGTCTCTCCGTCAATCTCAGACTCGAGAATCTCTTATATCGTTCTGGTGATCCATGATCAGTAGCGTGTGTTCTCGAACTGAAGTTCCTGGTTTCATCATGCAGTTCATGAAACTGCCGATAGCTTGCTGCCTTGCCTGACGCCCATGACATCCAAACATCTCATGGAGATTGTAGAGAATGTCACATGCCGTGGTAATGTCTCGATGATATTGTTGGAACACGTTGCTCATAGATGCTAAGATGTAGCATCTAACAATCTCGTCAGACCTCATCCACACATTTGGAGGAAGAGGACACAGGGTTGTGAGAACGTACTTATGCTTTTCCACCGTCTGTATGATGTCGAGGTTACGTTTCCAATCAGCGTAATTCTAACCCCCGAGTTTGTTCGAACTCAAAATCGTTTGCAATGGGTTAAAATACATTTTGCTGATAACATAAATATGATAAATAAATTTAGTATGTGCTACTGTTTCAAATTATATGCATGAACAATCCTAATATGGTGAGGAAAGCTTTAAATAATTCATGGTATTATGAACAATAATGGTTAATTACTTTTCCGAGGGGAAACCATAATTAACCTCCTATCATAGTCCTGACACATCACTATTTAGTTATAACCATCCAAGAAGTCACAACTTCTAGTTCTTACTAATTACCATAAACTTTGGTCTTCACTTATCGCATGGCCTCTAAGTGAGGATTATTTTTAAACTTAAGTCTTAGTGTACAACCGACATGTAGGCCTTTAATCAAGTCACTTTGATAACGGTTCACCGAGGGGAGACCCTGATTCATCGCTTCTCTTTAAGGCTTAGTTAATAACAATTTAATCAACATAATTCTTATGAAGTAGTCCCATTTAAGGGAGAGCCACGAGAGTGACTCTTAGTTCATCAGACATTAGGTTAATTAATTTCATGTGGGGGACCGCGGGTTAATTCAACGATAAATAACCCTCCCACTTAGTTTTTGCAAAAATCTTATTGTTGTTGAAAACAATTTACATTTTATAATTTTTTATAAACTTTAAACTATATGAAAATTTCATTTTAATGTGATGTAGGCGTTTTATCCTATATGACATGTGAGGTGATTATGCTATGAGATTAAATAAAATAAAAGCATAATGTGTTAAACTCATCTAATGGCCCATTTCTAATTACAATCCTTAAGAAAACAACATTGAAAATAAACAATTTTATCTTCAATGTATGGCCGGCCAAGGACACTTTGTAGAGGATCATAAGATATTTCAGGTCAGCCCCCACACGTTCTCCAATGTGCGGCCAAGCCCGAGGTGCTGCCTTCCTTGTCTTCTCGTCGTCGGATTACAATTGTCCTCGCAAATGGAGGCTCACAAATTTTAAATTTAAAATATAAAAATATACCCGGCACAATAACTGGAAAGATCCTAGGGCCATAACAATAAGGGTCAATCAATAAAGCACACACACAAGCATTCATAACGCAATTTGAAATCATACAAAAAATGCCAACACCAAAATCGTCAAACAATTTCTAAACTAGTCATTAAAACTTAATTTTTAATACCTTTTACTAGCTCTAATACCATTTGTTGGAAATTATTTAACTATTTAAACAAAATTATTATATAACACACCAATATGTGGTGGAAATATATAATAATATCTATTTGTTGTTATATAGAGAGTTGTGTTATATAATAAAAATGTTATTATATGTTTTTGCAACATATTGATGTGTTATATAATAATGTTGTTTAAATCGTTAAATAATTTCCAACATAGAAATGTAGGTGGTGGAGCACGAATTGTTTGAATGAATCATGATATCTAATCTTGTGATATAGAGAGTTGTGACTCTATAATTTATCCTTGATATCTTATAGAAGATATTGAACAAGACCTGTGATACTTAGAAGCTGGAGATAAAACCGTTTAAACACTGGAAGCTTCACGATCACATACGAGGAGTACTTTGATACTTACCTTAATCATGAAGTGAATATATAATTGATATTACACTTTATGACATTTGATTTGTCAATGGGCAATGACTAAGTTTTAGTGTCATCTGACCCGACAGTTGGTGTCATAAGGATGTGATATTGGGTTATATGATGCACATATATGGAATTCATGTTGAAACAATGCAAATGAATTAGTATAACACTATGCTTTGTTATGAGAGTGTGAACGAATAAACCTGGACATGTATTCATCGAATAAGAACATTCTTTGATTAAAACATGTGACATGTAAAGACATGTCACTCTATGTTTTTTTCATTCACAAATAACAAAGAAGTTAGTGAACTAATAACTCAAGGGGTAAAACAGTTATTTTACATTCCCCTTAGTTAGTGATACACATGAAGGGTAATATCGTAAACTACTCTGTGGATCATGTGAAAAATTGTTTTGTCACATCAAACGGAAAATCTACGCGTATGAACAGAGAGAGTGTCTGTATAAGTCCTTTTGTGGAATCGACTAATATTAAGAATTAAAAGACGGAAAAAGTTTGTGAACTTTTGAGTCCAATTTTTATTCTAAAGCTTCGTTCATATGGGTCCATGAGGTCTAAATGATAGACACTTGGAAGAGATTAAATGAATTTGAATTGTTGATTTACTCATTGAATATAAATTGTGATTTATATCGGGAAAATTATTTTTCTAAGTAAATTAATAAATGTACTTGAATAATTCAAATAAATAAAAGAAGAAAATAAAATTTCTCATTTCAAACTTATTTGATAACTATGAAATCTATTAATGAAATGTCATTTATAAATGAAAGTTCAAAATAAATGAATTTAGAAATAAATCAAAAGAATTTAGGAATAAATGAAATGTATATGGCCGAGTAGGGTGAGGTGTTTTGGCCGAGACTTACAAGTCATTGGGCATTGGGTTTGACTCAACTTATGCCCAACTTAAACTGTTTATAAAAGGCTTAAGAAAACCCTAATGATGTAATCCCTAACCCTAATTTATTCGGCCAAGCTTCCCTGTCCCCCTGTGTGTGACACTCGGATTAATCTCCCAAAGAAAAAGAGAAGAGAAAATTATTTTCATCTTCCATTGATTGATTCCCGAGAGTTCATGAGAGCCCACCCTCTAAATCTCAACATATTCCCTCGTGTATTATTGCTGACTCTTGATTGTGGTGTTTGGTGTGTTTTTAATTCTGAAAATTTGTTTTAGAATTGTTTTTAAAAGGTTTTTGGAAGCTCCCTGCTGGCCGGATTTTTCAAGCCATCCAGTCAGGAGACCAGGCTTCCAGCGAGTCCAATCCGGCGACCGGGTGTCCCATCCGGCGAAGGCTCCCTGCCAGGCGCCCTGTTCGGCGAGATTCCCAGCGGGTCTCCTAGTCCGGCGACTAGGCCCTGTCAGACCAGGGTTCCCTAGTCCGGCGACTAGATCCTGTCCGACCAGGATTCCTCAGTCCGGCGACCATATCCTATCTGACCAATATCTCCCAGTCCGGCGAGGCTTCCCAGTCCGGCGAGTGTCTCTTCATCATTGGACTCGGTGTGGCATTCTGGTGTTAGCGAGCAACGTCGAGATTATTCATAATCTCAAGTGTAACTATTTTCTCAACGATTTGGACTGCTAAATCTATATAAATTGTTTATATAGGTTGTTAGTGTGTTTAAATGTTGAGTAACATGTTTTACTAAATCATTTCTGAACATGTAAATAATTTTAATGCCTAGATTGTTTTAATATATATAGATCTAATTATATTTTTCCCCCACATAAGATGTGTAATAATTTGTTAAATATATTCCAATAGGAACTTCACTATCAAACTCTAATCCTTCATTTGGCCGAATACCGTAGTGAGAGAGAGTCTCCCTTGGTCGAAAATTCTAGAGAGAGAGAGAGAGAGAGAGAGAGAGAGAGAGAGAGAGAGAGAGAAGTTCTTCAAACCCTAGCCCTATGTTGAAGAAAAAGGCATTTTTCTTTCGTCTATAAAGTTTTTGAATGATATTCATGTTCTCATTTGTGCCCACAAAGGAGATATTAGACATTTTAAATACATTTTGTATTTTTTTTGGTGAAACTTTAAATAAAATAAAATATTCATTCTTATTTAAGTTTGTGTTTATGTATATTTGCTACTCTCTAAAACTGTTTCCAATGAAAGAGGTGCTAAGTACAAACTTGACAAGATACTCTCTTATGGCTAGTTTAAATAAAAGTTCATAATCTAAAGATCGATTGCGCAATCGAATTTGAGTATTGATTGTTTGTATAAATCCACGATATCTTACCCTGTGATATAGAAAGTTGTGACTCTTTGATTTATTATTGATGTCTTAATAAAGACATTGAACAAGACCAGTGACGCTTTGATGCTTGTGATAAAACTGTTTAATCACTCGAATCTTCAAGTTCATATACGAGAGGAATTTTGATAATTACCTAAATTCTGAAGTGAATACAAATATTTTTGTAGCACTTTATGATATTTGATTTGTCAATGGGCAATGAATGAATGAAGTTTCATTGACTTGACGGTTTGTGTCATAATAATGTTTCGTTGAATAATGTGATTTACAAATACGGAATTTGTGTTGAAACAATGCTAAGACATTAGTATCATACCATACTTTGTTATGAGAGTGTGAGCGAATAAACCGGGCTTGGTATTCATCGAATAAAGCATTCCTGGAAAAAAACATGTGATATGTAGAGACATCTCACTTATGTCTTTCTAGTTCATAAATAACAAAGGAGTTGGTGAAATAATAACTCGGGGGTAAAATGCTGATTTTACATTCCTCATAATTAATGATACACAGAAAGGGTAATATCGTAAAATACTATGTGGATCGTGTGAATAATTGTTTTATCACAGCAAACAAAAATATAAACGCATATGAGATTAGAGAGTTTCAATATTAGTCCATAAGTGAACTCGATTAATATTAAGAATTAAAAGTCGGAAAATTTTTGTGTACTTTTGTGTCAGGACTTTATTCAAAATTTTTGTTCATGTGGATCCATATTGTGTCAGTGATAGACTCCCGGAATAAATTTATTGAACTAGAACGATTGATTTTCTCATTGAATGTAAATTGTGATTTACAGTAAGAAAATTATTTTCTAAGTAATTAAATAAATAATTAGTTATTTATTAATACATTTATTTAATGATTCATATAATGTTATTATCGTGATAATAATATAAATTGATGATTCAAATAAACAAAACATGAATATAAATATTTTCTGTTTCCGTACTTGTCTACATAGTATGAAATGAATTAATGACATGTCATTAACTCAATGAGATGTTTTAAATTAATTAAATATTATTTTAGAAATAAATCAAATACATTTTTTAGATAAAAAATATATTTTGGCTGGCCATAATTATGGAATTAAGGCTAGAAAATTATTTTTAAAACTCAATAAAAGGATCATTGGGCTTAAGTTTGACTAACGGGACAAAATTTGATTTTGACCTAACTGAAGCCCGCTCTCTCAGAGAAAGAGTTTTGTATCAGGCTTAACCCTAACCCTAGAGATTATACTCAGCCAACATCCCCTCCCCTACTGTGAGATTGGCCGAGAGAGAGAACGAGAGAAAGATCAAGAAAATTCATTTTCTTAATCTTGATTCGTTGATTGATTAACTTTTCCCGTTGTTCAATTAAAGAGCCAACCCACTTGATCTTATTGAAATCTCGATATAATTATTACTGAATTTTTGTGGTGGTTTGAGTGTGTTTTGGGATGTTTTACTCGGCCAAAACTTTTCAGGAAACGAAGGACATCCGACCGGCCAGCAAACTTCCCAAACCGGCCTGAAACAAGCCTGTCCGGTGACCATCCTAGTCCAGCGAGCCTCCATGTCCGCCGAGACTCCCAGTCCGACGAGCCTTCCTATTTGGTGAGCCTCCCAGTCTGTCGAGCCTCCTAGTCCGGCGAGCCTTCCTGTCCAGCGACCATCTTGTGCAGTGAGTCTTCTGTCCGACGAGCCTCATATCTGACGAGCCTCCTGCCCATGGGGCCTCATGTTTGGCGAGCCTGAAGATCTCTCATTCGGCCACCATGAGAAGTCACCCGACCGGTTGCTCCCACGCCCATTCCGACCGGTCCTTTGAGGAATTCCGGCGATAGCTAGAAACGCACGAGGTTGTTTACAATCTCACGTGCAAGTCGTTTCTAACGAATTGGATTTGCAATTTTATAAATTGTTTATAGGTTGCTAGATTGTATATTCAATTTATTGTTAACATGTTTAGAATAGGTTTATTGAAATGTTAGTAATTTTTAATGTCTTGGTTAAATTGAACATGCTTAAAATGTGTTTTAACATGTTAGGTTTTGTTGTGTGTTTCTGCCATATTTAAATATGTCACCCAATTTATTAAGGTAATTGTTAACTATTTTCAAACAAATGGTATCAGAGCTATTAATGACATTAAAAATTAGGAATTTTTTACAAGTTTTGAAATTTTTGACTAGTTTGGTGTTGGCGTTTTTTATATGATATATTGTTACATTGAGAATGTTGTGAATATGTTTTATGGATGGATCCTCATTGATATGGCCTTAGGAATGTTTCCGGTTATTATCTCGGTTTTAATTTTAAATTTTAAATTCCTGAGCATCGATTTGTAATTTATTAAATTGTAATCCGGGAGCGAGAAGACTTGAAGAAAGGAGAAGCACTTCTGGCTTGGCCGCGTGTTACTGAACACGTGGGGGCTGACCTGAGACATCCAATGAATCATCAACATAATCTTGGGCCGGGCGTCCTAGCATAGAGAACAACAATTATTTTCTTTGTAATTTTTATGGGTTGTATTTAGAAATTGGCCATTATATGAGTTAAATATATATATATATATATATATATATATATTTATATATATATATATATATATATATTTTAATTTATTTAATCTCAATGCAAATCACTTCACATGTCATATAGGATAGAATGCCAACATCACATTAAAATGAATTATGCATCATATAGTTTAACGTTTATAAGATTAGTTATAAAATGTAAACTGAATGCAAAAAAATTACGATTTTTGCAATAACTAAGTGGGAGGGTTGTTTATCGCTGAAGGAACCCAAGTTCTCCGACATGAATTTAATTAATGGAGTGTGTGATGAACTAAGAGCCACCCATCGTGGCCCTCCCTTCAGTGGGAGTACTTCAGAATCACTTTGTTAATTAAATTGTTAATGAACTAAGATTTAAAGAGGAAATGAAGCGGGGTCTCCCCTAGGAGAACCGTTATCAAAGTGACTTGGATAAAATCCCACATGTTGGTTGTACATTTAGACTTATTTTTTAAAGTAATCATCTCATAGAGGCTATGAGTTAAAAATAAGTGACCAAAGTTTATGGTAATTAGTAAGAACTAGAAGTTGTGACTTCTTGGATGGTTCGAACTAAATAGTGACGTGTCACGACTATGAAAGGCGATTAATTGCGGTTTCCCCTAAGAAAAGTAATTAATCATTTGTGTTCATAATACCATGAATTGTTTATCGCTATTAAAATCATATTAGGAGTGTTCATGCACGTAATTCGAATTGTTGCACATACTAAATTGATTTATTTTATTTAAATTTCAGCAAAATGTATTTTAATCTACTGCAAACAATTTTGACTTTGAATAAACTCGAGGGTGAGAATTTCATTAATTGAAAACGTAACGTCGACATCGTGCCGATGGTGGAAAAGCACAAGTACACTCTCACAACCCCGTGTCCTCCAGATCCGAGTAGTGACTCGAGCAAAGAGGACAAGGACTCCTATGATGGGTGGATGAGATCCTACGAGATTGGTAAATGCTATATCTTAGCGTCTATGAGAAATATGTTGCAAAATCTCATCGGGATATCCCCACATCATATGAGATGTTGTACAATCTTCATGATATGTTTGGATGTCATGGGCATCAGGCGACGTAGCAAGCTATCCGTCATGAATTGCTGGATGAACCCAGGAACCTCAGTTCACGAATACATGCTGGTGATCATGGGTCACCTGAACGATATAGAGATTCTCAAATTTGAGATTGATGGACTCACCAAGGTTGACATGATATTGGAGACTCTGACGGATTCTTTCGATATCTTTTGTCGGACTACTCCATCAACAAGCTCGATTTTTCTGTAATTGAAGTAATGAAGGAGTTGCAGACTGCTGAGGGACTTCTCTCTAAGAACAAGAAGAAAACTGGTGTAGTCAATGTTGCTAAACATAGAGGTTCCACTTCTGGTATTAAGGTCCTAAAAATGCCAACAGAGCGAGATCCACGAAGTCTTACAAGGAGGCTGCGGATGCCAACGACATGGATGTCGTGAAGGTGGACAAATCTAACCTCAAGTGTCACCATTGTGGAGAGGTCGGCAATTGGCACATGAACTTTCCTACCTACCTCAAGACTATCAAGGGAAAAGGTAAGAGTTTTGTCACCCAAGCATGTTACACGACAAATAAAGAATCACCCTAGATTTTAGACTGCGGGGTATCTGATCATATCGTGTGTAATTTGAATGATTTCAGGCGAACCAGGCGTATAGGTGATAGAGAGTTTACGTTCAACTGAGGAAATGGAACGAAGGTCGGAGCCATATATGTTGGGATCATGAAGCTGAATTTTGGAGACAAAACTTTATTATTGAATAATGTTTATTATGTTCTGGATTTTTTCACAAATTTGATTTGTTTTGGTCGTTTAGAAGAAAAGTTTTTCAATTTTAAAATCAATAATGGTATTGAGATTTATATTAATGATTGGCTCATAACTAAAGCTTATAACGTGGAATCTATATATTATTTATATCCAAATTAGCCGAATATCTTGGACAGCAAAGTGAATAGCAATTCACTAAGGAATAGTAAGATGTATCACAGTGATGAAAATGACGACAGATATCTATGGCACTTACGTATTGGACATGTTGGCCTAGATAGGATTAAAAGTTTGATGAAGGATGGTCCTTTGAAGTCTCTGAGCGTGGGATCCATGCCCACGTGTGAATCCTGTCTTGAGGGAAAGATGACCAAGACACTTTTCTCTTTGAAAAGTCTCAAAGCCACACAGGTTTTGGAACTCGTACATAGTGATGTAAGCGGGCTAATTAATCTCCAGGCAAGAGGAGGTTACGAATACTTTATAACATTCACTGAGGAATAGTCATGATTTTGTCATGTTTTCCTAAGCGACACAAATCAAATACCTTTGAAAAAAGAGTATCTGGCTTTGGTTGATAAGCAAAATGAGAAACAGATCAAAATCCTTTGATCAGATTGAGGGGGAGAGTACTTCTCTGGAGAGTTCCAAGACCTTCGTTGAGAAGAACACATTCATTCTCAGCTTACAGCATCTGGCACTGCATAACGAATTGGTGTGTCAGAGGGAAGTAGTCAAAATCTATTAGATATGTTGAGGTCGATGATGAGTTACTCATCCCTTCGTGATTCGTGCTGGAGATACGCCCTAGAAACGGCAACTTACATTCTGAATCAGGTTCCGTCAAAGACGGTCTCTGACACTCCCTATGAGAGAAAGTGTGTTAGAAAATCAATTGTAAACCACATCGGAATATGCGGTTGTCCATCACAAGTGCTAAGACAAATGACTAGCAAGTTGGCTAGTCGTTCAGAATTATTCTTTTTTGTGGGATATCCTAAAGAGACGAAAGGGTACACATTCTATAGTCTTGCTGAGAAGAAAACGTTCGTTAGCATGAACACTGGGTTTCTTGAAGAGGACTACATGAAGAATGTTGTACTGAAAAACGAACTTGTGCTTAAGAAAATGTTTGGTGAAGTAGCGGGTCCTTCACAAGTTAGGACGAGTGTTCAACGCCAACAATGGAAGATACACAAACGGGAAGTTAGCCCGCTATGATTCTCCGTTGAAACAAGATTGTACGACAGCCTTAACGATACATGTTTACTAAAGAGGCTTACACTGCAGTCGCATACACGGAGGAAGATGATCCAGTATCATTTTCCCAGGTGATGTAGAGTTCCGAAGCAAACTTATGGCAAGAAGACATGAACGTTGAAATTCATTCGATGCATGTCAATAAGGTTTGGAAGCTTGTAAATCTACTCGAAACCATCATGCATGTTGGGTGTAAATGGATCTACAAGAAAAAGAAAGGGCTGGATGGAAATGTTGAGACATTTAAAGCACAACTTGTGGCGAAGGGGTTCACACAAAAAGAAGGTATCGACTATGAAGATACCTTCTCACCAGTCGGAATGGTGAAGTACATTCGTACTCTTTTATCCATTGCGGCCGCCTTGGATTATGAAATCTAGCAGATGGATGTCAAGACTGTATTTTTTAATGGAAATCTTGACGAGCGGATTTTTTTGGCTCAACCATACGGGTTCATGGAGAATGGCCAAGAGGGCAAGGTTTATGAGTAGTTGAAGTCCATTTATAGACAAAAGCAAGCATCTAGGTTTTGGAATATCAAATTTGACGTTACTGTAAAAGGCTATGACGTTGATCAGTTAGTAGATGAGCCATGCGTTTATAAGATGATAAACGATGGCAAACTGATCTTCTTAGTCATGTATGTAGATATTACTACTCATTAGGAATGATATACTAAAGTTATCAGCGGTTAAGATCTGGCCGTCAAAATGGTTTAAGATGAAGGATCTATTGGAATAGATCTAGGATTTAACAATTAATTATCATATCATATATGGCTAAATATAAAAAATTATTTTTAATACGTGTCAAACTATTTTACTACCTAGACAAATGGCATGAACACGTTGTAAATTAAAACTTATAATAAATATGAAAAATACTTATTACCTTTTTCATGTTACTTGATCTTGGAGACCGTTCTCGTATAAAAATCCTACATCTCTCCTCGCTGCGTCTCGTCTTTGGATTATCGAGCAACGACAAAAGTTTCTACCACTAGAGTCTTCGAGCGTTTGAAGAGTTTAGTGAGTGGGCACTATTAAACAATATGAACCAAGAACAAGTCTTGGATCATAAGCTAATTCTCTAGATCAAGTAGGATCTAGGTGCAAAAATAAAAGAGTATTTTAGAGAGAGAGGGAGAAGGTTGGTCAGCTAGAACAGATAGAGCAAGACCCAAAAACTTATTTTCACATCTCAATGTGAGGCTCTATTTATAGGAGAAAGAAATACAAGAAAAGGTAATTACCCTTTCCCATTGTGTATTCATGACACAATATTTGATTTCCACCTCCCTTTTTCTTCTACATGGTCGGCCACCCTATGCCATAAGTGAGGAAAATTTGTTTCCTCACCTAACACATTTGTTTCCTTCTCAAAGAAATTCATTTCCTCTTTTCTTTTAGGAAATTATCAATATACAATAATGCACCAAATAAAAAGAGATATTTATCTATATCCCTTGATGTTATATGGCCGGCCATATGTGTCTACACACACATATTTACTTCCTAATTTGTTCACAAGAAAATAAGGAAAAGTCTTCACATTATTGCCCATACAATAACATGTCACAAAATTGAAAACCAATTTTCAGCCGTGTGACTTTAAATCAATTTGTGAAAATCCATAAGGACGAAAATACCATTTACACCATTTTCGGAAAATATGTCTAGTTCAATAATTGAAATTATTTTGACTTAACTTCTAGTTTGACAAAGTCTACTCTAATGACTTGTGATAGTGACCTCATGGACCCAAATGAACAAATCTTTAACTAGGACTTTGGACTCAAAGTTCACAAACTTTTCAAAGTCTAGTTTAATATCAACTGACTCAACTAAAGAGTTGACACTGAAAATCTCTCGTATCAAATGAATATATTTTCTACTAAAAAATCTACGTATTTGTAATGAGCGGATCCACTGAATATTATCGAATGATTACCCTTCAAGAATATCATCAAATAGATGAGATATATAAGCTTACCAGTTTACCGTTATAATTTTTATTTCCTCAACTCCTTTAATACTTGTGAATAAGTTAGAAACAATGAATTGAAGACGAGCTAACAAGTCACAAGGTTTCATTAAAAAGAATCTTTTATTCTATTTGGACACCGATTCGTACATTTCTTTACAATTCAAGTAATAAACTATGAAGTGATATACATTACATTTCAGCAATCTTGTACATGAATTCCATATTTATGAAAACTTCACAAAGTATACTCATGTCAACTTCATAAACCAATAGATCACCAATAGAGCGCATCTAGTTCACAAACTTTCTCAAATGAAGATATTAAAGTTATGAAATGACATGTCTCATTTCAGGATTAAGGGAAGCATGATGCAATTCATACATAGTTACCTTGAGACAGAAGAGGTTAAGTGGTTTGTTCTTACATTGTCTCTAAAGGTGAACTAGTCAATTAAGTATCTTCGGAAGATACACCGGAAGAACTATTGAGTTCCTAACTATCTATTCCTCGTAACCAGACATCATAGATTCTTCCAATAATCATACTAGGATCAATAGTTTGTTGATCTTTAGATTGTGAATAGTCCGTAGATTCTCGAGTGTTTTAAATAGTTTACGTGTGTTTATAGTGAGTTTCAGGTCAACACAGGTAAAATGGCGTGATTGAGTCATAGTTTGACGAAACGGAAGCAAAATGCGAAGAGTTAGAGCTAAACACAAATAAAATCAAGTTGAGCGACAATGAAGACTTTCTTAGACGTATCGATGTGCACGTCGCGGTAACTCCGCGTCACAAGTAGAACAACGATAAGCCTCCGCACCGCGAGTCTGGAAAGTGCACAGAGCATGACCTATACAGAGACTCCTCGCGGTGCACGTCGCGGTAGCACTGCACCTCGACGATGACAATAAAGATATTCTGCTCTGCGCGCATGAAGTCCGCCCGAGTCACAACGTTTCACCAAGACTCCTCGCGGTGCACGTCAGGATGACCGGGCGTCGCGTGAAGATGCAATGCGCCGCGATTTCACAACTCCTGACGCATTAAAAGCCGGATTTTGACTTAATCTCGACCATTGGATGCGATTTTGAGCGTCCAGATTCGCCCAGAAGGAGACTTTGACCTAGTTAACTATATAAACACATGCCAGCCTCTATTTTCATTACGTTTTGTTTTTTCTCGGAATTTTAGAGAGAGCTTTTGCTGTGGAGAGAAGGTTTTCACCAGAGTTCATATATTCCGACCACCAAAATTTCAGAGCTTCGACTGCCAGAACTTCAACTCTAGTTTTTCTTATTTTCCTTTCTTCTTCATTTACTTTTGAACTGCATTTGTTTGTGAATTCATAGTACACTTCAACTATGAGTTCGTTTCTTTATTCTCTTCTTTTTGTGTTGATTATGATTGCATTAATAATTGTTATCATGTTCTTGAACGCCATTCGAGACTAGATTTTTAGAGGGATTGTGATGTAGCCGGGTTAGGTATTAGTTAGGCTTGGATGAGTTATATTTGCTAGACTGGTTCCATAAAATTGTGTGCTTGTGTGAAATTGTGTGTAAAGCATTCTTAAGACTAATCGCATTTAGAATTTGATTGATTGGAATGTTTAGTTACTTGAGAGAGAATTAACATTCGTGCTTTGTTTCACTCATCGTAATTATTTAATTTGCTTGACGATTTAGAAATTGCGAAATTGTTCGAGTTCTTGTTTTTAATGCTCGTAGGTACGTTAATAGGATTAAGGTCGAGAGGATAATTAATCCGAAATTTGCGTAGGTTCACTAGATCACTCGAGAGAGGTTAGCAAATATTTTTGAAAGAATGAAATTAGCAATTACATAGGAATATTTTAGTGTTTCTTACCCCGAAATCCCTAGGTTTGTAGCTACCCGGTGATATCGTGTCACTCGCTTTTTTTATATTATGAAA
The DNA here is from genome assembly GCA_958296335.1 of Urtica urens. NCBI lineage: Eukaryota > Viridiplantae > Streptophyta > Magnoliopsida > Rosales > Urticaceae > Urtica > Urtica urens. The sequence goes on from OY282520.1 coordinate 38,017,020, forward strand.
TCTTTAGTAAACCGTTTAATAGTCGTTTTTTAAATGTCATTAGTTCAGCTCATTTTAGTTCCTATCTCAACTCAAAGTCATCTTAAAATCAATTTGCGACAGATTAACTAAAATCGCTAGAGTAATAGGTCTCTGTGGGGTCGACACTCGTATTCTATCACTATACTACTTGTTCGATATGTACCTTGCGTTCTTAGTTATAAATATCGCAACAATTTTCTGGCGCCGCTGCCAGGGAGACCTTTTTACAATAGCGTTTGAAAATAATATGTTTTGCCATTTGATTTTTGTTACAAATAACTAGCTTTGTGTGTCGCTTTTTCTTTGAAAGGTGCATGCAAAGAAAAGGATCATCGATTCTCATCTTGATAAATTATGAGATCGAAAAGGTCTGCAGAATCAATCGAGAGAAGGCTAAAGAACGAACCATGAGGGACCATCAACCTAATATGGCTTGTGAGGAACCGAAAACCCTATTCCAATATGGGTTGCCACCTGACGATGCCATTGAATCTGCAATTGTTCTATCGACACTCGCAGGAAATCAAAATTTCGAGATCAAGACCAGATTGATCCACATGGTGTAACAATCACAATTCACAGGATCACCAGTTGAGGATCCACAAGATCACCTCGCCAACTTCGTCGAGATCGCCAACATATTCAAGATCCACAACGTAATTGACAAAGCCATCAGACTCCGCCTTTTCCCGTTCTCTCTTCGTGATTGAGCCAAGACGTGGCTCAACGCACTACCGTCGGGATCTATCACTTCATGGGCAGACTTGCGCATCAAATTCATCTCCAAATTCTTTCCCTTTGAGAAGATGCACAAGAGGCGTAATGCGATTCATTCATTCGCACAATTCGACGGAGAATCCTTATTTGAAGTTTGGGGGCGTTTCAAAGAGCTTGAGCGAAAATGCCCTTACCATGGCATCCAAGGCTAGATGATGGTGCAAATATTTTACGGAGGACTTGCACCGTCACGTAGTACATTGGTCAACACCGCTGCAAGAGGGTTATTTTTCCAAAAGATGGAAGAAGAAGCTCGTGCCTTTTTTGAAGAATTGGCGTACCACAACGACCATTGACCTGCAGAGAGAAGAATCCAGTAAAGAGAACCATCAACACCCGAGATGAATGTGATTAAAACATTAGTGGCGCAGGTGGCTGACTTGACCAAAACGGTCAACGAGAACAAGGCAACGGTTCAAGGTATCCAAGCGGCGAGTCCTGAACCCTGTTTATGGTGTAAAAGTCCTCACAACAGTGACGAGTGTGTGTACGGAGTCAACGGGCACCAAGTCAAGTACGTCCACAACAATCCCCCAACAATCCCCCAACATACCAGTATTCGAATAGCTCTATGGTTAAGAAAAGATTATCATTAACACATTAATAGCGGAATATAAAAATTTTCTTTACTAGTAAACTAATTTTACTAACCTAGGAAAAATGCATGAACATGTTTATATTTAAAATTATTATTTAATTACTTGAATACTAACATTTCTCTTGTAGCTTGATCTTGGCTGAGCCTTGGGAAAGGTAGATAATCTGTTGTTCGTTACTATCACACCTAAGCGTAAACTCGAGAAACCTAAGGTTTCTATTACATGAGTCTATAGAGGATTTGAAGGATTTATGTGTGAGCACAATTAAACACAATAACTCAAGAACAAATCTATGAGCTAAATAGCTAATTTATACCTAAGACTAATGAGTACTTAGGTGCCAAAATAAAGAGATATTTTTAGAGAGAGAGAGAGAGGGAGACTTTGGTCGGCCAAAAACAAGAGAAAACAATAGCAAAAGCGTATTTTCACATCTCTATGTGAGGCTCTATTTATAGGAGAATGAAATACAAGAAAGGGTAATTACCCATTCCTATTGTACATTCATGACAAATATTTGATTTCCTCTCCTCTTCCTCTATGTATATAGCCGGCCATACCAAGACATTAGTGATGGAAATTTGTTTCCTCACTTAGCACATTTGTTTCATTCTCAAAGAAATTCATTTCCTCTTTTCCTTTTGGGTAATTATCATTATAATTAAAGGAAAAAGAATTTCTAGATATAATTTCTCTCATCTATGATGCTTCACCGAAATTCTACCTGGGGAGCTTCTGGATACTTTCTTATTTATTTTAAGACAATTCTTATAGATACCTATTGTAGAATTAATATGCGCAAATAATGAAATTAATTTCATAATGCCTCAAACGGCTTCTCGGCTTTAGAAACTAATTTTAATTTCCATCACATGAAAATATTCAAAATCTTATTTTCACATTCACATCATTATATGTCCATGTGGACAAAAATAACTTGTGACAATTTTCGAGAAAACATCTAGTTCAACACTTGAACTTATTTTGATTTAGCTTCTAGTTTGACAATCCTACTCGAATGACCTGTAATAGTGACCTTATGGATCCAAATGAATAAAGCTTGAGCTACTATACTCGGACTCAAAATTTCCCAAACTTCTTTCGAATATTAGCTTAATTTCAACTGACTCCACTAAAGAGTTGACACTAAGAATTTATCAGTTCAAATGAATTTATTTTCTACTCAAATTCAACTTAATTATATTAAGTGGATCCATTGAATGTTATATATGATTACCCTTTACGAATATCATCAATTAGATGTGATTTATAAAATTACGATTTCACCCTTCTAGTTGTTATTTCCTAAACTACTTTGTTACTTGTGAATAGGTTAGAAACAATGTATTGACGAGGAGCTAACAAGTCACATAGTTTCATCCAAATAAAGTCGTTACTTAATTTTGGATACCCCGCGGTTCATTTATTCACAATCCAAGTAATAAAGCATGAGGTGATATACACTGCATTTGAGTAATCTTCACAATGTATACTCATGTCAACTTCACAACCCAATACATCACCAATACAACGCATCTAGTTCACAAACATGGATCTAGAGTGTAAATTTCTCAAATCAATATATTTAATTTATGAAATGACATGTCTCATTTCAAGATTAAGGTAAACACGATGCAATTCATACATAGTGACCTTGAGACAGAATAGGTTAAATGGTCTGTTCTTATATTGTATCTAAAGGTGAACTGGTCAATTCAGTATCTTCGGAAGATACACTAGAAGAACTATAGAGTTCCTAACTCCCTATGCCTCATAACCAGACATCATAGATTCTTCCAAGAATCATACTAGAATCAATAGTCCGTTGATCTTTAGATTGTGAATATTTCATTTTAACCAAACCGTGAAGAGTTTGTTCACACAAATCTACATTTGTCTCTTCATACATTATTAGGTTTGACTAAGGACCATAAGACTATTGAATATCATAGATCTTCAAATAAACCAAAAAGGAATGAATGAACGTTTCAACTTTTTTAATTTAATCAGCAAATTACAATAAGAACTTGTGAAAGATTTATATTACATCAATATGTAAATAAATAATCTTAGTGTGGGCATCTTTGCCAAAAAACTCGTACTTGAGTCAAAGAAGTTGAGGATAGTCCTTCATGCTCAATCCATCACGATGTTGGTTGAAAACCTTCTTGTATAGGGCCATGGTGAATGGATCTGCAATGTTGTCTACCGTTAAGATATTTTTCACCTCCACGTCTACGCGCTGCACGATCTCTTTAATCAAATGTTATTTACTCTCAATATGCTTTGAGCAGTTATGGCTTCTAGGTTCCTTTGAGTTAGCAACAGCCCCACTATTATCACAATAAAGTGTCATGGGCTCGTTGTTATTTGGAACGACTTCCAAATACTTAAGGAATTTTCTAGGCCATACAGCCTCTTTGAATGCTTCACAAGCAGCCACATATTCTGCTTCCATGGTGGACTCAACAATGCAAGATTGCTTGATACTCCTCCAAATAACAGATCCACCATTTAGGATGAACACCGATCCTGAAGTGGATTTCCTGGAGTCCCTATCCGCCTTAAAGTCCGAATCGATATACCCCGTCATAGTCAGGTCAGTACCTGAATATGTAAGCATCAAGTTCCTACTCCTCCAAAGATACATAAGATCATGGTTAACAAAAATCCAGTGCTCGGGTCCAGGATTTGATTGGAAACGGCTAACTACGCCAACAGAGAAACATATATCCGGTTTAGTGCGTAATATAGCATACGTTAGACTTTCTACAACTGAAGCATAGGGAATCTTTCACATGTCCTCAATCTATTGTGCAGTCTTGGGAGACTGGTTCTTAGAGATTGAGACTCTATGTCTAAAAGGGGTTGGGCCCTTCTTAGAGTCTTGCATAGCAAAGCTATCCATCACCTTATCTATATAAGATGATTGGGAGAGCGATAGGGTCCGGCTCTTTTGATCTCGAAAGATCTGAATTCCCAGAATGTATGCAAGTTTCCCTTGATCCTTCATATCAAACTACTAAGCTCACCAGATCTTAACCTCAGATAATTTACCCACGTCATTACAAATGAGTGGTATATCATCGACATATAATACGAGAAACACAACCTTGCCCTCGTGTATCAATTTATAAACACAAGGTTCATCTATTGACTATTCAAAACTGAAGTTTTTTACAGTTTCATCGAATCTCATATTCCATGATCTAGATGCTTGCTTTAATCCATAAATGGATTTAAGCAAATCACAAACCTTGGCCTCTTGACCACCTTACAAGAAACCGTCTGGTTGAGCCATGAAAATGCGAATTTAAGATTTCCATACAGAAAAGAAGTCTTGACAACCATTTTCCAGATCTCGTAATCGACGTTCCCAACGTTCCCATCCATAGCCCTTTTCTTCTTATACATCCACTTACACCCTACAGCTTTAACCCCTTCAAGTAGGTCTACAAGTTTCCTAACTTTATTGATATACATAGAATTCATCTCAACTTTCATGGCGTCAAGCCAAATGTTTAATCCAGAATCAGCCATTGCTTGGTTGTAGGAAACAGGGTCATCCATGTCAGCGACGGCTATGAGAGTATCGCCATAAGACATGTATCCGTCGGGCTTTTCAGAATCCCTCCCACTATGGTGAAGTACTAGTTGACGAGGTTCCTAATTATGAGGTTGCATTTCAGTTGGGGTAAGAATAGTTCTTACAGATGAGGTAGAAGCATTCTCACTCAAATTTTCTTCAAGCACAATTTTTCTTCTAGGTATCGTATTCTTCATATAGTTCTCCTCAAGGAAACGAGCATTAGTGCTAACAAACGTTTTGTCGTCCTCGGGACTATAGAATTTGAAACTTATGGTTTCCTTTGGATATCCAACGAACACAAATAATTCCGATCTACTAGCCAACTTGCTAATCTTTTGCCTTAGCACACATGCAGGGCAACCAAAAATTTTTATGTGGCTGAAAGTAACTTTACGCCCAATCCATCGTTTATAACGATTACCAGGGACCGTCTTAGACGAAACTTGGTTCAGAATATATGCGGCAGTTTCGAGGGCATATCGCAAAAAGGAATCAGGGAGTGACGAGTAACTCATCATTGATCTAAGCATCTCCATCAGAGTACGATTCCTTTTCTCTGACACTCTATTCTGTTGAGGTGTGCCAGGTGTTGTAAGCTAAGAAGCGATACCTTCTTCTTTTAGAAAGTCATTGAAATTTTTAGACAAGTACTTACCACCTCGATCGGATCGAATAGTTTTGATCTGTTTGTCAGTTTGCTTTTCCACTAAAGCCCAAAAAACCTTAAATATGCTAAAGGTCTCGGATTTGTGTTTGAGAAAATAGACAAATCCATATCTTGAGTAATCATCGGTAAAAATAACAAAGTATTCGTATCCTGTCTGTGCTTGAATTATGGGTGGACCACATCAATCAGAATGTATTAGTTCCAGCAACTCAGTGGCTCTTTGACCTTTATCAGAGAAAGGTTGCTTGGGCATATTACCTTCTATACATGATTCACAAGTAGGCAGTCAGCCTATTGCAGAGGCTTTAAATGGACTATCCCTCATAACTTTTCTTAATCATATCTTAACCAATATGGCCAAGTCATAAAGTTTGATCTTCCCTGGCTCCCTAACTACATCATTATCTATTTCAGTGTCTAACATCAAAGGTTGTGTAGGATAAAGATTGTATGAACCATTCTTCATACAAGCATCAGTGAAAAATGACTTGGAAAAAGAAATTTGAATTCCATTATCAATAAACTTTAAATATTAATTATGCTCATTAATTTGAGCTACATATAATAAGTTTTTCCCAAAGGAAGGAACAAAATACATATTATTCAAATTTAAAGTTTTTTCTTCAAAAGACAATGTCACATATCCTACAGCCATAGCAGACACCAAGCTCCCATCACCCCACTTGAAACAGAAGTCGCCATCCTCTAAGCTTTTGCTTTTCCTGAACCCATTCAAGGAACAAAATTTACGGTTAGTAACAGTGGAGTCAAGAATCCACAATGATACATTATCAGCTATTAAACAAGCTTCTGTAATCAGTACCATACCTTTCCCTTTATTCTAAAGGTAAACAAGACAGTTCCTATACCAGAGATTATTGATGGAGTACTTCAATTTGAAAGTATCGAAAGATTCCAGGAGAATTTCCAAGATCATATCTATTTTTGTTTCTCCATCAATCTTAGATCCAAGGATTTCCGTGTCATAGAGATAACTCATGATCAGCATCATGTGTTCTCTAACATTAGTCCCAGATTTCATACGACAGATCACAAATTGTCAAACCGCTTGTTATCTAGCCTGACGCCCTTTCCTACTAAACATCTCACGGAGATTGAATAGCATGCTTTAGCCCGAATTAACATCACGATGATGTTTTTGCAACACACTACAACACATTTGTGCTTTTCCACAGTAAGAACGATGTCTACGTAGTTATCACCTTCTAGATTGTTTGAGGAAAGGATAGTAGAGAGATGGTTTAGAGACATGTTGCCGAAAGTTGAAACAATTTATGATTAGTCTTTTGTTTAGGGTTTTATGTTTAATATTGAACATAATAAATCCAAAGGTGTTATGAACAAAATGAAAATATACTCCTTTGAGGGAAGGTCGAAAAGAGTCTCCTTTCATAAGTAAATGACACATCATTAATGCATAGTCATGATGTCAATACATCAATGCTTTGACTAGCCACCTTATAAAGAAATTTGATCACTCAAATATTTTCGTAGAGCCTCGAGGGAGGATTATTAGAGATTGAGTCCAATTGTGCAACCAACCTCTTAGTTCAAGAAGGTCTACTTTGAAAACAATCGACCAAGGGGAGGCATTGTCTCATCATTTCACTTTTGAACATAGCTTCATAAGCAATGTTAAGGGCGATGCGCTCGTTGAGTACTCTCATTAAAGAGAGGGTCACGAGGGTGACTCTTACTCTGGCGACATATACACTTAGCATTAGTGTTGGGGATCGTGGGTTGCAAACAATAAGTACGACCCTCCCACTTATTTTTTGGAATAGGCACATCTTCTCTTGTACGTTCGGAAACATGTTTTCATGAGTAAAGAGAGATAGAGTGGATCACTAGAAAAAATAGCCCTAAAATTGATATTTGTGAGGGGAGAGCACTGTTAATGCACCAAGGCACAAAAAACATACTCGGATCTTTCTTTCTATTAAATTTATTTTTCCTAAGGAAAGTGTGTGAGATTCATAAATCTTCATTTTTGCACTTTAAAGCATCTTGATTAAAAATCTCCTGAAACTAAAATCTTGGTCTTATCGTCATCTTCCTTTAAGGCATCTTGATGGTGGTTGAGCGCGTGCACATCGATTACCAACGATTGCATCAAGAAGAGGATAAGAAGTTAACTTAAAAGGTGCGAGAAACATACATAACTGTATTGCAGTGTGTCGCAACAACAACATCGTAATATTGATTTGGCCTATAATATGCTCTTCAATCTCCATGAGATGTTTGGAGGGCAAGGGCGTCATGATATATAACAAACGGTTCGACATTTTGTGGACTCTTGTTAGAAAACACATGATGCTGATCATAAGTTATCTAAATGACATGGAAATCCTTGGATCTGAGATTTATGGAGAAACCAAAATAGATATGATCTTGGAAAAATCCCTGAATCTTTTGATACTTTCAAGATGAACTACTCCATCAATAAGTTAGGGTACACTATTACCGAGCTAATGAAGGAGATTTACACTGTTGAGGGACTCTGGCATATGAACTGTCCTGCCTACCTTTACACAAAAGGGAAAGGTATTGTACTGATTACTGAAGCTTGTTTAGTAACTGATAATGTATCATCGTGGATTCTTGACTCTGCTGCTACTAACCATATTTGTTGTTCTTTGAATAGGTTCAAGAAAAGAAAAAACGTAGAGGATGGCGACTTTTGTTTCAAGTGGGGTGACGGGAGCTTGGTGTCTGCTAAGGTTGTGGGATCCGTGACATTATCTTTTGAAGACAAAACATTAAATTTGAATAATAATTTTTTTTTCGTTCCTTCGGGAAAAACTTACTATAAGAGATGAATTTACGTTAATTTCTTGATGTGGAAAAAAATTATTACCTTTTTATCATCGAGTTAGATCTTTCGGTACTTTCTTGCTCAACGGATTGAAAAACGAGGCATTATCTCTCCAAAGGTCAATAACAACGAGCATACAATGCGCATTTATGTTATATGGTATCAAAACTAATTGATCGATCCTACATTTCCGTACAATGTTTCCAACCTCCTTGACTCGTTTAGACAAAAAATCATCTTCGTTATTTGTTGGAATGTGAGAACTTACACTCGGATCGACAAATAGATGATTTTTGATTTTTCTGGCCCTTTTCTAACCTTGAACGTAGATAACTATAACAAACAAAATATTAATCTCATCAAAACACGAAAAATTAGATATTTATGAAAAAAAATGTGTAAAATAAAGACTTACTCCATGTATAACAATATGCATCCAGCGCCAATTTCGTCTTATCCCAAAAAAACAGAAATATCATCAAAGCATATTGAAATTGGGGTTGCGGTGAGACTTGAAAGAACCATGATTACATCCCGTCGAGGTAACATGATTTTGTTGGCATGTTGAGCGAGCAATCAAAATTTTGCATTAAAAAGCTTGTATTGAATTTTTTACCGTCATCGGGACTTGGTTGATTCTCATTCGTCATTTTTTATTGTTGTTTGTCAACCGGACCTCGACTCCACTTTTCCACGTCAAATTCAACCAATCTGTTTGGCCACTCATCGAACCCACCCATGGCATCTTCCACGGTGATGGCTTCTTCGGAAGAATTGGCAATTTCGCCTTTTTAACCAACACTCCTAAAATACTGACTCGTAAATTTTCTTCCTCCGTTGGTGTAAAGTGAATTACGTCTCCCATCTTGTACGCTCGTCCGTCCGCAACATGAATCATACCGACATTCAAAACATCATCAATATAGAGACGACATTCGAAATATTTTTACGAATTTCTAGTTACCGGCGTGGTTGGATTCAATTAGTTACTAGCACGAACACTATTTCGATTATTAACCCCTTGGAGATTTCCTTGGTCTTGAAGAATATCCATGCACACATCATCGTGTTCTACAAAAATAAATAAACATTCATAACGGTATACATAAACATCTAATTAATATATACGAATAAAAATACAAAAAAACTTATCTAAATTCGCGGTGGGTATAATTGGGACTTCTTCGTTGACCATCTCTTTGTTGAGATTAGGTATCTTTTCACTTGGTATCTCGTCGACATTCATATTTTCTTTCGCATGCTCATGACTATGCTCCTTCACATTATCACAACTAGACATATACTCATTCAAATTTATGCCTTCATTTCCTCCTAATTTTTCCATGACTAATGACGAAAGCATATTTAATTGTTGTTGCATCTTCTTCTCATTTTCGCTTGAACTTGGAGGGACATAATACTTGAATCGCGTAGAGTGTTTCGATTGACCGCATTGACGAGATGTTCTCAAGGCTTCTTGTAATATATTTTTTTCCATTTTCTGGTCTCCAAGACCCTTCCATTGCTTGTTGAGATAACAATTGCTATACACATATATTATTGTTACTTAACTATACAATAGTAATAGTATAAAATATATATAAGACTTACATTTTTTTCCGCCATTGCTTTGGCGTCATTATCCTTGAATGTTGTTTCGTCTTTCTTCCGCGAGCCAATCCATAATTCCTCTTTTGTAGCCCATACTCACATTTCATTATACTACAATAATACAATCTATTAACAAAGAGTTAGGTAATATGAAGTAAATATCAAATAAATAAATCTAACCTTTTTTTGGAGTCCATTGTTTTAGATGAACATGGTTCAGAATATGTACTGCAGTTTTGAGGGCATATCCCCAAACGGAATTAGGGAGTGATGAGTAACTCATCATTAGTCTAACCATATCCATAAGAGTTCGATTCCTTCTCTCTGACACTTCATTCTATTGAGAAGCGATACCTTTTTCTTTACAAATTCATTGAACTCTTTAGACAAGTACTCATCACCTCGATTGGATCAAAGGGTTTTGATCTATATTCCAAATTGCATTTCCACTATAGCCCAAAAAACCTTAAATACATTAAATATCTCAGATTTGTGTTTGACCAAATAGACAAATCAATATCTTTAGTAATCATTGGTAAAGGTAACGAAGTATTAGTATCCTCCCCATGCCTGAATTCTAAGCGGACCACATATATCATAATGTATTAGTTCCAACAACTCAGTGGCTCTTCGACCATTATCAAAGAAAGGTTTCTTGGTCATTTGTTCTTCTATACAGGATTCACAAGTTGGTAGTTAACGTATTGCAGAGGCTTTGAGTAGACCGTCCCGCCCATTTCTCTTAATCCTATCTAGACTAATATGACCAAGTCTTAGTGCCAAAGATGTGTTGATTTCACTAGATCAGAGGAATCATTAGTTTTGATCCTCTATGCCTCCCTTGTTGGAATTTATTTAACAACTTAAACAATTTAATCATATTACACATCTTATGTGGCGGAAAAATATAATTAGAATCCAATATATTAAAAAAACTGTTAACATATTCAAATAACCTAAGCCATTAAAATTTAATATTCATTCAATAAACAATTTATTGAATTCAAACACTCAACAAATAATTACTAACGACCTACATAAACAATTTACGTATCATTAGTAATTCATTTAACGTTGAGAATGACTTACAATATGGATAATAAATTATCCGGACGTTGCTAGCTTTCGCCTGAATGCCACGTCAGATTCCTCCTCGTCAGATCCGTGTGCCTAAGCCCTCGTCGGATCAGCTCGTCGAGCGCCTCCTCGTTAGATTGCCTTCTTTCTGGATTGCTTCCTCACGGGATTGGCTCGTCGAGTGCCTCCTCGTCGGATAGGCTCCTCGCTCGATGCCTTCGCGGGATCAGCTCGTCGAGCGCCTCCTCGCAGGATTACCTCCTCGCTGGATTTCTTCTTCGCGGGATTGGCTCGTCGAGTCCCTCCTCCTCAGATAGGCTCCCTGCTGGATGCCTTCGTGGAATCAGCTCGTCGAGCGCCTCCTCGTCGGATTGCTTCTTCGCTGGATTGTTTCTTTGCGAGATGGGCTCGTTGTTGGAGTTGATCTCTGGGACCCCTCGCTCAATAGAACTTGCCGAGAGAAGAAGATTCAACCAAGAACAGAATTCTTGGTATGCTAAAACTTCAAAAACACTTAAACCTTTTCAAAGAAATATAGTATCAATTCAAACACCACGAGTTGAGAATCAATAATATCACACAAGGAATATAAGAGATGTAAATGGTGGGCTTTCAAGAACAATAGGGAATATTCAAAGGAATCAAGAAAACCGGTTCTTGATCCTTGCTGTTTTGGGGATTCGGCTGAGAGAGTACAAGGGGGTGGGTGCTGTCCTCTTGGCCGAAATCTTTTAGTCAAAACCCTACTCAATTAGGGTTTCTTAAGCGTTTTTATAATCATACAATTATGGGCTTAAGTTGGGCCAACCCATTGTCTCAAATCTATTTAATTTAATTTCTAAAATTAATTTAGAACTCTCAATTTTATTTAATGACAAATCATAAAGATCATTTCATATTTATCAAATAAATACGAAACGAGAAAATATTTACTTTCTTCTCTCATTAAATCAAAACACATAAATATATTATTATCGACATAATAATATTCTATGATTCAATGAATAAAATAAATAACTGATTATTTATTTAGCTTTAAGAAAATTAACTTTCCCGATATAAATCACAATTTATATTAAATTGAGTAAATCGACAATTCCATTTCTTTATGATCTCTTCCAAGTATCTATTATTGAGACCTCATGGACCCACATGAACGAAGCTTCAGAATAAAGATCGGACACAAAAGTTCACAAACCTTTTCTGTCTTTTAGTTCTTAATATTGGTCGATTCCACTAAAGGACCAATACTGACACTCTCTCTGTTCATATGCGTATATTTTATGTTTGATGTGATAAAACAATTTGTCACACAATCCACAGTGTATTTTACGATATTACCCTTCATGTATATCATTAACCAAGAGGAATGTAAGATTACTATTTTACCCCTCGAGTCATTATTTCACTAACTCCTTTGTTATTTGTGAATGAGAAAAACATAGAGTGAGATGTCTTTACATGTCACATGTTTTAATCAAATAATTTCCTTATTCGATGAATACCTGGCCAGGTTTATTCATTCACACTCTCATAACAAAGCATGGTGTGATACTAATGCTTATGCATTTTGTCAACATGAATTCCATATCTGTGAATTATATAACCCAATATCACAACGTTATGACACCAACTGTCGGGTCAAATGAAACTATTATTTTAGCCATTGCCCATTGACAAATCAAATGTCATAAAGTGCACTATCAATTATATATTCACTTCAGTATTTAGGTAAGTACCAAAATACCCCTCATTGGTGATCTTGAAGCTTCGAGTGATTAAACGGTTTTGTCTCGAGCTTCTAAGTATCACAGGTCTTGTTCAATGTCTTCTACAAGATATCAAGGATGAATCACAGAGTCACAACTCTCTATATCACATGATAAGATATCATGATTCATTCAAAGAATCATTACTAAGACTTGATTGCTCATTCAGTCTTTAGATTGCGAACAAATGGTTTAAACAAGTCACAAGGGGTCATCATGTCAAATCTGTATTTAACACCCTTTTCGTTGATGACTATTTCAGAGCGTAGCAAATATACATAAACACAAACTTTAAAGAAAGAATGCTCATTTATTATTATTAATGATTCAGCAAAATATTACATATAATAATGTGTCTAATAATCTCCTTTGTGGGCACCAATCCCAACATCCCTAACTAGATCATTATCTACTTTAGTGTCTAACAACAAAGGTTGTGGAGGATAAACGGAGTATAAACCATTCTTCGTACAAGCATCAGTGACAAATGAATTGGAAAAAGAAATTCGAATTCCGTTATCAATAAACTTTAAATAATTATATTTTTCATGTAGGGTGTGTGCAGATTTTAAGCTCGAGCACCAAGACGCCAATTGTAACGGGCAATCAACTTACATCAAGCAATGCGTAGCTCCGAGGCCATATGGAAACACGGAATGCGAATATTTTGTGTTATCGTATATGCATAATATCTTTGTAGGAGGTTTAGCAAAATTACTAAGTAGGAAATCATATACTCTGGAAGATTTAGAGAGAGTGAAAGAGAAATGGGTAACTTATATTTAAACGTTTAAAGAATGTGATGATTAGATTATTTGTGGATTTATTTTGATTTTTAGATGTAAATATTATATTTTGGATGTAAATACTATATTTTGGATGTTACAGTTTGGATATTTCAGGTATAATGTGCAGTTTTTTGTAAATCCCGATTTGCAGATTTTCAGTAATATTAGGCTTTGGTGACAACATCGCCGTAGCGAGTTTTCTCTCTCGCTGTGGCGAAAATTTTGTACATATCAAGCGTTGTGGGACATCAAAGCTCCCACAACGGATACTAAATGTTGTGGGAGATCAATTCTCCCACAATAGTTAGCTAAGAGTTGTGGGAGCTTCTACAATGCAGGATCCCACAATGCTTAATAACCATTGTGGGAAATTTCTACAAGTGTAAATAAGTGTTGTGGGATCCAATTTTTGTAGTAGTGAAAGTTAGTTTAAGCCACATCAAAATTTGGGGTTGCCCTGCACATGTGCTTAGGCAAAACACTAGAAAGTTGGATACTAGGTCAGAATTATGTGTGTTCGTTGGATATCCAAAGGACACCATAAGTTTCACAATCTATAGTCCCGAGGATGAAAAAACGTTTGCCATCACTAATGCTCATTTACTCGAGGAGGACTTTATGAAGAATACGAAACCTAGAAGATAAATTTTCTTGAAAAACGTTGGGTGAGGATGCTTCTACCTGATATGTAAGAACTGTTCTTACCCCAACTAAAACCCAACCTATCAATTAAGATCCTTGTCAAGTAGTACTTCGACGTAGTACGAGGGTTTCTGAAAAGCCGGACAGGTACATGTCTTATGACGATACTCTCGTAGTCGTCTCTGACATGGATGACCCTGTTTCCTACAGCCAAGCAATTGTTGGTTTTGAATCAAACCTTTGGCTTGACGCCATGAAAATTGAGATGCATTCTATGTATATCAATAAAGTTAGGAAACTTGTAGACCTACTTGAAGGGGTTAAAGCCGTAGGGTGTAAGTGGATGTATAAGAAGAAAATGGCTCTAGATGGGAACGTTGAGACGTTCAAAGCGCGACTAGTGGCTAAATATTACACCCAAAAGGAAGGTATCGATTATGAAGAAACCTTCTTGGTTATCGCAATGCTTAAATCCATCTGCATACTTCTATCCATAGCTGCCACTCTCGATTACGACATCTGGAGAGTGGATGTCAAGACTGCCTTTCTGAATGGCAATCTTGACGATCACGTTTTTATGGCTCAACCACACGGTTTCGTGGAAAGTGGTCAAGACACCAAGGTTTGTGAGTTTCTTAAATCAATTTATGGATTAAAGTAAGCATCTACATCATGGAATATTAGATTCGATTAATCCGTAAAAAGCTTCGGTTTTAAACAATCATTGGAGGAACTTTGAGTTTATAAGTTGATACACGAGGGCAAGGTTGTGTTTCTATATTGTATGTCAATGATATATTACTCATTGTCAATATAGGTTAAGATCTGGTTAGCTTAGTAGTTTGACATGAAGGATCAGGGGGAAGCTGCGTACATTATGGGGATTCATATCTTTCAAGATAGAAAAAACCGGACCTTGTCACTCTCCCAAGCATCTTATATAGATAAGGTGATGGATCGCTTCGCTTTGCAGACTCCAAGAAGGGTCAAAACCCCTTTAGAAATGGTGTCTCACTCTCTAAGAACGAGTCTCCCAAGAATGCACAACAGATTGAGGACATGAGAAAGATTCCCTATGCTTCAGCCGTAGGAAGTCTCATGTATGCTATGATGTGCACTAGATCGGATATATGTTTTGCCATTGGCGTAGTTAGCCGTTTCCAATCAAATCATGGACCCCATCACTGGATTTATGTTAAGCATGTTCTTATGTATCTTCGGAGGAATAGGAACTTGATGCTTACATAGTCAGGTACTGACATGACTATGACGGGGTATACCAATTCCGACTTTCAAGCGGATAGGGATTCTAGGAAATCACTTATTGATGTGTGTTCATCCTGAATGGTGGATCTGTTGTTTGGATGACTATTCGGAACTCGTTCCAAATAACAATGAGCCCATGACACTTTAATGTGATAATAGTGGGGCTCTTCTATCTTAAAGGAATCTAGAAGCCATAAGCTCTCTAAGCATATTGAGAGAAAATATCATATGATTAGAGAGATCGTGCAGCACGGAGACGTGGGAGTGAAGAAAATCTCAGCGGTGGAGAACCTTGCAGATCCATTAACCAAGGCCCTGTCCGAGAAAGTCTTCCACCAACATCGAGACGGATTAGGCATGAAAAACTACTCTCATCTTCTTGGAGTGAAGTGGGAGTTTTTTGGCAGAGATGCCCACAAGAAGATTATATATTTACATATTGATGTAATATAAATCTTTCATAAGTCCTTATTGTAATTTGCTGATTAAATTAATAAAAGTTGAAACGTTCATTCATTCCTTTCATAAGTGCTCACTAGACTTAGGCTTAATTAGCTCTCTAACTTATAGGCTTGTTCTTGAGCTATTGTGTTTAATTGTGCCCACACAAATCCTTCTAAGCGTCTAAAGACTCATGTAATAGAAAACTTAGGTTTCTCGAGTTCATGTTTAGGTTTGAAGGAATCGAGTCATACGAGAAGATCAACTTTTCTCAAGACTCCTCCAAATCAAGGTACAAGAAAGGTTTGCACTCATGCACTTTAAATAATGTTTTTAAATTTATAAATTTTCATGCCCTTTGTCTATGTTTATAAAATTGTTTTACTTATAAAGAAATTTTATATTCCGCCATTTATATGTTAATGCTAATTTTTCTTAAACCTAGACCTATTCCAACATACATAGCTAGCGTGATTTCGCTGACTTGTTTGTTGAGCGTGAAGCAATAGAGCTTGAAGAATACATGGACGCAACAAACTCATATAGACGGGACATGGTAGAAAGTTTGAGGGAGAGCCAACCCCGAGTATTGCCCTCCGTGGATAAGACTCCTACGGTCGAGTTGAAGGAACTTCCTGCGTACCTTTGGTATGTGTGCTTAAGTGAAGGATTCCAGCTACCAGTGATCATCTCGAACCACCTTACGCTCGAGGGGAAGAAGAGAATTTGGTCATGGTGTTACGAGAACAAAAAGGGGAAATCGGATGGACTCTCTCAGACATCAAAGGAATCAGCCCCGCCTACTTTGTGCATCGCATTCTGCTGGAAGAAAGATGTCATCCGTCGGTGGAGCACCAAAGACGGTTAAACCCAGCCATGAAGGACATCATGAGGAAGGAGATCTTGAAGTGGCTCGATTTTGGGGTCATCTACCCTATTTCCGACATCGCATGGATGAGCCCAATGCAATGCGTTCCTAAAAGGTGAGGAATGACAGTGATCAAAAGCGACAACAACAAATTCATCTCAACCCAGACAATAACAGGATACCGGATTTGCATGTACTACCGAAAATTCAACAACGCCAACCGCAAGGATCACTTCCCCCTTCTTTTTATTGACCAGATGCTAGACCGTCTAGTAGGACACAAGTACTCTTGTTTTCTCGACTAGTACTCGGGATACAACCAGATCACTATCGTACTAGAGGACCAGGATAAGACAACATTCACTGCCCATATGGCACTTTTTCTTTTAAGCAAATGCCATTCTGGTTATGCAATGCACCAACCACTTTTCAACGTTGCATGATGGCCATCTTCTCCGACATGGTTGAAAGGACAGTTAAGGTTTTTATGGATGAATTTTCTGTATTTGGACCTACATTTGATGAGTGTTTGGATAATTTCTCGCAGGTACTCGACATGTGTGTAGAGACGAATTTGGTGCTAAACTAGGAGAGGTGCACTTCATGGTCAAAGAAGGGATCGTACTGGGCCATAGAGTCTCGGAAGACAGATTGGAGGTAGAGCGAGCCAAGATATCCACCATCGAGAAGCTACCACCAACAACCTCTAATAAAGGGGTTTGAAGCTTCTTGGGACAAGCACGCTTCTATAGGCTCTTCATCAAGAATTTCTTCATAATCATGAAGCTACTATGCGGACTGCTCGAGAAAGACACAAAATGCTCATTCTCCGTCGAGTGTCTAGAGGCATTCACATCTCTCAAGCATAAACTCAGCACCGCCCTATTCATCACTGCAATCAACTAGAACCTTCCATTCGGGATCATGAGCAACGCAAGCGATCATGCGGTGGGCGCAGTCCTTGGGAAGCGAAAGGAGAAGACATTTCTTCCCATCTACTATGCGAGCCGGACACTTAAGGACGCGCAAGTGAACACAACGACAGAGAAGGAACTCCTAGCAGTGGTGTTTTCCTTTGACAAGTTCCGACCATATGTCATTGGCAACATGTTGATTGTCTACACCGTTCACGCAACCATCTGATACCTTATGAAGAAGAAATAAGTCAAACACTGCCGGATTCGATGGGTTCTTCTACTCCAAGAATTCAACATCAAAGCTAGAGACAAAAAGGCACAGAAAACGTAGTTTCCTATCACCTCTCAAGGTTGGAAACACTAGAAGACGTTCGGGGTAGCGCAGTCCTCATCAACAACAATTTCTTAGACGAGAAGCTCTTAGAAATCCAACAAACGGCCTTACCCTTGTATGCAGACTTTATTAACTATCTTGTAGCTAATACAATGCCTTTGGATTTCATGACCTATCAGAAGAGGGAATTCCTCTCTGATGTTCGAAGGTACTATTGGGAGGAATCGATATTATATCGGCAACGTTTTGATCTAATCGTCAGAAGGTGCGTTCTTGAAGATGAGATCGAATCGGTCTGACGTCATTACCATGGTCTCGAGTGTCGATGACATTTTGGCCTGAACCGAACAACAACAAAGGTCTTGCAAAGCGGCTTTTAGTGGCAAACCCTATTCAAAGAATGCCGCAAGTTCATTATCAAGTGCGACAAGTGCCAGATGACAGGAAACATCTCCAACCGCAATGAGATGCCATTCATGAACATCTTGGAGATTGAACGATTCCACGTATTGGGAATCGACATTGGGGCATTTCCGTCGTCATACGGTAACAAGTACATCCTCTTGTCAATGGATTATGTGTCCAAGTGGGTCAAGGAGAAAGCGACGCCTACAAGCGACATGAAGGTAGTTCTTAAATTCTTGAAAAGTATGCTCACTCGATTTGGCACATTCAGAGATATTATCAGTGATGGAGGAGCACACTTCTGCAACCGTCAATTTGACGCACTCCTAGCTAGATATAGCGTGACCCACCAAAAAATGATAGCCTACCATCCCCAGGTGAATGGTCAAGCAGAGGTCTCCAACCTTGAGATCAACCGTTAACTATAGAAGACGGTGGGAGCTTCACTGAAAGATTGGGCAGCAATGCTCGGCGATCCACTATGGGCATATTGAACGACATTCAAGATCCCAATTGGTATGTCACCATATCCCATTGTCTATCGAAAGGCATGCCATCTTCCAGTTGAGTTAGAGCACAAGAAGCTAAATTTCGACTACAAGACTTCCGGTCAACAACAACTTCTTCAACTTAATGCACTAGACAAACTCCGACGTGAAGCATACGAGAATGCGTAGATTTACAAGGAGAAAACTAAAGCGTGGCATGAAAAGCACATCGTCCAAAAAGAGCTCAGCCCCGGTCAACAAGTCCTCCTCTACAACTCAAGCCTGAAACTATTTCCAGGGAAGCTGAAGTGGAGATGGTCAGGACCGTTCAAAATCATCAACGTCTATCCACACGACTAGGTAGAATTGAAGAATCAACAAGGCAAGACTTTCAAAGTCACTGGACACCGGGTAAACCCATACTTTGGAGGGTTATTCGAAAGCGAAAAGGCGATTACATATATTTCCACCATTCTGTGAGTTAACAGTATCCCGTGGAGCTAACGACGTTAACCAAAGCGCTTCACAGGAAGAAAATTGTGCTTTCATGTCAGTTTTTTTCATCTTGTTTTTTATTTTGTTTCCATTATGTTGATTTGTTATTTTATTTTAAAAAAGGGTAACAGTCTATCGACGCACACCGCCCGCGACAGGCCCGCAAATTCCACCGCGAGGAGCCATTGGGGAAAACTGGAGTCCAAGGCGAATCAGATGTCGCGCCGCGTTGTTGACGCGAGATCCACTGCGAGGAGCTCCTGGAGAAACTGCGGTCCAGAGACAAACTAATGACGCGCCACGAGAAGCACACGCGCTTCACCGCGAGGAGCCCCTTGAGAAGTGAGTGTCCAAAATGAATCAGAACATCGCGCCGCATCCCAGTCGCATCCTCGACCGCGAGGACTATCTGGTAGTTTCTTTGCACGGGATTTTAACACCTTCGCGACGCGAGGTAGCAGGTCGCACCACGAGAAAAGGTTTGACCCGCCTAGGTAAGACGATTTAAAAAGAAAAAAATTGTTTTCAAACCTAATTCTTTTTTCTCTGCTCTCTTCTCCGAACCTTACACCCCTCTCTCACACATTTTGAATTCTCAAATCTTAAAACACTAAATTTCACACAAGTTCTTCAAATCGGAGGGTCTACTCCATTTTGTTGTGCTATTTTAAGCTATTTTCTTGTGTTCTTCATCTCCTATTCAACATGAGTAAGGTAAACTCTTCCACCCTACACTTTTTTGAATTCAAGCATTGTGGGATGATGATATGGATTGTTTATAGGATATGAACGATTTGTGAAGTAGAATATATATTGGTCGAAATTTTGCGGGATAAATCCATGTTTTTTTATTGAAAATTGTGAATACACACTAAGTGTTCGACAAAATGTTAAAATGGGTTGTGGTTTGAATCTGTATCAGCGGTTTTTCTTATTTTATTGATGATTAATTGTGTACTTCCATAGTCTCAATATTAATCTAAGTGTCTTAAATTTCTGCGTAGGTGGATTACGCAATCTGAAAGATAAAACGCACCCGGGATGTCCTACCCGCACTCCCTCGTCCAACCGGCCTCCTTGAAGGTTCGGCCATTACATGGGACATGATCGTGCAAGTAGGATTTGTGCTTGAGACACGCCTTGAGGTTGACGACTGTTCTGGGCACATGCGTCTGTTGGCAGAGATGCCCACAAGAAGATTGTTTATTTATATATTGATGTAATATATAAATCTTTGTAAAGTCCTTATTGAAAGATTATTTATTTATATATTGAATTAATAAAAGTTGAAACGTTCATTCATTCCTTTTTAGTTTGGTTGAAGATTTATGATATTCAATAGTCTTATAGTCCTTAATCAAACCTAACAATGTATGAAGAGACAAATCTAGATTTGCGTGAACAAACTCTTCATGGTTTGACTAAAACGGTATATTCGCAATCTAAAGATCAAGGACTATTGATCCCAGTATCATTGTTGGAAGAATCTAGGATGTCTGGTTACGAGGCATAGAGAGTTAGGAACTTTGTTGTTCTTCCACTGTATCTTTCGAAGATACTGAATTGACCAGTGCACCTTTAGAGACAATAGAAGAACAAACCATTTAACATCTTCTATCTCAAGGTCACTACGTATGAATCGCATCATGCTTACCTAAATCCTGAAATGAGACATGTCATTTCATAGCATTAATACTCTCATTTGAGAAAGTCAAATTCTAGGTCCCATGTGTGATCTAGACAAGGCCTATTGGTGAGATATTAAGTTATGAAGATGTCATGAACCAACTTTGTGAAGTTCTCATAGATATGGAATTCATGTATAAGATTGCTGAGATGCAATGTATATCACCTCATGCTTTATTACTTGGATTGTGAATAAATGAACTGCGCAGTGTCCAAATTTAAGTAGCGACTTTATTTGGATGAAACAATGTGACTTGTTAGCTCCTCGTCAATACATTGTTTCTAGCTTATTCACAAGTACTAAAGGAGTTGAGGAAATAACAACTAGAAGGGTAAAATGGTAATTTTATAAATCCCAACTAGTAGATGATATTCATGAAGGGTAAACATAGACAACATTCAATGGATCCGCTAAATATAATTAAGTTGAACTTGAGTAGAAAATAAATTCATTTGAACCGAGAGATTCTCAGTGTCGACTCTTTAGTGGAGTCAGTCGACATTAAGCTAATACTCGGAAAAGGTTTGTGAACTTTTGAGTCCGAGTATAAGCTCAAGCTTTGTTCATTTGGATCCATAATGTCACTATTACAGGTCATTAGAGTAGGATTGTTAAACTAGAAACTAAGTCAAAATAAGTTCAAATGTTGAACTAGACTTTTTCTAGGAAAATGTCTAAAGGGTATTTTAGTCTAGAAGGACTTAAAATGATGTGAATGTCAAAATAAAATTTGATTGTTTTCATTTGATTAAAATATAAATTACATTCTTAAGCCGAAAAGTCGTTTGAGGCATTATGAAATTAATTTCGTTATTTGTGCAATTATAATTCTACAACGGGTATTTTAAGAATTGTCTTAAAAGAAATAAGGAAGCATCTAGATGCTCCCTCACCCTATGAAGAATTCGGCCAACATAGCATCAAAGAGGAGAGTTTTATTTCCTTTTTCTTATAAGGATAATTACCCAAAAGAAAAAGGGAAATGAATTTCTTTAAGAAGGAAACAAATGTGCTAAGTGAGGAAACAAATTTCCTCACTAATGCACCCATATGGCCGGCCATACAATGAGGGAAAGGGGAAGAGAAAATCAAATATTGTGTCATGAATACATTATTCATTCATGAATGAATAATTGACCTTTATAGATTTTTCCTTCTCCTATAAATAGAGCCTCACATAGAGATGTGAAGGTTAAGCAATTTTCTTCTTCTCTTCCTATTGTGGCCGATCCTCTCTCTCTCTCTCTACAAAATACTCTTCTTATTTTGCACCTAGATTCACATTCAATCTAGAGAATTAGCTTGTGATCCAAGAATTGTTCTTGGTTGATATGGTTTAATTGTGCCCACACACAAATCCTTCCAAAACCTCTATTGACTCATGTAATAGAAATCTTAGGTTTCTCGGGTTCAAGATTAGGTGCGAAGGTGACGAACGAGCCAAGGAAGAGGATCTACCTTCTCGAGACGCTTCAAGATCAAGCTACATAGAAAGGTTCGTGTACTAGTAAATTAAATAATGATTTTAATATATAACATGTATATGCTTTTTTTTAGGTTAGTAAAATTGTTTTACTTGAAAAAGAAATTTTTAAATTCCGCCATTATTTTGATTAATGTTAAATTTTTATATAACCCTAGACCTATTCCAACAGCGTCAACAAATTCAACAGATTCTTGGGATCCTAAATTCTGGTGGAAGACGTGTATCTTGCATTGCATAACGAGCCCAAGTGTGACGAGTGGATCCACACACTCTCCAAGCCAGGAAAAAAAATCACCGCGAGAATTCGATCCAACTACAATGGGAGCTAGCGTACTTTTCATTAACTACTCTCAACCGCTACGCCAAAGCAGGGGATTATTTCATAAGCGCCAACATCCTGCCAAATGCGAGACCTCACCAACTAAACTTTGAACGGTTGGCATTGCTCGATTGCATAGCGCACAACCGGCATATCAACATCGAGCGAGTCATCCATGAGCTATTGGTGTTTTGCGCTAGTCAATTAACAAGCGTACTCCTCGGCCATGGCGGGCTCATCACATCCAGTGCTTGAAAGTAGGAGTCAAGCTCGCCACCGCTAAAGACTTGCAGCCTTTGGAAAGGAAATCACATCCGATTACATT
Organism: Urtica urens; assembly: GCA_958296335.1. NCBI lineage: Eukaryota > Viridiplantae > Streptophyta > Magnoliopsida > Rosales > Urticaceae > Urtica > Urtica urens. The sequence goes on from OY282520.1 coordinate 38,040,427, forward strand.
TTTGGTCACGACCAATGGCCACACGGCGAAGCAGATCCAAGTGGTGCCGGGTTCATCAACATCCCCGAAAAATTAGTGGATTAGGGATCCGATTATGACGAGGACAACGATCCTCAACAACAAGACCGGGGCGAGCAAGGCCGAGCATATGGTGATCCGGGCCAATAATTTAAACGTCATCAACCATTGTACGAGGAGATGATGACCAACTCGGTACCATAATATCGACCACGATTTCGAGGGTCTTCGTTGAGATTATCACCTCTCTCTCTCTCTCTACAAAATACTCTTCTTATTTTGCACCTAGATTCACATTCAATCTAGAGAATTAGCTTGTGATCCAAGAATTGTTCTTGGTTGATATGGTTTAATTGTGCCCACACACAAATCCTTCCAAAACCTCTATTGACTCATGTAATAGAAATCTTAGGTTTCTCGGGTTTAAGATTAGGTACAAAGGTGACGAGCGAGCCAAGGAAGAGGATCTACCTTCTCGAGACGCTTCAAGATCAAGTTACATAGAAAGGTTCGTGTACTAGTAAATTAAATAATGATTTTAATATATAACATGTATATGCTTTTTCTAGGTTAGTAAATGTGTTTTACTTGAAAAAGAAATTTTTAAATTCCACCATTAATTTGATTAATGTTAAATTTTTCTTTAATCCTAGACCTATTCCAACAATGGTATCAGAGCTATGGTAAAAGCATAAACATGTACATGTTATTTAAAATCATTATGAGAAAATTGTTTTCTAAATTTGCTTGAATAATGGTTTTTTCAAAAGACTAGATCTTACAAAATTTTAATTTTTTGGTACGACCTCAAAAATTAATTTTTTGTTGAGTTTCCACTTGATATATATGCTATATAAATAGATTAAAAACAGTTTTTAATTATTTTATGTTTAGCATATTCAAAATCAATTTTTTGACAAGTCTGAAAATTTGTGTACATAGTTTAAACTAGTTTGTTGCACTTCAAGTTTAAATTAGTTATTGAATGTTTTATATTATGTTGTTTATTTTATATTGTGTTTAATTATTAATATGTTAATATAACACACAATTGAAATCAAAACATACAATTAAAATGTTTTCAATAAATCTCTTTCTCTTTACACCTAGATCCGACGTACTTTTAATTTTTTCAAATTCTGGACAAATTGTTATGGCTCAGTAAAACGGGCATAACTCTTTGCTACGACCTTGAAAATTAGTGGTTCTTGAACCAAATTAAAGGTACGGATGTTAGCTATCCAATGCAAATGGTTTCAGCTCAATCGGATACGGAAGTCCGCGAATCTAGATTTTTTAATCCGGATTTTGCGACTCCTAGCTTTCTCCCGTCTTCTTAATGCTATCTTGGATTTTTGACGTTCTCGCGCTCAACCACCATGAAGACGCCTTGAAGGAAGATGTCATCAAGATATATATATATATATATATATATATATATATATATATATATTCATATTAGTTTTACGAGATTTTTAATCTCAAAAACTTTCAAGTGCAAAAGTGACGATTTATTAATCGCACACACTTTCCTTAGGAAAAATAAATTAATAGACAAAAAGATCCGAGTATGTTCCTTGTGCCTTAGTGCATTAACACTGCTCTCCCCACATAAATATCAATTTTAGGGTTCTTTGCTAATGGAAATATGTTTCCTATGTGTACAAGAGTAGACGTGCCATTTTTCCAAAAATTAAGTGGGAGGATTGCACTCATTTGCAATCCAGTGTCCCCTTATTTTTCCCTAAAAACTAAGTGGGAGGGTTGTACTTATTGTTTGCAACCCGCGATCCCCAACACTAATGTGAAGTGCATATGTGCCGGACTAAGAGTCACTCTCGTGGCCCTCTCTTAAATGAGAGTACTCATAGACGCATTGCTCCTAACATTGCTTTTATAGCTACGTTCAAAAGTGAAACAATGAGACAAGGCCTCCCCTCGGCGGATTGTTTTCAAAGTAGATCTTGTTGAACTAAGTTGTTGGTTACACACTTAGACTCAAACTCTAGTAATCCTCCCTCGAGGCCCTGCGAAAAGTTTTGAGTGATCAAACATTTTTATAAGGTGGCTAGTCAAACACTGATGTATTGACATCATGACTATGCATTAATGATGTGTCATTTACTTATGAAAGGCGACTCTTTGCGGCCTTCCCTCGAAGGACTAAAGTGTCATTTTGTTCATAACACCTTTGTATTTTTCCTTGTCTAAATAAAATTAAACTTAAAATCCTAAACAAAAGACTAATCGTAAATTGTTTCAACTTTTCAGGAATGTCTCTAAACCCCCTCTCCACTATCATTTCCTCGAATAAACTGGAAGGTGATAACTACGTAGATTGGAAACGTAACCTAGACATTGTCCTTACCGTGGACAAGCACAAGTGGGTACTCACCACCCCATGTCCTCCTAAGACGAAAGATGATTTGACCCAAGAGGACAAGGTTGCCCTTGCGGCCTGGCTCAGATCCGATGAGATTGCGAGATGCAATATTTTAGCGTCGATGAACAATGTGTTGCAACAACAACATCGTGATATTGGGTCAGCCTATGAAATGCTCTACAATCTCCAGGAGATGTTTGGAGGGCAAGGGCATCAGGCTAGGCAACAAGTGGTACGACAGTTTATGAACTGTCGTATGAAAGCAGGGACTCCCGTTAGAGAACATATGATGCTGATCATAAGTTATCTTAACGAGATGGAAATCTTTGGATCTGAGATTGATGGAGAAACAAAGATAGATATGATCTTGGAAACTCTCCCTGAATCTTTTGATACTTTCAAGCTGAATTACTCCATGAATAAGCTTGTGTACACTGTTACCGAGCTAATGAAGGAGCTTCACACCGCTGAGGGACTCTTAAAGAAAAAGAGGACTACTGGAGAAGCTCATGCTACTGAGCACAGAGTCTCCACCTCTGGACCTAAGAAGAGATCTCATAGAGCCGACAAGAAGAACCCTAGCAAGGTTCAGAAGAAGAAGATGCCTCAGACTGCAAAGGTGGACAAGTCGAAGGACAACTGTCACCATTGCAATGAACCCGGACATTGTCGTAGGAATTGTCCTACCTACCTCAAGGCTAAAGGGAAAGGTATTGTACTTATTACCGAAGCTTGTTTAGTAGCTGATAATGTATCATCATGGATTATTGACTCCGCTGCTACTAACCATATTTGTTGTTCCTTGAATGTGTTCAGGAAAAGCAAAAGCTTAGATGATGGCGACTTCTGCTTCAAGTGGGGTGATGGGAGTTTGGTTTCTGCTAAGGCTGTGGGATCCGTGACATTGTCTTTCGAAGACAGAACTTTAAATTTGAATAATGTGTATAATGTTCCTTCCTTTGGGAAAAACTTAATATCTGTAGCTCAAATTGTTGAGCAGAATTATTATTTAAAGTTTATTGATAATGGAATTCGTATTACTTTTTCCAATTCATTTGTCACTGATGCATGATTAAAGAATGGTTTATACTATCTTTATCCTACCCAACCTTTGCTTTTAGACACTGAAATAGATAATGATCTAAATAGGGAACCCAAGAGGATCAAACTAAATGACTCCTCTGATCTAATAAAATCAACATATCTCTGGCACTTAAGACTTGGTCATATTAGTCTAGATAGGATTACGAGACTTGTGAGGGATGGTCCAGTCAAACCCTCTACAATAGGCTCACTGCCGACTTGTGAATCATGTTTACAAGGAAAAATGACCAAACGACTTTTCTCTGATAAAGGTCGAAGAGCCACTGAGCTGCTAGAACTAATACATTCTGATGTATGTGGTCCGCTCAGAATTCAGGCACGGGGAGGATACGAATACTTCGTTACCTTTACCGATGATTACTCAAGATATGGATTTGTCTTTTTGCTCAAACACAAATCCGAAACCTTTAACGTATTTAAGGTCTTTCGGGCTTTAGTGGAAAAGCAGACTGGCAAATAGATCAAAACCCTTCGATCTGATCGAGGTGGTGAGTACTTGTCTGAAGAGTTCGATGACTTTCTTAAAGAAGAATGTATCGATTCTCAGCTTACAGTACCTGGCACACCTCAACAAAATGGAGTGTCGGAGAGAAGGAATCGAACTTTGATGGATATGGTTAGATCAATGATGAGTTACTCATTACACCCTAATTCCTTTTGGGGATATGCCCTCGAAACTGCCGCATACATTCTGAACCAAGTTCCGTCTAAGACGGTTCCTGGTACTCCTTATGAACGATGGACTGAGCGTAAAGCTAGTTTAAGCCACATCAGAATTTGGGGTTGCCCTGCACATGTGCTAAGGCAAAAGACTAGCAAGTTGGCTAGTAGGTCAGAATTATGTGTATTCGTTGGATATCAAAAGGAAACCAAAGGTTTCACATTCTATAGTCCCGAGGATGACAAAACGTTTGTCAGCACTAATGTTCGTTTCCTTGAGGAGGACTATATGAAAAATGTGAAACCTAGAAGCAAAATTGTGCTTGAAGAAAAGTTGGGTGAGGAAGCTTCTGCCTCATCTGTAAGAACTGTTCTTACCCCAACTAAAACGCAACCTTTAAATTCAGAATCTCGTCAAGTGGTACTTTGACGTAGTGGGAGGGTTTCTAAAAAACCTGACAGGTACATGTCCTATGGCGACACTCTCGTAGCCGTCGCAGATATGGATGACCCTGTTTCCTACAGCCAAGCGATGGCTGGTTCTGAATCAAACCTTTGGCTTGATGCCATGAAAGTTGAGATGCATTCGATGTATGTCAACAAAGTCTGGAAATTTGTAGACCTACCTGAAGGGGTTAAACCTGTAGGGTGTAAGTGGATCTATAAGAAGAAAAGGGGTCCGGATGGAAACGTTGAGACGTTCAAAGTGCGACTAGTGGCTAAGGGTTATACCCAAAAGGAAGGTATCGATTATGAAGAAACCTTCTCGCCAGTCGCAATGCTTAAATCTATCCGTATACTTCTATCCATAGTTGTTGCTCTCGATTATGAGATCTGGCAGATGGATGTCAAAACTGCCTTTCTGAATGGAAATCTTGACGAGCGCATTTTCATGGCTCAGCCAGACGGTTTCGTGGAAAATGATCAAGAGGACAAAGTTTTTGAATTGCTTAAATCCATTTATGGATTAAAGCAAGCATCTAGATGATGGAATATCAGATTCGATGATACTGTTAAAAGCTTCGGTTTTGAACAGTCAATAGATGAACCTTGTATCTATAAATTGATACATTAGGGTAAGGTTGTGTTTCTGGTATTATATGTCGATGATATACTACTCATTGGGAATGATGTAGGTAAATTATCTGAGGTTAAAATCTGGTTAGCTAAACAGTTTGATATGAAGGATCTAGGGGAAGCTGCATATATTCTGGGGATTAAGATCTTTCGATATCTAAAGAACCGGACCTTGTCGCTCTCCCAAGCATCTTATATAGATAAGGTGATGGATCACTTTGCCATGCAAAACTCCAAGAGGGGTGAAAACCCCTTTAGACATGAAGTCTCACTCTCTAAGGACCAGCCTCCCAAGACTGCACAAGAGATTGAGGACATGAGAAAAGTTCCCTATGCTTCAGCTGTAGGAAGTCTCATATATGCTATGCTGTGCACTAGACCGGATATATGTTTCGCAGTTGGCGTAGTTAGCCATTTCCAATCAAATCCTGGACCCGAGCACTGGATTGTTGTTAAGCATGTTCTCAAGTATCTTAGGAATACTAGGAACCTGATGCTAAATATTCAGGTACTGACCTGACTATGACGGGGTATACTGATTCCGACTTTCAGGCGGATAAGGATTCCAGGAAATCCACTTCAGGATCTGTGTTCATCTTGAACGGTGGATCTGTTGTTTGGAGGAGTATCAAGAAATCTTGCATTGCTGACTCTACCATGGAAGCAGAATATGTGGCTACTTGTGAAGCATCCAAAGAGGCTGTATGGCTTAGAAAATTCCTTAAGTATTTGGAAGTTGTTCCAAATGTCAACGAGCCCATGACACTTTATTGTGATAATAGTGGGGCTGTTGCTAACTCAAAGGAACCTAGAAGCCATAAGCGCTCTAAGCATATTGAGAGGAAATACCATTTGATTAGAGAGATCGTGCAGCGTGGAGACGTGGAGGTGAAGAAGATCTCAACGGTGGACAACCTTGCAGATCCTTTCACCAAGGCCCTATCCAACAAGGTCTTCGACCACCATCGAGACGGATTAGGCATGAAGGACTACTCTCATCTTCTTTGAGTCAAGTGGGAGTTTGTTGGCAGAGATGCCCACAAGAATATTGTTTATTTACATATTGATGTAATATATAAATATTTGTAAAGTCCTTATTGAAAGATTGTTTATTAACATACTGATGTAATATATAAATCTTTGTAATTTGCTGATTGAATTAATAAAAGTTGAAACGTTCATTCATTCCTTTTTAGTTTGATTGAAGATTTATGATATTCAATAGTCTTATAGTCCTTAATCAAACCTAACAATGTATGAAGAGACAAATCTAGATTTGCGTGAACAAACTCTTCATGGTTTGACTAAAACGGTATATTCGCAATCTAAAGATCAACGGACTATTGATCCCAGTATCATTGTTGGAAGAATCTAGGATGTCTGGTTACGAGGCATAGAGAGTTAGGAACTTTGTTGTTCTTCCACTGTATCTTTCGAAGATACTGAATTGACCAGTGCACCTTTAGAGACAATAGAAGAACAAACCATTTAACATCTTCTATCTCAAGGTCACTACGTATGAATCGCATCATGCTTACCTAAATCCTGAAATGAGACATGTCATTTCATAGCATTAATACTCTCATTTGAGAAAGTCAAATTCTAGGTCCCATGTGTGATCTAGACAAGGCCTATTGGTGAGATATTAAGTTATGAAGATGTCATGAACCAACTTTGTGAAGTTCTCATAGATATGGAATTCATGTATAAGATTGCTGAGATGAAATGTATATCACCTCATGCTTTATTACATGGATTGTGTATAAATGAACTGCGCAGTGTCCAAATTTAAGGAGCGACTTTATTTGGATGAAACAATGTGACTTGTTAGCTCCTCGTCAATACATTGTTTCTAGCTTATTCACAAGTACTAAAGGAGTTGAGGAAATAACAACTAGAAGGGTAAAATGGTAATTTTATAAATTCCAACTAGTTGATGATATTCATGAAGGGTAAACATAGACAACATTCAATGGATCCGCTCAATATAATTAAGTTGAACTTGAGTAGAAAATAAATTCATTTGAACCGAGAGATTCTCAGTGTCGACTCTTTAGTGGAATCAGTCGACATTAAGCTAATACTCGGAAAAGGTTTGTGAACTTTTGAGTCCGAGTATAGAAGCTATTACAGGTCATTAGAGTATGATTGTTAAACTAGAAGCTAAGTCAAAATAAGTTCAAATATTGAACTAGACTTTTTCTCGGAAAATGTCTAAAGGGTATTTTTGTCCACAAGGACTTAAAATGATGTGAATGTCAAAATAAAATTTTGAATGTTTTCATTTGATGAAAATATAAATTCCTTTCTAAAGCCGAAAAGTCATTTGAGGCATTATGAAATTAATTTCGTTATTTGTGCAATTATAATTCTACAACGGGTATTTTAAGAACTGTCTTAAAAGAAATAAGGAAGCATCTAGATGCTCCCTCACCCTATGAAGAATTCGGCCAACATAGCATCAAAGAGGAGAGTTTTATTTCCTTTTTCTTATAAGGATAATTACCCAAAAGAAAAAGGGAAATGAATTTCTTTAAGAAGGAAACAAATGTGCTAAGTGAGGAAACAAATTTCCTCACTAATGCACCCATATGGCCGGCCATACAATGAGGGAAAGGGGAAGAGAAAATCAAATATTGTGTCATGAATACATTATTCATTCATGAATGAATAATTGACCTTTATAGATTTTTCCTTCTCCTATAAATAGAGCCTCACATAGAGATGTGAAGGTTAAGCAATTTTCTTCTTCTCTTCCTATTGTGGCCGATCCTCTCTCTCTCTCTCTACAAAATACTCTTCTTATTTTGCACCTAGATTCACATTCAATCTAGAGAATTAGCTTGTGATCCAAGAATTGTTCTTGGTTGATATGGTTTAATTGTGCCCACACAAAAATCCTTCCAAAACCTCTATTGACTCATGTAATAGAAATCTTAGGTTTCTCGGGTTCATGATTAGGTGCGAAGGTGACGAACGAGCCAAGGAAGAGGATCTACCTTCTCGAGACGCTTCATGATCAAGCTACATAGAAAGGTTCGTGTACTAGTAAATTAAATAATGATTTTAACATATAACATGTATATGCTTTTTTTAGGTTAGTAAAATTGTTTTACTTGAAAAAGAAATTTTTAAATTCCGCCATTAATTTGATTAATGTTAAATTTTTATATAACCCTAGACCTATTCCAACAGCGTCAACAAATTCAACAGATTCTTGGGATCCTAAATTCTGGTGGAAGACGTGTATCTTGCATTGCATAACGAGCCCAAGTGTGACGAGTGGATCCACACACTCTCCAAGCCAGGAAAAAAAATCACCGCGAGAATTCGATCCAACTACAATGGGAGCTAGCGTACTTTTCATTAACTACTCTCAACCGCTACGCCAAAGCAGGGGATTATTTCATAAGCGCCAACATCCTGCCAAATGCGAGACCTCACCAACTAAACTTTGAACGATTGGCATTGCTCGATTGCATAGCGCACAACCGGCATATCAACATCGAGCGAGTCATCCATGAGCTATTGGTGTTTTGCGCTAGTCAATTAACAAGCGTACTCCTCGGCCATGGCGGGCTCATCACATCCAGTGCTTGAAAGTAGGAGTCAAGCTCGCCACCGCTAAAGACTTGCAGCCTTTGGAAAGGAAATCACATCCGATTACATTTTTGGTCACGACCAATGGCCACACGGCGAAGCAGATCCAAGTGGTGCCGGGTTCATCAACATCCCCGAAAAATTAGCGGATTAGGGATCCGATTATGACGAGGACAACGATCCTCAACAACAAGACCGGGGCGAGCAAGGCCGAGCATATGGTGATCCGGGCCAATAATTTAAACGTCATCAACCATTGTACGAGGAGCTGATGACCAACTCGGTACCATAATATCGACCACGATTTCGAGGGTCTTCGTTGAGATTATCACCTCTTGGACCAGAACTACGAGGGACTCCGTCACGAGGTCCACAATCTACACCAAGATGTGCAAGATATCGGAGCCGGACAAAATTCCATTGGAGGATTCTTCAACAAATTCGGTCAACGCGACATAGACTACGCCGGATTCCAGTGAGACGTCTACGACAAGTGGAAGCAACGCCAAAATTATGCTCCACCTCCCGATGCATCGTCCGGGTCATTACCTGACATACCCATGTACCCGGCGTTCCCACATAAGTTCATGACCCTGTACGTTAAAATCCCACCATGGTACCCATACAATTACGCTCCACCACTCCTGGATGGCGGAGACAAGTAGGGCCGCACAACCAACCCCGCAAGGTATGTTTGTCTTAATCTCTCATTTATATACTTGTAAATATAGTGGATAATGTTTGGTTCTAAGTTTGAGGGGTTTTGTTTATTTTTTTCTGTGTGGGCCACCTGTATAATTAGGTTCAGGTTTGAAGTGTCTTTAGTTTTGTGCCTATTTTAGAAGAAAACTTTGGTGTGTTTAAATGATTAAATCAACGTTGTATGTCTCGAAATCGTCCAAGTTTTACGCTAAAGATAATCAACCTTGGCAACATAGAGTATACTCCGATCTTGTCTGGAGGAACTAGGCATAAGGATGAGCCATTCGAACCAAAAAATCCAACCCGTAAGAAAAATGTTCATCCATGTAGAACCCATCCCTAAAAATCCAAACACCATCTTTTCTCGTATAAGTCAGAAAAAGCCGAGCCGATAAAGAAAAAAATTTACTCAAACAAAGAATAGATTGATCATAGCGAATCTTAAGTGTCCAAGTTGAATCTTTAAAGTATATATATATATTGTGATGTTGTCTCACAAGAATATTAAAAAAAGGCTACACCACATCGATACCCAATGTTGGAATTTATTTAACGATAAAAAATATTAATTATAATACACATCCTATGTGGCGGAAAATTATAAATAGATCTAATATATTAAAATTAATTTTAATATATTTAACAACCTAAGGCATTAAAATTTATCAGGCAATTATAAACAATTTATAATTCACATGCTCAATCAAATAAATTAAACTAACAACTTATATAACATATATATAATTTATATTTAATTATTTAATTGAGAAAATACTTACATTAAAGGTTGTAAACAACCTCGACGTTTCTAGCTATCGTTGGAATGCCACGTCACGTTCAAAACGCAGAAAAATCCTCGCCGGAATGCCTGGGAACGTCTTCACCGGACTGGGGAGGATCGCCGGAATGGATGCATGCAGGAAGCCTCGCCAGACTGGAGTTTTTCGCCTCACAGGGAGCTCGCCGGATTGGGTAGCCTCGCCGGACTGGGCACTCGCCGAACGGATGACAGTCGCCGCACGGGGACTCGCCTGACAGGGAAGACCCACCGGATTGCACACTCCCCGGACTGGGAAGCCTCGCCGGACTGGAGATCACTGGGACGCCACGCCGGATTGCCCTCGCCGGATTCGCCTCGGCGGACTGGAGCACCTCGCCGAATTGGACTCGCCTGACAAGAGTCCCTTCACCAGACTGGAGTGCCTCGCCGGATTGGATCACCTCGCCGGATTGGAGCTCGCCTGACAGGAGCCCCTTCGTCGGACTGGAGCGCTAGAGGTTGAAAAGTCGCCGGAATGAGCCCAGATCGTCCTAGGGATGTTTTTGGCAGGCTGAAAGCCTTTAATACAATTTAAAAAACCTCTAAACAATTAACAAAATTATTCCAAACACCACAAATGATGAATCAACAATAATACACTAGGAAATTACTGAGATATTGAGTGTGGGATCTCAAGAACAATTAGGAATGTATGATTACTGTTCATGTGCGTATCTTTTATGTTTGATGTGATGAAACACTTTCTCACACGATCAACGTAGTTTATTACGATATTACCCTTCATGTGTATCAGTAACTGAGGGGAATGTATGATTACTGTTTTACCCCTCGAGTTATTATTTAACTAACTCCTTTGTTATTTGTGAATGAGAAAAACATAAAGTGAGATGTCTTTACATGTCGCATGTGTTAATCAAAGAATGAACTCATTCAATAAATACCTGACCAGGTTTATTCATTCACACTCTCATAACAAAGCATAGTGCGATACTAATGCATTTGCATTGTTATTACATGAATTCCATATCTGTGAATCATGTAATCCAACATCACATCCTTGTGACACCAACAGTCGGGTCAGATGCAACTAAAACTTAGTCATTGCCCATTGACGAATCAAATGTCACAAATTGTAATGTCAGTTACATATTCACTTCAGGATTAAGGTATGTATCATAATACTCCTTTAGTTGTGAACTTGAAGCCTCGAGTGAGTAAACAGTTTTGTCTCAAGTTTCTAAGTGTCACAGGTCTTGTTCAGTATCTTCTATAAGATACCAAGTATGAATCATAGAGTCACAACTCTCTATATCAGAAGATGAGATATCATGATTCATCCTAACAATCAATATTAAGACTCGATTGCTCTATCGATCTTTAGATTGCGAACAAATGTTTCAAACTTGTCACAAGGGGTTATCTTGTCAAGTCTTTACTTAACACCCTTTTCGTTGATGACAGTTTCAGAGCATACCTTAAACATAACTAAACACAATCTTCAAAAGAATGAACATTTATTAATATCAATGTTTCAGCAAAATACAAATACATAAAGTATCTCAATGTCTAATATCTCCTTTGTGGGCACCAATCCCAACACCCAATACGTAAAAAGAAGAGAAAGTTGTGTTTGATCTGGTACGCTGTAATTGAAAGGGGTTAAATCGAGGAGTGAAAGATAGAAACTAAAGGTGCGAAAGAAAGAAAAAGTGTGATATTGAGATAATGGGTATTTGGATGAGAAGGAAAGTGGAGAAGTGAGTGTCACGGTGAGTAGGGAAAGAGTCGCTAGGATTGATCTTAAGTCAGAAATATTATCCATATCTTACCTTTGACCCTAACCTTAACATTACAAGCCTTTTAGTCCTATGGATCGATTAGAAAATGAGGAATATACTGTTGAAATTTATTTAACGTAACATATCTAATATATGGCTGAATTATATTATTAGATCTAACATATTAAAACAATTTTTAATATATTTAAGTAACCTATGCATTAAAAATTATTAACATGTTAATTAACTTCTTACTCTAAATATGTGATCAACAAATTAATCTAGAAACCTATAAACAATTAATATTCGCAGATCCAATTCGTTGAGAATACTTAGAATTGAGATTGTAAACAATCCGGACGTTGCTAGCTATCTCCTGAAGGCCTCGTTGAGTCAATCGGCTGAAAAAGACTCGTCGGATGGGCTTAGAGCATACTGGCCGGATAGGGAAAGTAGGCTTGTCAGACAGGGCCTTCGTCGGACAAGGAGGCTCGTCGGATGGAAGGCTCGCAGGACAGGAGCACCTGTGCGCCTGAAAGCCTTCGCTAGACAGGGAGTTGTGCGCCTGGGAAGCTTCGCCAGACAGGGGGGCATGTACGCCTGGGAAGCTTCGGCGGAAAAGGGGGCCTTACGCCTGGAAGGTTTCGCCGGATAGGGCCTTCTCGCCGGATTGGAGCTGTCTCGCCGGATTGGGGCTGTGCACCTAGGATCCGGCGGGGAGTGTCGAGGCTTTGAATTGATTCTCAATCAATGCTTTACAGATCTTGGCTGGCCCTATGCAATATTAAATTACTCAAACACCATAAAATAGAATCAAAGATAATACACTTAAAATTATAGTGATATTGAGAGGGTGGACTCTTCTGTGAACACTCGGGAATAAGGGGTTCACTCAAATAAGGAAGAAAACAATTTTCTCTCTTTGTTTTCTCTTAGAGATTTTGGCCGAGACACACACAAGGGGGAGAGAGGGTTTGGTCAAAAATTACTGTTAGGGTTCAGCCCTGATTAGGGTTTCCTTAAGCCTTATATAAGCAAGAACAATGGGCTTAAGTTCGGTCAAACCCATGACCTAATTACTTAAAAAATTCGGCCAACACTCATCCTAATACTCGACCATATTCATTTATTTTATTCCCAAATTATTTTGATTTATTTTTAAATTCAATTAATTTAGAACTCTCATTTATTAATAAATGACATTTCATTAAATAAATTCATACTTCACAAATAAGTACGATATGAGAAAATATTTATTTTCTTCTTTTATTTATTAGAATCACCCAAATGTATTGTTATCTATATAATTATACAATATAACTCATCAAATAAATGTAACAATTAATAACTAATTATTTATTAAGCTACTTAGAAAATAACTTTTTCGATATAAACCACAATTTATATTTAATGAGAACATCAATTAATCTTGTTCATTTAATCTCTTCTTAGTGTCTATTATTGAGACCTTATGGACCCACACGAATGAAGCTTTAGAATAAAGATTGGACTCAAAAGTTCACAAACCTTTTCCGTCTTTTAATTCTTAATATTAGTCTATTCCACTAAAGGACTAATAATGAGATTCTCTAAGTTCATGTGCGTATATTTTCCGTTTGATGTGAAAAACAATTCTTCACACGATCCATAGAGTACTTTACGATATTACCTTCATGTGTATCATTAACTCATATGAATTTAACATTACCATTTTACCCCTTAAGTTATTATTTTCACTAACTGCTTTGTTATTTGTGAGTGAGAAAAACATAGAGTTAGATGTCTTTATATGTCACATGTTTTAATCAAAGAATGTTCTTATTTGATGAATACCTAGTGAGGTTTATTCATTCACACTCTCATAACAAAGCATAGTGTGATACTAATGCATTTGCATCGTTTCAACATGAATTCCATACCTGTGAATCACATAACCCAATATGACAACGTTATGACACCAACCATCAGGTCAGATGCAACTATAACTTAGTCATTTCCCATTGAAAACTAAAATGTCATAAGGTGTAATATCAATTATGTATTCACTTTAGAATTTAAGTATTTATCAAAGTACCCCTCGTGTGTTATCTTGAAGTTTCGAGTGATTAAATGATTTTATCTAAGCTTCTAAGTATCACTGGTCTTTTTCAATATCTTCTATAAGATATCAAGAATGAAACACAAAGTCACAACTCTCTATATCTCAAGATAAGATATCATGATTCATTCAAACAATCTTTACTTAGATTCGATTGCTCTATCGATCTTTAGATTGCGAACAAATGTTTAAACTAGTCATAAGGGGTTATCTTGTCAAGTCTCCACTTAGCACCCATTTCATTGATGACAGTTTCAGAGTGTAGCATTCATACATGAACACAAACATAATTATAAAGAATGAATATTCAATTTTATTAATGTTTCAGCAAAATCAAATACAAAATATTTTAATGTCTAATATCTCAAAGGTGAGGAGAATGCATATGATTACGTTACGTCCCACAACGTTTACATCTTCGACTTTTGGGTATCTCGAGAACATTGTGGCAGGTGAAGAATTCAGGGTTCGAAAGTACACGAGACAGACAAGCATTGTGTAACAGTCAAGGTAAAGCATCTTGTATGATTTCTTCTTCTTCTCCACCGACTTCTTTTTCGCTGGCTTCTTATCTTCCTTCGAGGCCATTGAAATCGTAGATTTTTCTTCGTAGAGAGAGAAGAGATGAGAAAATAGTATTGGTTTAGAGTGAGAGAAAGTGACAATTCGGATTCAAGAGAGAGAATAGTTATGTGCGTTTGTGTTTCGGTGGGAATGAGAGAGAGATGAGTGTTGAAGGGGGTTCGAGTTTAAGAGATTTGATGGGGTATATAACCACTTTCCAAAACAATTTCACCCTCCAAAAATTAAAAGTCTTCATTAATTTTTATTAATTTCCAACATATCCGGCTCTTTAATTGGAGAGAGAAATTAAGTCTATCTTTATACATAAATTCGGCCATATAGAGAGTTGTGACACTGTGATTTATTCTTGATGTCTTAATGAAGATATTAAACAAGACCAGTGATGCTTTGAAACTCGAGATAAAACCGTTTAATTACTCGAAGCTTCAAGATGGTAATTACCTAAATCTTGAAGTGAATACATATATTCTTGTAATAATTTATGAGATTTTATTTTTCAGTGGGAAATGACTAAATGAAGTTTCTCTGATAAGACGGTTGGTGTATTAATAATGTTTCGTTGAATTATGTGATTCACATATACGAAATTTGTGTTGAAACAATGCCTAAACATTAGTATCACACCATGGTTTTTATGAGAGTGTGAGCGAATCGAATAAAATATTCTTTGAATAAAACATGTGACCTGTAGAGACATCTGACTTTATGTTTTTTCTCTTTCACAAATAACAAAGAAGTTGGTGAAATAATAACTCAGGGGTAAAACGGTAATTTTACATTTCTCTGAGTGAATGATACACACAAATGATAATATCATAAAATAATCTGTGGATTGTGTGAGGAATTATTTCATCACAAAAAACGGAAAATAAACGTAGATGAACTTAGAGAGTTTCAATTTTAGTCCTTTAGTAGAATCGACTAATATTAAGAATTAAAAGCCGGAAAAAGTTTGTGAATTTTGTGTTCGGACTTTATTCGAAAAATTTGTTCATGTGAGTCCATAAGATCTCAATGATAGACTCTCGAACGAGATTTATTGAACTAGAACGATTGATTTTCTCATTTAATGTGAATTGTGATTTACAATAAGAAAATTATTTTCTAAGTAATTAAATAATGACTGGTTATTTTTTATTACATTTTTTTAATGAATCATAGTATGTTATAATATTATTAATAATGTAATTTGATGATTCAAATAAATAAAAATGCAAACAAATATTTTCTTGTTTCGTATTTGTTTGCATAGTATGAAAGGAATTAATCACATGTCATTAAATCAAATCAATGAGATGTTCTAAATGAATTAAATACTATTTTATAAATAAACCAAATAAATTTGGAGAAAATTAAATAATGATACGTAGCCATAATAAGAATTAGGACTGAGAAATTATTTTAAAACTCATTAAAAAGATTATTAAGCTTAAATTTGACTAAATGGTCAAAATTGGTTTTGACTTAACTGAAACTCAATCTCTCATATATAAAAAGTGATTTTGTGAGACAAAACCCTAACCCTTATCACTGAAAACACTCGGCCACTTTTCCCCTTCCCTTAGAGAAAGAGATGAAGAAGACGTTTCTTGATTCTTGATCTTGATCTTTGACTGTTCCCCCTCTCCCATTGTTCATTCAAAGAGCCCACCCTCTTAATCTCCCAAAAACCCGAGAGAGTTATCCCCAAATCTTCTTGTGGTGTTTGTGTGAGATTTTAATTATAGGTTCAGCCAAGAATTGAAGAAAAATAGTCAAGACTTGAGGAAGCTCAATCCGGCTAAGGGAGAGGCTCAATCCGGCGACGCACCTAGGCCCAAACCGACATGCCCAACGAGTCTTATTCTGGCGACCTTCCAGGTGCATTTCGGCAAGGAATTGAAGGCACAATGCATGCTCTTTTGACCTGCAAGGGGCAGGCGCAAGGCATCCCATTACAGCAGACTCTTCACAGGCTCATCCAGTGGGACTTGGCGAGCGACAGTGCAATCAGGCGAGCGACGAGCTGTGGAACGAGGCTGTGGCAGGTGGGAAGGTCTTTCCTCCAATGAGTCACAAATGCAAGTATAGACTCATTACAGTGACTCAAAGGCTCGCATGCAGATTCACTTCCCCGAGGCGTAGGCACGCATTCACACAAGGCTAAGGCTCATCCGGCGAGTGCATTCCGGGGTGGACTTAGCGTGGAATTCTAGCGAAATCTAGCAACGCACGAGGTTTTTTACAACCTCATATATAAGTCTCATATAACGAATTGGATCTGCAACAATAAATTTTTTATAGGTTTGTAGTGTGAATATTTAATTTTTTAAAAATAGTTTATTGACATGTTAGTAATTTTTAATGCCTTGGTAAATTTGAATATGAATAAAATGTGTTTTAACATATTAGGTTCAATTGTGTGTTTTCTCCATACATAGATATATCAAGAAATTTATTTCGTTAACCGTTAACTAATTTCCAACAAGACATTAGTATCACCCCATGCTTTGTTATAATGTGAGCAAATAAATCGGGATTGGTATTTATCGAATAAAACATTCCTTGAATAAAAAATGTGACATGTAGAGGCATATCATTTTATGTTTTTCTCCTTCACAAATAACAAATGAGTTGGTGAAATAATAACTCAAGGGTAAAATGGCAGTTTTACATTACTCTAAGTTAATGACACACACAAAGGGTAATATCCTAAAATACACCGTGGATCGTGTGAAGAATAGTTTCATCACATCAAACGGAAATATAAACGCATGTGAACTTAGAGATGTTCAATATTGGTCCTATAATGGATTCGACCAATATTAAGAATTAAAAGTCAGGAAAAGTTTGTGAAATTTTGTGCCGAACTTTATTCCAAAGTTTCGTTCACGTGGGTCCATGAGGTCTCAATGATAGATTTTCAGATAAGATTTTAGTGAACAAAGCAAAGTTGATTTTCTCATTCTATGATGATTATTTCATTCGTAATTAAATAAATAATTAGTTATTTTTAATTACATTTATTTAATAAGTCAAATTTTATAATTTTATTGATAAGAATACAAGTTTTAGATTTATATAAATAAAATATTAAAAGAAATAATATCTCGTTTCATACTTATTTGCATATATAGTATGACGAGGATTGATGACTTATCACTAAATCGATGAGATGTTGTAATTTAACTAAATATTATTTATAAATAAATCAAATAGATTTGAAGTGGAATTATGACAATGTTGGCCGACCATTGATGTTGATTTATGGGCTGGAAAATTGTTTAAACTCGTTAAAAAGGATTAACAGGCTTAAGTTAGCTTAATGGGCTTAACTTGACCTAGGCCCGTTATTGCTTGAATATGTAGACATGAACTTCACTATCAAACCCTAATACCGCATTTGGCCAAATACCCTAATGAGAGAGAGTCTCCCTTGGCGAAAAATTCTAGAGAGAGAGAGAAGTTCTTCAAACCCTAGCCTTTGGTCCTTCCTTGGCCAAGCCCTAGGTTGAAGAAAATGTTGGAATCGATCTAGAATTTAACAATTAATTATCAGATAATATATAGTGGAATATAAAAAATTGTTTTAATAATGTGTAAAACGATTTTAGTACCTTGACAAAGTGCATGAACATGTTTATATTTAAAACACATAATAAATATGAAAAGAACTTAATACAATTTCTTGTTTCCTTATCTTTGAGACCCTTCTTGGATGAAGATCATTATCCTGGCCTCGCTCTTTCTCGTCTTTGGATCATCGAGCAACCACAAGAGTTTATATCACAAGAGTCTTCGAGTGTTTATAGAGTTTAGTGAGTGGGAATTATTAAACACTATGAATCAATTACGAGTCTTGAATCAACAGTTAATACTCTAGATCAAGTGAGGATCTAGGTGCCAAAATAAAAGAGATATTTAGAGAGAGAGGGGAGATATTGGTCGGCCAAAATAGAGAGAGCAAGTGAAATAAACTTATTTTCAATCTGAAGATGAGGCTCTATATATAGGAGAAGGAAATACAAGAAAATGTACCATTTTCCTATTGTGTATTCATGACACAATATTTGATTTCATCTTCTCTTTCTCTATGCGATGGTCGGTCATAGTATGTGCATAAGTGAGGGAAATTTGTTTGCTCACTTACCACATTTGTCTCCTTGTTTCCTTTATGGCAATTATCATCATAATTCTAGGCAAAGGAACTTCTAGATATAATTTATGTCCCACACTCCTTTAATATTTTTGAATAAGTTAAAAAATAATGTATTGACAAAGAGTTAACAAGTCACAACATTTCGTCTAAAAGAATCGTTTATTCTATTTGGTCACCAGCTGGTACATTTATTCACAATTCAAGTAATAAAACATGAGGTGATATACATTGCATTTCAGCAATGTTGTACATGAATTCCATATCTATGAGAACTTCACAAAGAATACTCATATCAACTTCAAAACCCAATACATTGAAGTTTTGAAATGACATATCTCATTTCACGATTAAGGTAAGTGCGATATAATTCATACATAGTGACCTTGAGACGGAAGAGGTTAACTGATTTGTTCTTACATTTTCTCTAATGGTGCACTGGTGAATTCAGTATCTTCGAAAGATATACAGGAAGAACTATAGAGTTCTCAACTCTCTATGTCTTGTAACCAGACATCATAGCTTCTTCCTATAATAATACTAGGATCAATAGTCCGTTGATATTTAGGTTGTGAATATATCGTTTTGACGAAATCACGAGGAGTTTGTTCACGCATATCTACATTTGTTTCTTCATAAGTTGTTAGGTTTGATTAAGGCCTATAAGACTATTGAATATCATAAATCTTCAATCAAACGAAAAAAGGAATGAATGAAACATTCAGCTTTAATTAATTTAACCACCACGTTACAATAAAGACTCGTGAGAGATTTATATTACATAGATATGAAAATAAATAATCTTATTATGGGCATCTCTGCACACAAACTCCCACTTGACTCAAAGACGATGAAAATAGTCTTTCATGCCAGGTTGTCCACCGTTGAGATTTTGTTTACCTCCACGTCTCTGTGTTGCATGATCTCTCTAAACAAATGATATTTCCTCTAAATATACTTAGAGCACTCATGTTTTCTAGATTCCTTCGAGTTAGCAACAGCCCTACTATTATCACAATAAAGTGTCATGGACTCGTGTATATTTGGAACGACTTCCAAATACTTAAGAAATTTTCTAAATCATATAGCCTCTTTGGATGCTTCACAAGCAGCCACGTGATATGCTTCCATGGTGGAGTCAGCAATGAAAGATTTCTTGATACTCCTCCCAACTATAGATCCACTATTCAGGATGAACACAGATCTTGAAGTGTATTTCCTAGTATCCATATCCGCCTGAAAGTCGAAATCGGTATACTCCGTCATAGTATGGTCAGTACTTGAAAATGTAAGCATCAAGTTCCTAGTTCTATGAAGATACTTAAGAACATGCTTAACAGAAATCCAGTGCTCGGGTCTCGTATTTTATTGGAAACGGCTAACTATGCTAACGGCAAAACATATATACGGTCTAGTGCAAAAAATTGCATACATGAGACTTCTTACGGCCACAACATAGACAATATTCCATGTCTTCTATCTCTTGTGTAGTCTTGGGAGACTGTTCCTTAGAGAGTGAGACTTGGTGTCTAAAGGGGGTTTGGCTCTTCTTTGAGTCCAGCATAGCAAAGCGATCCATCACCTTATCTATATAAGATGTTTTGGAGAACGAAAGGGTTTGGTTCTTTTGATCTCAAAAGATCTGAATCCTAAGAATGTACGCAGCTTCTCTAGATCCTTCATACCAAACTCCTTTGCTAACCACATTTTAACTACTGATAATTTACCCACGTCATTAACAATGAGTAATATATCATCGACATACAATACCAAAAACACAACGTTGCCCTCGTGTATTAATTTGTAAACAAAAGTTTCATCTATTGATTGTTCAAAACTGAAGCTTTTCTACAGTTTCATTGAATCTAATATTGCATGAACTAGATGCTTTCTTTAATCCATAAATTGACTTAAGCAACTTGCAAACTTTGGTCTCTTGATAATATTTCACGAACTTTGTTGTTGAGTCATGAAAATGAGCTCATAAAGATTGCCATTCAGAGCGGCGTATATGGATAGGCATATACGAATGGATTAAAGCATTGCGACAGGCGAGAAGGTTTCTTCATAATCGATACCTTCCTTTTGGGTGTAACCCTCAGCCACTAGGCGTGCTTTGAACGTCTCAACGTTCCCATCCGGACTCATTTTCTTCTTATAGATACACTTACACCCTACGGGTTAACCCCTTCAAGTAGGTCTACAAGTTTTTTGACTTTGTTGACGTATATCGAATGCATGTAAAATTTCATGGCGTCAAGCCAAAGGTTTGATTCAGAACTAGCCATTACATGGTTATAGGTAACATGTGTTGGAATTTAGTTAACAATTAACCTAATTAATTATGAAACATATCTACATTTGGCGAAAAATTCCATAATTCAATTTAACATGTTAAAATGTTTTAAAACATATTTATTAACCATGTCATTAAATCTAATCTAACATGTCAATAAATTTCTAAACATATTTAAACATGTAAACGAATGATCAAAAAATTCTAACAATCCTACAATGATTATTATATTCATATCCAATTTGTTTTTAGAAGACTTACAATGGGTTCGGGTCTGCAAGAATCAGCCTCGGGGTGTGCGTCCAAGTCCACGGCCGAAACTCTTTCCCACGCGCGTTTAGGATGTCATGAAATTCGTCCTCGCTTCGTTGCTCCAAAAAGTGGCCGGCCCTGTGGATTAATTATCACTCAAACAACCACAAGATGAATCAATGATAATTCTCTAGGAGTTTTAAAAAGATCAATAGGGTGGGCTCTTTGTGGGAAGAAGAGAAGAAGGAAAAACTCAAAGCAAAAAAGAAGGGTTGTCGGGGAACAAATTCCCTCTCTCTCTTTCTATATAGAATTCGGCCAAAACCTCTCAAGCATAAGGGCCGGGAGGGGGGGGGGGGGGGGAGATTTGGCATAGTCCTGGTCGAAAATATGGCTAAGATTTTCAAAATGAGAGCCTCTAGAGAGAATGGGCTTAAGTTAGGTCAAAATCCAATTAAGAGCCATAGTCAAACTTATGCCAAAAACTCTTTTTAATGAGCTTAAACAATTTTTCCAGCCTATTAAACCCTTATTATGGCTGGCCAGATTGTCTTCACTATCTCCCAAATTTTTTTGATTTATTTCTAAAATAATATTCAATTAATTTAGAACATCTCGTATATTTAATGGAAAATCATTAATTATTTTCATACTCTTAAATGTAGTACGAAACGAGAAAATATTTATTTTCATCTTTTATTTATTTAAATCATCAAATCATATTATTATCAATATAATTCATCAAATCATATTTTCATCTATGTGTGTATCATTAACTCAAAGGAATGTAAAATTATCGTTTTACCCCTTAGTTATTATTTCACCAAGTCCTCTCTTATTTCAAAAATTCATTATTCGATGAATACCAGACTTGGTTTATTCGCTCACACTCTCATAACAGAGCATGGTGTGATATTAATGCTTTAGCATTGTTTCAACACAAATTCTATATCTGTGAATCACATATTTCAACGAAATAGTATTATGACACCAATCGTCGGGTTAATGAAACTTCACTGAGCCATTGGCCATTAACAAATCAAATTTCATAAAGGGTTACAAGAAGATATGTATTCAATTCAGGATTTAGGTAATTATCAAAATACTCCTCGTATGTGAGTTTGAGGTTTTGAGTGATTAAACAGTGTTATCTCGAACTTCAAAACTTCATTGGTCTTGTTCAATATCTTCATTAAGATATCAAGAATGAATTACAGAGTCACAACTCTCCATATCACAAGATATTTTTGAGTTAAATATCGATTTTTCTTACACCGCTCTCCACTCAAAAATATCGATTTTAAGGTTATTTTTTCTAGTGCTCCACTCTAATTCTCTTTACTCGTGAAAATGCGTTTCCAAATGTACAAGAGTAGATGTGCCTTATTCCAAAAACTAAGTGGGAGGGTTGAACTTATTGTTTGCTACCCACGATCCCCTCATTCAAAACACTAAGTGGGACGGTTGTACTTATTGTTTACAATCCACGATCCCCAACACTAATTTTAAGTGCATATGTCGTCAAACTAAGAGTCACCCTTGTGACCATCTTTTTAATGAGAGTACTCAAAGACGCATTGATCTTAACACTGATTTTAAATCTACGTTCAAAAGTGAAACAATGAGACAAGGCCTCCCCTCGGCGGATTGTTTTCAAAGTAGATCTTGTTGAACTAAGTGGTTGGTTAGGAACTTAGAGTCAATCTCTAGTAATCCTCCCTCGAGGCCCTGCAAAAAGATTTGAGTGATCAATTTTTTTTATAAAGTGGCTAGTCAAAGCATTGATGTATTGACATCATAACTATGCATTAATGATGTGTCATTTACTTATGAAAGACGACTCTTTGCGGCCTTCCCTCAAACGAGTAAATTGTCAATTTTGTTTATAATACCTTTGGATTTTTCTTGTCTAAACTTAAAATTAAAGTCCTAATTAAAAGACTAATCATAAATTGTTTCAAGAATCAGCAATTCGTCTCTAAACACTTTCTCAATAATTCTTTCCTCGAAAAAACTACGTAAATTAGAAACGTAACCTAGATATCGTCCTTACCGTGGACAAGCAGAAATGGGTACTCACCACCTCATGTCCTCTTGAACGAATTATGATTCAACTCCAGAGGACAAGGACGCCCTCACAGCCTATCCGATGAACAATGTGTTGTTGCAACACCATCGTAATTTTGAGTCAGCCCGTGATATGCTCTCCAATCTCCAAGATATGTGTGGAAGGCAAGGACGTCAGGCTAGACAACAAGCGGTTCGACAGTTTATGAACTGTCATATGAAAGCAGGGACTCCCATTAGAGAACATATGATGCCATAAGTTATCTAAATGAGATGGAAATCTTTGAATCAGAGATTGATGGAGATACCAAGATAGATATAATCTTGGAAAATGTCCCTGAATCTTTTGATACTTTCAAGATGAACCACCGCATGAATAAGCTAGGGTTCACTATTACCGAGATAATGAAGGAGCTTCACACCACTGAGGGACTCTTAAAGAAAAAGAGGCTACTGGAGAGGCTCATGCTACTGAGCACAGAGCCTCCACCACTGGATCTAAGAAGGGATCTCATAGAGCAGACAAGAAGAACCCTAGAAAGGTTCAGAAAAAGAAGATGCCCCGGACTGCCAAGGTGGACAAGTCTAAGGACAACTATCACCATTGCAATGAGCCCGAACATTGGCGTAGGAATTGTCCTACCAACCTCAAGGCTAAAGAGAAATGTATTGTACTTATTACCGAAGCTCGTTTAGTAGCTGATAATGTATCATTGTGGATTATTGACTCCGCTGCTACTTGTTGTCGCCGTATTTTTATGCGGCAACTCGAAGATATGCCTCCCCCATCGTGGACCCTCCAAAGAGGTTCCAGACACGTCCTGGCACGCGGGCAGCCTTTGGCTAGCGTACAAGTCCCTACAAGCCCCGTGGTAGGCCGATAGGCCCTTGCCTAACCTGTGTCCAGCATGCAAGCTAACAGTCCGGCCGGCAACTCAGGCCGGCCGCCGAAGTCTAGTTCGGCCGACGACCCAATCCAGCCGGCAAAGTCTAGTCCTATTGAAATATATTTAACAAAGTAAACAATTTAATTATATTACACTTCCTATGCGGCGGAAAAATATAATTAGATCTATATATATTAAAACTATTTTTAATAAATAACAACCTAAGCATTAAAATTTATTGACATGTTAATAAACAATATATTAAAACATGTTGAGCAACAATTGAACACACTATTAACCAATATAAACAATTTATATATTTGAAGGACATCCAATTCGTTGAGAAATACTTACAATAGAGATTGTAAACAATCCTGACGTTGCTCGCTATCACCGGAAGGCCACACCAAGTCAAACCGTGGAAGGAGGCTCGCCGGATTTCCCTAGGCACACGCTGACTGGTAAGAGGGAACAAGGTCGCCGGACAGGGCCTTCGCCGGACTGGAGGCACACGGGAGGATCCGTCCGGCCGAGGATGGATGGGAGCTTTTGGGACTTCAAAACCGATTCTAAAAATCACAACTTTCAGAATTAAAACATCAAACACAACAATCAAGAGTCAATGATAATACTCGAGGGATTTTTATGAGATTGAGAGGGTGGGCTCTTCTGTGAACTCTCGGGAATAACACACAAAAGGAAGAAATTTTTTTTTCTCTTTTGTTCTCTCTAGGAGTTTCAACTGAGTGTCACAAGGGGAGAGGGAGAGAGCTCTTGGCCGAATAAATTGGTGTTAGGGGTTAAGTGATTAGGGTTTCTTAAGCCTATTTATAAACAGGCCAAATGGGCTTAAGGTGGGTCATATCCATGACCCAATCACTTATAAAATTCAGCCAAACCTCTTCTCCATACTCGACCATATTCATTTATTTTATTCCCGAATTCTTTTGATTTATTTCTAAATTCAATTAATTTAGAAATCTCATTTTATTGATGACATTTCATTAAAATAATTTCATACTTTCCAAATAATTATGAATTGGGAAATTATTCATTCTCTTCTTATATTTATTTGAATCTCTCAAGTGTATTATTATCAATATAATAATACTCTATGATTCAATAAATAAACGTGACAATAAATAACTTGTTATTTATAAAGTTACTTAGAAAAATAACTTTCCCGTATAAATCACAATTTTATATTCAATGAGAAATTCAATGATTCTCGTTCATTTAATCTCTTCCAAGTGTCTATCATTGTGACCTTATGTACCCATACAAACGAAACGTTAGAATAAAGATCGGACACAAAAGTTCACAAACCTTTTCTGTCTTTTAATTGTTAATATTAGTCGATTCCAATAAAGGACTAAAACTGAGACTCTCTCTGTTCATATGCGTATATTTTCTGTTTGATGTGACAAAACAATTCTTCACACGATCCACGGAGTACTTTACGCTATTACCCTTCATGTGTATCATTAACTAAGAGGAATGTAAAATTACAGTTTTACCCCTTGAGTTATTATTTCACTAACTCATTTGTTATTTATGAATGAGAAAAACATAGATTGAGATGTCTTTACCTGTCACATGTTTTAATAAAAGAATGTTCTTATTCGATGAATACCTGGCCAAGTTTATTCATTCACACTCTCATAACAAAGAATAGTGTGATACTAATGCATTTGCATTGTTTCAACATGAATTCCATATATGTGAATATATAACCCAATATCACATCCTTATGACACCAACTGTCAGGTCAGATGAAACTAAAATTAGTCATTTCCCATTGACAAATCAAATGTCATAAAGTGTAATATCAATTATATATTCACTTCAGGATTAAGGTAAGTATCAAAGTACCCCTCGTATGTTATCTTGAAGCTTCGAGTGGTTAAACAGTTTTATCTCGAGCTTCTAAGTATCACAGGTCTTGTTCAATATCTTCTATAAGATATCAAGGATAAATCATAGAGTCACAACTCTCTATATCACAAGATAAGAAATCATGATTCATTTAAACAATCATAACTTAGATTCGACTGCTCTATCGATCTTAAGATAGCGAACAAATGATTAAACTAGTCACATGGGGCTATCTTGTCAAGTATATACTTAGCACCCTTTTCGTTGATGACAGTTTCATAGCGTAGCATTCATATCTAACCACAAACATAATAAAGAATGAATATTTATTTATATTAATGTTTCGGCGAAATTAAATACAAATGTATTTCAATATCTAATATCTCCTTTGTGAGCACCAATCCCGACAAGTCCGGCCGGCGACTCTTGTCCGGACGGAGATCCACTTCCTAGCCGGCCAGTCCTCTCTCAACTGGCCAGGCCTCTCCCAGCCGGTCAGGCCTTTTCTGACTGGTCGGCCGGCGACCGGCCGACGAACCTTGTTTGGCCGGATACCCAGTCTAGCCGGCGAGTCTCTCCCTAGCCAACCAAGCCTCTCCCAGCCGGCTAGGCCTCTCCTAGCCGGTCAGACTTCTTTTTAGCCGACAAGGCCTCTCCCAGCGGTCCAGGCCTCTCCCATACCGACCCTATGCTCTCCCAAGGGCTATAAATAACCCCACTAATCCCGAACTCAAGGTACACAAGTTTTCCCAGGAGAAAACTACTCTCTCTCTATCTATCTCTCTCTCTCTCTCTAAACACGAGAATTCTCTCTCGACGATAAGAATTCTCCCTAAAGATCCGAGACCCGAGACCCGAGCCCCAAAACGCCGGCGATTTAAACAGAGGACCCCCCCCCCCCTCTGTTTTTCGATCTTAGTTCACGTTTATTATTCTATTTTGGGTATTAGAAGAACTCGAAGACCCCAATACAGCTAAGAGACGATCTGGGACACCGGATCCAACATGTTAAGACCAAAGCGAGGGTCCCTCGCCCCGAACGGGGATCTGACCGCTGAGCTCTCTGAACATTGTCCAAATTTCAGTGACAACATTTTGGCACTAGAATGAGAGGACCTTTCAGCCTTGAAATTCCTAATCTCCTTTCATTTTTGTCTACTTCTCTGTCCGATCACATAAGATGAGTAACATCCCGGCAACTTCAGATCGTTCGAGCGACGAGCTCACGATACGAGTTTCGAAAACATCCCCAATGAGAGACCGGGCGACGGCCTATGGTGGAAGACTCCGAAATTTGTCCCTACGCCCTTTGTAATGCGAAGGCGGCTTGGGAGGGGAAACTAACCGCCATCTGGCAGAGTTTTTATCGCAACCCGGGGAAAACAAGAGACTGCTCATGAACCTCCTCGGATACGAGGAGGAAGATAGTTCAACCCCCGACTCGAGGCGGGACCCTCTCGAGGAGGACCTGAGGAGAAAATTGGACGCCCGACGGGCAATTATTGGGGCCACCGCCCTCGGCCATCCTCCTCCTAACATCATGGGCCAGGGCTCAATGCGCGGCAGGTCTCCTCCCAAGCATGACCAGTCGCGGGGACCGCCAACGGGCTTGAAGTGTTCACAATGATTCAGGGCCTCCAGAATCATATCATTGAGATCCAAGGGGCTGGCTCGGGGGGCTATTGGCCTTACAATGGCTTGGATGAGTCGTATTCGCCTTTCACGGTAGTTGTGCTCATGCAATTGCCGGGAAGGGAGTTCATATTCCCCACTATATCTCCATACTACGAACGGTCCGACCCCTATTTCCACATCCAACACTATGAAACTTGGATGATGATGCAAGGGCAGTCGGATGCGGTGCTCTGTCGAGCATTCAATCTAACCCTATTAGGGTTAGACTTCGAGTGGTTTCATAGCCTAAAATTGGGGAGATTGGCTCATTTCATGCCCTCCGAGAGGCTTTCCTTGCTCTCTTCGCCACGCTAGTGGTGCATAAAAAGTCCAAGTGCTATCTCTGGACGATTAGGCAAAAGAATGGCGAGAGCCTTCGATAATACTTGGCCCAATTACTGAAGAGTCTCACAAGGTCAAAGACTTTGGCGATCGAGATGCCATAGCCGCCATCACCGAGGGAGTAAAGCTAAAGAGGCCTTTCTCCGATGAGTTTGGGGGAGAAGCCCTCACCCCACTAAATTCATCTTCGGCCCAAATATTGACTCTTTACTGAGATGAACTCGGGTCGCCCACTCCGTTGAAAAGAGTTATGTCGTGCGGGACTAGAGAAAATTTTGTGAATACCACCGCGATCATGGACACATGACCTCTAACTTTTCCAAGCTAAAGAAGCAAATCGAGGCCATGGCGCAAAATGGAAGACTCAAAGAATTCATCACACACTCTCCCAAATTGAGTAACTTGGCAGGAATCTTGCCCGCATCTACACCCTCCAGTTCGATGACATAGGTGACGCACGCTCACCCTATAACCGACTACAGTTTCCCGGTTTCCATGAATCCATGAGACTCGGGGGGCTTGCGTAGGTCAACGACAAAGTCAATAATTGACAATGAAAAAGCGTCGCTCCAAAAGAAAAATCTGAGTTTGCCCCTCGAGGCGACTCGATGAAAATACGTTGTTCCAAAACAACGTCCGAGTTTGACTCTCACGGCCACTCGATGAAAAAACATCGCTTCAAAAGCGACATCCGAATTTGCTCCTCGAGGCGACTCGATGAAAATACTATGTTCTAAAACAATGTCCGAGTTTGCCTCTCAGGCCACTCGATGAAAAAACGTCGCTCCAAAAGCGACATCAGAGTTTGCCCCTCAAGGCGACTCGATGAAAATACGTTGTTCCAAAACAAAGTCCGGGTGGAACTCTATGAAAACACGTAACTCCAAAACCGACATCCGAGTTTTCCCCTCGAGGCGACTCGATGAAAAAATGTAGCTCCAAAAGCAACATCCGAGTTTGCCTCTCAAGGCGACTCGACAAATATACGTTGTTCCAAAACAACGTCCGAATTTGCCTCTCACGGCCACTCGATGAAAAAACGTCGCTCCAAAAGTGACATCCGAGTTTTCCCCTCGAGGCGACTCGATGAAAATATGTTGTTCTGAAACAACGTCTGAGTTTGCCTCTCAAGGCCACTCGATGAACAAACGTCGCCCGAAAAGAGACATCCGAGTTTGCCCCTCGAGGCAACTTGATGAAGATACGTTGTTCCGAAACAACGTCCGAGTTTGCCTCTCAAGGCCACTCCATGAACAAGCGACACCTGAGTTTCGTAAACATATGTAAACATATTGCGTTGAGGACGACTATGTAAACAATTGCATCGAGTTTTGTAATTCAATAGTCATTCATGTAATTCTGAAAGATCGAATAAAAAGTCTCATTATGTCATCATAACTTATTCCCTAAATTTACAAAGTTTAAAAAATACGTTTAGATCGAATTTCATGAAACTTGGGGGGTAGGGTGAACCGATAACAAAGTCGTCACCATCTTGCATTCGGGAAAATCATAAACCAAAAAACAGGCGAACAGATAATGAGGCATCACTACTTCGCATTCAGGAAAATCAAAGCCCATGAAATAAAACCACGAAGCGTTAGCCCCGTAAAAAATAGTAATAAGGCAACAACCTTGCATTTGGACGTCCATGGATTTGAGGAAAATTGATAAACCCCGGCTGGCGCACAGTTGGGCCAATGTCAAACTCAATCCTAAAACATAAAACGAATTCCCTTGAGATAGATGCGCGCAACGCTCCACGCGGAAAATGGTAAACCAACAGGTCATTGATCAAACACCTTACAAGGCAAATCGTAACCCGACGTGTCATCGGTCGAGCCAATTATCGGGATTCCTTCACCGTAGCGCATAGTTCTAAGCCAAAAGACCATTGAACAAGGCTCACAGATAACACGTCACTCCTATACGACGTCCGAGTCAGCCTCTAACGGTAACTTGATGGAAATACGTCACTCCAAACCGAAGTCAGCCCCTAACGAAAACTCGATGAAAATACTTCGCTCCAAAAGGATGTCTGAGTCAGCCCCTAACAGAAACTCGACAAAAATATGTCGCTCCTAAAGGACGTCTGAGTTAGCTCCTAATTGTGACTCGATGAAAATACGTCGCTCCTAAACGACGTTCGAGTTAGCCCCTAATGGCAACTCGATGAAAATACGTCGCGCCTAAACTGCGTCCGAGTTAGCCCCTAACGACAAGTCGATGGAAATATGTTGCTCCAAAACGACGTCCGAGTCAGGCCTTAACGACAACTCGACGAAAATACGTCGCCCCTAAACAACGTCCGAGGTAGCTCCTAACGGCGACTCGATGAAAATATGTCGCTCCTAATTGACGTCCAAGTTAGCCCTTAATGACAACTCGATGAAAATACGTCGCTCTTAAACGACCTCCGAGTTAGCCCCTAACGGCAACTCGATGAAAATACATCGCTCCTAAACGACGTCCGAGCTAGCCTCTCATGGGCACTCGATGAAAATACGTGGCTCCTAAACGACGTACAAGTTAGCCCCTAATGGCAACTCGATGAAAATACGTCGCTCCTAAACAGCGTCCGAGTTAGCTCTTATCGGTAACTCGATGAAAATACGTCGCTCCTAAACGAAGTCCAAAATAGCGCCTAACGGAAACTCATTGAAAATACGTCTCTCTTAAACGGCGTGCTAGTTAGTTGCTAACGGCAACTTGATGAAAATATGTCGCTCCTAAACGACGTCCGAGTTAGCCCCTAACGGCAACTCGACTAAAATACGTCGCTCCTAAACGATGTCCAAGTTAGCTCCAAACGGCAGCTCGATGAAAATACGTCGCTCCTAAACGACGTCCGAGCCAGCCACCCACGACAACTCAATGAAAATACGTCGCTCCGTAAGCGACACCCGAGTTTGTCCTTCGAGGCGACTCTATGAAAACCGAAACAACATTCGAGTTTGCCTCTAACGGCCACTCGATGAAAAAAATTCTCTTTAAAATCAACATTCGAGTTTTCCTCCGATCTGACTCGGTGAAAATACGTCATTCCCAAACAACTTCCAAGTTTGGCTATCTCAGCCACTCGACAAAAAAACGTAGTTACGAAACTGATCGGGGGACTGCCACGCAAGCCACAAGAAGTCGTGGGGGACCTTTGACTAATAAAGTCGCAACATGCCACTCCTTCATAGGTCACCTCGCTGAACTTGGGGACCGCTACATCCCTCTAAAGACATTTTGACCCTACGATGACGCTCGTTCGGAGATACTAAGTGGTCTAGCTCGAATGACAGTAGGAGGTTCTTATTATGAGTGCATTCTTGATCGCATGTTTCGACATTGAACACGGGGGGCTAATGTGTTGGCATTTATGCCCACAAAGGAGATTTTTGATATTAAATACTTTTGTATTTGTTTTGCTTTGAAATTAAATAAAGATTGAATATCCATTCTTATTTACGATTGTGTTTACGCATTTATGTCTACGCTCTGAAACTGTCATCAACGAAAGAAGTGCTAAGTACAGACTTGACAAGATACCTTCTTATGACTAGTTTAAATAATAGTTCACAATCTAAAGATCGATTGGGCAATCGATTCCTAGTAATGATTGTTAGAATGAATTAAACGATATCTTATCTTGTGATATGGAGAGTTGTGACTCTATAATTCATTCTTGATATCCTAATGAAGATATTGAACAAGACCAGTGAAGTTTTGAAGTTCGACATAAAACCGTTTAATCACTCGAAACATCAAACTCACATACGAGGGGTATTTTAGTAATTACCTAAATCCTGAAGTGAGTACATGTATTCTTGTAACACTTTATGACATTTGGTTTGTCAATGGGCAATGGCTAAATGAAGTTTCATTGACCCGACGATTGGTGTCATAATATTGTTTCGTTGAAACATGTGATTCACAGATATGGAATTTGTCTTGAAACAATGCTAAGGCATTAGTATCACACCATGCTCTGTTATAAGAGTGTGAGCGAATAAACCAGGCCTGGTATTCATCGAATAAAGAATTCTTTGAAATAAAACATGTGACATGTTGAGACATTTCACTTTATGTTTTTCTCGTTCACAAATAACAGAGGACTTTGTGAAATAATAACTCAGGGGTAAACGGTAATTTTACATTCCTCTGAGTTAATGATACACACAAACGGTAATATCGAAAAATACACCGTAGACCGTGTGAAGAATAGTTTTGTCACATCAAACGGAAATATAAACGCATATGAACTTAGAGATGTTCAATATTGGTCCTTTAGTGGAATCGACTAATATGAAGAATTAAAAACCGGAAAAAGTTTGTGAACTTTTGTGTCCGAGCTTTATTCTAAAGTTTCGTTCATGTGGGTCCATAAGGTCTCAATGATAGACTCTCGGACGAGATTTTGGTGAACAAGAAATGATTGATTTTCTCATTCAACGTAAATTGTGATTTACGCTAAGAAAATTATTTTTTGAGTAATTAAATAAATAACTGGTTATTTATTATTACATTTATTCCACGAATCATATTATGTTATTATATTGATAATAATATAATTTGATGATTCAAATAAATAAAAGATGAAAATAAATATTTTCTCGTTTCGTACTACATTGATTAGTATGAAAATAATTAATGACTTGTCATTAAATAAATGAGATGTTCTTAATTAATTAAATATTATTTTAGAAATAAATCAAATAAATTTGGGAGATAATTAGAACAATATGGCCGACCATAATAGGTGTTTTATGGGCTAGAAAAATTGTTTAAACTCATTAAAAGGAGTCTTGGGCTTAAGTTTGACTAATGGGTCTTAACTGGATTTTGACCTAACTTAAGCCCATTCTCTCTGATATAAAAGGAGGCTTTCTCTTTAGTAACCCTAGCCTAATTTCGACCAACACTCAGCCAAACCTCTTCCCCCTTGTGCTTGAGAGGTTTTGGCCGAAATTAAGAGAGAAAGAGAGAGATGAAAAATGTTTCCCGTCAGCCCTTCCTTTTATTTGAGTTTCCCCTTCTTCCCTTGTTCCCACGAAAGAGAACACCCTCTTTGTCTCCTAAAATCCCTTGAGTATTATCATTGACTCAACTTGTGGTTGTTTGAGTGATTTTTCTCTCCCCAGGGCCGGCCACTTTTGGAGGAACGAAGGCACGACGGATTTGAGGATCTCCTTGACGCGCGTGGTGTAGAGGATCGGCCGATCACCTAGACGTACACCGAGACGTGCTCTCGCAGATCCAAACCATATGTAAGTGTCTCTTAAACGAATTGGATCTGAATGATATAGTATTGTAGAATGATTATATTTATTTAGATTGTTCGTTTGCATGCTTAAATGAATTTATTGATATGTTCATAAATTTTGTTGACATGCTAGTCTAGATTTAATGACATGGTTATGAATATGTTAAAAAAAACGTTTTTAATATGTTAAATTGAATTATGAATTTCCGTCATATGTAGATATGTTTCATAATTAATTAGATTAATTGTTAACTAAATTCCAACAAATGGTATCAGAGCCATAATTGTCATTAAATCGATTTTGAGTGTTGGCGTTTTTGTATGAATTGCATTTGTGAATGTATGTGTGTTATGTGAATGGATCCTTACTCTAATTGGCCCTAGGATTGTTTACGGGTTACGTCCGGTTTTTATTTTTATTTTATTTAAATTTGTAATTTGTTGTAAATTTAAATTTTATAATTTTGTAATCCGGGAGACAAGAAGAAGGAAGGCAGCCTCCGGGAATGGCCGCGCATTTTTGAAACGCGTGGGAGCTATCCTGGACGATTCTGAACACGCCTAAGGACCTGTGTATTGGACACAAGAGGGCTGTTTGGGTCGGCCAAAACCCTAGCGTGGCCGTGTGTCTTCGGACGCGCGCGAGCTAGCTAGGGTTAGGCCCGACGACCGAGATTCGGAAATCGTTTCCGAATAAATTTAAAATCTTGAATATTTGAATTTTCTTATATTAATTTTGAAATAATAAAAGTGAATTTAGTTATTTGAGTGGAAGATATTAATCTCTAAGTTTTAAAACTCGGAAATTCGACGACTCGACACAAGACTAGGAATAAAGTAGTTTATTTATTTTTCTTTTGTAAAGGGTTGTAATTTTAGAAATGGGCCATTAGATAAGTTAGATATTATGTTTTGTTTTATTTAATCTTATCTCATAATTCATCCACATGACATATTGGATAGAACGCCAACTCTATATGAATTGTTCATGCATCATTATAGTTTAATTTAAATAACTAGTTATGAAATTGAACATCGTCCACAAAAATATGATTTTTGCAAAAACTAAGTGGGAGGGTTATTTGTCGTTGAAATAACCCGAGGTCAACGAAGTCTGGAAATATGATTCTTGTATGGTTCAAACTAAATAGTGATGTGTCACGACTATGAAAGACGATCAATTGCGGTTTCCCCTAGGAAAAGTAATTGATCATTTTTGTTCATAATACCATGAATTATTTATCGCTTTCCTCACTAATATAGGATTGTACATGCATCATAATTCGAAACTGTAGCATACGCTAAATTTATTCATTTCATTTAATTTCAGCAATATCATGAATCCACTGGCATCTATACTGAGTTATAACAAACTCGAGGGTGAGAATTACGTTGATTGGAAACGTAACCTCGACATCGTACTGACGGTGGAAAAGCACAATTATGTTCTCACTACCCCGTGTCCTCCAGCTCCGAGTGCTGACTCAAGCCAGGAGGACAAGAACGCCTATGACACGTGGGTAAGGTCCGATGAGATTGCCAAGTGTTATATCTTGGGTTCCATGAGCAATGTGTTGCAACAATCTCACAAGGACATTGCCACGACATATGACATTCTCTACAATCTTCATGACATGTTTGGATGTCATGGGCGTTAGGCGAGGCAGCAGGCAATCCGAAATTTCATGAATTGTCGGATGAAGCCGGGAACGTCAGTCAGGGACCACATGCTAGTGATCATGGGTCACCTAAACGACATGGAGATTCTCGGATCGGAGATCAATGGACTCACCAAGGTCGACATGATCTTCGAGACTCTAACGGATTCTTTCGATAGCTTCCGTCAAAACTACTCCATGAACAAGCTCGATTATTCTGTAACCGAGCTGATGAAGGAGTTGCAGACTGCCGAGGGACTTCTCCCTAAGACCAAGAAGAAGACTGGTGAAGTCAATGTTGCTGAACATAGGGCTTCCAGTTCTGGATCGAAGAGAGTGATGAAGGGTCCCAAAAACGCCAACCGAACGGGATCCAAGACGCCTTACAAGAAGGCTGCGGACGTCAAGGGCAAGGGCATCGCAAAGGTGGACAAGTCTAAACACAAGTGCCACCATTGCGGAGAAGTCGGCCATTGGCGAAGGAACTGTCCTGCCTACCTCAAGACTGTCAAGGGGAAAGGTATGGCTTTCGTCACCCAAGCATGTTACACGACATATAAAGAATCCCCCTGGATTTTAGACTGCGGGGCTTCTGACCATATTGTGTGTAATCTGAATGGTTTCAGGAAAACCAGAAGCTTAGGTGAAGAAGAGTTCACGTTCAACTGGGGGAATGGAACGAAGGTCAGAGCCAGATCTGTCGGGACCATGCAGCTGATTTTTGGGAATAAGGCTTTATTATTGAATAACGTTTATTATGTTCCAGATTTTCGCAAGAACTTAATTTCTTTTGGTCGTTTAGAAGAACAACATTATGAGTTTAAAGTCCATAATGGTATTGAAATTTTTCTTAATGGTTGTTTTATTTCTAAAGCTCATCGAGTAGATTTTATTTATCATCTATATCCTAATGAGCCGACAATCTTGGACACTGAGGTGAATAGTGATTCACTCAGGAAGCGTAAGACATTTCGTAGTGATGAAACGGATGATACATATCTATGGCACTTACGTCTTGGACATATTGGCCTAGATAGGATTAAGAGGTTAACAAAGGATGGTCCTTTGAAATCTCTAAACGTGGGATCTATGCCCACGTGTGAATCCTGTCTTGAAGGCAAGATGACCAACAGACCTTTCTCTTCGAAAGGTCTAAGAGCCACACAAGTATTGGAACTCATACATAGTGATGTATGTGGTTCAATCAGTATTCAGGCAAGGGGAGGTTACAAATACTTTGTAACCTTCACTGATGACTACTCACGTTTTGGTCATGTTTTCTTAATGCGACACAAATCTGATACTTTTGAAATGTTCAAACAATATCGGGCCTTGGTTGAGAAGCAAAGAGAGAAACAAATCAAAACCCTTCGATCAGATCGAGGCGGAGAGTACTTGTCTGATGAGTTCGAGGATCTTCTTAAAGAAGAAGGCATTCATTCTCAGCTTACAGCACCTTGCACACCACAATAAAACGGTGTGTCAGAGAGAAGGAACCGAACGCTACTAGATATGGTGAGATCAATGATGAGTTACTCATCTCTTCCTGATTCGTTCTGGGGATATGCCGTAGAAACGGCAGCTCATATTCGGAACCAGGTTCCGTCAAAAACGGTTCCCGGCACTCCCTACAAGAGATGGTGAGGTAAGAAATCTGTTCTAAACCACATCAAGATCTGGGGTTGTCCAGCACACGTGCTGAGACAAAAGACTAGCAAGTTGGCTAGTCGTTCAGAATTATGCTTTTTCATAGGATATCCGAGAGAAACAAAAGGGTACACATTCTACAGTCCTACTGACAAGAAAACGTTCGTTAGCACGAACGCTAGGTTTCTTGAAGAGGATTACATAAAGAATACCGTACCGAGAAGCAACCTTGTGCTGAAGGAGATGTTGGGTGAAGTAGCTGGTACTTCACAAGATAGGACAAGTCCTACACCAACAATAGAAGAACCACATTCGGAACTTGAGCCTCCTACGATTCGTCGCAGTAGCAGGATTGTATGACAACCTGAGCGATTGATGTACATCGGAGAGGCCTTTGCTGCAGTCGCATACAAGGAGGAAGATGATCCAGTATCATTTTCCCAGGCGATGCAGAGTTCTGAAGCAAACCTATGGCAAGAGGCCATGAACGTTGAAATGCATTCGATGTATGTCAACGAAGTCTGGAAACTTGTAGATTTACATAAAGGCATCAAGCCTGTTGGGTGTAAATGGATCTACAAGAAGAAAAGAGGACCGGATGGAAATGTCGAGACATTTAAAGCACGACTTGTGGCGAAGGGGTTCACACAAAAGGAAAGTATCGACTATGAAGATACCTTCTCGCCCGTGGTGATACTAAAGTCTATTTGTACTCTTTTATCCATTGCTGCCGCCCTAGATTATGAAATCTGGCAGATGGATGTCAAGACTACATTTTTTAATGGAAATCTTGACGAGCGCATTTACATGGCTCCACCAGACGGGTTCATGGAGAAAGGCCAACAGGGCAAGGTTTGTGAGTTGCTAAAGTCCATTTATGGACTAAAGCAAGCATCTAGATCGTGGAATATTAGATTCGACGAGACTGTGAAAAGCTACGGCTTTGATCAGTCTTTAGATGAGCCATGTGTTTATAAGATGGTAAACGATGGCAAAGTGGTCTTCTTAATCCTTTATGTAGATGACATACTACTCATTGGGAATGATGTGGGAAAGTTATCAGAGGTTAAGATCTGGCTGTCAGAGCAGTTTGAGATGAAGGATCTTGGAGAAGCGGCTTACATTCTGAGGATTCAGATCTTTAGAGATTGGAAGAACCGAAAGTTAGCGCTTTCTCAAGCATCTTATATTGATAAGATCATGGATCGTTTCAGTATGCAGAACTCCAAGAAAGGACAGCTACCTTTCAGACATGGAGTGCATCTATCTAGTGAGCAGTCTCCCAAGACTCCTCAAGAGATAGAGGACATGAGACATATTCCCTACGCCTCAGCCGTAGGAAGTCTCATGTATGCAATGCTCTGCACTAGGCCAGATATTTGTTACGCAGTGGGCGTGGTGAGTAGATTTCAATCGAATCCTGGACCCGAGCACTGGGTTGCGGTCAAGCATATTCTCAAGTATCTCCGGAGAACGAGAAATTATATGCTTGCATACTTAGGTGATGACCTGAATATGACGGGGTATACCGATTCCGATTTTCAAGCGGATAAGGATTCCAGGAAATCCACATCAGGGTCTATGCTCACCCTGAATGGTGGATCTATGGTCTGGAGGAGTATAAAGCAAACTTGTGTTGCTGACTCGGCCATGGAAGCTGAGTATGTGGCAGCTTGCGAAGCTGCAAATGAGGCTGTGTGGCTGAGGAAATTCCTGATGTACTTGGAAGTAGTTTCATGTGCCAACGAGCCCATTACACTTTACTGTGATTACAGTGGAGCCGTTGCTAACTGTAAGGAACCTAGAAGTCACAAGCGCTCAAAACACATCGAGCGGAAATACCACCTGGTACGAGATATAGTTCATAGAGGGGACGCGACGGTTATGAAGATCTCAACGTTGGACAACCTTGCTGATCCCTTCACGAAGCCTTTAACCAGTAAGGTCTTCGAGGGACACCTAGAAGGATTAGGACGGAAAGATCATTCACATCTCCTTTGAGTCAAGTGGGAGTTTGTTGGCATTTATGCCCACAAAGGAGATTTTTGATATTAAATACTTTTGTATTTGTTTTGCTTTGAAATTAAATAAAGATTGAATATCCATTCTTATTTACGATTGTGTTTACGCATTTATGTCTACGCTCTGAAACTGTCATCAACGAAAGAAGTGCTAAGTACAGACTTGATAAGATACCTTCTTATGACTAGTTTAAATAATAGTTCACAATCTAAAGATCGATTGGGCAATCGATTCCTAGTAATGATTGTTAGAATGAATTAAACGATATCTTATCTTGTGATATGGAGAGTTGTGACTCTGTAATTCATTCTTGATATCTTAATGAAGATATTGAACAAGACCAGTGAAGTTTTGAAGTTCGAGATAAAACCGTTTAATCACTCGAAACATCAAACTCACATACGAGGGGAGTTTTAGTAATTACCTAAATCCTGAAGTGAGTACATGTATTCTTGTAACACTTTATGACATTTGGTTTGTCAATGGGCAATGGCTAAATGAAGTTTCATTGACCCGACGGTTGGTGTCATAATACTGTTTCGTTGAAACATGTGATTCACAGATATGGAATTTGTGTTGAAACAATGCTAAGGCATTAGTATCACACCATGCTCTGTTATGAGAGTGTGAGTGAATAAACCAAGTCTGGTATTCATCGAATAAAGAATTCTTTGAAATAAAACATGTGACATGTTGAGACATTTCACTTTATGTTTTTCTCGTTCACAAATAACAGAGGACTTGGTGAAATAATAACTCAGGAGTAAAACGGTAATTTTACATTCCTCTGAGTTAATGATACACACAAAGGGTAATATCGTAAATACCCCGTGGACCGTGTGAAGAATAGTTTTGTCACATCAAACGGAAATATAAACGCATATGAACTTAGAGATGTTCAATATTGGTCTTTTAGTAGAATCGACTAATATTAAGAATTAAAAACCGGAAAAAGTTTGTGAACTTTTGTGTCCGAGCTTTATTCTAAAGCTTCGTTCATGTGGGTCCATAGGTGTTTTATGGGCTAGAAAAATTGTTTAAACTCATTAAAAGGAGTCTTGGGCTTAAGTTTGACTAATGGGTCTTAACTGGATTTTGACCTAACTTAAGCCCATTCTCTCTGATATAGAAGGAGGCTTTCTCTTTAGTAACCCTAGCCTAATTTCGACCAACACTCAGCCAAACCTCTTCCCCCTTGTGCTTGAGAGGTTTTGGCCGAAATTAAGAGAGAAAGAGAGAGATGAAAAATGTTTCCCGTCAGCCCTTCCTTTTATTTGAGTTTCCCCTTCTTCCCTTGTTCCCACGAAAGAGCACACCCTCTTTGTCTCCTAAAATCCCTTGACTATTATCATTGACTCAACTTGTGGTTGTTTGAGTGATTTTTCTCTCCCCAGGGCCGGCCACTTTTGGAGGAACGAAGGCACGACGGATTTGAGGATCTCCTTGACGCGCGTGGTGTAGAGGATCGGCCGATCACTTGGACGTACACCGAGACTTGCTCTCGCAGATCCAAACCCTATGTAAGTGTCTCTTAAATGAATTGGATCTGAATGATATAGTATTATAGAATGATTATATTTATTTAGATTGTTCGTTTGCATGCTTAAATGAATTTATTGATATGTTCATAAATTTTGTTGACATGCTAGTCTAGATTTAATGACATGGTTATGAATATGTTAAAAAAACGTTTTTAATATGTTAAATTGAATTACGAATTTCCGCCATATGTTTCATAATTAATTAGGTTAATTGTTAACTAAATTCCAACATAATGTTGTCGCCGTATTTTTATGTGGCAACTCGAATACATAACTCCCCCATCTTCCTCTGATCGACCAAGACACGAAACCCATGCTAGGGTTACTCAGGCACGCCGTGGACCCTCCGAAGAGGTTCCGGACACGCGGCTAGTATTGGAATAGGTCTAGGGTGACGAAATATTTATCATTAACAAATTAATGGCGGAATATAAAAAAAAAATTTACTAGTAAAACAATTTTTACTAACCTAAACAAAGTGCATATACATGTTATAATTAAAACATTATTTAGAGAGCTTGAATACTAACATTTCTTGAACCTTGATTTCGATGGATCTTGAGAAAGGTTGATCTTCTCTTCTAGCTCGATTCCATCAAGCCTAAACATGAACTCGAGAAACCTAAGGTTTCTATTACCAGAGTCTATAGATGTTTAGAAAGATTTGTGTGTGGGCACAATTAAACACAATAGCTCAAGAACAAGTCTATGATCTAGAGAGGTAATTAAATCTAAGTCTAATTAGGACTTAGGTGCCAATATAAAAGAAGTATTTTCAAGGGAGAGAGAGAGAGAGAGGGGTCGGCGAAAATTGAGAGCACTAAAGCAAGAAAGCTTGTTTTCACATCTCTATGTGAGGCTCTATTTATTGGAGAAGGAAAATCGAGAAAGGGTAAATATTCTTTCCTATTATGCATCCATGACATAATATTTGATTTTCTCTCCACTTCCTCTATGTATATGGCTAACCATTCTATGACATATGTGATGGAAATTTGTTTCCTCACTTAGCACATTTGTTTCATTCTTAAAGAAATTTATTTTCTCTTTTCCTTTTGGGTAATTATCTTTATAATTAAACGCAAAAAAATTTCTAAAAATAAATTCATTCTCTCTATGATGCTCGGCCGAAATTCTACCTAGGGGAATATTCTAGATGCTTCCTTATTTATTTTAAGACAATTCTTAAAATATCCGTTGTAGAATTAATATTGCACAAGTAATGAAATTAATTTCATAATGCCTCAAACGACTTCTTGACTTTAGAAACTAATTTATATTTCCATCATATAAAAATATTCTAAATCTTATTTTGACATTCACATCTTTTTATGTCCATGTTGACAAAAGTACCATAGAGAGAAATAGTGACCTGAAATAGTGACCTAATGGATCCAAATCTTAGCTTCCAGTTTACCAATTCTACTCTAATGACTTGTAATAGTGACCTAATGGATCCAAATCAAAAAAGTTTGAGCTTCTATACTCGGACTAAAAAGTTCATAAACCTTTTTCGAGTACTAGCTTAATGTCAACTCCACTAAAGAGTTGACATTGAGTATCTCTAGGTTCAAATGAATTTATTTTCTACTTAAATTCAACTTAATTATAATGAGCGGATTAATTGAATATTATCTATGGTTACCCTTCATGAATTGTTGGGATTGGTGCACACAAAGGAGATATTAGACATTGAAATACTTTATGTATTTAAATTTTGCTGAAACATTAATATCAGTAAATGTTCATTCTTTTGAAGATTTTGTTTAGTTATGTTTAAAGCTATGCTCTGAAACTGTCTTCAACGAAAAGGGTGTTAAGTACAGACTTGACAAAATAACCCCTTGTGACAAGTTTAAAACATTTGTTCACAATCTAAAGATCGATAGAGTAATAGAATCTTAGTTATGATTGTCTGCATGAATCATGATATCTCATCTTGTGATATAGAGAGTTGTGACTCTATGAGTCATACTCAATATCTTGTAGAAGATATTGAACAAGACCTGTGACAGTTAGAAGCTCGAGACAAAACTGTTTACACACTCGAAGCTTCAAGTTCACAACTAATGGAGTATTATGATACTTACCTTAATCCTGAAGTGAATGTGTAATTGACATCACACTTTGTGACATGTGATTCGTCAATGGGTAATGACTAAGTTTTAGTTGCATCTGACCCGACTATTGGTGTCACAAGGATATGTTGTTAGGTTACATGATTCACAGATATGGAATTCATGTAACAACAATACAAATGCATTAGTATCACACTATGCTTTGTTATGAGAGTGTGAATGAACAAACCTGGCCAGGTATTCAATGAATGAGTTCATTCTTTGATTAAAACATGTGACATGTAAAGACATCTCACTTTATGTTTTTCTCATTCACAAATAACAAAGGAGTTAGTGAAACAATAACTCAAGGGGTAAAACAGTAATTTTACATTCCTCTTAGTTACTGATACACATGAAGGGTAATATCGTAATGTATTCCGTGGATAGTGTGAGAAATGGTTTTATCACATCAAACATAAAATATGCGCATACGAACAGAGAGAATGTCAATGTTGGTCCTTTAGTGGAATCGACCAACATTAAGAATTAAAAGACGGAAAATTATTGTGAAATTTTGTGTCCGATCTTTATTCTAAAGCTTCGTTCGTATGGGTCCATAAGGTCTCAATAAAAGACACTTGGAAGAGATCAAAAGAACAAGGATTGTTAATTGACTCATTGAATATAAATCATGATTTATATTGAGAAAATTATTTCTTTAAAGCAACATATTAAATAATTAGTTATTTAATGTTACCTTTATTTAATTGAAATGTAGAGTATTATTATAATGATATTAATACTCTAGTGATATTCAAATAGATAAAGAAAGAAATACATATAATTTCTCATTTCATACTCATTTAGAAAGTATGTAATTATTTTAATGAAATGTCATTAAATAAAATGAGATTTTAAATAAATTA
This sequence comes from Urtica urens, assembly GCA_958296335.1. Classification (NCBI taxonomy): domain Eukaryota; kingdom Viridiplantae; phylum Streptophyta; class Magnoliopsida; order Rosales; family Urticaceae; genus Urtica; species Urtica urens. The sequence continues at coordinate 38,083,846 of OY282520.1, forward strand.
TATTTAGAAATAAATTAATTAATTGGGAATAAATAAAATTGTATATGGCCGAATATGAGGAGGGTGTTTTGGCCGAAAATTAGAGTGACAAGGCTAAGGGTTTGACCAAGCTTAAGCCCGTTATGGAAAGTTTATAAAAAGGAAACTAAACCATAATCACTCTAACCCTAACCCTATTTTTTTCGGTAATTACTCTCCTCTCTCCCCTTGTGTGTGTCTCGGCCGAATTCGCAAAGAAAAGGAAAAGAGAAAAATTGTTTTTCCTTGTGTTCTTGAAAGCCCACCCTTTCCATCTCATCAAAACTCCTTGTGAATTATTGTTGATTCAATCTTATGGTGTTTGATAACATGTGTGATCTGGAAAATTGAATTTGAAAAACGTTTTTATATTTTTCTGGGATTTTTCCTCTCTCCCGAAGTGTTTTTGGTCGCCCAGGAACTCCAATCCGGCGAAGGCATTCCGTCCGGCGAGTTTTTCCCTGTCAGGCATTTCTCTCCAGTCCGGCGAGGCGTTCCAGTCCGGCGAGCATCCTAGTCCGGCGAGCATCCTAGTCCGGCGAGAGCTTCCCAGTCCGGCGGGTTTTCTCCAGTCCGGCGAGGTCTTCTCCAGTCCAGCAGTCCCAGGATCAGAGACCACGTCCGGCGAGTCCAATCCGGCGACCCCTGTGCGGTGAGCCCAATCCGGTGAGCTCCAACCGGCGAGTCCAGTCCGGCGTGTTCAGTCCGGCGAGTCCATTCCGGCGAGCTCCATTCCGACGATTTTTTTTGGGGATCCCGACGAGCTTGTTTTTCGACGTGGATTTGGCGAGGCCTTCCAATGATAGCGAGCAACGACGGGATAATTTATTATCCTAATTGTAAGTCTTTTTTCAACAAATTAAAATGCTAAATTAAATATATATGAATTGTTCATATAGGTTGTTAGTGGTTTAATTGTTGAATGTTTTATGATTTAATAAATTGGTTATTAAATTAATAAATTGATCTTAATACCATAGGTTGTTATTCATGTTAAAAATTGTTTTAACATGTATAGATCTATTATATAATTCCGCCATATATGATATGTTATATAATTGTTTTATTTAAATTATTGAATAAATTCCAACATGAATATCATCAACTAGATGGGATTTATAAAATTACCATTTTACCCTTGTTATTTACTCAACTACTTTGTTACTTGTGAATAAGTTAGAAATAATGTATTGACGAGGAGCTAACAAGACATATTGTTTTATCCAAATAAATTCGTTACTTAATTTTTAATACCGCGTGGTTCATTTATTCACAATCCAAGTAATAAAGCGTGAGGTGATATACATTGCATTTAAGTAATCTTGTACATGAATTCCATATCTATGAGAAGTTCACAAAGCTAGTTCATGACATCTTCATAACATAATATCTCACCAATTAATATAGTATAGATCACTTAATAGATCTAGAATTTGACTTTCTCAAATACGAATTTTAAAGCTATGAAATGACATGTCTCGTTTCAAGATTTAGGTTAACATTATGCATTTCATACATAGTGACCTTAGGACAGAAGAGGTTAAATGGTTTGTTCTTCTATTGTCTCTAAAGGTGCACTGGTCAATTCAGTCGCTTCAAAAGATACAGTGGAAGAACTATAAGACATTTGATCACGCAAATATACATCTGTCTCTTCATACATTGTTAGGTTTGATTAAGGACTATAAGACTATTGAATATCATAAATCTTTAATCAAACTAAAAGGGAATGAATGAACATTTCAACTTTTATTAATTTAATCAACAAATTATAATAAGGACTTTATAAAGATTTATATATTACATCAATATGTAAATAAACAATCTTCTTGTGAGCATCTCTGCCAACAAACTCCCACTTGACTCAAAGAAGATGAGAGAAGTCCTTCATACCTAATTTTTCTCGATGTTGGTCGAAGACCTTATTGGTAGGGCCTTTGTGAAATGATCTGCAAGGTTGTTCACCATTTATATCTTCTCCACCTCCACGTCTCCACGCTGCACGATCTATCTAATCAAATGGTATTTCCTCTCAATATGCTTAGAGTGCTTATGGCTTCTAGGTTCCTTTGAGTTAGCAATAACCCCACTATTATCACAATAAAGTGTCATGGGCTCATTGACATTTGTAACGACTTTCAAATACTTAAGGAATTTTTTAAGCCATACAACCTCTTTGGATGCTTCACAAGCAGCCACATATTCTGCTTCCATGGTGGAGTCAGTAATGCAAGATTGCTTGATACTCCTCCAAACAACAGATCCACCATTCAGGATGAACACAGATCATGAAGTGAATTTCTTGGAATCGTTATCCGCATGAAAATCGGAATCATTATACCCTGTCATAGTCAGGTCAGTACCTGAATATGTAAGCATCAAGTTCCTAGTTCTCTGAAGATACTTAAGAACGTGCTTAACAGCGACCCAGTGCTCGGGTCCAGGATTTGATTGGAAATGGCTAACTACGCCAACTGCGAAACATATATCTGGTCTACTGCACAGCATAGCATACGTGAGACTTCCTATGGCTGGAGCATAAGGAATCTATCGCATTTCCTCAATCTCTTGAGCAGTCTTGGGAGACATGTCTAAAGGGGTTTCGGCCCTTCTTGGAGTTATGCATAGTGAAGCGATCTATCACCTTATCTATATAAGATGCTTAGGAGAGCGTCAGGATCCGGTTCTTTCGATCTCGAAAGATCTGATTCCTTAGAATGTATGTAGCTTCCCCTAGATCTTTCATCTCAAACTGCTTTGCTAACCTGATTTTAACCTCAAATAATTTACCTACATCATTACCAATGAGTATTATATCATGGACATACAATACCAGAAACACGACCTTGTCGTTGTGAATCAACTTATAGAAACAAGGTTCATCTATTGACTATTCAAAACCGAAGCTTTTTACAGTTTCATCGAATCTAATATTCCATGATCTAGATGCTTGCTTTAATTCATAAATGGATTGAAGCAATTCGCAAACCTTGTTTCTTGATCACCTTCCACAAAACCGTCTGGTTGAGCCATGAAAATGCGCTCATTAGTATTGCCATTCAAAAAGGCAGTCCTGACATCTATTTTCCAGATCTCGTAATCGAGAGCGGCAGCTATGGATAGAAGTATTCGGATGGATTTTAGTATTGCGACTGGCGAGAAGGTTTCTTCATAATCGATACCTTCCTTTTGGGTATAGCCCTTAGCCACTAGTCGCACTTTGAACGTCTCAACGTTTCCATCCGGACCGCTTTTCTTCTTATAGATCCACTTATACCCTACAGGTTTAACACCTTCAGGTAGGTCTACAAGTTTCCAGACTTTGTTGACATACATCGAGTGCATCTCAGTTTTCATGGCATCAAGCCAAAGGTTTGATTAAGAACCAGCCATTGCTTGGCTGTAGGAAACAGGATCATCCATGTCAACGGCAGCTACGAGACTATCGCCATAAGACATGTACCTGTCGGGCTTTTCAGAAACCCTCCCACTACGTCGAAGTACTACTTGAGAAGGTTCTGAACTTTTAGGTTGCGTTTCAGTTGCGGTAAGAACAGTTCTTACAGATGAGCAAGAAGCTTCCTCACCCAACTTTTCTTCAAGCACAATTTTGCTTCTTGGTTTCATATTCTTCACATAGTCCTCCTCAAGGAAACAACCATTAGTGCTGACAAACATTTTGTCATTCTCGGGACTACAAATGTGAAACTTTTGGTTTCCTTTGGATATCGAACGAACACACATAATTTTGACCTACTTGCCAACTTGCTAGTCTTTTTCCTTAGCACATGTGCAAGGCAACCCCAAATTTTGATGTGGCTTAAACTAATTTTACGCCCAGCCCATCGTTCATAAGAAGTACCAAGGACCGTTTTAGACAGAATTTGGTTCAGAATATATGCGGCAGTTTCGAGGGTATTTCCTAAAAGGAATTAGGGAGTGATGAGTAACTCATCATTGATCTAACCATCTCCATTAGAGTTAGATTCCTTCTCTCTGACACCGTTCAGTTGAGGTGTGCCAGGCGCTGTAAGCTAAGAAGCGATACCTTCTTCTTTAAGAAAGTCATTGAACTCTTCAGACAAGTACTCACCGCCTCAATCAGATCGAAGGGTTTTGATCTGTTTTCCAGTTTGCTTTTCCACTAAAGCCCGAAAAAACCATAAATACGTTAAAGGTTTCGGATTTGTGTTTGAGCAAATAGACAAATCCATATCTTGAGTAATCATCGATAAAAGTAACAAAGTATTTGTATCCTCCCCGTGCCTGAATTTTGAGTGAACCACATACATCAGAATGTATTAGTACCAGCAACTTAGTGGCTCTTCGACCTTTATCAGAGAAAGGTCGTTTGGTCATTTTTCCTTCTATACAGGATTCACAAGTCGGTAGTGAGCCTATTGCAGAGCCTTTGAGTGGACCATCCCTCACAAGTCTCTTAATCCTATGTAGACTAATATGACCACGTCTTAAGTGCCACATATGTGTTGATTTTATTAGATCAGAGGAGTCATTAGGTTTGATCCTCTTTGGTTCCCTAATCAGATCATTATCTATTTCAGTGTCTAATAGCAAAGGTTATGTAGGATAAAGATAGTGTAAGCATTCTTTAAACATGCATAAGTGACAAATGAATTGGAAGAAGTAATACGAATTCCATTATCAATAAACTTTAAATAATAATTATGCTCAACAATTTGAGCTACAGATATTAGCTCTGTGTTAAAATTTAAAGTTCTGTGTTAAAAAGACAGTGTCACGGATCCCACAGCCTTAGCAGACACCAAGCTCCTATCATCCCACTTGAAACAGAAGTCACCATCCTCTAGGCTTTTGCTTTTCCTGAACCCATTTAAGGAACAACAAATATGGTTAGTAGCAGTGGAGTAAATAATCTACAATGATATATTATCAGCTACTAAACAAGCTTCGGTAATCAGTACAATACCTTTCCCTTTAGTCTTGAGGTAGGTAGGACAATTTATATGCTAGAGTCCCTCAACGGTGTGAATCTCCTTCATCAGCTCGGTAACAGTGTACCCTAGGTTATTTATGGAGTAGTTCAGCTTGGAAGTATCAAAAGGTTTATATAGAGTTTCCGAGATCATATCTATCCTTGTTTCTCCATCAATCTCAGATCCAAAGATTTCAATCTCATTAAGATAACTTATGATCAGCATCATATTATCTCTAACGGGAGTTCCTGCTTTCATACGATAGTTCATAAACTGTCGTACCGCTTGTTGCCTAGCCTGACGCCTTTGCCCTTCAAACATCACATACAGATTGAAGATCATTGTTTAGGCCGAATCAATATCACGATGATGTTGTTGCAACATATTGTTCATTGAAGCTAAAACATAGCATATCACAATCTCATCTGATTGGATTCAGGCCGCTAGGGCGTCCTTGTCCTCTTGAGTCGAATCATCATTCATTTCAAAGGGACATGGGGTGGTGAGTACCCATTTGTGCTTGTCCACGGTAAGAACGATGTCTAGGTTACGTTTGAAATCTACGTAGTTATCACCTTCCAGTTTATTCGAGGAAAGGATAGTAGAGATGGGGTTTAGAGACATGTTGCGGAAAGTTGAAACAATTTATGATTAGTCTTTTTGTTTAGGATTTTAAGTTTAATATTGAACATAATAAACCCAAAGGTGCTATGAACAAAATGATGAAAAATTTACTCCTTCGAGGGAAGGCCGTAAAAATTCGCCTTTCATAAGTAAATGACACATCATTAATGAGTAGTCATGATGCCAATACATAAATTCTTTGACTAGCCACCTTATGAAGAAGTTTGATCACTCAAAACTTTTCGCAGGGCCTCGAGCGAGGATTACTAGAGTTTGAGTCTAAGTGTGTAACCAACCACTTAGTTCAACAAGATCTACTTTGAAAATAATCCCCCGAGAGGAGGTCTTGTCTTATCGTTTCAGTTTTGAACGTAGCTATAAAAGCAATGTTAGGAGCAATGCGTCTATGAGTACTCTCATTTAAGAGAGGGTCACGAGGGTGACTCTTAGTCCAGCGACATACACACTTAACGTTAGTGTTGGGGATCATGGGTTGCAAACAATAAGTACAACCTTCCCACTTAGTTTTTGGAAAATAAGGGGATCCTGGGTTGCAAACAATAAGTGCAACCCTCCCACTTAATTTTTGGAAAAGGCACATCATCTCTTGCACGTTTGGAAACACGTTTCTGTTGGCAGAGATGCCCACAAGAACATTCTTTATTTACATATTGATGTAATATATACATCTTTGTAAAGTCCTTATTGTAATTTGCTGATTAAATTAATAAGAGTTGAAACGTTCATTCATTCCTTTTTAGTATGATTGAAGATTTATGATATTCAATAGTCTTATAGTCCTTAATCAAACCTAACAATGTATGAAGAGACAAATGTAGATTTGCGTGAACAAACTCTTCATGGTTTGACTAAAACGATATATTCACAATCTAAAGATCAACGGACTATTGATCCCATTATGATTGTTGGAAAAATATATGATGTCTGGTTACGAGGCATAGAGATTTAGGAACTCTATAGTTCTTCCAGTGTATCTTTCGAAGATACTGAATTGACCAGTGTACCTTTAGAGACAATAGAAGAACAAACCATTTAACATCTTCTATCTCAAGGTCACTATGTATGAATCGCATCATGCTTACCTAAATCCTGAAATGAGACATGTCATTTCATAGCATTAATAATCTCATTTGAGAAAGTCAAATTCTAGATCCATTACGTCATCTAGACAAGGCCTGTTGGTGAGATATTAAGTGATGAAGATGTCATGAACCAACTTTGTGAAGTTCTCATAGATATGGAATTCATTTACAAGATTGCTGAGATGCAATATATATCACCACTTGGATTGTGAATAAATGAACTACGCAATATCCAAAATTAAGTAGCGACTTTATTTGGATGAAACAATGTAACTTGTTAGCTCCTCTTCAATACATTGTTTCTAACTTATTCACAAGTACTAAAGGAGTTGATGAAATAACAACTAGAAGGGTAAAATGGTAATTTTATAAATCTCAACTAGTTGATGATATTCATGAAGGGTAAACATAGCAAACATTCAATGGATTCGTTCAATATAATTAAGTTGAATTTGAGTAGAAAATAAATTCATTTGAACCGAGAGATTCTCAGTGTCAACTCTTTAGTGGAGTCAGTTGAAATTAAGCTAATACTCGGAAAAGGTTTGTGAACTTTTGAGTCCGAGTATAGAAGCTCAAGCACTTTTTATTTGGATCAATAAGGTCACTATTACAGGTCATTATAGTAGGATTGTTAAACTAGAAGCTAAGTCAAAATAAGTTCAAGTGTTGAACTAGACTTTTTCTCGGAAAATGTCTAAAGGGTATTTTTGTCCACTAGGACATAAAATGATGTGAATGTCAAAATAAGATTTTGAATATTTTCATTTGATGAAAATTTAAATTATTTCCTAAAGCCAAAAAGTCGTTTAAGACATTATGAAATTAATTTCTCTATTTGTGCAATTATAATTCTACAATGGGTATTTTAAGAATTGTCTTAAAAAAAATAAAGAAGCATCTAGATGCTCCTCCCTAGGTAGAAATTCGGCCAATATAGCATCAAGAGGAGAGTTTTATTTCCCTTTAATTATAAGAATAATTACCCAAAAGGAAAAGGAAAATGAATTTCCTTGAGAAGGAAATAAATAAGCTAAGTGAGGAAACAAATTTCCTTCTTGCTTGAAGTGTACGGCCGGCCATCCTAAGAGAGAAAGGGGAAGGGAAAATCAAATATTGTGTCATGAATACATTATTCTTTCATGAATGAATAATTGACCTTTATAGATTTTTCCTTCTCCTATAAATAGAGCCTCACATAGAGATGTAAAAGGTTAAGCTTCATTCTTGCTCTCTCCCTCTTTTGGCCAACCCTCTCTCTCTCTCTCTCTAGAAAATACTCTTTTTATTTTGCACCTAGATCCATACTTGATCTAGAGAATTAGCTTATGATCCAAGAATTGTTCTTGGTTCATATTTTTTAATTGTGCCCACACACAAATCCTTCTGAACCTCTATAGACTCTTGTAATAGAAACCTTAGGTTTCTCAAGTTCTCGTTTAAGTTTGAAGGAATCAAGCTAGAAGAGAAGATCAACCTTTCCCAAAACGCTTCAAGTTTGAAGACACAAGAAAGGTTAGTATTCAAGTAGATTAAATAATGTTTTTATTATATAATATGTATATGCACTTTATCTAGGTTAGTAAAATTTGTTTTATTAGTAAAAGAAATTTTAATATTCCGCCATGAATGTGTTAATGATAAATATTTCTTAACCCTAGACCTAATCAGGAAGTTTCCAGGTGTAAAGAGAGATAGAGTGGATAACTAGAAAAAAGAACCCTAAAATCGATACTTGTGAGGGGAGAGCAGTCTTAATGCACTAAGGCACAAGGAACATACTCGGATCATATTGTCTATTAATTTTTTTTCCTAAGGAAAGTGTGTGAGATTAATAAATCTCACTTTTGCACTTGGAAGATTTTTAGATTCAAAATCTCCTAAAACTAATATCTTCATCTTCATGACATCTTCCTTCAAGGCGTCTTCATGGTGGTTGAGTGTGTGAACGTCAGAAAACCACGAAAGCATCAAGAAGAGGGGAAGAAGCTAGGAGTCGCTAAATCTGGATTTAAAATCCAGGACTCGCAGACTTCCGTACACCTAGACTTAAAGGTCATAAATGACACATCCGGATATGATTGAGATGAAACCAATTGCATTGGATAGCTAATTTAATGGCGGATTGTTTTCAAAGTAGATCTTATTGAACTAAGTGGTTGGTTACACACTTAGACTCAAACTCTAGTAATCCTCCCTCGAGGCCCTGCGAAAAGTTTTGAGTGATCAAACTATCTTTATACGGTGGCTAGTCAAAGCATTGATGTATTGACAACATGACTACTCATTAATAATGTGTCATATATTTAACAAGTGAAAAATAAACAAAAATTTAATTTCAGATGTCATACCAAAAAATTAAAATTTTGTAAGATCTAGTCTACGAAAAATCATTATTCAAGCAAATTTTGAAAACAATTTTCTTATACTGATTTTAAGTAACATGTTCATGCTTATACTTTGACCATAGCTCTGATACCATTTGTTGGAATTGGTCTAGGGTTGAGAAAAATTTATCATTAACACATTAATGGCGGAATATAAAAATTTCTTTTCCTAGTAAAACAATTTTTACTAACCTAAACAAGGTGCATATACATGTTATAAATTATTTAGAGAGCTTGAATACTAACCTTTATTGAACCTTGATTTGGATGGATCTTGAGAAAGGTTGATCTACACTTCTAGCTCGATTCTATTAAGCCTAAACGTGAACTCGAGAAACCTAAGGTTACAAGAGTCTATAGAGGTTTAGAAGGATTTGTGCATGGGCACAATTAAACACAATAGTTGAAGAACAAGTCTATTAGCTAGAGAGCTAATTAAGCGTAAGTCCAATGAGGACTTTGGTGCCAAAATAAAAGAAGTAGTTTCTAGAGAGAGAGAGAGAGGTCGGCCAAAATTGAGAGCACAAGAGCAAGAAAGCTTGTTTTCACATCTCTATGTGAGGCTCTATTTATAGGAGAAAGAAATCAAGAAAGGGTAATTACCATTTCCTATTATGTATTCATGACACAATATTTGATTTTCTCTCATCTTCCTCTATGTATATGGCCGACCATTCTATGACATAAGTGATGGAAAATTGTTTCCTCACTTAGCACATTTGTTCATTCTCAAAGAAATTCATTTCCTCTTTTCTTTTTGAATAATTATTTTTATAATTAAAGGAAAAAAACTTTCTAGAAATAATTTCCTTCTCCCTATGATAATTGGTTGAAATTCTACCTAGGGGGAGCTTCTAGATGCTTCCTATTTATTTTAAGACAACTCTTAAAATACCAATTGTAGAATTAATATTGCACAAGTAATGAAATTAATTTCATAATGCCTCAAACGACTTCTTGGCTTTAGAAACGAATTTATATTTACATCATATGAAAATATTAAAACTCTTATTCGACATTCACATCTTTTTATGTCCATGTGGACAAAAATACCCTTTAGACATTTTCCGAAAAAAAGTATAGTTCAACATTCGAACTTATTTTGACTTAGCTTCCAGTTTAACAATCCTACTCTAATGACCTGTAATAGTGACCTTATGGATCCAAGTGAACAAAGCTTTAGCTTCTATACTCGAACTAAAAAGTTCACAATTCGAGTATTAGCTTAATGTCAACTGACTCCACTAAAGAGTTGACATTGAGTATCTTTCGGTTTAAATGAATTTATTTTCTACTCAAATTAAACTTAATTATATTGAGCGGATTAATTTAATATTGTCGATGGTTACCCATCATGAATATCATCAACTAGTTGAGATTTATAAATTACCATTTTACCCTTCTAGTTGTTATTTACTCAACTCCTTTGTTACTTGTGAATAAGTTAGAAATAATGTATTAACGAGGAGCTAACAAGACACATTGTTTTATCCAAATAAAGTCGCTACTTAATTTTGAATACCGCGCGGTTCATTTATTCATAATCCAAGTAATAAAGCATGAGGTGATATATATTGCATTTCAGCAATCTTGTACATGAATTCCATATCTATGAGAACTTCACAAAGTTGGTTCATGACATCTTCAGAACTTAATATCTCACCAATTGGCGTAGTCTAGATCACGTAATGGATCTAGAATTTGACTTTCTCAAATGATAGTATTAATGTTATGAATTGACATGTATCATTTCAGGATTTAGGTAAGCATGATGCAATTCATACATAGTGACAATGAGACAAAAAGGTTTAATCGTTGGTTTTCTATTTTCTCTCATAGCAGTTGCTGACATGGATGACCACAAACGTTTTCTTGTCCTTAAGACTATAGAATGTGAAACCTTTGGTTTCCTTTGGATATCCAACGAACACACATAATTCAGACCTACTAGTCAACTTGATAGTCTTTTGCCTTACCACATGTATAGGGTAACCCCAAATTGTGATGTGGCTTAAACTAAATTTACGCCCAGTCCATCATTCATAAGGAGTACCAGGGATCATTTTAGACGGAACTTGGTTCAGAATGTATGCAATAATTTTGAGAGCATATCACCAAAAAGAATCAGGGAGTCATGCGTAACTCATCATTGCTCTAACCATCTCCATTAGAGATCGATTCCTTCTCTCAGACACTCCGTTCTGTTGAGGTGTGCCAGGTGTAGTATCCTGAGAAGCAATACCTTCTTTTTTAAGAAAATCATCAAACTCTTCAGACAAGTACTCACCGCCTCGATCGGATCGAAGGGTTTTGATTTTTTTGTAAGTTTTCTTTTCCACTAAAGTCCGAAAAAACCTTAAATACGTTAACAGTCTCGGATTTTGTTTGAGAAAATACATAAATCCATACCCGTCCCTAAATTTTGAGCGGACCACATACATCAGAATGTAGTAGTTCCAACAACTCAGTGGCTCTTCAACCTCTATCAGAGAAAGGTCACTTGGTCATTTTTCCTTCTATACCAGATTCACAAGTCGGCAGTGAGCCTATTGCTATTGAAGTGGACTGTCCCTCACAAGTCTCTTAATCCTATCTAGACTAATATGCCCAAGTCTTAAGTGCCACAAATGTGTTGATTTTATTAGATTAGATGAGTCATTAAGTTTAATCCTCTTTGGTTCCCTAACTAGATCATTATCTATTTCGGTATCTAACAACAAAAGTTGGGTAGGATATAGATAGTATAAACCATTCTTCATACAAGAATCAGAAATAGAAATGTGAATTCCATTATTAATAAACTTTAAATAATTTGAGCTATATATATTAAGTTTTTCCCAAAGGAAAAAACAATACACATTATTCAAATTTAAAGTTTTTTCTTCAAAAGACAATTTCACTAATCCCACAGCCTTAGCAGACACCAAGCTCCCAACGCCCCACGTGAAGCAGAAGTCACCATCCTCTAAGCTTTTGTTTTTCCTGAACCCATTTAAGGACCAACAAATATGGTTAGTAGGAGTGGAGTAAAGAATACACATCGATACATTATTAGCTGCTAAACAAGTTTAGGTAATAAGTACAATACCTTTCCATTTGGCCTTGAAGTAAGCAGGAAAGCTCATACGCCAATGTCGGAGCTCATTCCAATGGTGAACATTTTCTTTACACTTGTCCACCTTGATAGCCCCGGGCGCCTTCTTCTTTTCGGCTTTATGAGGTCTCTTCTTAGATCTAGCAAGGAGGCTTTGTCCTCAGTAGCATAAGCCTCTCCATTAGTCTTCTTTTTCTTCAAAAGTCCCTCAGCGGTGTGAAGTTCCTTCATTAGCTCGGTAAGAGTGTACCCTAGCTTATTCATAGAGTAGTTCAGGTTCAAAGTATCAAAAGATTCAGGGAGAGTTTCCAAGATGATCTCTATTTTGGTATCTCCATCAATATTAGATCCAATACTTTCTATGTCAATGAGAGAACTTATGATCAGCATCATATTTTCTCTGACATGAGTCCTAGCTTTCATTCGACAGTTCATAAACTGTTGTACCTCTAGTTGCCTAGCCTGACGCCTTTGCCCTCCAAATATCTCTTGGAGATTGTAGGGCATGTCATAGGCCGACCCAATAACACGATGATATTGTTGCAACACATTGTCCATTGATGCTAAAATATAGCACCTCGCAATCTCATCGGATCTGAGCCAGGCCGATAGGGATTCATTTACCTCGTAATTCAAATTATCATTCGTTTCAGGAGGATATGGGGTGGTGGGTACTCATTTGTGCTTGTCCATAATAAGGACGATCTCTAGGTTACGTTTCCAATGTACATAGTTTTCCCCTTCCAGTTTATTTGAGGAAATGATAGTTGAGAGAGGGTTTGGAGACATGTTGTGAAAATTGAAACAAATTAATATTAGTATTTAATTTAGGATTTTAAGTTCGAACATGAAAAATCCAAAGGCGTTATGAACGAAAAGACTCTTTACTCCTTCGAGGGAACGTCTCAAATAGTCGCCTTTCATAAGTAAATGACACATCATTAATGCATAGTCATTATGTCAATACTTCAATGTTTGACTAGCCACCTTATACAAAAGTGGTTTTCCCGAAACAATTCAAATTGAACATGAACTCTCTGTCACCTAAGCTCCTGGTTTTCCTAAAACCATTCAAATTACACACAATATGGTCAGAAGCCAAGCAGTCTAAAATCTAGGGTGATGCCTTGTTTGTCAATGAGGTCTAGAAGCTTGTATATCTACCCGAAGGCATCAAACCTGTTGGATGTAAATGGATCTGCAAGAAGAAAAGAGGACAAGATGGAAATGTTGAGACATTTAAGGCACAACTAGTGGCGAAGGGTTTCACACAGAATGAAGGTATCGATTATGAAGATACCTTCTCGCCAATCGCGATGCTGAAGTCCATATGTACTCTTTTATCCTTTGTTGCCGCCCTGGATTATGAAATCTGGTAGATGGATGTCAAGACTGCATTTCTGAATGGAAATCTTGACGAGCGCATTTATATGGATCAATAAGACGGGTTAATGGAGAAAATCCAACATGGGAAGGTTTATGAGTTGCTGAAGTCGATTTATGGACCGAAGCAAGCATCTAGATCGTGGAATATCATATTCGACGAGACTGTGAAAAGCTACGTATTTGATGAGTCAGTAGATGAGCCATGCGTTTATAAGATGATAAACGATGGTAGAGTGGTCTTCTTAGTCCTATATGTAGATTACATACTACTCATTGGGACTAATGTATGAAAGTTAACAGAGGTTAAGATCCGGCTGTCAAAGAAATTTGAGATGAAGGATCTAGGAGAAGCTGCTTACATTATAGGGATTTAGATCTTCAGAGATCGGAAGAACCGGAAGTTATCGCTTTCCTAAGAATCTTATTTTGATAAGATTATGAATAATTTCAGTATGCGAGACTCCAAGAAAGGAAAACTACCTTTCAGACATGGAGTGCATCTTTCAAGTGAGAAGTCTCCCAAGACTCCTCAAGAGGATGAGGGCATGAGACATATTCCTTATGCTTTACTCGTAGGAAGTCTCATCTACGCTATGATTTGCACAAGACCATATATTTGCTACGTAGTAGGCGTGGTGAGTAGGTTTCAGTCAAACCCTGGACCCGATCACTGGGTTGCTATCAAGCATGTTCTCAAGTATCTTCGGAGAACGAGAAACTACATGCTTGCATACTCAGATGGTGATCTGAATATAACGGGATATACCGACTCCAATTTTCAAGCGGATAAGGATTCCAGGAAGTCCATGTCAGGGTCGGTGTTCACCCTGAATGGTTGATCCGTGGTCTGAAGGAGTATCAAGCAATCTTGCGTTGCTGACTTGACCATGGAAGCCGAGTATGTGGCAGCTTGTGAAGCTGCAAAGGAGGCTGTGTGGCTGAGGAAATTCCTTATGTACTTGAAAGTAGTTCAAAGTTCAAGCGAGCCCATCACACTTTATTGTGATAACAGTGGGGTTGTCGCTAATTGTAAGGAGCCAAGAAGTCACAAGCGCTGTAAGCATATAGAGCGCAAGTATCACCTAGTACGAGATATCGTTCACAGAGGGGACACCGAAGTCATGAAGATCCAAACGTTAGACAACCTTGTTAATCCCTTCACGAAGCCTTTAACAAGTAAAGTCTTCGAGGGACACCTAGAAGGATTGGGATCGAAGGATCATTCGCATCTCCTTTGAGTGAAGTGGGAGTTTGTTGGGATTGGTGCCGACAAAGGAGATATTAGACATAAATACTTTGCTGAAATATTTACAGAATTGAATATTCATTCTTTACAATTATGTTTGTGTTTATGTATGAATGCTACGCTCTGAAATTGTCATCAACGAAAGGGGTGCTAAGTACAGACTTGACAAGATAGCCCCTTGTGACTAGTTTTAACATTTGTTCGCAATCTTAAGATCGATAGAGCAATCGAATCTAAGTAGTAGTTGTTTTAATGAATCATGATATCTTATCTTATGATATAAAGAGATGTGACTCTGTGTTTCATTCTTGATATCTTATAGAAGATATTGAACAAGACCAGTGACACTTAGAAGCTCGGAATAAAACCGTTTAATCACTCGAACCTTCAAAATCACATACGAGGGGTACTTTGGTACTTACGTAAATCCTGAAGTGAATACATAATTGATATTACATCTCTCAATTACTCGAGCTAGTAGCCCGAACGATAGGATTACTCGAGCCAGGGCCGGCCAGGACGTGGTTGGGCTGACTAGGGTGCAGCAGGGCCGACCCGGATGTAGCAGGGCCAGCCGGGGTGAGGCAGGGCCGGCCAGGACGTGACAAGGCCGACTAAGACGAGCCGGGGCCGGCCAGGATGAGGCAGGGCTGGCAAGACGAGCTGGAGACAGCCAGGATGAGGCAGGGCCAACCAGGAGGAGCCGGGGCCGGCCAGGGTGAGGCAGGGTCAGTCAGGACGCGGCAGGGCCGACCAGGAGGAGCTGGGGCCGGCCACAGCGAGGTAGGGCCGGCCAGGAGGAGCTGGGCCGGCCACAGCGAGGTAGGGCCGGCCAGGACGAGCTCGGGCCGACAATGACGTAGCAGGGCCGACCAGGAGGAGTCGGGGCCGGTCAGGGTGAGGCAGAGCTGGCCAGGAAGAATTAGGGACGGCCAGGGTGAGGCCGGGCCGGCCATGTGCCCTTGGCGCAAGTGTGGGTCGTTGTTCTCGCCGGGGGAGGCTTGTGGGTCTCCAGATGGCCCTATTGGTGTTGGTCGGATGCCCACCCTTGTAGTAGGCTCCGGAGGCGATATATATATATATATCGAGTCGTTGCGAAACCGACGACAACATTCTTTCAGGAGGACGAAATACATTGCACCAAGTGGACCAACGCATGAAGGGGATATACAATAAGAATTACTCCAGGTGGACTTTAGGGAGGGAGATTTGTTTGGTTAAAGATCCATCCTTATTGACGAATGGCAGTGGCGTGGAAGACATTAACCAAACTCTGACCAAAATTTTACGGGCCTTTTTGGGTTCTCGAACGTATCGGTGAGGTAGTGTAACATCTCCTCCTAGCAAAAGGGAGTCACGTT
Organism: Urtica urens; assembly: GCA_958296335.1. NCBI lineage: Eukaryota > Viridiplantae > Streptophyta > Magnoliopsida > Rosales > Urticaceae > Urtica > Urtica urens. The sequence goes on from OY282520.1 coordinate 38,100,020, forward strand.
CACAATGTCTTTCATGTGTCCCTATTTAAACCGCACTGCGGACCACCTTCCACGACCATCATTGAGCTTTATTTAATTCATCACAAGAAGACTCTATAAACGCCATTCTCCATCACCCGATCGTGATGGTTCAAAGGGCTCAGACAACTACTCATCTAGTGGGTTGCATAAGCACCCAAAGGAGCAACATGAGAGAACTTTGAGACATTCACCGAAGAAGATTCAGATTTTGAGCTTGAGGACAGACTCCTCGAAGAGATGGGGAGTAATGTTACAGATACTTTTAATTGAAAATTCTACTGTTGTAAGTTTTGTAACATCGAGATGGAGAATGTGCCACAGACCGAGTAGTTTGTTTAATTATTTGTTGTTTAAGTTGTAGGTCTGACCCGATTGTGAGTTTACCTACTTATAAATAGATATTTTTTATTAAAGAAAACGCACCTTCCATCATCACATCTACTAATACTAATACTTTCAACAAAGAAAAAATCACAAGATTAAGATCTCGGATTTATTTTGTATTTTTATCGTTCATAATTTAGCTGAAATTGTTTTATGGCTAAATAAATTTATATATTGGAATAATGTTTTTCTTTTCCGGTCGAGGAATGAATTTTAGCTTATTCCCCAACGTTTAAATATAAATAAGTTGACTCACTATATATTTTTGTCGATATAAACTCCATGTGTAGTTTTTTAACACAGTTTTTGCTACTTGTGAGTTATTTTGGACGTGCGGCACAGATTTTGCGGAAGGAAGCTTATGTTATCACTATTTTGACACACCGAAGACTGTGTACCTCTAGCTTGGAAGACGGGCCAATAAAAATGTCAATCTTTCTGTTGGAGGAGAATATATTAGGTGGCGGAGTTAAAAAATTTGTCCGTTAGTTATTACATATGTGATCATTTATGATGAAAAATTTAACAAGTTTTATATACTTCCTAAATAATTATTTTTAGTTTTTGAAGATGTCTCTGTAATCATCTCACCAAAATTTTTGGGACGGTTCTCGCACTCTCACACCATCTCGCGGTCCCCATGATGAAGTTCATCAACCAATTCCATATCTCGTTAACTAATATCCACAAAATTGGTTAAACCTTTCTCATTTTCAAATTACGAAAACACCAAAGCACCGATACCCACTCATACTCCAATACACAATTATCAATCACAAAAAATTTCAAATACACTACAAGATATAAGTGATTTGGCTCAATTTTTTCCCAACAAACTCTTACGTTCTGAGTTAACAATAATATTATTCACAAACACCATATGGGTATCAATATCTATATTTTGTAAATCAACAAAAACTTCATCAGTTTGAAACATGATAATCTAGACATCTTACTCCACATCTCCAAGTCGTTCAAATACTCCACCACCTGTACTGCCATCTCACTTACTGCCAGCGCCACCACCACCACCTCCACTGCTATCTCACTCGCTGCCAGCGCCACATCACCACCTCCATCTCTTTCAGCTTTACAAGAACGAATGGATGTCTTCAAAAACCAAGAAAATCCTCAACCGATTCAAAAAAAGAAAGAAAAGAAGATCATTGTCCGAGATGTGGAACTAATTCATAGAAATCGATGACGTCGAAGAGCTAAATGCTTGTGCATGAAGTGCGGGAAGCAAATCAAATGTGATCATAAGGAACAAGAGACATCCTCTTTGCACCACCACTACAATATATGTGCCAGTTCCGAATCATTTTCAGGTTAAATACGCCACGATGTCGCAACTTTTAAAAATGATCTTTCAACCGATCAATTTTTTTCACATTTGGTTAGTTCGTTCATTACCTAGTTCCTACAATTCAATTAATTTCTATAAATAATTAAGAAATGGTGTTTTTAAAAAAATTTACCAAGAAAAAGAAACACTAAAAGCATGTTTCATGATGGACAAATTTAACGTAACAGTTACTTCTAATATTTGGTCAGGTAACGCCAAAATAGTTTATATGAGTGCAAAAGTTGATATAGCTTTTAAAAGAGTAGATGTTAGTCACACTAGGAATGTCATGTTAGAGATTCCTTTAAGCGTTATAGAAGAATTGAACATAAAAGATAAAATAATATCTATAATTTTAGATAATGCCATGAAGAATGGTGCTATGATAATACCTCTAAGAGTAAAAATTCCTAACCAAGAATCTCTTTTATACAAAGATGTGTCACCCACATCATAAATCTTATAGTTAAAGGAGAGTCGATCTATTTTCAATATTATATTGACAAGATTAGAGAAGCAATATCACAATTAAACAATTTCCCACCTAGGGTAGACAAACTTAAGAGGCGATCTTTATGAGATGGATTAGAGAAAAGAACTTTTCATATGATATTTGGATTAGATAAAATTCAACGTACTTAATATTAAAGCAATTCTTAACTGGTAGGTATAGTCAAGTTGTTAAGGAATACGTGAATATGTTTGGAACCATAACACCACAGAAGACGACATAAAATAGTTAGTTGTTATATGCAACTCCTAAACTTAAATTATGATGACACTTGTGCTTTGCCCGCTTTTGATACTCCAACCTCTTGTTTAGCACTGCATTGTGTGTCTGCTATTGCACGACGCCTAAACAATTGTAATGATTTTACATTTTTTTGACCTTGTATTGAATCAACGATGGCTAAATTCAACAAATATTGGGGGAGCTTCTATAATACCTTACTTATACGGTTTTCAATGCATATAATATCCTAAAAAGAAATATCCATTAGTCAAGAGGATTTCAATTTGTTAGCATGGTGGAGACAACACAAAAATATTTTTACATCATATAAAAATGGTCAAGATATCCATTGGATGCCGGTTTTAACAGTCTCATTTGAATATGCATTCAATAGTTCAGGGTGAATCGTCGACGATCGATGATAAATTTTAAAACCCAACATAGTGAAAGATTTCACCGTTTACAAAGATTGGTGTCAACTTGAAGAACGATCTCATGAAACGTTATTCAACATTGATCTTTTGCACAATAAATGACTTGAAATTTGCAAGCATGAACATCAATAAAATGTAAAATTTTTAATGTTTGAATCTTATAAATTTTCAATTAATATTCACGAGTACCAATTTATTTTCAAATTAATACTTCCATTTAGATTTCTTACAATATACTTACATTCTTTGAATACACCATTTTTCTAACTTTTTTTCTTTTTCCGGAGAAGTGCAAATTTTCAGGAAGCGTCGCCGACATATCACTTCTATTAAAGGTTGTAAAGACTCATTTGCCTCACAAAATTTCTTTATTTGCCTATTCATGGAAGGCTGCCTCCCGATACACGGAGGACTCTTCTTTCCGTTAATTCAAGATAATTTGTGAAGATCGAATTCACGACTTTTTAATTAAAAATGTTATGATATTATCATTATACTATTCTAATTACCACCATAAACTCGCTGCATATTAAAAAAAGAAATTTAAACTCACGGCGTACTAAAAAAGCAATTTAAATTTCTTAAAAGATTTGATAAATCAATCATGGAGTAGGTCCACTTTTTATATGCTTTGGTGGAGAGGTATTGCACCTTTTTCTTTGGTTGGAGGTGAACGTACGTCGGTCCCACGCTTTATCTTTTATAATATCGTCAGTCCCACACTCTTATCTTTAATAATAATGTTGATTAAAAAAAATGGCTCGAATGCTGATGTTAATAAATTGGTTCGTTTGATAAGACAAAAAATGGTGCAAAGTTCAATCTTTCTTATATGCAACGATTAAAATACTAACAGAAAAGATATTAAATATATAATTAATATTTATAATGAGTTCATCGTAAGCATAACTAGTGGCTTCTACTAGAAAAAGAGTATATCGCATAAGAATACAGAGTTTTTTTTTTGAGGAAAAAAATACAGTGGTCGACTATCTTCCGCAAAGAAAAAAATATTTCTCACAAAACCTAATTTATTAAAGTATCGATTACTAATTAATAGAATTAATATTTGATAATGAGTTTTTATTAGGATAACTTTTTCAATTAGAGATAATATATCACACATGAATACAAATTTCACTTATCTTCCATAAAACCTAAAAATGAATTCTGAAAATATTTGGAATCAATTTGCATCAAATTAATTTACTCATGATCGTGGATCGAAACTCAAAATTTAAGTATACTATATTACTTGAGCGATTCATGTAAAAAATTTATTTGCAATAACTCTAGAAAATACAAATAGAGTCGTTAAACAGGTGGCACAATTTGAAACGATTCTGGTGGAAACTTGTTCTTCGATACATTAGTTGTAAACAACTATTAAGATACATAATAGTATGAAAAGGTTCCTCCCAATAGTTGTAAAGAAGAGCACTCGGGACTAAAATATTTTTTTTACTCCCACAATAGATCAGATCCAGTGTAAGATGATGTTACATTGGAATAGTTCAGGTATGGAACTTCTGCTGCAAAAGTCTCCCACAGCAAATCATTGTCCCGTTGTGGACCGTATTAGCTCCCACATCGGAACTGGCACGTTGTGAGACTCATATACTCTCATAACGGGTCGGTCTCGATATGAGAGTAGCCCAAAAAAGGTCAATCTTCGCTGCGGCGAAGTGCTTTCCACGCCGCGGTGATAATCCCCTTCCATAGAGGGTCAATCCCAATATCAGAGGAGTCCAAATATTATTAACTTTCGCTGTGGTGAAGTGATTTTCACGCTGCTATCTGTTCGACTTGGGATGGGTTAAAATGTGGCCAAACTTTGTCGCACTGAAGTGCCCTACACGGCGCGGTGATGACCCACGCGGGTGAGGATTAGGTATATCTCATCGCGGCGAAGTGAAATACAAGTAACAGTGAGGAGTTGTCCCACATCCGGCCATGCATTCAAGGCCCGCTATGGGAGCGGCTCTTGTTGAGAAATTCGCTGCGGTGAGTATGTATATGGATGTACCAAATTTATATTGTTCATCATTGCGAGAGTTTGTTCTCTCCATGGCACAAATTGCACAAATTCAATATTCGAACAAAAATCAAATAAATATTCAATTTATGTTCACAACAAAACCTATATCTAATTCCTGTTCACAATAAAACTAATCTAATCTTTGCATTAAAAAAATGTCTGCGCGTAAAAATCCATTGTTCGCATACTTTATCTAAATGATCCGGTATATATGTTTTCTTCGTTTCTAATTTGGCTGAACCAAGTCCAACAATATCACGCATATAACTTAAAATATAATAACCACATTCCGTATCACCAATTTGTCTAAAAGTCGAGGTACACATGAATGATGTCGATTGATAGTTGTTCGAGGTATGTGGTTCACAAGTTTGAAATCCATAAAGATCATATAACACTCAATAAGATCAATAAATGAACATTAGAAACAAATATATAGATATCTTAAAAATACTTACAAAAATTATAAACATTACCTTCTTGTTGTTACGTTTGATTGGCTATTTTTTTTATTAGGCAAGTTTGTAATCGAGATTTTTCACATTATCTTATTAAGATCTTCTGTCTTATCAATATGCAATTCGGTGTGCTATTTTTAGATAGCCTTGTGATCTCCTTGATGTGACATTTAAGAGTCCTTCCTTATTGATGCTATCGTGCTTATCCGCTGTGAAACCCCAGCATGGCCCCTTCCTCTTTTGGACGCTATAACAGGCATGGTTGCTAGCGTTAGCGTCCTTGATACTTTTGTTTGAGTTTATAACTTTTCAATACGTGCAAGATCGTCGGCCTGAAAAACTATTGACTTGAAGAATAACACTATTGAATCATATCACGCACCGTGATTGATTCGTGTTTTGTGTTGTGTTTACGCGTGAATGAACTAGTCACGCCTGAGAGATTATCTTGTGATCAAAGAACACGTGAAGGTGGTCTTTCGTGGATCTGTGAATGGTCACTAATTCAGGGGGAGGACTGAATTAGATTTCACTTTATAGTTTGTAATTTGACTTTGATGTTTATGTTGTTCATGTAAGACCATTTGTACTGAGAACTATATCATAGTGAAATCATTTCCACCGGGTTATCACACCCCTAAGATGTAGAACACGTTGCTCCAAAACTGGGTTACCAATTGTTTGTGTCGTTTATATTAATCTCCATCTTTGCTGTCATATATACTTTGCTTGTCAATTGTTATATACATTGTTAGAATTATTCTATGTGACAATTGGTTAAGGGTTTAACAGAACTACACTTCTAATCAACTTTCCAAAGATCAAGGATGACAAGCAATCAATGTTGTCATAAATTATATGGCATAAGAACGAGTTTTCTGAGTATGGTATTCTGTACCAATATTTTGATTTTCTTAACTCGTTCGAACAAGTGAGAATTGATGTCGTTGGTTTTGAGAAAGCCAGTCTAGCCCGCTTCTATAAATTTTATAGGACCTTCACTCTGCTACATTTTGTCTGTGATGGATGTAGATACCTACAAGAACAAAACATTGACGCAATTTTGGAAATTTTGTGTAATTAAAGAAAAACATAAAAGAACACATTTATCTCGTGTAAAAATTATACTCGACGTGCCTATTTCATCATATTTCAAAATTTCAGAAATATCATCAAATGTTAACGAAATTAGAATCTCGGGCAGACTTCAACCAACTGGTACATTGATGCAATTCCATTGCGGTAACATCAGTCGGTTGACATGTTGAGCAAGTAAGCGAAAAATTGGAGTAATCATTTTGTACAAAATTTTCCGACCATCATCAACCTTCAGTTCACTTAGCTTTTTTTCTTTGATCACCGGTCCGCGACTTTGTTTTGTAATTTTTTTGTTTCTATCAATCTCTGTGGCCATTTAACGAACTCTCATACGGCTTCTTCAATAGAATAAGTTTCGTGGGTAGAAATTTGTAATACTACATTTTTCACTAAAGCGACCACAACGCTAACACGCAAATTTTTCCTCCAATGATGAGCCGTGAACTAAAAAGTTGTTTTTGGTGTACACGCGTCCATTGCAACATGAAGTACACCTACATTCACCAAATCATCAACAAGAGTAAGACACTCAGATATTTCATCTTAGCAAAACGTGATCGGTGTGGTTGAATTCAATAAACAACTAGCACCACCACTATTTGATATAGATTCAACTTGATGCTCTACATAACCAACATTTATGTTCACGTGAACTTCATGTTAAGATGAGTCATCTAGCAAAATCACACATATAATTCATATAAAGTATTTAAATTTATCATATCATTAGATGAAACAATGAAAATACCTAATGACGTCGGTTCATTCTCGTTTGTGGCCTTCTTTACATTATCCGGTGTAGCCATCTCATCATCTTCAACGTGAGTCGTTTAATCGTCTTCGAGAGACAAGACATAAGGACTGGGATTTAATTACTGTTTATGACCCTCCTAATCGTGAAGAAAGACAAAGCTTTTGGGGATTACTAGAGGAATCAGTTGATTATTCAGGGGGTCCACGGAATATTTTGGCCAATTTGAATATAATTTTGAATGAAAGGGAGAAGATGGGACGCAAAGTCTTTCAATGGAACTAGTAAGCCACACACATAAAATTCTTGCTCAACTCAAGTGGGATTGATCTAGCTGCAACATGAAAGACATTTACATGGCCAAATTGACAAAGTGAACGAAACAGAATACTAGAAAGACTGGATAGGGTAATAGCAAGCCCTTAATGGATTTGTAAATATCCAAAGGTAGGAGTTCAATACTTTCCTATCAACAATTTCAGATCGTGCACATATTTTATAAGGTTGTTATCAGTTATATGATAAATGCTATAAGCCATTCAAGTTCTATGAAGCATAGGCGTAGTCTACATAGTGCATAGATTAGGTGACAAAGGCTTGAAATGAGCAAAACGGTTCTAGGAATATAAATTTTTGGTCTAAACTTAGATTTGTTGGGAGACACTTACATGGCAAGAAACAAATGGAAGAAGAAAGGAGTGTATGTACAGTAACTGAAATCTAATGCGGCTAGATGAGTGATGAAGGAGAGGAAGAAAATGTGATGTCTGAGTTAAGGCAGTTGTAAAAAACTAACAAAAATATTTGGAGACAAAAATAAATAGAATTGTGTCTTAAAGATGGTGATGCCAATACAAAGTACTTCAACACAACGACAATTATAAAGAAAAAAGAATTATATATGGGCTATAATATAAAATAATGGAAAATGATATGAAAACAGGAAATGTATTGGGAATGATATCCACAAAAGATTCAACGATTTATTCACATTTAATGGAACGACATTACCTGCTGTTTTGGAAGCTTTAATTAATCAAGAGTTAACAAAAGATGAGAATGCTGAAATTGGAAAAATCTCATTACCAAGTTTAGTGAAAAGCATTGTATGGATAATGCATCCATTAAGGTGCTAGGTCCAAATGGATTGCAAGGAGTGTTCTACAAAATCTATTGGGACCTAGTCTAGAACGATCTAACATCGTCTGTGCAAGAACTTTTCAGAAAAAGTATCTTACCAGGAACATACATTCCACTATTTTTTTTCTAATTCAATAAACAAATAATGCGGACCAGTTTGAAAATTTTAGACCAATCAGCTAATGAAACCTTTGTTTGAAACTTATTACAAAAATAAATGCAAGCAGGATGAGAAGATACCTAGATAGAATGATGTAGCCAAACTAGTCAGCCTTTGTCCCATGGAAATGGATCGTGGAAAATACAATCTCGGCAGGATAAAACATGCCCAAAATGAGAACAAAGTCTAGTGGGCATCAAGCTAGATATGAACAACGCTTTTGGCAGATTAGAATGGAATTTCACGGTACAAGTTCTTAAGTCCATATCCCACTTTAGTCTCCATTAGAAATAATATATATGGGTTTATTTACCTGACTAGGCTACGAATAGCACCTTCAGTCACATCTTTTGCAAGATCTCAGCAGTTCCATAAGAAGATTAACATGGAGATTTTCAGGGGTTCTTAAGTCTCGCCTCCTCGGTCATTTTAGTGCTTGCATTATGCATCTGATTGCTTACATACTTCTCATCATTAGTTTCTTCAACGTACCTTCTTTCTTGTCTTCTTGTTGTAGCTACATGATTAATGTCTTTCACTTGTATTCCTGTAAGTTATTTATATTACTTTCGTGCTTTAAAAATTTATTGACACTCACCACATTCCTACTTCATATCCGTTTGCCAAGGTCATTGTCAGTTCAACTACCTCTTTTACTTCCAAAGCTCATTTCTCATGCCATTAAGCTAAATCAAAATTCCTTTTCTTTGGTTGACCTTCTTAACTCTCTACGGGATATTCTGATTTTCTTTTGTTTGACTCATTAATCATAGTCTTTATTTATTTCTTTTCGGATCTTGTGAAACTCCAGCTCTTTTGTGTAAATATGTTTCGCTTTGGTCTTGAAACAAGCCCATTAGGTCATTCTCTTTTGAGCTTACACTTGAATTTGGCCAATTCTTTTCCATGCCTTATATTTATCTACCGTTAGAATTTTCCCTCTCATCGACTTTCTTATACTTGGTGATGCCTCAGTCGCCAGATCTACTATTTTGACTTATGAATCCCAAGCAGAGTTATTGTGTGTCATTTTCTCCTTCGTTGCACCACTTTTTCATGGGACCACATATTGTTGGCAAAGATGCACACAAGAAGATTATTTATTTACATATTGATGTAATATATAAATCTTTCATAAGTCCTTATTGCAATTTGCTGAATTAAATTAATAAAATTTGAAACGTTCATTCATTCCTTTTTCGACTTATTGAAGATTTATGATATTAAATAGTCTTATAGTCCTTAATCAAACCTAACAATATATGAAGAGACGAATGTAGAATTGCGTGAACAAAATCTTCATGGTTTGGTTAAAATGAAATATTCGCAATCTAAAGATCAACGGACTATTGATCCTAGTATGATTGTTGGAAGAATCTATGATGTTTGGTTACGAGTCGTAGAGAGCTAGGAACTTTATATTTCTTCCTGTGTACCTTCTGAAGATACTGAATTGACCAGTGCACCTTTAGAGACAATGTAAGAACAAATCATTTAACCTCTTCTATCTCAACTTCACTATGAACGAATTGCATCGTGCTTACCTAAATCCTAAAATGAGACATGTCATTTCATAGCTTTAATTTTCTCATTTGAGAAATTCAAATTCTAGATCCATTAAGTGATCTAGACTAGAATTATTGGTGAGATATTAAGTTATGAAGATGTCATGAACCAGCTTTGTGAGGTTCTCGTAGATATGGATATCATGTACAAGATTGTTGATATGGAATGTATATCACCTCGTGCGTTATTACTTGGATTGTGAATAAATGAACCGCGCGGTATTCAAAATTAAGTAACGACTTTATTTGGATGAAACAATGTGACTTTTTAGCTCTTCCTCAATATATTGTTTCTAACTTATTCACAGATAACAAAGGAGTTGAGAAGATAACAACAGTAAGGGTAAAATGGTAATTTTATAAATCTCATCTAGTTGATGATATTCATGAAGGGTAATCATTCGATAATATTTAGTAGATCGGCTCATCACAAATAAGTAAATTTTTTAGTATAAAATATATTCATTTGAACTGAGAGATTTTCAGTGTCAACTCTTTAGTGGAGTCAGTTGACGTTAAACTAGAGTTGGAAAAGTTTGTGAACTTTAAGTCCAAGAGTCTTAGTTAAAACTTTGTTCATTTGGGGCCATGAGGTCACTATCACAAGTTATTAGAATAGAGTTTGTTATACTAGAAGCTAAGTCAAAATAAATTCAACTGTTGAACTAGACGTATTTTTCGAAAATGGTCTAAAGGGTATTTTCGTCCTTAAGGATAATTGATGTAAAATGTCAAAATAAGATTTTGAATGTCATAATAAAATTTTGAATTTTTTCAAAAATTAATTTAAAGTCACACGACTGAAAATTGGTTTTCATGGTTAGTGAATTAAATTTTGTAACATGTTATTGTACGGGCAATAATGCGAGGGCTTTTCCAAAATTTGTTATGAACAAATTAGGAAGTAAATATGTGTGTAGACACTCTTATGGTCGGCCACTTTACATTAAGGGAGGGAGAGAAATATCTTCTTTTATTTGGTGCATTATTGCACATTGGTAATTTCCCAAAAAAAAAAGAGGAAATGAATTTCTTTGAGAATGAAACAAATGTGTTAAGGGAGGAAACAAATTTCCATCACTTATGACATATGTTGGCCGACCATGTAGAAGAGAAAGGGAGGAAGAAATCAAATATTGTGACATGAATACACAATAGGAAAGGGTAATTACTCTTTTTTATATTTCCTTCTCCTATAAATAGAGTCTCACATAGAGATGTGAAAATAAGCTTTTTGGTCTTGCTCTCTCTCTCTTCTAGCCGACCATGTTCCTTCCTTTCTCTCTAAAATACTCTTTTATTTTGGCACCTAGATCCTCACTTGATCTAGAGAATTAGCTTATGATCCAAGAATTGTTCTTGGTTCATATTGTTTAATAGTGCCCACTCACTAAACTCTTCAAACGCTCGAAGACTCTAGTGGTAGAAACTTTTGTGGTTGCTCGAGAATCCAAAGACGAAAGGCAGCGAGACAAGGAGACGGATCTTCATCCAAGCAGGGACTCCAAGATCAATCAACAAGAGAAAGGTTAATATTCAAGTATTTTAAATAAATTTTTTTCAATTTATACATGTTCATGCACTTTGTCTAGGTTTGTAAAATTGTTTTACTTCTAAAGAAATTTTTATATTCCGCCATTAATGTGTTAATGATAAATTTTCTTAACCCTAGACCTATTCCAACACATATGTCTTTGGCTTTTCAGGTGCCAACTCATTTCTCATTTCTGCTATCTTTGTTTCCTTGTCTCATGTTGATGTTGCTTTGGCCTTATCTATCATCTTCTCCAATTTTTCTCCCAATCTCATTTTTTTAGGTTGTGTGTTGGCATGTTGGTCTCGTAAATCCAGGTTTTTCTCCAAGATGTCTCGGTCATGGGTAGAGGACATCTTCTTCTACTTTTTATGTCATCCTCTAACGCAAAGTATCAACTCCATTGTTTGTTCGGCACTACTTCTTTTGCCAGTTGTGCCTCCAGGAAAAAAAGGAGTTCTTATGTCTCGAACGGAGTATATAAACCTCTTGTTTCACTTTGATGATAGGGTTTATGCATTTACTCTTATTCGCGCCGAACCATTAAGCACATACTTGTTTTCTTGCGCTGTTTCTTGTAAGGTTTAGCTTCGTGAAGGACAAGATAATATGTACATGCATTTACTTTGTTATGTCTCTGTTAAAGACATACATATCAACACTGCGAGTGTCAATGTGAAAAAGTGAGTGAGGTGTTGACAGAGATGCCCACAAGATGTAATATAAACCTCTCATGAATCCTTATTGTAATTTGCTGATTAAATTCATAAAAGTTGAAACTTTCGTTCATTCCTTTTTTTTTATTTGAAGATTTATGATATTCAATATTTTTATAGTCCTTAATCAGACGCAACAATGTATGAAGACTCAAATGTAGATTTTTGTGAACAAACTCTTCATGGTTTGCTTAAAAGGAAATATTCACAATCGAAAGATCAACGAACCATTGATACGCGTATGGTTGTTGGAAGAATCTATGGTGTCTGGTTACAAGACATAGAGAGTTGAAAACTCTATAGTTCTTCCTGTGTATCTTCCGGAGATACTCAACTGACCAGTTAACTTCTTCTGGCTCAAGGTCACTATGTATGAATTGCATCGTTCTTACCTCAATCCCGGAATGAGACATGTCATTTCATAATTAAGTATATTAATTTGAGAAAGTGAAACTCCATAACCAAGATGTGGAACTAGATGCGCTATATTAGTGATATTGGGTTATGAAGTTGACATGAGTATACTTTGTGAAATTCTCATAGATATGGAATTCATGTACAAGATTGCTGAAATGCAATGTATATCACCTCATGCTTTATTACTTGGATTGTGAATAAATGTACCAACCGGTGTCCAAATTGAATAAAGAATTCTTTTGGATGAAACATTGTTACTTGTTAGCTCCTCGTCAATACACCATTTTCCAAATCCCATCTAGTTGATGATATTCATGAAGGTGATCATCCAATAATATTTAGTGGATCCATTCATCACAAATAAGTAGATTTTTTAGTAGAAAATATATTCATTTGAATCGAGGAATTTACATTGTCAACTCTTTAGTGGAGTCAGTTGGCATTAAAGTAGACTCGAAAAAGTTTGTGAACTTTGAGTCCAAGTGTCCTAGTTAAAACTTTGTTCATTTGGATTCATGAGGTCACTATCTGAAGTCATTATAGATTTTGTTAAAGTAGAATCTAAGTCAAAAGAAGTCCAATCGTTGAACTAGACGTATTTTCTGAAAATAGTCTAAAGGGTAATTTAATCCTTAAGGACGATTGATGTAAAAATGTCAAAATAAGATTTTGAATTTTTCCACAAATTATATTAATGAAATATCGTTTTTAAGCTTAGTAAATTAAATTTGTTGACATGTTACTATATGAGCATAATATAAAAGTCTTTCCTTATTTTGTTGTGAACAAATTAGGAAGTAAATATGTGTGATCACACATGTATATATTCAGCTGAAGGAGCCGAACTAGAAAGAGTATGGCAAGGTGATGCTCTGGGTCAGGACGGGGAAATAGTTGGACCGCAATATGAAGTCTATCCACTTGCCGAAAAGGGACGGGAATCCGGCGTTCTTCAAGGAGATCGCGGACATGGGGGCGTGGCTAGCCGATGAGGTACAATCTATTTTTTAATATTGAAGTATCTCTTACTATGTTTATATTCACTATATGTTTGTTTATTGCAGCATATTGATTCTATTTTGCACATGCTTCAGACTCTAACAACGAGATCTCCGCGGATATCGTCAAGATGTTCATGTGGTGGACACTATGCGGGTTCAAAACATTTATGGTAGATATGTTCAAGAGCAAGAATTCATCAAAAAGGCCAAAGCATTGGGGACCAAAGCATAGAAAGTTGAGTGGGATATGAGGTCCGTTATGTTACCAATGACTGGATACACAGACAACAAGATCTTGCCATGGAAGGGAGCTAAAGAGATCCTCATGGTCGTGAACTTCAAGAATGGTTCGCATTTCTAGTCGATTTGACAGAGTGGACGTGTTAGCAGGGATGCCAACAAGAAGATTGTTTATTTATATATTGATGTAGTATATAAATCTTTATAAAGTCCTTTGTAATTTGCTGATTAAATTAATAAAAGTTGAGACGTTCATTCATTCCTTTTTAGTTTGATTGAACATTTATGATATTCAATAGTCTTATAGTCCTTAATCAAACCTAACAATGTATGAAGAGACAAATATAAATTTGCGAGAACAAACACTTCATGGTTTGACTAGAACGATATATTCACAATCTAAAGATCAACGAACTATTGATCCCAGTATGATTGTTGGAAGAATCTATGATGTCTAGTTACGAGTCATAGACAGTTAGGAACTCTATAATTCTTCCAGTCTATCTTTCTAAGATACTAAATTGACCAGTGCACATTTAGAGACAATGGAAAAATAAACCATTTAACCTATTCTGTCTCAAGGTCACTACGTATGAATAGCATCATGCTTACCTAAATCCTGAACCGAGACATGTCATTTCATAGTATTAATACTCTCATTTCATATAATGAAAATATAAATTATTTTCTATAGCCAAAAATTCGTTTGAGGCATTAAGAAATTAATTTCATTATTTTTGCAATAATAATTCTACAATGGGTATTTTAAGAATTGTCTTAAAAGAAATAAGGAAGCATCTAGATTCCCCTTCCCTAGCTATAGAATTCGGCCAACATGCATCAAAGGGAAGAGTTTTATTTCCTTTTAATTGTCAGGATAATTACCCAAAAGGAAAAGAGGAAATAAATTTCCTTCAAATGGAAATAAATAAACTAAGTGAGGAAACAAATTTTTGTTGGGTTTGGTGCCCACAAAGGAGATATTAGACATTGAGATACTTTATGTATTTATATTTTGTTGAAACATTGATATTAATAAATGTTCATTCTTTATAAGACTGTGTTTAGTTATGTTTAAGCTATGCTCTGAAACTGTCATCAACGAAAAGGGTGTTAAGTACAGACTTGACAAGATAACCCCTTGTGACAAGTTTGAAACCATTTGTTCGCAATCTAAAGATCGATAGAGCAATCGAATCTTATTATTGATCGTTAGCATGAATCATGATATCTCATCTTGTGATATAGAGAGTTTTGACTCTATGATTCATACTAAGTATTTTATAGAAGATACTGAACAAGACCAGTGACACTTAGAAGCTCGAGACAAAACTGTTTACACACTCGAAACTTCAAGTTCACAACTAAAGGAGTATTATGATACTTACCTTAATCCTGAAGTGAATATGTAATTGACATTGCACTTTGTGACATTTGATTCGTCAATGGGCAATGACTAAATTTTAGTTGCATCTGACCCGACTGTTGGTGTCACAAGGATGCAATGTTGGGTTACATGATTCACAGATATGGAATTCATGTAACAACAATGCAAATGCATTAGTATCACACTATGCTTTGTTATGAGAGTGTGAATGAATAAACCTGGCCAGGTATTCATTGAATGAGTTCATTCTTTGATTAAAACATGTGACATGTATAGACATCTCACTTTATGTTTTTCTCATTCACAAATAACAAAGGAGTTAGTGAAATAATAACTCGAGGGGTAAAACAGTAATTTTACATTCCTCTCAGTCACTGATACACATGAAGGGTAACATCGTAATATACTCCGTGGATCGTATGAGAAATTGTTTCATCATATCAAACATAAAAGATACGCACGTGAACAGAGAGATTATCAATATTGGTCCTTTAGTGGAATCGACCAATATTAAGAGTTAAAAGACGGAAAAAGTTTGTGAACTTTTGTGTCCGTCCTTTATTCTAAAGCTTCGTTCATGTGGGTCCATGAGGTCTCAATGATAGACACTTGGAAGAGATTAAAAGAACTTGAAAAGTTGATTTACTCATTAAGTATAAATAGTGATTTATATTGGGAAAGTTGTTTTCTTGAAACTCGATAAATAACTAGTTATTTATTTTGTTTATTAAATCACAAGATACCATCATATTGATGATGACATTCTCGAGTGATTAAATATGTTAAAATAAGAAAACAAATTATTTCTCATTTCGTACTTATTCGATAACTACGAAATATATTTAATGATGTGTCATGAATAATAATGAGAGTTCTAAATTAATTTTAGAAATTAAATCAAATAAATTTAGGAACAAAAATCAAAGACATGGACGAGTAAGGAGAGAGTGCTTGGCCGGATTCCTTAAGTGAATAGGGTCATGGGTTTGACCCAGCTTAAGCCCATTTATAACCTGTATAAATAAGGCTAAGAAACCCTAATCACATACCCTAACCCTAGGTGATTTTCGGCAACCTCTCTCCCATTTCCCCTTGTGCAATTCTCGGCCAAAATCCCCAAACAAAAAGAGAAAAATTGTTTTCCCTTTTTCATCTTTGATTTCCTAATTGTTCTTAAGAGCCCACACTCTTGATCTCAATATTTTCCTTGTGTAATATTGTTGATTCATCACTTGTGGTGTTTGAATAATTTAGAAAACTGCTTTGGAATTTTTAAAATTGTTTTTAAAAAGGTTTCAGCCATCACAAAACACTCTAGGTCGTTTTCTGTGCATTCCGGCGACCTCCCAGCTTCCAGGAGTCCATTCCGGCGACCCAGATCCAGTCCGGCGAGGGCTACCAGTCAGGCGGGTCCAATCCGGCGAGACAGAGGCAATCCGACGAGGCAGATCCAATCCGGCGAGTCTGTCTGTCAGGCGAGGCGATCCAATCCGGCGAAGTCGAATCCGGCGAGGGCAATCCGGTGAGGGCAATCCGGCGAGGTCATCAAGCGAGGAGTCCCAGTGATCTCCAGTCCGGCGAGGCTCCCAGTCCGGCGAGCTCCCTGTCAGGCGGGTCCCTGTGCGGCGACAGATCCCAGTCCGGCGAGTGACCAGTCCGGCGAGGGCATCCATTCCGGCGAGTTCCCTGTCAGGCGAGGAATCCCAGTTCGGCGAGGCTCCCAGGTGCTGTGCAGTCCGGTGACATCTCCCAATCCGGTGAGGACTCTCCCGAGAAATCCGACGAGCCTTTTCCCGGGATTTGAGCGTGACGTGGCATTCCGGAGATAGCTAGCAACGTCATAGTTGTTTACAACTATTTACGTAAGTCATTCTCAATTAAATAATTAAATATAAATTATATAATTGTTATATAAATTATTATTATTTGATTGAGTTTGTGTATTATAAATTGTTTATAATTACTTAATAAATTTTTATGCCTTAGGTTGTTAAATATATTATAATTGATTTTAATATATTAGATCTAATTATAATTTTCCGCCACATAGGATGTGTATTATAATAAATATTGTTTAATTGTTAAATAAATTCCAACAATTTTTCCCTTACTTAATCAATGTAGCTGATCATATACATAGAGGAAGAGGAGAGAAAATCAAATATTGTGTCATGAATGCATAATAGGAAACGGTAATTATCTTTTTTTGATTTTCTTTCTCCTATAAATAGAGTCTCACGTAGAGATGTGAAAAGAAGCTTTTGTCTTGCTCTCTCTTGTATTTTTGGCCGACCCTCTCCTCTCTCTCTCAAAATACATATTTTATTTTTGCACCTAGATCCTCACTTGATCTAGAGAATAAGGTTATGATCAAATAATTGTTCTTGGTTCATATTGTTTAATTGTCCCACAGACAAATCCTTCTAAACATCTATAGACTCTTGTAATAGAAACCTTAGGTTTCTCGAATTCACGTTTAGGCTTGAAGGAATCGAGCCGAGGACGAAAATTCATCTTTCTTAAGACGCTTCAATTTTGAAGATACAAGAAAGGTTAGTATTTAAGTAGTTTAAATAATGTTTTTAATTATAACATGTATATGCATTTTGTTTAGGTTAATAAAAACTGTTTTACTAGTAAAAGAAACTTTTATATTCCGCCATTAATGTGTTAATGATAAATTTTTCTTAACCCTATACCTATTCAAAGTATAAGGATGTACATGTTATTTAAAATCATTATAAGAAAATTATTTTCTAAAATTGCTTGAATAATGGTTTTTTTTAAAGACTAGATCTTACACAATTTTAATTTTTTGGTAGGACCTTTAAAATTAATTTTCTTTTGATTTTCCATTTTTTAAATATGCTGTATAAATATATTAAAATAGTTTTTAATTATTTTATGTTTAGTATACTCAAAATAATTTTTTTGACAAGACTGAAAATTTGTGTACATTGTTTAAACTAGTTTATTGCATTTCTAGTTTAAATTTGTTATTGAAAGTTTTATATTATGTTGCTTGTTTTATATTGTGTTTAATTATTAACATGTTAATATAACACACAATTGAAATCAAACATACAATTAAAATGTTTCAATAAACCTCTTTCCAATTACGCCTAGATCCGACGTACTTTTAATTATTTTTCAATTTTTGGACAAATTGTTACGGCTCGGTAAAACGGGCATAACTCTTTTCTTGGAACATGAGCATTAGTGGTTCTTAATCCAAATTAAAGGTAAGGAAGTTAGCTATCCAATGCAATTGGTTTCAGTTCAATCGGATACCAGATGTATCATTTATGACCTTTTAAGTCCGAGGTGTACGGCAGTCCGCGAGTCCAGGATTTTGAATCCGGATTTTGCGACTCCTAGCTTCTTCCCCTCTTCTTGATGCTTTCATGAATTTCCGACGTTCACGTGCTCAACCACCATGAAGACGCCTTGAAGGAAGATGTCATGAAGATGAAGATATTAGTTTTAAGAGATTTTGAATCAAAAACTTCCAAGTGCAAAAGTGAGATTTATTAATCTCACACACTTTCCTTAGGAAAATTAAATTAATAGACAAAAATATTCGAGTATGTTCCTTGTGGCTTAGTTCATTAACACTACTCTCCCCTCAAAAATATCGATTTCAGGGTTCTTTTTTCTAGTGATCCACTCTATCTCTCTTCACTAATGAAAATATGTTTCCTATACGTACAAGAGTAGACGTGCCTTTTTCCAAAAATGAAGTGGGAGGGTTGCACTTATTGTTTGCAACCCAGGATCCCCTTATTTTCCAACAACTAAGTGGGAGGGTTGTACTTATTGTTTGCAACCCGCGATCCCCAACACTATTATAAATTGCATATGTCGTCGGACTAAGAGTCACCCTCGTGACCCTATCTTAAATGAGAGTACTCATAAACGTATTGCTCCTAACATTGTTTTTATAGCTATGTCAAAAGTGAAACGATGAGACAAGGCCTCTCCTCGGCGGATTCTTTTCAAAGTAGATCTTGTTGAACTAAATGGTTGGTTACTCACTTAGACTCAAACTCCAATAATCCTCCCTCAACGCCCTGCGAACATTTTTGAGTGATCAAACTTCTTTATAAGGTGGCTAGTCAAGGTATTGATGTATTGACATCATGACTATGAATTAATGATGTTGTTGGGATTGGTGCCCACAAATGAGAAATTAGACAATGAAATACCTTTGTATTCACATTTTTGCTAAAACATTAATATCAATAAATATTCATTCTTAATGAAGCTTGTGTTTATGTATGTTAGCTACGCTCTAAAATTGTCATCAACGAAGAGGGTGTTAAATACAGATTTGACATGATAACCCCTTATGACTAGTTTAAAACATTTGTTCGCAATCTTAAGACCGAAAGAGCTATCGTGTCTAATCAACGATTGTTTGAATGAATCATGACATCTTATCATGTGATATAGAGAGTTGTGACTCTATGATTCATCCTTGATATCTTATAGAAGATATTGAACAAGACCAGTGATACTTAAAAGCTCGAGATAAAACCGTTTAAACACTCGAAACCTCAAGATCACATACAAGGGGTATTTGGATACTTACCTTAATCGTGAAGTGAATATATAATTGAAATTACACTTTATGACATTGGATTTGTCAATGGGCAATGACTAAATCTTAGTTTCTTCTGACCCGACGGTTGGTGTCATAATTGTTGGCATTTATGCCCACAAAGGAGATTTTTGATATTAAATACTTTTGTATTTGTTTTGCTTTAAAATTAAATAAAGATTGAATATCCAATTTTATTTAAGATTGTGTTTACGCATTTATGTCTACGCTAAGTACAGACTTGACAAGATACCTTCTTATGACTAGTTTAAATAATAGTTCGCAATCTAAAGATCGATTGGGCATTCGATTCCTAGTAATGATTGTTAGAATGAATTAAACGATATTTTATCTTGTGATATGGAGAGTTGTGACTCTGTAATTCATTCTTGATATCTTAATGAAGATATTGAACAAGACCAGTGAAGTTTTGAAGTTCGAGATAAAACCTTTTAATCACTCGAAACATCAAACTCACATACGAGGGGTATTTTAGTAATTACCTAAATCTTGAAGTGAGTACATGTATTCTTGTAACACTTTATGAAATTTGATTTGTCAATAAGCAATGGCTAAATGAAGTTTCATTGGCCCGAAGGTTGGTGTCATAATACTGTTTCATTGAAACATGTGTTTCACATATATGGAATTTGTGTTGAAACAATGCTAAGGCATTTGTATCACACCATGCTCTGTTATGAGAGTGTGAGCGAATAAACCAGGCCTGGTATTCATCGAATAAAGAATCGTTTGAAATAAAACATGTGACATGTTGAGACATTTCACTTTATGTTTTTCTCGTTCACAAATAACAGAGAACTTGGTGAAATAATAACTCAGGGGTAAAACAGTAATTTTACATTCCTCTGAGTTAATGATACACACAAAGGGTAATATCATAAAATACACCGTGCACCGTGTGAAAAATAGTTTTGTCACATCAAACGGAAATATAAACGCATATGAACATAGAGATGTTCAATATTGGTCCTTTAGTGGAATCGACTAATATTAAGAATTAAAAGCCGGAAAAAGTTTGTGAACTTTTGTGTCCGAACTTTATTCTAAAGCTTCGTTCATGTGGGTCCATAAGGTCTCAATGATAGACTCTCGGACGAGATTTTGGTGAACAAGAAATGATTGATTTTCTCATTCAACGTAAATTGTGATTTACGCTGAGAAAATTATTTTCTGAGTAATTAAATAAATAACTGGTTATTTATTATTACATTTATTTCACGAATCATATTATGTTATTATATTGATAATAATATAATTTGATGATTCATATAAATAAAAGATGAAAATAAATATTTTCTCGTTTCGTACTACATTGATTAGTATGAAAATAATTAATGACTTGTCATTAAATAAATGACATGTTCTAAATTAATTAAATATTATTTTAGAAGTAAATCAAATAAATTTGGGAGATAATTAGGACAATATGCCCGGCCATAATAAGTGTTTTATGGGCTGGAAAAATTGTTTAAACTCATTAAAAGGAGTTTTGGGCTTAAGTTTGACTAATGGGTCTTAACTGGGTTTTGACCTAACTTAAGCTCATTCTCTCTGATTTGAAAAGAGGCTCTCTCTTTGGTAACCCTAGCCTAATTTCGACCAACACTCAGCCAAACCTCTTCCCCCTTGTGCTTGAGAGGTTTTGGCCGAAATTAAGAGAGAAAGAGAGAGAAGAAAACTGTTTCCCTTTCTTCCCTTGTTCCCACGAAAGAGTCCACCCTCTTTGTCTCCTAAAATCCCTTGAGAATTATCATTGACTCAACTTGTGGTTGTCTGAGTGATTTTTCTCTCCCCAGGGCCGGCTACTTTTGGAGGAACGAAGGCACGACGGATTTGAGGATCTCTTTGACGCGCGTGGTGTAGAGGATCGACCGGTCACTTGGACGTACACCGAGACTTGCTCTCGCAGATCCAAACCCTATGTAAGTGTCTCTTTAACGAATTGGATCTGAATGATATAGTTTTGTAGAATGATTATATTTATTTAGATTGTTCGTTTGCCTGCTTAAATGAATTTATTGATATGTACATAAATTTGTTGACATGCTAGTTTAGATTTAATGACATGGTTATGAATATGTTAGAAAACATTTTTAATATGTTAAATTGAATTACGAATTTCCGCCATATATAGATATGTTTCATAATTAATTAGGTTAATTGTTAACTAAATTCCAACAATAATGTTGTGATGTTGGGTTATATGATTCACATATATGGAATTCATGTTAATGAAATGCAAACGCATTAGTATCACACTATGCTTTGTTATGACAGTGTGAATGATTTAACCTAGCCAGGTATTCATCAAATAAGAGGATTCTTTGATTAAAACATGTGACATGTACAGACATCTCACTCTATGTTTTTCTCCTTCACAAATAGCAAATGAGTTAGTGAAATAATAACTCAAGGGGTAAAACAGTAATTTTACATTCCCCTTAGTTAATGATACACATGAAGGGTAATATTGTAAAGTACTCCGTGGATTGTGTGAAAAACTGTTTTGTCGCATCAAACATAAAATATGCGCATACAAACAGAGAGAGTGTCAATATTGGTCCTTTAGTGGAATCGACCAATATTAAGAATTAAAAGACGGAAAAAGTTTGTGAAACTTTTGTGTCCAATCTTTATTCTAAAAATTCGTTCGTGTCGGTCTATAAGGTCTCAATGATAGACACTTGGAAGAGATCAAAAGAACAAGGATTGTTGATTTCCTCATTGAATATAAATTATGATTTATATTGAGAAAATTATCTTTCTTAAGTAACTTGATAAATAATTAGTTATTTAGCGTTACATTTATTTATTGAATTATAGAGCATTATTATAATGATAATAATACGCTAGTAATATTCAAATAAATAAATTAAGAAATATATAATTTCTCGTTTCGTACTTATTTGGAAAGTATGAAATTATTTTAATGAAATGTCATTAAATAAATATCAGAGTTCTAAATAAATTGAATTTAGAAATAAATCATTTTAATTGGGAATAAATAAATTGTATAATGTCCGAGTATTAGAAGAGTGTTTTGGCAATAGGTTTGACCCAGTTTAAGCCCGTTATAATTTTTTTTTTTTTTACACTCTGCCGGATTGCTTCTAGTCGCCCAGGACTTCCAGTCCGACGAAGGTATTACGACTAGGGAGGATCTCCCTGTCAGGCGAAGGCGTTCAATCCGGCGAAGCTGCTCCAGTCTGGCAACCTGCTCTTGTCCGGCAAGCTTCCCAATCCGGCGATCTTTTCCCAGTCCGGCGAGGTTTATCCCAGGCGGCGGTCCTAGGTTCAAAGACCCAGTCCGGCGAGCCCATCCTGGAGATCCCATTCCGGCGATCCCATTCCGGCGAGCTCAATCCGGCGAGTTTCCTAAAGTCTCCCAGTTCGGCGAGACCCCATTCCGGTGACCATGTTCTTCCCAGTCCGGCGAATAATGTTTTGGGCATTCCGACGAGCTTACTTTTCGACGAGGATTAGGTGAGGCCTTCCGACGCTAGTGAGCAACGTCAGGATAATTTATTATCCTAACTGTAAGTGTTTTCTCAAAAAATTGTAATGCTAAATTAAATATATTAATTGTTCATATAGGTTGCTAGTGTGTTCAATTGTTAAGTATCTTATGATTTATTAATTTTTTTATTAAATCTATAAATTGATTTTAATGTCATAAATTGTTATTCATATTAAAATTGTTTTAATATGTATAGATCTATTATATAATTCCGCCATATTTGATTTGTTATATATTATTTGTTTAATTTGTTAAATAAATATCATCAGATGTGGCATTTACTTATGAAAGGCGACTTTTTGCGGCCTTCCCTCGAAGGAGAAAAATTCTCATTTTGGTCATAACACCTTTTGATTTATTCTGTTCAGTATTAAACTTAAAATTGTAAACAAAAAGACTAATCATAAATTGTTTCAACTTTCAACAACATGTCTCTAAATCCCCTCTCTACTATCCTTTTTTCAAAAAAACTGGAAGGTGATAACTACGTAGATTGGAAATGTAACCTAGAGATCGTCCTTACCATGGAAAAGCACAAATGGGTACTCACCATCCCATGTCCTCCTGATACGAATGATGATTCGACTTAAGAGGACAAGGACGCCCTTGCGGCCTGGCTCAGATCCGATGAGATTGTGAGATGCTATATTTTAGCATCGATGAACAATGTGTTGCAACACCAACATCGTGATATTGGGTCAGTCTATGAAATGCTCTACAATCTCAAGGAGATGTTTGGAGGGCAAGGGCGTCAGGCTAGGCAACAAGCGGTACGACTGTTTATGAACTGTTGTATGAAAGCGGGGACTCCCGTTAAAGAACATATGATGCTGATCATAAGTTATCTTAATGAGATGGAAATCCTTGGATCTGAGATTGATGGAGAAACCAAGATAGATATGATTTTGGAAACTCTCCCTAAATCTTTTGATAGTTTCAAGCCGATTTAGACCATGAATAAGCTAGGGTATACTGTTACCGAGCTAATGAAGGAGTTTTACACCGCTGAGGGACTCTTAAAGAAAAAAGGACTACTGGAGAAGCTCATGCTACTGAGCACAGAGTCTCCACCTCTTGATCTAAGAAGAGATCTCATAGAGCCGACAAGAAGAACCCTAGCAAGGTTCAGAAGAAGAAGATGCCCCGGACTGCAAATTTGGACAAGTCTAAGGAAAACTGTCACCATTACAATGAGCCCGGACACTGGTGTAGGAACTATCCTACCTACCTCAAGGCTAAAGTGAAAGGTATTGTACTTATTAGTGAAGCTTGTTTAGTAGCTGAAAATGTATCATCATGGATTATCGACTCCGCTGCTACTAACCATATTGGTTGTTCCATGAATGGGTTCAGGAAAAGTAAAATCTTAGAGGATGGCGACTTCTACTTCAACTGGGGTGATGGGAGGTTGGTGTCTGTTAAGGCTGTGGGATCCATGACACTGTCTTTCGAAGACACAACTTTAAATTTGATTAATGTGTATTATTTTCCTTCCTCTGGGAAAAACTTAATATCTGTAGCTCAAATTGTTGAGCAAAATTATTATTTAAAGTTTATTGATAATGGAATTCCTATTACTTCTTCCTTTCATTTGTCCCTGATGCATGTTTAAAGAATAGTTCATACTATCTTTATCCTACACAACCTTTGCTATTAGACACTGATATAGATAATGATCTAATTAGGGAGCCAAAGAGGATCAAACCTAATGCCTCCTCTGATCTAATAAAATCAACACATCTCTGGCACTTAAGAATTGGTCATATTAGTCTAGATAGGATTAAGAGACTTGTGAGGGATGGTCCGACTTGTGAATCATGTATAGAAGGAAAAATGACCAAACGACCTTTCTCTGATAAAGGTCGAAGAGCCAATGAGTTGCTGGAACTAATACATTCTAATGTATGTGGTCCACTCAGAATTTAAGCACGGGGAGGATACGAATACTTTGTTACGTTTACCGATGATTACTCAAGATATGGATTTGTCTATTTGCTGAAACACAAATCCAAAACCTTTAACGTATTTAAGGTTTTTTGGGCTTTAGTAGAAAAGCATACTGGCAAACAGATCAAAACCCTTCGATCTGATCGAGGCGGTGAGTACTTGACTGAAGAGTTAGATGACTTTCTTAAAGAAGAAGGTATCGCTTCTCAGCCTACAACACCTGGAAAACTTCAACAGAACCCAGTGTCAGAGAGAAGGAATCAAACTCTAATGAAGATGGTTAGATCAATGATGAGTTACTCATCACTCCCTAATTCTTTTAGGGGATATGCCCTCGAATATGTCGCATATATTCTGAACCAAGTTCTGTCTAAGACGGTCCCTGGTACTCCTTATGAACGATGGACTAGGCGTAAAACTAGTTTAAGCCACATCAAAATTTTGGGTTGCCCTGCATATGTGCTAAAGCAGAAGACTATCAAGTTGGATAGTAGGTTAGAAGTATGTGTGTTGTTGGATGTCCGAAGGAAACCAAAGGTTTCACATTCTATAATCTCGAGGACGACAACACGTTGTCAGCACTAATGCTCGTTTCCTTAAGGAGGACTATATGAAGAATATGAAACCTAGAAGCAAATTTGTGCTTGAAGAAAAGTTGGGTGAGGATGCTTCTACCTCATCTGTAAGAACTGTTCTTACCCCAACTGAAATGCAACCTAACAATTCAGAACCTCGTCAAGTAGTACTTCGACGTAGTGGGAGGGTTTCTGAAAAGCCCGACAGGTACATGTCTTATGGAGATACTCTCATAGCTGTCACTGACATGGATGGCCCTGTTTCCTACAGCCAAGCAATGGCTGGTTCTGAATCAACCTTTGGCTTGATGCCATGAAAGTTGAGTTGCATTCGATGTATGTCAACAAAGTCTGGAAACTTGTACACCTACCTGAAGAGGTTAAACCTGTAGGGTGTAAGTGAATCTATAAGAAGAAAAGGGATCCGTATGGGAACGTTGAGATGTTCAAAGCGCGACTAGTTGGTATGTGTTATACCCAAAAGGAAGGTTCGATTATGAAAAAACTTTCTCGCCAGTCGCAATGCTTGAATCCATCTGAATACTTCTATCCATAGCTAGTGCTCTCGATTACAAGATCTTTCAAATGGATGTCAAGATTGCCTTTCTA
The DNA here is from genome assembly GCA_958296335.1 of Urtica urens. Taxonomy (NCBI): domain Eukaryota; kingdom Viridiplantae; phylum Streptophyta; class Magnoliopsida; order Rosales; family Urticaceae; genus Urtica; species Urtica urens. Next base: position 38,126,711 of record OY282520.1, read on the forward strand.
AATGGCAATCTTGACGAGCGTATTTTCATGGCTCAACCAGACGGTTTTGTAGAAAGTGATCAAGAGAATAAGGTTTGTGAATTGCTTAAATCCATTTATGGATTAAATCAGGCATCTAGATCATGGAATACTAGATTCGGTGAAACTGTAAACAACTTCGGTTTTGATCAGACAATAGATGAACCTTGTGTCTATAAGTTGATACACGAGGGCAAGGTTGTGTTTTCGGTATTGTATGTCGATGATCTACTACTTATTGGTAATGATGTAGGTAAATTATATGAGGTTGAGGACATGAGAAAGATTCCCCATGCTTCAGCCATAGGAAGTCTCATGTATGCTATGTTGTGCACTAAACCGGATATATGTTTCCAGTTGGCGTAGTTAGTCGTTTCCAATCAAATCTTGGACCCGAGCACTGGGTTTCTGTTCAGTATGTTCTTAAGTACCTTCGGAGAACTAGGAATTTGATGCTTACACATTCAGGCACTGACCTGCCTATGATGGGGTACACCGATTCCGACTTTCAGGCGGATAAGGATTCTAGGCAATTAACTTCAAGATATGTGTTCATCCTAAATGGTGGATCTTTTGTTTGGAGGAGTATCAAGCAATCATGCATTGCTGACTCCATCATGGAAGCAAAATATGTGGCTGCTTGTGAAGCATCCAAAGAGGTTGTATGGCTTAGAAAATTCCATAAGTATTTGGAAGTTGTTCCAAATGTAAACGAGCCCATGACACTTTATTGTGATGATAGTGGGGCTTGTTCTATCTCAAAGGAACCTAAAAGCCATAAGCGCTCTAAGAATATTGAAATGAAATACCATTTGATTACAGAGATACTGCAGTGCGAAAACGTGGAGGTGAAGAAGATCTCAACGGTGGACAACCTTGCAGATCCTTTCAGCAAGGCCCTATCCAATGAAGTCTTCGACCAACATCGAGACAGATTAGGGATGAAGGACTACTCTCATCTTCTTTGAGTCAAGTGGGAGTTTGTTGGCAGAGATGCCCACAAGAAGATTGTTTATTTACATATTGATGTAATATATAAATATTTATAAAGTCCTTATTGTAATTTGCTAATTACATTAATTAAAGTTGAGATATTCATTCATTCCCTTTTAGTTTGATTGAACATTTACGATATTCAATAGTCTTATAGTCCTTAATCAAACCCTACAATGTATAACGAGACAAATGTAGATTTGCGTGAACAAACTCTACATGGTTTGACTAGAACGATATATTCACAATGTAAAGATCAACTTACTTATGATCCCATTATGATTGTTGGAAGAATCTATGATGTCTGGTTGCGAGGCATAGAGAGGTAGGAACTCTATAGTTCTTTCAATGTATCATTCGAAGATACCGAATTGACCAGTGCACCTGTAGAGACAATGGAAGATCAAACCATTTAACCTCTTCTATCTCAAGGTCACTATGTATGAATTGCATCATGCTTACCTAAATCATGAAATGAGACATGTCATTTCATAGCATTAATACTCTCATTTGACAAAGTCAAATTTCAGGTCCATTAAGTGATCTGGACTAGACCAATTGGTGAGATATTAAGAAGATGTCATGAACCAACTTTGTGAAGTTCTCATAGATATGGAATTCATGTACAAGATTGCTGAAATGGAATATACATCACCTCGTGCTTTATTACTTGGATTGTGAATAAATGAAGTGCGTGTCAAAAATTAAGTAGCGACTTTATTTGGATGAAAAATGTGACTTGTTAGCTCATCGTCATTACATTGTTTCTAATTTATTCACAAGTAACAAATGAGTTAAGGAAATAACAACTAGAAGGGTAAAATGGTAATTTTATAAATCCCATCTAGTTGATGATATTCATGAAGGGTAAACATAGATAACATTCGATGGATCCGCTCAATATAACTAAGTTGAATTTGAGTAGAAATTAAATTCATTTGAACCGAGAGATTCTCAGTGTCAACTGTTTAGTGGAGTCAGTTGACATTAAGCTAATACTCGGAAAAGGTTTGTTAACTTTGAGTTCGAGTATAGAAGCTCAAGCTTTGTTCATTTGGATCCATAAGGTCACTACTACAGGTCATTAGAGTATGATTGTTAAACTAGAAAATAAGTCAAAATAAGTTCAAGTGTTGAACTAGACGTTTTCTTGGAAAATGTCTAAAGGGTATTTTTATCCACATGGACATAAAATGATGTGAATGGCAAAATAAAATTTTGAATATTTTCTTATGATGAATATATAAATTATTTTCTAGAGCCGAAAAGTCGTTTGAGGCATTAAGAAATTAATTTCATTATTTGTGTACTAATAATTCTACAATTGATATTATAAGAATTGTCTTAAAAGAATTAAGGAAGCGTCTAGATGCTCCTTCCCTAGTTATAGAATTCGGCCAACATGCATCAAAGAGGAGAGTTTTATTTCTCTTTAATTTTAAGGATAATTACCCAAAAGGAAAAGAGGAAATAAATTTCCTTGAGTAGGAAATAAATAAGCTAAGTGAGAAAACAAATTTTCTCCCTATAATGCTTGATATGGCTGGCCATATTAAAAGAGAAATGAGAAAGGAAAATCAAATATTGTATCATGAATACATTATTCTTTCGTGAATGAATAATTGACATTTATATATTTTTCCTCCTCCTATAAATAGAGCCTCACATAGAGATGTGGGAAGAGTGCTTCATTCTATTTTTCTCTTAGTTTTGGCCGACCACTTCTCTCTCTCTCTCTCTCTCTAGAAATTCCTTTTTATTTTGGCACCTAGATCCCAACTTGATCTAGAGAATTAGCTTATGATTCAAGAATTTTTCTTGGTTCATATTGTTTAATTGTGCCCACACACAAACCATTCAAACACTCTATAGACTCTTGTTCTACAATAGACGTGAAAGAATCGAGCCAAAGAAGAATCGAGCCAAAGAAGAAGATCCACCTTTCTCGAAGACGCTTCTATTTAAAGGTTCAAGAAAGGTAAGTATTCAAGTACTCTAAATAATGTTTTTAATTTATAACATGTATATGCAGTTTGTTTAAGTTAGTAAAAATTGTTTTACTAGTAAAAGAAATTTTTATATTCCGAAATTAATGTGTTAATGATAAATTTTTCTTAACCCTAAACCTAATCCAACAAAAAAGGTCCCACCGGCCGACAATGAGCTCCGTAGAGGCCCATCCGGCTGTCACCTGGGCCAGGGAGGCCCATCTGGCCGGCACCTTGGCCAGGGAGGCCCGCCAGACCGGCAAGGGGTCCTTAGAGGCCTATCCGGCCGGAACCCAGGCCTGGGAGGCCCAGCCGGCCAGCAAGGGATCCCTTAGAGTCCCATCCGGCTGGCACCCAGGGCAGGGAGGCCCGGCCAGTAGGCATGGGGTCCCCTAAAGGGCCATCCAGCCAGCACCCGGGCCAGGTAGGCCCAACCGGCAAGCATTTTAGGTCCCCTAGAGGCCCATCCAGCCGGCACCCTGGCCTAGGAGGCCCAGCCGACCGGCAAGGGGTCCCATAGAGGCCCATCCGGCCGGCGCCTGGATTAAAGATATCCGACCGGCCGGCCGGCACCAACCGGCGGCCTGACCAAGGAACGATTGGTCGGTCCTATGATCCCCGGGAGGCTATAAATAGCCTTCCTTGACCTAGAACTAAGTTACACACAATCCTTTCCTAAGGAAATTACTATCTCTCTCTAAAAACAAGAATTCGCTCCCGATGGGAAAAATTCCCCCTAAAGATCTGAGATCCGAACCTCGAAATACGTCGGTGATCCAAGTATCCTCGTTTCACTTGGTCTCGTTGATCTCTCCTCGTCATCCTATAACTCTTGCCACATTCTTCTAATGCTAAGTGTTGGAGAGGTAAACAAAGGATCCCCCTCTGTTTTCCCTTCTTAGTTCATGCCTATTAATCTATTTCAGGTACTTGAAGAAACCAAAGACCCCAATACAGCTAAGAGACGATGCGTGACACTGGATCTGACACAGTAAGGCCAAAGCAAGGGTCACTCACCCCGAGCGGGGATGTGACCACTGAGGTCTCTGAACGTTATCCAAATTTCAGTGACAAAATTTTGGCGCTAGAAGGAGGGGCCTTCAATCTTGAAGCTCATCCAATCCACATCTCTCTATTTCATCTCCTTTCTTATCCACTCGTTGAAATAATGAGTGATGGTCCGACAGCTTCCACAGCTGCCCGATCGAGTAATCCGATCGCTCGTGCGATTAGCTTGCGGTACGAGATTCGGTTACTCACCCATAGAGGAACTGGGCGACAACAAACAGTCATGAGTTCCGAAAAAAATCCCTCCGCCTAATGAGGGAGACAAACAAGCGCTTGCTTGAATTGCTAGCACAACCGGCGGTGAACAAGAGTTTACTTGTGAACCTCCTCGGATACGTGTAAGAAGACAGGTCGACCCGGGACGAGAATTACGTCGAATACAACGTTGTCCGAGAGACTGACACGAGTCAAACTTTCACCCACTCTCCTATGGTGCGCGGGAGCAATGCTTCGCAACTTCCCCCGGCAAGTCAAACTCAAACTGATTCGCGATACAAAGTTTTGAGGAATCCTTGAGCGAGGGTGACCGATAATAACTCCCACATTGAGAGATCTCGAAGTGTGCATTGTGTGTCGTCCCGTGGGGGCAATGCCGGCACAAATAGTCGAGGGATCCACAACAAAGGTCGCCCTCGACAGGCTAGAACCTCGCGCGGCACCAGGGAGGATCTTAGGACATGTCTGAACTCGCGACAGGATCCTTACGATGAGGATCTATGGCAAAGCCCGGACGCTCAACGAGCGACCACCGGAGCCACTACTCTCGGGAATCCTCATATCAACGCCATGGACCAAGGGTCTGGTGAGCAGCGAGTTCCCACGCCAACAAGGCCAGTTGCAGGGATGGCAATTGAGCTCGAAGTGATCACCATGATTTAGAGACTCCATAATTAGATTATCGAGCTCCGCAAAGCGGGCTCTGTAGACTCCATGCCCTCAAATGGCTTAGAAGGTTCGCGTTCGCCCGTCACGGAGACGGTGCTTGCATAGCAACCCAAAGAAGGATTCAAACTCCCCACTTTATCTCCATACGACGGACACTCCGACCCCTATTTCCACATCCATCGACTTTGACGATCGAGACGCCATAGCCGCCATCACTAAAGGCTCCAAACCCATCGACTTTCTAAAGTCGATTGTGGGAAAATCTCCGAGGGACATGGCGGAGCTCATGGCGTCTGGCAAGACACGTATGAGAATTGAGGATTACCTCAGTGACAAAAGAGGCAAGGGGCAAAACAACTGCCCTCGTACTGTTGACCGTCTCAACATTCGATGCAAGAGGGGTAGGAATATTGATGTCACCGACAACAACCACCTGCCAAGGTCGAAGAGGCCTTTCGCCGAAGAGTTCAAGGTACCTGCTAAAGGCATCCCCAACCCAAATCTCGAGTCTTCACCAAGAAAAACTCGGGTCGTACGCTCTGTTGAAAAAGGGTTCTGCAATACGGGAAAAAAACAAGTTCTGTGAATACCATCGGGATGATGGACACATGACCTTTGATCGTTTCAAGCAAGATGAAAGACTCAAAGAATTCATCACACGTTCTCCCGAATATAGTAATTCGGCAAAAAGCTCGCCCACAACTACACCTGCCAGTTCAATGACATAGGGGGACTCACGCTCACCCTATAGCGGACTACAGTTTCCTGGTTTCCATGAATCCATGAGACTCAGGGGGCTTGCGTAGGTCAACCGCAAAGTCGATAATTGACTGAAATACGTTGTTCCAGAACAACGTCCGATTTTTCTTCTCAAGCTCACTCATGAAAAAACGTCGCTCCAAAAGCAAAATCCGAGTTTGCCCCTCGAGGCGACTCGATGAAAATACGTTATACCGAAACAACGTCCGATTTTGTCTCTCAAGGAGACTTGATGAAAAAACGTCGCTCCAAAAGAGACATCCGAGTTTGCCCCTCGAGGCGACTCGATGAAAATACGTTGTTTCGAAACAACGTCCGAGTTTGCCTCCACGGCCACTCGATGAAAAAACGCCGCTCCAAAAGCAACATCCGAGTCTGTCCCTCGAGGCGACTCCATGAAAATATGTCGTTCCCAAACGACGTCTGAGTTTGCCTCTCGCGGCCACTCCATGAAAAAACGTCATTTCAAAACGACATCCGAGTTTGCCCCTCGAGGCGACTCGATTAGAGTACGTCATTACGAAACGACGTCCAAGTTTTGCTCTCCAGCCACTCAATGAAAAAATGTAGCTCCAAAAGCTACATTCAAATTTCCCCCTCGAGGCGACTCGATGAAAATACCTTGTTTCAAAATACGTCCGAATTTGCCTCTCACGACCACTCGATGAAAATGCGTTGTTCCAAAAAAACATCCGAATTGGCCCCTCGAGGCGATTCGACGAAAATACGTTTTTCCAAAACAACGTCCGAGTTTTCCTCTCACGGCCACTCGATGGAAAAACGTCGCTCCAAAAGCAGCATCCGAGTTTGCCCCTCGAGGCGACTCGATGAAAATGCGTTTTTCCAAAAAAACATCTGAATTGGCCCCTCGAGGCGACTCGACGAAAATACGTTGTTCCAAAACAACGTCCGAGTTTTCCTCTCACGGCCACTCGATGGAAAAACGTCGCTCCAAAAGCAGCGTCCGAGTTTGCCCTTCGAGGCGACTCGATGAAAATATGTCGTTACCAAACGACGTCTAAGTTTGCCTCTCGCGGCCACTCGATGAAAAAATGTCATTTCAAAATGACATCCGAGTTTGCCCCTCGAGGCGACTTGATAAGAATACGTCGTTACGAAACGACGTCCAAGTTTTCCTCTCACGGCCACTTGATAAAAATACATCGCTCCGAAACGATGTTTGGGTCAACTTGTCATGGAAACTCGAAGAAAATACGTTGCTAACAACGTCCAAAACGGCCCCTAACGGCAACTTGAGGACGACTATGTAAACATATTACGACGAATTTCATAATTCAATAGTCATTCATGTACTTTTGAAACATCGAATAAAAAAGTCTCATTGCGTCATCTTAACTTGTTCCCTAAATTTACAAGGTTTCTAAAAATACGTTCATATCGAATTTCATGAAACTTGGGGAGCTAGGGTGAACCGATAACAAAGTCGTCACAGTCTTGCATTCGGGATAATCAAAACCAAAAAAACAGGCAAACCGATAACGAGGCATCACAACTTCGCATTCGGGAAAATCAAAGCCCATGAAATAAAACCACGAGGCATTAGTCCCATGGCTTGAGATATCTCCGTCAAAAACAGTAACAAGGAAACAACCTTGCATCTGGACGTCCATGGATTTGAGGAAAATTGACAAACCCCGGCTAACACATAGTTGGGCAAATGTTGAACCCAATCCTAAGGCGTAAAACGAATACCCTTGAGATAGATGTGCGCAACGCCCCACGCGGCAAATCATAAACCAATAGGTCATCGATCAACATCTTACAAGGAATCGTAAATCGACGTGTCATCGATCGAGCCAAATCTCGGGATTCCTTCACCATAGAACATAGTTGTAAGCCAATAGGCCATCGACAAAGGCTCATGGATAATACATCGCTCCTAAAGGACATCCGAGTTAGCTCCTAACGGCAACTCGATGATAAAAACGTCGCTCCAACAGCGACATTTGAGTTTGCCCCTTGAGGCGACTCGATGAAAATACGTTGTTCTTAAATGACATCCGAGTCAGCCCCTAACGGAAACTCGACTAAAATACGTTGCTCCTAAACAACGTCCGAGTTAGCCCCTAATGGCAGCTTGATGAAAATACGTCGCTCCAAAACAACGTCCGAGTTAGCCCCTAACGGCAACTCGATGAATATACGTCGCTCCCAAACGACTTCCGAGTTTGCCTCTCACGACCACTCCATGAAAAAAACTCGCTCCAACAACGACATCCGAGTTTGCCCCTTGAGGCGACTCGATAAAAAATCCGTTGTTTCGAAATAACATCTGAGCTTGCCTCTCACGGCCACTCGACGATAAAGCGTCGCTCCAAAAGCGACATCCGAGTTTTCCCCTCGGGTCGACTCGATAAAATATGTCGCTCCTAAATGACGTCCGAGTTAGCCCCTAACGGCAACTCGATGAAAATACGTCATTACAAAACAACGTCATAGTCAGCCCCTAACGACAACTGAATGAAAATACGTCGCTCCAAACCGACGTCCGAGTGAGCCCCTAACGGCAACTCGATGAAAATATGTCCTCCAAAACGACGTCTGAGTCAGCCCCTAACGGTAAGTCGATGAAAATATGTCGCTCCAAAACGACTTTCGAGTCAACCCCTTCATAGGTCACCTCGCTAAACTTGGGGACCGCAACATCCCTCGAAAGACATTTTTATGACCCTACCATGATGCTCGTCGGGAGATACTCAATGGTCTGGTTCGAATGTAGTAGGGGGATTCTAATTCTAAGTTCATTCTCGATACTGCGTTCGATATTTAACTCGGGGGTCTAATGTTGTCGCCGTATTTTTTAGCGACAACTCGAATATATGCCTCCCCATCATTCTCCGATTTGACCAAGATATAGAACCCACGCTAGATTTTCCCAAGTGTTGTCGCCGTATTTTTACGGCGACTCGTCTTTATAAACTCCGCGGAGGCCTTGCCGAATAAGAGCAGATGCATCACACGACTCTACCGGATGACTGTCGAGCTCTTGATGGCCTGGACCAACGCCCGAGGCCCACCTGGCCGACAAAGAGACCATGGGAAACCCGGCCGGCCAGCAGTGGGCACCCAAAAGGCCCAACCGGCCGGTCCCTAAGCGCAGAAGGCCCCACCGGCCGACAATGAGCTCCCTAGAGGCCCATCTGGCCGGCACCCGGGCCAAGGAGGCCCATCCAGCCAGCACCTAGGCCAAGGAGGCCCGGCCGGCCGGCTAGGGGTCCATAGAGGCCCATCCGGCTGGCCGGTAGGCATGGGGTCCCCTAGAGGCCCAACATGAGGTCCCTTAGAGGCCTATTTGGCCGGCACCTAGGCATGGAAGGCACGGTCGGCCGGCAAGAGGTCCTTTAGAGGCCCATCCAAGTGGCGCCTAGGCCGAAGATATCCGACCGACGGGAACGGACTCCCAAGGGGACCTAGCTGGCCGGTACCTACTGGCGGCCCGACCAAGGCACTATTGGCTGGTCCTATGATCCCCAAGAAGCTATAAATAGCCTCCCTTGACCCATAACTAAGGTACACATAATCCTTTCCTAAGGAAATTAGTCTCTCTCTCTCTCTCTAAACACAAGAATTCTCTCCCGATGGGAAGAATTCTCCCTGAAGATCCGGAACCGAGCAACGGAACGCCGACGATCCAAGTATCCCCGTTTCACTAGATCTCGTCGATCCCCCTCATTCATCCTATAACTCACCCCACTGTCTACTAATGTTTAGCGTCAGAAAGGTAAACAGAGGATTCCCCACTACTACGAAACCTGGATCCTACAACGCTTATTAACAGTTATAGAAATCTTCTACAATGGTTATTAAGCATTGTGGGATCCTGCATTGTAGAAGCTCCCACAAAATTTAGCTAACCTATATGGGAGAATTGATCTCGCACAACGTTTAGTATCCGTTGTGGGAGCTTTGACGTCCCACAACGCGTACTATCCGTTGTGGAAAACTTATAATTTCCAAAAAATTATCGCTGCATCCATGTACAATCTCCGCTACGGCGAGATTTCCAACAACAGATAGTTTAAGCTTTGTGGGAAATCTCGCTGCATCGGAGATTGTAAATGGCTACCGCGAGATTTTTTTCAATCTCGCTGCAAACTGTTTCAATCTCGCTGCGGCAGGATTTCCCACAACGGATAGGTTAAGCATTGTGGGACAAAAAATAAGATGTTTAAAAAGTTTGCCGCATGGACGGATGAATCTCGCTGCGGCGACAATGTCAACAAAATTACAAAAATCTGCAAAATCCAAATTCACAAAACTAGAGACTGGACAATTGCAAATATACCAGATAAACCAAAATATAACACCTAGAATGATTGAGACTGAAGGATCATTTACATCTCCTTTGATTCAAGTGGGAGTTTGTTGCAATTGGTGCCCACAAATGAGAAATTAGACAATGAAATACTTTTGTATTCATATTTTTGCTGAAACATTAATAACAATAAATATTCATTCTTAATGAAGCTTGTGTTTATGTATGTTAGCTACGCTCTAAAACTTTCATCAACGAAGAGGGTGTTAAATACAGATTTGACATGATAACCCTTTATGACTAGTTTAAACAATTTGTTCGCAATCTTAAGACCGAAAGAGCAATCGTGTCTAATCAACGATTATTTGAATGAATCATGATATCTTATCATGTGATATAGAGAGTTTTGACTCTATGATTCATCCTTGATATCTTATAGAAGATATTGAACAAGACCAGTGACACTTAGAAGCTCGAGATAAAATTGTTTAAACACTCGAAACTTCAAGATCACATGCAAGGGGTATTTGGATACTTACGTTAATCCCGAAGTGATTGTATAATTGACATTACACTTTATGACATTTGATGACTCTATGGGCAATAACTAAATCTTAGTTTCATCGGACCCGACGGTTGGTGTCACAAGGATTTGATGTTGGGTTACATGATTCACAGATATGGAATTTATGTTGAAACAATGCAAATGCATTAGTATCACACAATGCTTTGTTATGAGCGTGTGAATGAATTAACCTGGCCAGGTATTCATCGAATAAGAGGATTCTTTTATTAAAACATGTGACATGTACAGGCATTTCACTCTATGTTTTTCTCATTCACAAATAACAAAGGAGTTAGTGAAATAATAACTCAGGGGATAAAACGGTAATTTAACATTCCCCTTAGTTAGTGATACACATGAAGGGTAATATCGTAAAGTACTCCGTGGATCGTGTGAAATTTTTTTTGTCACATCAAACATAAAATATGCGCATACGAACAGAGAGAGTGTCAATATTGGTCCTTTAGTGGAATCGACCAATATTAAGAATTAAAAGACGGAAAACGTTTGTCAAACTTTTGTGTCCGATTTTTATTCTAAAGCTTCGTTCGTGTGGGTCCATAAAGTCTCAATGATAGACACTTGGAAGAGATCAAAAGAACAAGGATTGTTGATTTACTCATTGAATATAAATTATGATTTATATTGAGAAAATTATCTTTCTTAAGTAACTTGATAAATAATTAGTTATTTAGCGTTACGTTTATTTATTGAATTATAGAGCATTATTATAATGATAATAATACGCTTGTAATATTCAAATAAATAAAGTAAGAAATATATAATTTCTTGTTTCGTACTTATTTGAAAGTATGAAATTATTTTAATGAAATGTCATTAAATAAAGATGAGAGTTCTAAATAAATTGAATTTAGAAATAAATCAAATTAATGGGGAATAAATAAATTGTATAATGGCCGAGTATTAGAAGAGTTTTTTGGCCGAAAATTAGAGTGATAGGGTCATGGGTTTGACCCAGCTTAAACCCGTTATGAAGTTGTTTATAAAAGGGCTACAAAACCGTAATCACTCCTAACCCTAACCCTAAAATTTCTTTTTGAATTTTTTACACTCTGTCGGATTGCTTCTAGTCGCCCAGGACTTCCAGTCTGGTGAAGGCATTCCGACTGGGGAGGATCTCCCTGTCAGGCGAAAGTGTTTAATCCGGCGAAGCTGCTCCAGTCCGGCGACCTGCTCCAGTCCGGCGAGCTTCCCAATCCGGCGACCTTCTCCCAGTCCGGCGATGTTTATCCCAGTCCGGCCCGGCGAGCTCAATCCGGCGAGTTTCCTTAAGCCTCCCTGTACGGCGAGACCCCATTCCGTTGACCCTGTTCTTCCCAGTCCGGCGAAGAATTTTTTGGGCATTCCGACAAGCTTGCTTTTCGACGAGGATTCGGTGAGGCGTTCTGACGCTAGCGAGCAACGTCAGGATAATTTATTATCCCAACTGTAAGTGTTTTCTCAACAAATTGTAATGCTAAATTAAATATATGAATTGTTCATATAGGTTTTTAGTGTGTTCAATTGTTGAGTATCTTATGATTTATTAAATTGTTTATTAAATCTATAAATTGATTTTAATACCATAGGTTGTTATTCATGTTAAAATTGTTTTATATGTATAGATCTATTATATAATCCAACAAATGGTATCAAGAGCTATGATTGGCATTAAAATCTAGGTTGTAACTAGTTTTAAAATTTGTTTTAAGTAGTTGGAGTTGGCGTTTTTGTGATATGATTGTTTTATTGCATTGTGATGTGAATAAAATTGTGAATGTGTTTATGGATGGATCCTCATTGAAATGGCCTTAGGAATTTATTTCCTGTTACGTCCGGGTTATTTTATTTTATTTTAAATTATGAGCCTCAATTTTTGAAGATATTTAAATTGTAAAATATTTTATTATTGTTGTAATCCGGCGAGGTAAAGACGAGGGACAAAGGAGACTCGGCATTGGCCGCACGTTATTGAACGTGTGAGAGCTAAATCGCGAGACTCAATTGGCCACACGTTGTTGAACATGTATGTGCTATTTGAGTGGGAGGAAATCGGAGTTGGCCGCACGATGGAAACGTGTGGGTGATAATCCGATCGGTTCAATGACACGTCTTCTAGTGCCTCTATAGGATACATAGAATATCAAATAGGATTTGATAGTCTAGGTAATTTCTTTACGGGTTGTATTTAGAAATAGGCCATTCGATGAGTTAAATGATTTATGATCTATTTATTTTAATCTATTTGCATTGCACGTCACATGTCATATAGGATAGAACGCCAACATCAAAATCATGTGATTTGTCATATAGTTTATAATAGAATAACCAGTTATAAAATAAATAAACAAATGAATTCATTTTGTTGATAAACTAAGTGGGAGGGTTGCTTATCGTTGAAGCAACCCAAGGTCCCCGACACGGTTTTAAGTAAACGAGTGTGTGATGAACTAAGAGTCATCCATAGTGGCCCTCGCTTCAATGTGAGTACTTCGGAAGCACTCGGTTAATTAATTCGTTAAGAACTAAATCTTAAAGAGAAACGATGAAGCGGGGTCTCCACATAGGTGAACCGTCTTCAAAGTGACTTGATTAAGACCCACGTGTCGGTTATGCACTTTGGCTTATGTTTTGACATAATCCTCACATAAAGACTCTGCGTTAAAAATAAGTGACCAAAATTCATCGTAATTAGTAAGAACTAGAAGTTGTGACTTCTTGGATGGTTCAAACTAAATTGTGATGTGTCATTACTATGAAAGGAGGTTAACTATGGTTTACCCATAGTAAAAGTAGTTACCTGTTGAGTTCATAATATAATGAATTACTTACATGCTTTCCTCACCATATTCGGACTGTTGCATGCATCATGTAAGTCGCATATTGTAGCACATACTAAATTTATTTATTTTATTTATGCTTTCAGCAAAATGTCTTTTAATACACTTCAAACAATATTAAGTTCAAATAAACTCTAGGGTGACAATTACGTTGATTGGAAACGTAACCTCGACATCGTATTGACGGTGCAAAAGCACAAGTACGTTCTCACGACCCCATGTCCTCCTGCTCCGAGTCTTGACTCGAGTAAGGAAGACAAGGACGACTACGATGCATGGATGAGATCTGTTGAGATTGCTCGATGCTACATTCTGGCATCAATGAGCAATGTGTTGCAACAATCTCATCGAATATCTCCACTGCATATGACATCTTGTTCAACCTTCATGAGATGTTCGGATGTCATGGGCGTCAGGCAAGGCAGCAAGCTATCCGCAGTTTCATGAGCTGCAGGATGAAGGAAGGATCTTCGGTTCGGGAACACATTCTATTGATCATGGGTCACCTGAACGACATAGAGATCATTGGTTCAGAGATTGACGGAGAAACCAAGATTGACATGATCTTGGAGACTCTAACGAAAACTTTTGATAGCTTCTGTCTGAACTACTCCATGAACAAGCTCAATTACTCTGTGAGTGAGCTTATGCTAGACTTACAGACTGCTGAGGGACTTCTCCCTAAGAAAAAGAAGAAGTCAGGAGAGCTCAATGTTGCTGAAAACAAAGCCTCGACCTCTGGTTCTAAGAGGATGATGAAAAGACCCAAAAACGCCAACCGAACGGGTTCCAAGAAGCCTTACAAGAAGGCCGTGGATGCTAAGGGCAAAGGCATCGCAAAGGTGGACAAGTCTGAGCACAAATGTCACCATTGCGGAGAGGCTGGTCACTGGCGGAGGAACTATCCCACCTACCTCAAGAGTGTCAAGGGGAAAGGTAAGATCTTTGTTACTCAAGCATGTTATACTACAAACAAGGCATCGCCCTGGATTCTTGATTGCGGGCCGTCTGACCACATTGTGTGTAATTTGAATGGTTTTAGGAAAATCGGGAGCTTAGGTGACAGAGAGTTCGGATTAAACTGGGATGATGGAACGAAGGTCGGAGCAAGATCTGTCGGGATCATGACCTACAAGTTTGGAAAGGAAACTTTATTATTGAATAATGTTTATTATGTTCCGGATTTTTGCAAGAATTTGATTTCTTTTGGTCGTTTAGAAGAAAAATGTTTCAATTTCAAATTAAATAATGGTATTGAAATTTATATTCATGATTCCTTTATTAATAAAGCTCAACGACTGGATTCTATTTATTATTTATATGCCGTTGAACCGACAATCTTAGACACCAAAGTGAATAGTGATTCACTTAGGAAGCGTAAACGTTTCATGCTGATGAAACGCATGATACATATCTATGGCACTTGCGTCTTGGACACATTGGCATAGATAGGATTAGGAGACTAACGAAGGATGTTCCTTTAAAGTCTCTAACCGTGGGAAGCCTTCCCACGTGTGAATCCTGTCTTGAAGGCAAAATAACCAAGAGGCCCTTCTCTTCAAAGGGTCTAAGTGTTGGGATTGGTAACCACAAAGGAGATATTAGACATTTAAATACATTATGTATTTAATTTTACTGAAACATTGATATTAATAAAATGTTCGTTCTTTTTGAAGATTATGTTTAGATATGTTTTGTTATGCTCTGAAATTGTCATCAACGAAAAGGGTGCAAAGTACAGACATGGCAAGATAGCCCCTTATGACTAGTTTAAATATTTGTTCACAATCTAAAGATCGATAGAGCAATCGAGTCTTAGTAATGATTGTTTGGCTGGATAATGATATCTCATCTTGCGATATAGAGAGTTGTGACTCTATGATTCATACTTGATATCTTATAGAAGACATTGAACAAGACCAGTGATACTTAGAAGCTCGAGATAAAACTATTTAAACACTTGAAGCTTCAAGATCACAACTAAAGGGGTATTATGATACTTACCTTAATCCTGAAGTGAATATGTAATTGACATTACACTCTATGACATTTGATTCGTCAATGGGCAATGGCTAAGTTTTAGTTTTATCTGACCCGGCTGTTGCTGTCACAAGGATGTGATGTTGGGTTACATGATTCCCAAATATGGAATTCATGTTGAAACAATGCAAATGCATTAGTATCACACAATGCTTTGTTATGAGAGTGTGAATGAATAAACCTGGCCAGGTATTCATTGAAGGAGTTCATTCTTTGATTAAAACATGTGACATGTAAAGACATCTCACTTTATCTTTTTCTCATTCACAAATAGCAAAGGAGTTAGTGAAATAATAAGTCAAGGGGTAAAACTAATTTTACATTCCTCTTAGTTACTTATACACATGAAGGGTAATAACCTAAAATACTCTGTGGATCGTGTGAGAAATTGTTTTATCACATCAAACATAAATATGCGCATATGAACAGAGAGATTGTCAATATTTTTCCTTTAGTGGAATCGACCAATATTAAGAATTAGAAGACGGAAAAGGTTTGTGAACTTTTGTGTCCGATCTTTATTCTAAAGCTTCGTTCATGTGGGTCCATGAGGTCTCAATGATAGACACTTGGAAGAGATTAAAAGAACTGGAATTATTGATTTACTTATTAAGTATAAATTGTGATTTATACCGAGAAAGTTATTTTCTTATAACTCAATAAATAATTAGTTATTTATTTTGGTTATTGAATCATAGAGTATTATTATGTTGATAATAATACACTTGAATAATTTGATTCAATAAAAGAAGAAAATAAATAATTTCTCATTTCTTAGTTATTTGATAACTATGAAATAATTTTAATGATGTGTCATTAAATATAATGAGAGTTCTAAATTGATTTTAGAAAATAAATCAAATATATTTGGGGATAAAATAAATGAATTTTGGACGAGTAGGAGAGAGGGAGTTGGCCGAATACTTTAAGTGAGTTGGGTCATGGGTTTGACCCAGCTTAAACCCATTTATAACTGTATAAATAAAGCTTAAGAAACCCTAATCACTTAACCCTAACCCTAGTTTATTTTCGGCACTCTCTCTCTCTCTCTACCTAGAGACACACGGCCGAAATCCCAAGAAAAGAACAAGAGAAATTGTTTTACTATTCTTCATCTATTCATTCCTAATTGTTCTTGAAAGCCCACCCTTTCAATCTCAATAATTCCTCGTGTATTATTGTTGATTTTCCACTCATGGTGTTTTATTTGTTTTGTGCTGTTTTTATTGTTTTAAAAACTGTTTAAGCATATCTCGAAAGCCAAAAATCCAAGTTTAGGATCCATTCCGGTGAGGGATCCCTGTCAGGACGTCCAGCGTCCATTCCGGCGACGCCTCCCGCCTTCAGCGTGTTCGGCGACGCCAATCCAGCGAGGGGACTCCAGTCCGGCGAGGCAAGTTCGGCACGGTCAATCCGGCGAGGCGTCCCAACGATCTCCAGTCCGGCGAGGGCTTCTTCATCGCGCAGGTCCCGGGAGGCTCCCTAGTCCGGCGAGCATGCAATCCGGCGACACCTCCCTGTCAGGCGAGTTCCCCGCGCAGCGAAGGTCGCCAGTCCGGCGAGCGCCCAGTCCGCCGAACATCCTATGAGGCAAAAAATCCCAGTCCGACAAAGCCTTCCGCAGGCGCCCAGTCCGGCGAACCCTCCCATTTTGGTGAGGGCGTTCTAGCGCATTCCTGCGAGTGTTCTTTATCGTTTTGAACGAGGTATGGCATTCCGACGATAGCGAGCAACGTTGACGTTGTTTACAACCTTAAATATGGCATTCCGATAATTATTTTAAATATTCGATGTTTAAATTGATTGTACTAATTGCATATCACACTCACATAACATATAGGATAGAACGCCAACATAATTTTAAAATGAAATCGTTCATATAGTTTGTAATTAATAAAGGTTATAAAATGATTATGAACTGTTATCAAAGGATATGATTTTTTGCAAAAACTAAGTGGGAGGGTTGTTTATCATTGAAGCAACCCAAGGTCCCCAACACGAGTGAAATTAATTAAATATGTGATGAACTAAGAGTCACACATAGTGGCCCTCCCTTCAATGGGAGTACTTTGGAAGTATTTAATTAATCTCACTGTTGAAGAACTAAGCCTAAAAGAGAAGCTTTGAAACGGGGTCTCCACATAGGTGAACTGTCTTCAAAGTGACTTGAGTGAAGGTCCACGTGTTGGTTGCACACTTAGACTTATGTTTTAAAGTAATCCTCAAATAGAGGCCCTGCGTTAAAAATAAGTGACCAAATATTTATGGTAATTAGTGAGAACTACAAGTTGTGACTTCTTGAATAGTTCGAACTAAATAGTGATGTGTCACGACTGTGAAATGAGGTTAATTACAGTTTCCCCATAGGAAAAGTAATTAACTATTATTGTTAACAATACTATGAATTATTTATCGCTTTCCTCACCATATTAGGATTGTTCATGCATGCATATAATTCGAAAAATATAGCACATTCTAAAATCATTTATTTTATTTATGTTTTTTAGCAAAATGTCTTTTAATCGACTTCAAACTATTTTAAGTTCTAATATACTCGAGGGTGAGAATTACGTTGACTGGAAACGTAACCTCGACATCGTATTGACGGTGGAGAAGCACAAGTATGTTCTCACGACCCCATGTCCTCCTGCTCCGAGTGCTGACTCGAGTAAGGAAGACAAGGACGTTTACGATGCGTGGATGAGATCTGATGAGATTGCTCCATGCTACATTCTGGCATCGATGAGCAATGTGTTCCAACATCTCATGGAGATATCACCACTGCATATGACATCTTGTTCAACCTTCATGAAATGTTCGGATGTTAGGGCGTCAGGCAAGGCAGCAAGGTACCTGCAGTTTCATGAGCTACAAGATGAAGCAAGGATCTTCAGTTCGGGAACACATGCTATTGATCATGGGTCACCTGAATGATATGGAGATCCTTGGTTCAGAGATTGACGGAGAAACCAAGATTGACATGATCTTGGAGACTCTAACGGAATCTTTTGATAGCTTCCGTCTGAACTACTCCATGAACAAGTCAATTACTCTGTGACTGAGCTTATGAAAGAGTTACAGACTGCTAAGGGACTTCTCCCTAAGAACAAGAAGAAGTCAGGAGAGCTCAATGTTGTTGAACACAGAGCCTCCACCTCTAGTTCTAAGAGGATGATGAAAAGGCCCAAAAATGCCAACCGAACGGGTTCCAAGAAGCCTTACAAGAAGGCCGTGGATGCTAAGGGCAAAGGCATCGCAAAGGTGGACAAGTCTGAGCACAAATGTCACCATTGCGGAGAGGCTGGTCACTGGTGGAGGAACTATCCCACCTACCTCAAGAGTGTCAAGGGGAAAGGTAAGATCTTTGTTACTCAAGCA
The DNA here is from genome assembly GCA_958296335.1 of Urtica urens. Taxonomy (NCBI): domain Eukaryota; kingdom Viridiplantae; phylum Streptophyta; class Magnoliopsida; order Rosales; family Urticaceae; genus Urtica; species Urtica urens. The sequence goes on from OY282520.1 coordinate 38,145,521, forward strand.
TGTTATACTACAAACAAGGCATCGCCCTAGATTCTTGATTGCGGGGCGTCTGACCACGTTGTGTGTAATTTGAATGGTTTTAGGAAAACCGGGAGCTTAGGTGACGGAGAGTTCGGATTAAACTGGGGTGATGGAACGAAGGTCGGAGCAAGATCTGTCGGGACCATGAAGATCAAGTTTGGAAAGGAAACTTTATTATTGAATAATGTTTATTATGTTCCGAATTTTTGCAAGAATTTGATTTCATTTGGTCGTTTAGAAGAACAAGGTTTCAATTTTAAGATCAATAATGGTATTGAGATTTTTTATTGATGATTGTTTTATTACTAAAGCTCAACGTGTGGATTCTATTTATTATTTATATCCTGTTGAGCCGAAAATCTTGGACACCGAGGTGAATAATGATTCACTTAGGAAGCGTAAGACGTTTCATACTGATGAAACAGACAACACATATCTATGGTACTTACGTCTTGGACATATTGGCTTAGATAGGAAGAGATTAACAAAGGATGGTCGTTTAAAGTCCAGCGAGGCTCCCCAGTCCGGCGACCATCCTGTGAGGCAAAAAATCCCAGTCCGACGAAGCCTTCCGCAGTCGCCCAGTCCGGCGAACCCTCCCTTTCCGGCGAGGGGGTTCCAGCGCATTCCGGCGAGCGTTCTTCGTCGTTTTGAACGATGTGTGGCATTCCGACGATAGCGAGCAACGTCAAGGTTGTTTACAACCTTAGATGTGAGTAAATTCTCAATTTATTAAATAGCTAATAATTATATAGATTTTTATATATATTGTTTAGTATATTTAATTATTGAGTTGTGTTTTATAAATTGTTTATAATTAACATAATAAATTTTAATACCTTAGGTTGTTTAAATATATTAAAATTAGTTTTAATATATTAGATCTAATTATAATTTTCCGCCACATATGATGTGTATTATAATTAATATTGTTTAAATTGTTAAATAATTTCCAACACTAAGAGCCACGCATGTATTGGAACTCTACATAGTGATGTATGTGGACCAATAAACATGCAGGCAAGGGGAGGTTACGAGTACTTTGTAACCTTCACTAATGAATACTCAAGGTTTGGTCATGTTTACCTTATGCGACATAAGTCAGATAGTTTTGAATTGTTCAAAGTATATAAGGCTTTAGTAGAAAAGCAGACGGAGAAACAGATCAAAACCCTTCAATCTGATCGAGGGGGAGAGTACTTGTCTGGAGAGTTCGAAGACTTTCTTAGAGAAGAAGGCATTCATTCTCAACTTACGGCACCTGGCACCCCGCAGCAAAACGGAGTGTCAGGGAGAAGGAATCGAACTCTATTAGATATGGTGAGTCGATGATGAGCTACTCATCACTTCCCAACTCGTTCTGGCGATATGCCCTGGAAACGGCAACTTACATTCTGAACCAGGTACCATCTAAAACGGTACCTGGAACTCCCTATGAAAGATGGAGTGCTAGAAAATCTATTTTACACCACATTCGCATCTGGGGTTGTCCAGCATACGTGCTGAGACAAAAGACTAGCAAGTTGGCTAGTCGTTCAGAGGTCTGCTTTTTCGTGGGATACTCCAAAGAAACAAAAGGGTACATCTTCTATAGTGCTGCTGATTAGAAAACGTTCGTTAGTACAAACGCTAGGTCTCTGGAAGAAGACTATATGAATAATACAGTACTGAGAAGCAGATTTGTGCTTAAGGAACTGTTGGGTGAAGTAACTGGTACTTCACAAGATAGGACTAACCGTATACCAACAGTAGAAGAACCACATTCGGAACAAGAATCTCATGCACTGCGTCGCAGTAACAGAGTTGTGCGACAACTTGTTCGATACATGGGGTTCGGAGAATCTTTCACTGCAGTTGCATATCAAGTGGAAGACGATCCAGTATCATTTACTCAAGCAATGCAAAGTTCCGAGGAAAACCTATGGCAAGAATTCATGAACGTTCAAATGCATTCGATGTATGTCAACGAAGTCTAGAAACTTGTAGATCTGCCTGAAGTCATTAAGCCTGTTGGGTGTAAATGGATCTACAAGAAGAAAAGAGTACCGGATGGAAATGTTGAGACATTTAAGGCACGACTTGAGGCAAAAGGGTTTACACAAAAAGAAGGTATCGACTATGAGGATACCTTCTCGCCAGTCGCAATGCTGAAGTCCATTCGTACTCAGGAGAAGGGGGAGAAAGAGGTTGGCCGAAAATTATGTGATTAGGGTTAGGGTTAGGGTCTTCAAAAAATCTTTTAAATAGAGAGAGAGCGGGCTTTTCTTAGGTCAAACCCAATAGTCAAACTTAAGTCCATTATTCTTTTAATTAATTTCAAAATTTAATTCTCTGACCTAATTCATTAATTATGGCCGAGTATTATCCTATATATTTCGAAAAATATTTATTTTGATTTATTTCCATAATAATATTTAATTATTTTGGAATATCTCATTTATTTAATGACAAATCATTATTTCCATACTATTCAAGATAGTACGAAATGAGAAAATATTTATTTTCATATTTTATTTATTTGAATCATTTAAATATGTTAATATCCATATACTAACATAATACGATTCATTAAATAAATGTAATAATAAATAACCAATTATTTATTTGATAACTTAGAAAAATATTTTCTTTGTGTAAATCACAATTTACTTAAATGAGAAAATCAAATTGTCATTGTTCAATAAATCTCGTCCGATGGTCTATCATTGACACCTAATGGACCCACATGAACGAAATTTTAGAATAAAAATCGGACTCAAAAGTTTAAAACCTTTTCCCTCTTTAAATTCTTAATATTAGTCGATTCCACTAAAGGACTAATATTGAAACTCTCTAAGTTCATATGTGTATATTTTCCGTTTGATGTGACAAAACAATTATTCACACGATCCACGGAGTATTTTACGATATTATCCTTCATGTGTATCAGTAACTCAGAGGAATGTAAAATTACCGTTTTACCCTGTTGTCGCTGAAATTTGGACAACGTTCAGAGACCTAAGCGGTCAGATCCCCGCTCGGGGCGAGTGACCCTCGCTTCGGCCTTAGCGTGTCAGATCCGGTGTCCCGGACCGTCTCTTAGCTGTCGTGTGGTTTTCGAGTCCTTCTGTAATCTGAAAAGAGTAAACAGACGTGAACTAAGAAGGGAAAACAGAGGGAAGTCCTCTGTTTATCTCTCCGACACTCAACATTAGTATAATATGCGTGGAGTTTATAGGATGACGAGGAGAGATCGACAAGATCGGGCGGAAACGGAGACTTAGGAGTCAACGTCGCTTCGACGCTCGGACCTCGGATCTTAGGGAGCAATTCCGATAGGAAGTAGCTCCAGACTCAGCTTCCCCTGGAGGGTATGGCCGAGATAGAGAGAAAGTAAGAGAGAGAGAGTAGTTTTCTCTAGGAAAAACTGGTGTACCTTTGTTGTGAGGGTTGTGGGGCTATTTATAGCATGAGGAGAGCCCTAGGGCCGGCAAAGGCACCCCCTGGACGCGTGAAAGGTAAGTGGACGTCCAGGCCACCTCGCAGGACGTCCAGGCCCCTCGGTGGACGTCCAGACATTCTGGTGGACGTCCAGGGCACTCGCTGGACGTCCACGCCTCTTGGTGGACGTCCGGGGCATTCACTGGACGTCCACGTCTCTTGTTGGACGTCCAGGCCTCTCCGTGGACGTCCAAGCCTCTCCGTTGACGTCCAGGCCTCCTGGTGGACGTCTAGGGCACTCGCCGGACGTCCAGGCCTCTTGGTGGACGTCCAGGGCATTCACTGGACGTCCAGGCCTCTTGTTGGACGTCCAGGCCTCTTGTTGGACGTTTAGGCCTCTCTGTGGACGTCCAAGCCTCTCCGTGGACGTCCAGGCTTCCTGGTGGACGTCCAGGGCACTCACTGGACGTCTAGGCATCTTGGTGGACGTCCAGGGCACTCACTGGACATCCAGGCCTCTTGGTGGATGGCCAGGCCTCTCGGTGGACGTCCAGAGCACTCTTTGGACGTCCATGCCTCATGGTGGACGTCCAGAGCACTCACAGGACGTCCAGGCCTCTTGGTGGACATCAAGGGCACTCACTGGATGTCCAGGCCTCCTAGTGGACGTCCGGGCTTCTCGGTGGACGTCCAGGCCTCCCGGTGGACGTCTAGGGGGCTCACCGGATGCCCGGGGCGCTCGGCGGATGCGCGGGCCGCCCCGAGGGGGAGTTTGGGGGAGGTCATCGACCGTCATGTACTCCCCGGGGCATTAGTCTCAGGCCGCCACTATAAAATTGCGTGCATGTCCGACGTCCGCCAGACGCTTATTCGCATCGTCGGAAAATATCGACAACATTAGCCCCCGAGTTCGATATTGAGCGAGTGATTAATGACGAACTCGGAGCCTTCTCCTTGCTGCCCAGGCGCATGGCGGAGACATTTTCAGGCAGGCCGGGCCGACGGACGTGGACCCAAGCGATCGAGGCGAGCATGCCGGTCAGGTAGTATATCCTCCGACGCTCCTTTACTTTTTTATTATTTTTCCCTTTCATTTTTTCAATGAGTCTCCCGTCATCCCCCACTGGTGGGTCCCTGGATGACCTTGTGAAATCCTTTTTCTCCATTCCCGAGGAAAATGAACCTCACTTTTCGTCGTTCCCCGAATTCCTTCTCAACGAGAATCGAATCTTCCCTATCCGAATTTTTTGACGACGAAACGCTCACCGCTTGGATGGCCTCCGAGGAAGAAACTGCTCATGAGATTGGTGAATCGGCGGCCGAAGTAGCGGCGTCGGCCAGGCGCGGGTCGGGAGAAAGTGGCGATCGGCTGGAGGTCGCCGGGAGAGGCCTCGCGCGAGGGGATCCGGCCGAGGAACTCGAGGCAACTGAGGCGCGAGCGTCGGGCGTGGGAGGACGCGCTGTCGGGACCCACGCCGCCGAGGAATCTCGCCTAGGGTTCCGGGTAAGCCTCCCTTCTTCGATCTCGTCGGATAGCCAGGGGGCCGACGCTGGCCGAGGGGCTCCCCGGGCTCGCGCGCATCGGAGGAGGGGGCCCAAGTCCCTCGGCGAACAGGTCTCCGTCATCCTTGACGGCGACCGGGGCTTCGCGCGTCACCTCTGGAGCGGCGTCTAGGGAGCGGGCGAGCGGGGGCAGATCTGGGCTCGTCCACCGCCGAGGGGGGGGGGGGGGGGGGAGCCCAGACCTCTCGGCTAACGCGTCTCCGCCGCTGTCGGCGATGGAAAGACTCGCGCGCGCCGCCCAAGGGGAGATCTTTGCAATGCCGACCGGTCTGATTTGCGTGGACGTCCAGGCCTGCGTGGAGGACGTCCGGGCCTTCGCCAGCGAACGAGGGGACGTCCGGGCCACCTAAGGGGAACGTGAGGACGTCCGGGTCGCCTTTGGGGGATGCGAGGACGTCCAGGTCGTCGTCGGGGGATGCGAGGACGTCCGGGCCGCTGCCAAGGGGCACGAGGACGTCCGGGCCACCGTCGAGGGATGAGGGTACGTCCGGGCTGTCGCCCGGGGATGCGAGGACATCCGGGCCGTTGCCGAGGGGCACGAGGACGTCCGGGCCACCGTCGAGGGACAAGGGGACGTCCGGGCCGTCACCCGAGGATGCGAGGACGTCCAGGCCGTTGTCTAGGAGAGCGAGGACGTCCGGGTCATCGCCGAGGGGCACGAGGACGTCCGGGCCACCGTCGAGGGATGATGGGACGTCCGGGCCATTGCCTTGGGGGCGGAGGACGTCCGGGCCACCGTCGAAGGATGAGAGGACGTCCGGGCAGTCGTATTGAGGGCGGAGGACGTCCGGGCCATCGTCGAGGGTCGAAAGGACGTCCGGGCCGTCGCCTTGAGGGCGGAGGATGTCCGGGCCGTCGCCGGGACGCGTGGGGACGCCCAGGTCGTGAGTAGGCCCTCAGGGAGGGCCCGAGCTGGCGATGATGGGGAACATGCCCCACTCTTGACGGTGCTCGAAGAGGGGGAGAGGACGAGCGCCTTCCCGGTTTTAGGATCGCGCATCTTGGGATCGTTTGCTTGCGAGGGGATCGACATCCCGGTACTCCCGTAGCTGGGGACGTTTCGAGCGCTTCGTGGTACGTATGGAATCCCTGCGACCATCAACGTGCTGCGTCCCCTCTCCACCGATCGACCTACTCGGCCTCGGGAGGGATTTGCCGCCGTTCACTTGGCTAGCCTCCGAGGCGGGCTTCGATTGCCGTTTCAGCCGGTCATACAGGATATCCTCTCTCGACTGGAGGTGCACGTGCTTCAAATGTCGCCCTCCTTTTACCGAGCAGTCGCCGCCTGTCACATGATGTACTTTCGCGAAAAGAGGCGAGCCATGACTGCCGACGAGATCTTTGAGTTCCTTACCATCGCCAAGGTTCCCGCGCGGATCGGGTCGTATAAGGCCTACCACCGGAAACAGCTGAGTGTAGTAGCAAACAAAGAGACGAAGCTCCGATGCCAGTGGGTGTGGGTCTCCGAATCCGCCTTTGGCACGGCCCCGCTTGACTTTGGCCCGTGCAAGATCCCCGAGTAGGCGAAGGACCCCGATCTTACCGAGCTCGGGAAAGTGGTTCGGAAATTCCCGGACGCTCGACGCCAGGCGTCCATCTTCGAATCGTCAGATATGATGGCTACCACGGAGTGGTTCGTCTCCACCGTCCCCCCGCTTCCCCGAGCGCGGGGGCGGGTACGATGGGATCTCGACTCGGGTTCCGATGAAGATGTCCCTTGCGGTATAGGTTATGTGCTCATTGTTATTGATTTTAAGCTCTCTAACCGTGTATCTCCTTTGTTTCAGGTGCTTTGTCCGGTAGGGGCTCCGGTGGAGCCGCGAGCACTCAGGATTCTCTCCCGAACGTGCACGAGATCGTGGAGACAAGGAGCCCGGGCAGACGAGCGCCAACCCGTGCCGCCCCGACGATCCATGCTGGAGGAGACGACGGCCCGCCACGGAAGCGCCCTGCCGCCTCGTCCGCCAGCGAGGCACCTTCCAGTTCCCGACGTCCGACAGGTCCGCCGGCGGGTCCACCGGCTAGTAGTCCCCTGCTTTGGCTCGCTGAGGCGACTGCACTAAGGGACCGGGGTTCTCGACTGCTCGCGGATTCTTCTCCGAAATGCTTCAAAGAGCTCGTCGTGGTCAGCGACATGGAATTCTTCCGGCAGGTTACTCGCGAAGCCCGAAAGGTCCGTTTCCCCTCTTCCCTCTTGATTTAGGCTTCCCTTGTTATCCGCCTTGCAGATGCTAGCGCGCCAGGAGCGCGCCGAGCAGATGATGGAGGAAATGGCGCGCCGAGAGCGGATCTCAAAGGAGGTCAGCGATCGGAAGGACCGCCGACAGGCCGAGGCTCTGACCGAGGCCGCCGCTGGTTGGAAAGCCGCCGAGGTTGACCTAAAGGAAGATCGCGCGGCGCGAGAACAAGTTGAGCGATTTGCCTGCGGGTTCTTGGCGGAGAGCAAGAAACTTGAAGGTGTCGTGGCCCTCCGCGAGGCTGAGCTAGCCGCGAGCGAGGCGGCCCGTGCGAAGGTCGCTCAAGAGAACGAGTCTCTACGACGGGAAATGCAGGCTGTTATCGACGACTCCGAGCGCGCCAAGGCCCGATCGGACGAAGACTGGGAGGTGGCCTTGGAGGAGGCCCGATATGTTGCCGCCGTGCGCGTCCGAGATGCGACGATCGCCGAGAATTGGTCACGTGAGGTGACCTTTGCCTTTATCGACGGGTTGCTTCCACCGCTAGGGGGTGACGCAGAGTTCGGCGATCCGATGGATACTCGCCCTGACGAAACCACGCGCTCATCGGTGGGTAACTCGCCATCACACCTGGCATCGCTCCGTTCTGCTGACGAGGAGCAAGTCGATTTTGGCTCTGAATGAACACACGGGCCGTGACTCTTTCATTTACCGCTTTCTACGCCATTGTTTAGCGTTTCGAACTTTGATTTCATTTTGCAGACTCTTTTCGGATATCCTCTTTTATCGAAAGTTCTCTTCTGTTATGTTTGCATGGTCGCTTTATTTAACTTTCGTTTTGTTAACGGCCGTGAACTCATGACGTGTCCCGGAGAAATCCGGCATCATTGATGGAGACCGTGGTTTTTCGTCGTTGCCAATGACTTGCCGGGTATGCCAGGCCGCTCGGCGGACATCCGAGCTCCGAGTTGGACGCCCCGGGCATTCGCTGGATGTCCGGGCCGCCTGGTGGACGTCCAGGGCATTTTATGGACGTACAGGGAACTCACTAGACGTCCAGGGCATCAGGTGGACGTCCAGGTCGGCTGGTGGACGTCCAGGCCGCTCTCAGGACGTCCAGGCCTCTTGGTGGACGTCCAGGGCACCTGGTGGACGTCCAGACCGCTCTCAGGACGTCTTGGCCTCTTGGTGGACGTACATGGCACTCAGTGGACGTCTAGGGCACTTGCCGGACGTCCAGGCCGGCTGGCGGACGTCCAGGGCACCTGGTGGACGTCCAGGCCGCTCTCAGGACGTCCAGGCCTCTTGGTGGACGTCTAGGGCGCCTGGTGGACGTCCGGGGCGCCTGGTGGACGTCCAGGCCGCTCTCAGGACGTCCAGGCCTCTTGGTGGACGTCTAGGGCACCTGGTGGGCGTCCAGGCCGCTCTCTGGACGTCCAGGCCTCTTGGTGGACGTCCAGGGCGCCTGGTGGACGTCCAGGCCGTTCTTAGGACGTCCAGGTCTCTTGGTGGACGTCCAAGCCACTCTCAGGACGTCCAGGTCTCTTGGTGGACGTCCGGGGCACTCGGTGGACGTCCAGGCCGCTCTCAGGACGTCGCGAGATTGGACCCGGGGTGGTGACCGATGACTTGGAGCCTCTAGGGGCGCTGGCCTCGGGTTTAGGGTGCGAATTTGTTTGCTTATTCGTCCGATTTTTCAGGACCGACAATACCCTGACGTCCGTGCCTTATTTCATGGCGGTGTTTGGGCTCGCTTTCCTCGTTTTCCCGCTTTTGCCGCGATCGCGAGAGGAAAGCTTTGTCCGTGAGCCTTCATCGATGGCCTGTCGGCTTGCAAATCTGCTCTACCGATATTGGGGGGATCCTGGGATCTGGGGCGATTGATAACCCGCTGGCCTGCGGCCCGCCTCGTGGGCGTTGGCGGGTACCTTTTGGGTTTACAATTGTCCAGTATGGCGTCGCGCGCATTCATCGCACAAGTATCCATGCTCTGCCTTAGGATTGGGTTCAACTTTTACCTAGCCGGTATTTGTTGACTTTTCCTCAGATCCATGGGCGTCCAGATGCAAGGTCGCGGCCTTGTTACTGACTTTGGTGGATTCCTCCGACCGCGGGGCTATCGCCTCACGATTCTGTTTGTGATTGGTTCTTTCGGGTTCGGGCTCGTTTTGGCGTCAAGTCTTTCGGTCTTGTGACCGACCCTCCCTAGCCCCCCAAGCTTCATGAAACTTTGGATGTGTACAAATTTTTTGAAACTTTTACTTTATAGAACCATACATGATGACACAAATAGGCTTTTTTATTCGATGTTTAAAAGAGTATACATGGAATTAAGACATCTATTGTGTTTACATGGAATGTAACTGGGCGCGAAGTTGCTGCCTTTATTGATAATATTGTCTCAGGTGTTCGGCGTTCCACGGGTGAGCAAATATAAGGCCGTCTAAACTTTTGAGCTTGTAGGTGCCGTTGTGGACGACTTTTCGGACCCGATAAGGGCCTTCCCATGCTGGGCCCAGGACGCCGGCCCCTTGAACTTTGGTGTTGGGGAATACCCTTCTTAGCACAAGGCTTCCATTTGCGAAACTCAGCAATTTGACCTTTGAGTTGTAGTATCGCTCGACCTTCCTTTTCTGGGCGGCGAGACGGGTGAGTGCGTCGGACCTTTTTTCGTCGATTAGGTCGAGCTCTGCCCGCATCGCCTTTTCGTTTTCTTCTTCCTGGAAGGTCTCGATGCGAAACGTGGGGAGTACGGTCTCTATCGGGACCACCGCTTCAACTCCGAAGGTCAGGGCGAAAGAGGTCTCTCCCGTCGCGTTACGGGCCGTGGTACGATAAGCCCATAACACAAACGGCAGTTCATCCGCCCAAGCACCCTTTCGGGATTCCAATTTTTTCTTCAGGTTCTCCTTTATCGTGCAGTTGACCGCCTCCACTTGGCCGTTAGCTTGCGGGTGCCTTGGGGAAGAATATGTCTTACTTATACCAAGTTGCTCACAAATCTCGCGCAGACGGGCATTATCAAATTGCCGGCCGTTGTCTGTCACGATGGATTCCGGAACCCCATGGCGGCATATGATGCTCTTCCAAATGAAGTTCGTTGTGTTTGCCTCAGTGATTTTTGCTAAGGGCTCCACTTCGACCCACTTTGTGAAGTAATCGATTGCGACTATTGCATATCGGAACTGCCTCGGGGCCATGGGGAGCTCCCCTATTAGGTCGATTCCCCACTTGGCAAACGGTCGGGGAACGATGACAGGGCAGAGCGGTGCTGGAGGCTTTCTAGGCATGTGGGCGAACCTTTGGCATTTGTCACTCCGGAGGGCCCAGTCGTGTGCATCCTTTTTCAAGGTTGGCCAGAAGTAACCCAGCCGCAAGAGCTTAAAGGCCATTGACTGTCCAGCGGCATGGTTACCGCACAATGCCTCGTGCACCTCGCTCATTGCCCGTCTTGCCTCGCCTTAGCTGAGGCAGCGCAGGAGTGGCATCGAAAAACCGCGTTTGTAGAACACGTTCCCACGCATAGTGTATTTCGATGCCAAGCTTTTTAGCTTACGGGCGATCTCCCGATTTTCGGGCACTTTTCCGCTCGTGAGGTATTCTGTCAAGGGAGTCATCCATGACGGGGTCGAAGAGTCACTGATAGTCCCTACGTCGCCTCTAGAGACGTAAGGGCGAGCCAGGACTTCGATCGGAATATCCCCATCTTTCCCCTCGTCGATCCCTGAGGCGAGGCGCGCTAGAGCGTCAGCCTCGATGTTTTCTTCCCGAGGGATCTGCACGACTTCGAACCGAGCTATCGCTTCTAGGTTCTTGAGGGTTTTATCCAGGTATGCAACCATGTTTGGCTCTTTGGCGATGTACTCACCTTTCACTTGATTCACAATCAACTGCGAGTCGCAGAAGATGCGTATGTCTTCGACCCCGAGTCGGTGAGCAAGCTCCAAACCAACTATAAGGGCCTCATTGTTAGAGGCGTTGAATTCGAAGCGGAGGGCGTACTTCAATTTTTCCCTATCGGGGTTAGTTAAAACCACTCCGGCGCCATCCCCCCGAGCATTGGATGCGCCGTCGACGTGTAGGGACCACGTTGGGCCTGTCGGCCCCACGTTCCTTTTCTTTGAAGGAGGAGGCGGAACTTCGCCCGATTCGGCCTCGACTTCTTCTGGTGTGAATTCTGCTATGAAATAGGCCAGAGCTTGTCCCTTAATGGTCGTCCCTTTAACACTCCGTAGTCCATTCGAACCCGTCTCTCTTCTTTAGGGATTGGAAGAAATGGTGGCACCTGTCGGTGGCTTTGGACACGAATCTGGCTAGCGCCGCGATCCGTCCCGCCAAACTTTGGACCTCTTTGGGTTTCCGCGGGGATCTCATCTCGAGGATAGCCGTGATCTTCTCGGGGTTGGCTTTTATCCCCCTCTTGCTTACCATGTAGCTAAGGAACTTTCCTGACTCGACACCGAATGCGCATTTGTTGGGATTCAGCTTCATCCCATACTTGCGGAGGATCGTGAACATGGTTCGGAGGTCACGGATATGGTCAGGGGCCAGTCGGCTCTTTACCAACATATCGTCCACGTAAACCTCCATAGTTTTGCCGATTTGGTCGGTGAACATTCGATTGACCAACCGTTGATAGGTGGCGGTGGCATTTTTCAGGCCGAACGGCATCACCTTATAACAATACAGGCCCTTGTTTGTTACGAATGTCGTTTTTATTTGGTCATCTTCGTGCATCCGGATTTGGTTATAGCCTGAATAGGCGTCCATGAAGTTGAGGAGCTCGTGAACCGCTATCGCGTCCACAAGTTGCTCTATCGGGGGAAGGGGGAAGCTATCCTTAGGGCAGGCTTTGTTAAGATCCTTGTAGTCTATACAAATGCGCCACTTCCCATTGGGCTTTTTCACCATTATCACATTTGACACCCACTTGGGGTGTTTCGCCTCTCTTATGAAACCGGCGGCAAGGAGTTTTTCAACTTCCTCTCCTATGGCAAGATATCTTTCCCCACTAAACGCCCTTCTGGGCTGAACCCTTTCGGGTATGTTATGGTCATCGTTTAAGCGATGTACCATGATCTTCGGATCAATGCCCGGCATGTCCGCGTGCGTCCACGCAAAGACGTCTTTATGTTCCCTGAGGAAGGAAGCCATCAATTCCTGCCTTTCAGCGGAGAGTTGCACGCCGATTTTGACCACCTGGTCAGGTTTGGCGGGATCCAAGACAATCGAGATGAGGTCGTCAGGAGTTTCCATGCGCCGACGCTCGAGCTCGTCGCGTTGGTCCAACTCACCGAACGTTCCTCCCTCCTCGGGTTTGCATGGGAGTTCGTCATTAAGTTGATATGTCGTACAGACCTCCCTTTTTTCTTCAGGCTTCGTGATCTTATTGCTGGCGGCGTGCACGTGACACGATCGCGCCATGGCTTGATCTCCCATTACACATGCGATCCCCCGCTCGGTTGGAAATTTCGTCATGAGATGATAGATTGATGTGATGGCCTTGAGACCTACCAGGGTGGGTCGGCCGATTATCATGTTATAAGTCGTCGGTTCATCAACGATTAGGAACGTCACGATCCGAGTCACCTCTGCGCTACCTTGGGTTCCAAAGGTGATAGGTAGGTCTATCGATCCTTCCGTCCACACCTTTTCCTCGGAAAAGTCATAGAGCGGGGTTCGCATCGGGGCGAGCTTCACTCTATTGAGCTTCATCTGCTCGAGTGCCGATTTGAACACTATGTCCACCGCGCTGCCATTATCAACCAAGATCCGTCAAACCTTGTTGTTGGCCACAGTCGCCGATATAACGAGAGCGTCGTTATGCGGGTGGAGGATTCGCCTGGCTTCCCCTTCGGTGAAACGAATATCCTCGAAGGGGGTAGGCAGGGGAGCGACATAAGTGAGGTTAATGCCGTTCTTAACCCTCTCATTAGTCGCTGCTCTCATATACTTCTTCTTTTGGTTCCTTGACCCGCCACAGTCAAGTCCCCCGGTGATCGTTCTTACAACGTTCATCTCGGAGTGCTCGGGCTCGTCACTGATGGTGGCGACTGCCGTAGCTTTTTCTTTGGTCGGGGCCCTGTTTTGGGTCGGCGGGCGATCTTCCGGGATTGTCACCCCGGCGGTCCTCATGACGAACTCTTTGAGTTTGCCATCCTGAATCAGGGCCTCTATTTGTCGCTTCAGTTGGTAGCATTCGGAGGTCACGTGTCCGTGATCCCGATGATACTCGCAATACTTGCTCTTGTCTCGTGTCGCAGGGCCTTTCCTCAAAGGTGTTGGGGACCCGAAATTGTCTCGATGAAGAGCCAAAATTCGGGCCGGCGACGCATTGAGCGGGGTGAGAGCTTCTCCCCGAAATTGATCGGAAAATGGCCTCCTTGATCTCGGTGGGAGGTCATCGCCGACAGCGTGGTGGTTTCTACCCCGCTTCCCTCGGGCGTTGGGGTGGTCATTCGGACGAGGGAGGTTGTCGTGGCCCTCACCTTTCCGGTTATTGAGGTAATCCTCAACCCCCATGTGCATCCTAGCGCACGCCATGAGCTCAGCCATGTCCCTTGGGGCTCTCCCCACAATCGATTTTAAAAAATCGCTGGGTTCGGCGCCTTCTGTGATGGCGATGATGGCGTCCTGATCATCAAAGTCCTCGACCTTATGGGATTCTTCGGTGAACTGGGCCAAATATTGACGCAAGCTTTCGCCTGGTTTTTGCCTGATCGTCCAGAGGTGCGTTTTGGACTTCTTTTGTGCCACCAATGTGGCGAATCAAGCGAGAAAAGACTCCCTAAGGGCACGGAACGTGCCGATGCTCCCGGGCTTCAGGTTCCGAAACCATTCAAACCCTGTTCCAACCAGTGTCAGGCTGAACGCCTGACAGAGTGTTGCGTCCGACAGTCCCTGCATTGTCATCCAGGTCTCATAGTGCTGGATATGGAAGTTAGGGTCAGAAAGCCCGTCGTATGGAGGCACGGTGGGGAGTTTGAACCCTCCCCCAGGAGGTTGCACAAGAATTACTGCCGTGAAAGGCGAGTAAGACCCCTCCAAACCGTTATATGGCCTAGAGCCTCCGGAACCTGCCTCTTGCAACTCGATGATCTGATTTTGGAGTCCCTGAATCATTGTGATCATTTCGAGCCGGTTTGCAGTTCCTACGACTGGCCCTACTGGCGTGGGAACTTGTCGTTCATTGGACCCTTGGTCCAAGGCGTTCGGAGGAGGGTTTCCGAGGGTGGTAGCCCCGGCGGTCGCCCGTCGGGCATCCAGCTTCCTCCTCAAGTCCTCCTCTCGGGGATCTCGCCACGAATTAAGGCGGGTCCTCAAGTCTACCTCGGCAGAGCACGAGGGCCTGAGGGTCAATGGGCGACCTTCGCAGCGGGTTCTGCGACTATCTACACCGAGGTTCCTCCGTCGAGAAGATGCCCGGCGTGCTTGTCGAGAATGCCCGCTCCGCGAAGTGCCTCGCGTCGCCCGCGGCCGGGGGTTACTCGAACCTTCCCGTCGCAAAGTCTCCCGTTGTTGTTCCGCTGGCGAGACTAATGGAGCATCGCTCGCATTTTCCGCTGGCGAGCGGGTGAATGTCTGGCTTGTGCTCGTCTCCGGGACAATGCCATCTGCGGCATAATTTTCATCCCGGGTCGAACTGCCTCCCTGCTCGTATCCGAGGAGGTTCATGAGTAGGCCCTTATCCACCCCCGGTCGAGCCAACAACTCCGTCAATCGACGGTTGGTTTCGTCTCTCAGCCTTTCCTCGTTCTCACGAGGGGCGAGGGTGCCGTTTCCTGAACTACTTATCCCGGGTTGTTTCCTGGTCCCTCGATGGGGGAGTTGACGAAACTCATACCTTGAGCTAGCAGCTCGAACGATTGGATTGCTCGATCGGGCGGCTGCGGAAGCTGCCGGAACGTCACTCATTTTGCGTGAGGGGATAAGAAAAGAGATGTAACAGAGAGATGTGGATTGGATGGATTGGATGAGTTTCGAGATTGAAAATCCGACCCCTCCTTCTAGCGCCAAAATGTTGTCGCTGAAATTTGGACAACTACCTAAGCGGTCAGATCCCCGCTCGGGGCGAGTGACCCTCGCTTCGGCCTTAGCGTGTCAGATCCGGTGTCCCGGACAGTCTCTTAGTTGTCGTGTGGTCTTCGAGTTCTTCTGTTATCTGAAAAGAGTAAACAGACGTGAACTAAGAAGGGAAAACAGAGGGGAGTCCTCTGTTTACCTCTCCGACGCTCAACATTAAAATAATGTGGGTGACAAGATCGGGGGGAAACAGAGACTTAGGAGTCAACGTCGCTTCGACGCTCGGACCTCGGATCTTAGGGAGCAATTCCGATAGGAAGTAGCTCCAGACTCAGCTTCCTGTGGAGGGTATGGCCGAGATAGAGAGAGAGTAAGAGAGAGAGAGATTAGTTTTCTCTAGATAAAACTGGTGTACCTTCGTTGTGAGGGTTGTGGGGCTATTTATAGCATGAGGAGAGCCCTAGGGCCGGCCAAGACACCCCCTGGACGCGTGGAAGGTAAGTGGACGTCCAGGCCACCTCGTAGGATGTCCAGGCCACTCACTGGACATCCAGGCCCCTCGGTGGACGTCCAGGCCTCCTGGTGGACGTCCAGGGCACTCGCTGGACGTCTAGGCCTCTTGGAGGACGTCCAGGGCATTCATTGAACGTCCAGGCCTCTTGTTGGACGTCCAGGCCTCTCTGTGGACGTCCAGCCCTCTCCGTGGACGTCCAGGCCTCCTGGTGGACGTCCAGGGCACTCGCTGGACGTCCAAGCCTCTTAGTGGACGTCCAGGGCATTCACTAGACGTCCAGGCCTCTTGTTGGACGTCCAGGGCATTCACTGGACGTCCAGGCATCTTGTTGGACGTCCAGGCCTCTCCGTGGACGTCCAGGCCTATCCGTGGACGTCCAGGCCTCCTGGTGGACGTCCAGGGCACTCACTGGTCATCCAGGCCTCTTGGTGGATGTCCAGGGCACTCACTTGACGTCCAGGCCTCTTGGTGGATGTCAAGGGCACTCACTTGACGTCCAGGCCTCTTGTTGGACGTCCAGGCCTCTCGGTGGATGTCCAGGCCTCCTAGTGGACGTCCAGGGCACTCTCTGGACGTCCAGGGCACTCACTTGACGTACAGGCCTCTTGGTGGACGTCCAGGGCACTCACTAGACGTCCAGGCCTCCTGGTGGACGTCCGGGCTTCTCAGTGGACGTCCAGGGGCCTCACCTGATGCCCGGGGCGCTCGTCGGATGCGCGGGCCTCCCCGAGGGGTAGTTTGGGGGAGGTCATCGACCGCCATGTACTCCCCGGGGCGTTAGTGTGAAACCCTTCTTTTTTTTTCCCTCTCTCCTGGTTCCACGTGGGCCCTCTTCCTTTGCCAAGTCACCAAGTGACCTCACATGTTTCTTCTCTCTCTTCATTTCATCCTCATCTTCTCTCTCTCTCGTGCTTCATCTCTTCTTCTCCATTTTTCTTCACCTCAACTTATCTCTCTCCACCACTCTCTTCTCCGACCTCCACCGCCGCTGCTGGTTCACAAAAAAACGTTCCCCTTGCTGTCGCGAATCCATCCGGCCGCCACCGCCACGCACTCGTCGCCTTCTTCTTATCTCGGTTCTTCTCCCTCGTCGTATCGTTCTTTTCTGTGTCACGTGTCTTCGTCGAAGAGCTGCGACCGGGAGCGTGCGATTGAGAAGCCGTGAAGGTCGAGGAAGGTTTGTGCGTCGCGAATCCAAGGTGATACACTTCGAATCGACCGATTTAATTCCGAAATCGATTTGGGGATTTAGGGTTCGTCTGAAATTTTGGGGGTTTTATGGATTCAGTTCGGTTTGGTGAAATTGATGTGTTTTACGTGGTATCGTAACTCCTAAATTGTATGTGGAACCCGAATCGTTAAGGTTTCGATTTGAAAATCTGGAAAAAAAAAAGAATATATATAATTCCGACCTGACTCTTAATAGAGGTCAACTCCTCACCTGTGATTGGTATTATATTTTGTTGATAATTTTCTTGGATAATAGATATTTTGGGCTTTCCGAAACATTAAAGAACGTCAAATTTCGTTGAATATTGAAGGAGTTATGAATTTTTGAAGTTGAGACGTTAAAACTGAGAATCTGAGATATTGAATCCGCGTTGAGCCTGTTATGAACTGTGATTTATGTTATGAGTTAAACTCCGAATTTCACTTAAGATGATTCGTTTGAAAACTACGAGTCTTGGCTTTCCTAGGACTGTGAAACCGTATCGTTTGAATTTGTGTAGCTAAAGTTGTGTTAGATTTTCTGTCGCGTAGTCAAAACCGTAGTTGTCGTCGTAACCGGAAAATCTAATTTGTAAGTATGATTTGTTTTGGGTTTGGCTGAGAATAGGTTGAAAGGGCTGAAAGTATGTCGGCTTGTAGTTCGGGTCAGTTATGAATTTTAAAGTTGGGCTTTTAAAGCTATGTAAACTGAACTCCGAATCAGAAAATCTTACTATTTCGGGATGTTTTTTTCTCGTTATTATAATCAACCTTGTAATGTGTCACTAAAAGCTATAGATGTCTACTTCCTTTAGAAATCGAAATGGATTGAATTGGAGTCTTGGAAATTTAGATATGCACTATCTTCTATACGGAGCATTTAGTGACGTTTTGTTACCTAACTCCGATATTGTCTTCGAACAGTGTTTGTTATTATGCGAGTCTGGCGGTAGCTTAGTATAATAGGTAGTTTAAGGTTGATTTTGGTATAAGACTCGACTTAGTGTTGCCTTAGAGTCATAGCGTACGAGTGTTGAATAATCATCGTTAACCACCGACCTTGAATTTAATTCAGGAACTCTTTGACTCGAGAGTCTTGCGTGAGAGAGAATAGTTGGGTGTAGCGAGCTCCACGAATATAAGGTAAGTAGAAACCTTTCAACTGTATCACAAGAATGGTGTGTTGTGTGATGTGTGTTGTTTGTATGCTTGCATTTACATGATATTTGTTTGTTGAGTTGATTGTATTTGCATACATGTGCATATTTTATAAAAAGGAAGTGAAAACAATTTGAAATGAGAATGGGGTTTTCAAAAAAATGGTGATGTGTTGTGGGTTGTTCATGGATGGCTTGGCTGGTTCCTAGGACTGGGGAACCAGTTCGGTTAACTCCTAGGATCGGGGAGTTAACCATGGCCCGTGAGATAGGTTTTGTCTCACGAGTCGTTGGGCCATATGTAGTACTGGGTACCGTTGGCCGCGACTGCCAAACCATATGTAGTCTGGGACCTTATGGTTTTGGTTTGAGTGAGTCATACATGTATGTGAGACAAGCCATGGTGAACCTCTTACAACACATGCCACGCGCGCGAGTAAGAAAAGTTATCAAATGAGAAAAGATGAAAAGAACGGATTAAGTTGTAATTGACATTCATATCATATGCATCGTATCTGCTTACTGGGCATTAGCTCACTCAGTTTTTGGTGATACAGGTAAGGGGTGTGAATAGGATGTGCAAGTACATATAGCAGGTTGACTGGAAGGCGCCTCCACTTGGGCAAGACCTCGTATATGAACTAGTTTGACCTGATGGACCTTATTTTGAATAATGTTTTGTGAACTGTGTGTGAATAGAAATAGATTATGAATGTTTATATTGTGTGATGTGTGCCTAAGATTAAAAACCTAATGTTTTAGGAGTTTGTTATGTTTTATGTAGATATAAACTAGGTGTTGCTAGATTTCGAGTTAAGTCAATGTTATTTTGTACGCTTATATGAAAGGTTGTCACACGACATGTCGTTTATATTTATACTTTGACAAAAAAAAAATTTCTTCAAGTTTCGAGTGAATGATAAACGACTTGTCGGGGTGTGACAGTTAGTCTCGGGCCGCCGCTATAAAATTGCGTGCATGTCCGACGTTCGCCAGACGCTTATTCGCATCGTCGGAAAATATCAACAACATACCCCAGAGTTATTATTTCACTAACTCCTTTGTTATTTGATAAAAACATAAAGTGAGATGTCTTTACATGTCACGTGTTTTAATAAAAAATTGTTCTTATTCGATGAATATCTGGACAGGTTTATTCATTCACACTCTCATAACAAAGCATAGTGTGATACTAATGCATTGGCACTGTTTCAACATGGTGATCCATTCAAACAATCATTACTCATATTCAATTGCTCCATCAATCTTAAGATTGCGAACAAATGTTTAAACTAGTCACAAGGGGCTATCTTGTCAAGTCTATACTTAGCACCGCTTTTGTTGATGACAGTTTCAAAGCGTAACATACATACATAAACACAAACTTAAATGAAGAATGAATATTTAACTTTATATAATGTCTAAGCAAAATCAAATACAAAGTATATATAATGTCTTAAATCTCCTTTGTGGGCACCAATCCCAACAAACTCCCACTTGACTCAAAGGAGATACAAATGATCTTTCGATCATTTCCTCTGTGAACGATGTCTCATATCAGGTGATACTTTCGCTCGATATGTTTTGAGCGCTTTTGAATTCTTGGCTCCTTACAATTAGCAACAGCCCCGCTATTATCACAATAAAGTGTGATAGGCTAGCTTGCACTTGGAACCACTTCCAAGTACATAAGGAATTTCCCTAGCCACATAGCCTTCTTCGCAGCTTCACAAGCTGCCACATACTCGGCTTCCATGGTCGAGTCAGCAACGCAAAATTGCTTTGATACTCCTCCAGACCACGGATCAACCATTCAGTGTGAACACAGACCCTGACGTGGATTTCCTGGAATCCTTATCCGCTTGAAAATTGGAGTCGGTATATCCCGTCATATTCAGGTCAACACCCGAGTATGCAAGCATGTAATTTCTTGTTCTCCGAAGATACTTAAGAACAAGCTTGACAACAATCCAGTGCTCGAGTCAAGGGTTTGACTGAAACCTACTCACCATGCCCACTGCGTATCAAATATCTGGCCTCGTGCAAAGCATAGCATACATGAGACTTACCACAGCCGAAGCGTAGGAAATATGCCTCATGTCCTCAACTTCTTGAGGAGTCTTGGGAGACTGCTTACTTGAGAGATGCACTCCATGTCTGAAAGGGAGTTGCCCTTTCTTGTACTCTTGCATAATGAAGCGATCCATGATCTTATCAATATAAGATGCTTGGGAGAGCGCTAATTTTTGGCTCTTCCGATCTCTGAAGATCTGAATACCTAAAATATAAGCTGCTTCTCCTAGATCCTTCATCTCAAATTGCTTTGACAGCCAGATCTTAACCTCTGATAACTTTCCTACATCATTCCCGATGAGTAGTATGTCATCTACATATAGGACTAGAAAAACCACTTTGCCATCGTTTATCATCTTATAAACGCATTGCTCATCTACTGACTGATCAAAGCCGTAGCCTTTCACAGTCTCGTCGAATTTAATATTCCACGGTCTAGATGGTTGCTTAAGTCCATAAATGGACTTCAGCAACTCACAAACCTTGCCATGTTGGCCTTTCTCCATGAACCCGTCTGGTTGACCCATGTAAATGCGCTCGTCAAGATTTCCATTCAGAAATGCAGTCTTGACATCCATCTTCCAGATTTCATAATCCAGGGCGGCAGAAATGCATAAAAGAATGCGGATGGACTTCAGCATTGCGAATGACGAGAAGGTATCCTCATAGTCAATACATTCCTTTTGTGTGAACCCTTTCGCCACAAGTCGTGCCTTAAATGTCTCAACATTTCCATCTGGTCCTCTTTTCTTCTTGTAGATCCATTTACATCCTACAAACTTGATGCCTTCGGGTGGATCTACAAGTTTCCAGACCTCGTTGACATACATCGAATGCATTTCAACGTTCATGGTTTCTTGCCGTGGGTTTGCTTCGAAACCTTGCATCGCTTGGGAAAATGATGCCGGATCATCTTCCTCCTTGTATGCGACTTCAGTGAAAGTCTCACCGATACCCATGTATCGATCAGGTTGTTGCACAATCCTGTTACTGCGACAAATCACAGGAGGCTCCGGTACCAAACGTGGTTCTTCCATTGTTGGTTTAGAACTGGTCCTATCTTGTGAAGTACCAGCTACTTCACCCAAAAGCTCCTTCAGCACAAGTCTGCTTCTCGACACATAATTCTTCATATAGTCTGCTTCAAGAAACCTAGCGTTCGTGCTAACGAACGTTTTTTGATCAACAGGGCTATAAAAGAAGTACCCTTTTGTTTCCTTTGGATATCCCACGAGAAGGAAAAATTTTGAACGACTAGCCAACTTGCTAGTCTTTTGTCTCAGCACATGTGATGGACAACCCCAGATTCGGACGTGGTGTAAATTAGATTTTCTACCAGTCCATCTCTCATAGGGAGTGCTTGGGACGGTTTTAGACGGAACCTGGTTCAGAATATAAGCTGTCGTCTCTAGGGCATATCCCCAGAACGAATCGGGAAGTGATGAGTAACTCATCGTGGACCTTACCATATCTAGCAGAGTTCGATTTCTTCTCTCTGACACACTGTTTTGCTGTGGAGTGCCAAGTGCTGTAAGCTGAGATTAAATACCTTCTTCTCTAAGAAGGTCTTCGAACTCTCCAGACAAGTACTCTCCCCCTCGATCCGATCGAAGGGTTTTGATCTGCTTTTCCGTTTGCTTCTCAACCAAATCCCGATATTCTTTGAAAATTTCAAAAGCATCGGATTTGTGTCGCATATGAAAAATGTGACCAAACCTTGAGTAGTCATCAGTGAAGGTTACAAAGTATTCATAACCTCCTCTTGGCTGGATGTTGATTGGACCACATATGTCACTATGTACAAGTTCAAATAACTGTGTGGCTCTTAGACCCTTCGACGAGAAAAGTCTCTTGGCATCTTGCCCTCAAGACAGGATTCACACGTTGGCAAGGATCCCACTGTTAGACATTCTAAAGGAGCATCCTTTGTTAACCTCTTGTTCCTATCTAGGCTAATATGTCCAAGACGTAGATGCCATAGATATGTGTTGTCAGTTTCATCACTATGAAACTTCTTATGCTTCCCGAGTGAATCTCTATTCACTTCGGTATCCAAGACTGTCGGCTCATTTGGATATAAATAATAAATTGAATACACACGATGAGCTTTGGTAATAAAACAATCATCAACAAGAAAATTCAATATCGTTATAATTTTCAAATTAAAACCTTGTTCTTCCAAACGACCAAAAGAAATTAAATTCTTGCAATAATTCGGAACAAAATAAACATTATTCAGCAATAAAATTTTGGCTCCAAACTTGAGCTGCATGGTCCCGACAGATCTTGCTCCGACCTACGTTCCATCACCCTAGTTGAAACCGTACTCTCCATCACCTAAGCTCCTAGTTTTCCTGAAACCATTCAAATTACACACAATATGGTCAGAAGCCTCGCAACCTAAAATTCAGGGCGACACCTTGTTTGTTGTGTAACAAGATTGTGTAACAAAGATCATACCTTTCCCCTTAACACTCTTGAGGTAGGCAGGACAGTTCCTCCGCCAGTGGCCAGCCTCTCCGCAATGGTGACACTTGTGCTCAAACTTTTCCACCTTTGCGATGCCTTTGCCCTTAGCATCCATATCCTTCTTGTAAGGCTTCTTGGAACCTGTTCAGTTGGCGGTTTTGGGCTTTCTCATCACCCTCTTAGAACCTGAAGTTGAGGCTCTATGTTTAGCAACATTGAGCTCTCCAAACTTCTTCTTGTTCTTAGGGAGAAGTCCCTCGGCAGTCTGCAACTCCTTCATGAGCTCAGGAACAGAGTACTCAAGTTTGTTCATGGAGTAGTTCAAACGGAAGCTATTGAATGAGTCCGTCAGAGTTTCCAAGATCATGTCTATTTTGGTCTCTCCATCTATCTCAGAACCCAGAATCTCCATCTCGTTCAGGTGACCTATGATCAGTAGCATGTGTTCCCGAACTGAAGATCCCGGCTTCATTTTGCAATTCATAAAACTGCGGATAGCCTGCTGCCTTGCCTGGCGCCCATGACATCCAAACCTCTCACGGAGATTGTACAGGTTTTCATATGCAGTGGCGATGTCTCGATGAGATTGTTGCTCCATCAATTGCTCAGATTTTCAATTGCTCCATCAATCTTAAGACTGCCAACAAATGTTTAAACTAGTCACAAGGAGCTATCTTGTCAAGTCTATACTTAGCACCCCTTTCGTTGATGACAGTTTAAGAGCATAACATACATACATAAACACAAACTTAAATGAAGAATGAATATTTAACTTTATATAATGTCTCAGAAATATCAAATATAAAGTATTTATAATGTCTTAAATCTCCTTTGTGGGCACCAATCCCAACAAACTCCCACTTGACTCAAAGGATATACGAATGATCTTTCGATCATCTCCTCTGTGAACGATGTCTCGTACCAGGTGATACTTGCGTTCGATGTGTTTTGAGCGCTTGTGACTTCTTGGAAAATTTCGCCAGAGCCTCAAAACCCAAACACCTCAACCATTAAATCTAGGTTATACTATCAACCTAACCAATTTCAAACCTAGATTCCAGTTATGACATGAAATAAATTCTAAATCCAAAAGTTTGAACCAAAATGGAACTTACCTAGGTACTTGGGCGAGAAGATCTTGTGGCGGCGAGGAGAGAGGAGGAGGGCAAAACTTGGGCGGCGAGGACGGGGGGAAGGCAGAACTCGGGCAGCGAGGAACGGGGACGAGGCCAGAACTCGGCGGCGGAAAAGAGACGAGATCTTGCGGCGGCGGGAAGAGGCAAGAACACGCGGCGACGGGGAGGAGGCGAGATTTCGCGGAGGTGGGGATAGGCAGAAAATCGCCAGAGAGGGTCGGAATTGGGAGGAGTTTGAGAAATGAAGGTAAGAATAGAAAAAGAAGATTTTACATGTGAATTTAGGGTAAATCGCGATTTCTCGCCGCAGCGAGAATTAGGCACCGCTGCGAAGAGACTAGTTCTGGCAAAAAAAAAATCTCGCTGTAGCGAGATTTAGTCACCGCTGCAGCGAGAACTTTCCCACAACGCTTCAACTAAGCGTTGTTGGAACTTCTAAAATAATTGTTTTGCTGCTAATTCAATTTTTTTTAGTTTTTTTAAGTTGTTGTTTATATCATTATTTTAGATATAATTTATATAGATTTTTTTTTACATTATAAGCGCGTATCTCCGTCAAATAATTTTTATAATTATTTACAGTAAAATTTGAAATAGTTGTTGCTTCATGCACATTTATTTACATAATCTTGCTAAAAGAATGATCTCTCTTCTGATATCTGTACATTTTTCTCCTTCCAATTAAAGTGCTTGATAAGTCATAGTGTGTTTATATAAATTATTCGCATAAATGATTCAAGATATGTATTAAATAGTACATTAAAAGTATAAGAATAAAATTCTAAAAATATTACAGATAAAATATTTTCTCTTTTAATGAGCCACAGTAATATGCTAAAGAAAACTTATAGTATCAATTTTTTTATTAAGAAAACCAACCGTAACATTGCTGATTTAAAGAACCAATATATTTTCGTGGTAACTTTGATGATCTAGTTATAAAATTACACCATTCAAATTCAAAGTTGAAGGTCGCGTTCAATTCTCACCGCAATTAAATAAAAGTTTACTTTAACAAAAAACCAATACATTTTCTTATTTTAGAAAAAAAAACTATATTTACGAAATGAAAAAAAGTGAACGAAACTAGAAAATCGCAAAAGAAAACCGAAAGAGAGTGGAAGAGAAAAAACAGGGGAAATAAAGAAACGAGCATTGTTTTTCAAAAAAAGAAAAAGAAACGAGCATCGACTAATTTCTCTATTCTCCTTTTTTTTTTTTTTTTTTTTTTTCGATTGTGTATTCTCCTTTGAAATAGACAAAAAACGGCCAACTAAATAGAACCCGAGTTTTGCTCCCAAAAAAACCGAGTAATTTGTGTCTGTACATTCATTCCAGTAAATTACATAGCATCTGGTACTCTTTATTAACTAGTCAAAACGTGCCAACTCAGATTCAAAGAATTTCATAGATTACCTTATCTTTAAACAAAACCAAAGTCACGCATTGACGAGAGCGACTGAAGAAAACAAGACTGTCAATGACTGAATATGGATTCTTGCTCTAATTTCAACACTAAACTTCAATCCCATAATCCCATTTCTTCTCCACAGACACAGATGATGGTGATTTCTTTCAGGTTATTACATAATATTGTGTTTTTCAGCGTTCATGAGATTCTCAAAAGGGTTTGAACGTTCTCTCTTTAAATTATAATTATTTTTTCCTCTCGTTGTAGGTAAGATTGCCTTTGGAGTGACGTTAATGGCAGCCGAATTATGCAATTTCTGTCCCGGCTCTGGTTTAAAGAAACTCGATGACTTTGTCCTAAGCAAGAAGTATATAAACAGGCAAAGGCTTTATCTTTTTATTTTTTTATTTTTATTTGAGCATTACTTCCATGGTAGCTATTTCACAGTGTTCTATGATTTGAAACAAAGAACATTTGGACGAACCAATCGAAAACGGATGCTAAAGATTAAAAAGAAATCTTAATGAAGATTTCGCTTGAACGAGCAGGGAATCACAAGTTAGATAGATAGAATATTAGGGACTAATAATTGACATCTCTCAGGCCATACTCTAATCGGGGCTTGAATGCTTCATCATCAACCTGCTATACTCAACAAAAGTCTCTCCTCAAGACTTTCACAATAAGATTAAAATCCAAGCGAGCGAATCAAGGCACTTTAAAAGCTTCGGCTGATGCTCAAGAGTCTAAACTAAACACTGTCAACAAAGAAGAAGAGATATCTACGCAGACCCTGATATGGAGGGCGATTAAGCTTCCGATATACTCTGTTGCTTTAGTTCCTCTAACAGTAAGTTTCTTTATAGCACATGCTTATGAGCAGAAGATTTCACATTTATTTTAGTTTCAGGAGTGTTTTCTAATGCAATATTTGTTAGGCATTTAGATAAACGTCTTCCTTTCAAGTGATTAGCAATCAGGGATTTCTACTCTCTTTCATTAAGAGTTCAAGTTTATTTTCGAGCTCTTTACATATTAGCACCCCTTGAGTTGAGTTTATTCATTCCCGTCGGAAATCCTCCACATGTAGCTAGTCTTTTGGGTGAGAATTAGGTCCACTGTTATAAAACGGAATAAGAATGATACAATTTCAATGTTGGGTCACCAGTAAATGTAGATTCCTACAAACTTCTAACACTCTCTTTCTCTGAAATGGTCGAAAACAGGTCGGGAGCGCTGCTTCAGTGTTCCACACAGGCGTGTTCTCAGCATCACGTTATTCTCTTCTTTTGCTTGCCTCGGTTTTCATAATCACTTGGTTAAATTTAAGGTAAAGAGAAAGAAAAGTGAAAAAAAAAATAGTTTTGTTTAGTCACTTGTGGAATAACGAAATTCATTATGAAAACTCAACATTTGTCATTCTTTTTTTTTCGCAGCAACGATGTTTATGATTTTGATACAGGCGCAGATAAGAACAAGAAAGAATCAGTTGTGAACCTCATCGGCAGGTAAAAGAAGAAAAAAAACATAGACAACTTCTTTTCTCTATGATTTTTTTCGACTGATCTGTTTTGTTTTCACTTTTTATTCTACTGTACTTGTGTAACGTAATGTACTGTTTAGCCGTACAGGGACACTCGTAGCCGCATATGTGTTGCTAGCAACAGGCTTTGCTTTGTTGACTTTGACCTCGGTTCAAGCTGGAAGTAAGCGTGCGATTATCTTGCTTGCTTCCGCGATCCTATGTGGCTACGTTTATCAGGTAAAGTATGAACCTTTAAGAGTTTTGGTGACACGAAATTTATACGACATAAAGTTGTGGATTGAGAGATTTGGTATAGTTTTTTAATTTTCTCGTTTAGAGATTTGTCACTTTCTCTTTGATAATTTTCCTTGTCTATACTCTCTTCTCTAATATCATCCAGTCTTAAATTTTCTGCGTATACCTGTGTAATCATGTACTTTTATATTATTCGCAAGAGCTCGAAAAACCTCAGTTTGACATTTTCACTTAAAAGTATAAGCTCTCATTTCATGATGCACATCTTTGTGAAGTGTCCGCCGTTTCGACTGAGTTACAAAGGACTCGGAGAGCCGTTATGCTTTGCAGCGTTCGGACCGTTCGCTACTTCAGCTTTTTACTTGCTTCAGTCCGGTACAAGGTGTCACAAAATCACTCTTTTTAGTTGTTTATTTAATTTAACCTTTTATCTTGATTATTGTATTTGTATGTGTTCTATCTCAGCAGCGTTAGCGATCCGTTAATGCGTTCAGTTCTATCTGCTTCATTTCTTGTTGGCCTCACAACAACTCTAATCCTCTTCTGTAGCCACTTCCATCAGGTATTTCCTTCTTTTTCCATTTCTCAGGAGAAATGAATGAGCTTTTCTCTCCAATCGTACGTAGTAACTCACAAGCTTGTGAAAACTTTGAAGATCGAAGACGACCTGGCTGTCGCGAAGATGTCTCCTCTGGTGAGTCGCACTTGGATAAATTCTAAAATAACCGGGAATTTTAAAAAAAAACATAACCTAAAAGTAAAGCAATCTCTTTGTGTGTTTTTTAGGTTAGGATTGGTACAGAAAGAGGTTCACGGATAGTGAAGTGGGGAGTCACCGGACTCTATGTTCTTACTCTCGCTTTTGGTCTGACCAACGCTATTCCTTTTACCTGCACTGTAAGTAATCTAATCAGCTTTAAATTTCTATTCAAATTTTTTTTCTCGAGTCGTTACCAAATCGTTTAGTGTCACCAGATTTTGTGTGCCCTGACGATACCCTTAGGAAGACTAGTTTCTACCTTTGTTGAAGAGAACCACGAGGTGAGCAAGAGTCTTTCAGATTGATCTATATTCTATTTTTTGTGTAACATGTTCTTTTATTTTGGTTTTCGCAGGACAAAGAGAAGATATTTATGGCAAAGTATTATTGTGTAAGACTGCACGCTTTCTTCGGTGCTGCATTGGCACTCGGACTCGTGTTGCCTAAAATTCTCCCCCAACGATTAGTCATTCCTGCATCGATAACGATACCTTAGATTGTTATTTTGATATAAATAATCAAGAAATTAAGAGATCACACAGAACCTGGGCACTTTTTATTTACTCACTATCAAAAAACGCATTCCATCGCAAGACTAAGAGCAATGAATTTTTTTAGGAAAGATGTGATCATAAAACTCTGTGGGTAAGTTTTTGTTAGCTACCCGGATATATTTGTTCATTTCAAAAACCAATTTGTTTAAGATATGGTCGGCAAATTGGTGGTTTCGGAATTATAAGTCCACCCACTCTCATCTCATATAATTGAAGACTTACCAAGAAAAGTTAACCGGGGTAGAAGAATGAGGCGTAGATGAAACTCTTTTCTTGACCATTACAACAAAGAAACGGCTTATGTGAAATCCAGGAACTATACCGGACTTGGTACAAAAAATGATTTCAAGACCTCGCGACTGTTGTGAGCACGAACAACATCATCTACGCTTTGAGGAGGATAATCTTTTGGATATAGAGTTCTTTTATATGATGTGATTGTTCTGATCTGGGGGTTGATCTTTTTTGACCGTTGAGGATTTGGCTGTGATAGGTCCATCGTGACCAAGCGAGCGCGACAAAGACTCTTGAAATTTCAGGCTTAGATTGTTGCTCAAGGTTAAGAGAACCTAAATGCTCTACGGATCCATGAGATGGTCGAGGAAACCACTTCTCCATAGACCATTGGCTTCATGGCACGTCCAAATAATGTTGACAAATGGAGCCAACATTGTAATGACTCCCTCAACGACACTTGGCGAGGATAAAGCTATCAGCACAACCATCCATACTATATTTAAGTTGGTATAAAAGCGCTTCCTGAAAAAAAGAAAAAACATGTTGGTATCAAAGCATCGTTAATGGCGTCTAAGACACTTCGTCTCCGTCATCCCATACACCATCTCAGCCATCTCACAGTTTGCATCAACCCGAAACACCATCGTTTTACTGAAGCCTTATAGGAAAAATTATTTCGTATGGCGATCGCAAGTACTACAGGCCATTCTAGGTTATCACTTGCAGGGTTTTATCAATAGCACAAAGCCAGCTCCACCAGAGTTCATGAAGACGACCTCAACTGATGGAGCTCTATAAAGTAGCCTTAACATAGACTTTGACAACTGGATCAGAGAAGACCAACTTCTCCGTAGTTAGCTACTGTCGCCGCTAACTACTACCATTCCCAAGGTTTTTAAAACTCGCGACTTCCTCTTCTTTTTCCCCTTTTCCCCATTTCAAAGCCATTTCTCTCTGCAAATCTCCGCCTCCGGCCCTGCCTTTCCGGTCCTCTCTCCCTCCCGCCTCCCTCCGGCATCACTGCTAAGGTAGGATTCGGTCGAATCCCAATTTACACCTCACGTGTCGCTTAAGCGTTCGAGGCGAGGAAAGGGGAGAGGTAAGAGCGGGCCCCACGGAAGGTTACCGACCGATCAGCGAGGAATAATCTGCGACCACCTACTTCATCGCCTCAAGGAGCGAGGAGGTCGCGGGGCGAGGAAGATATTGCGGCAAGAAGGCCCACCGTGTGAGGAAACTTCACCGAGGAGCTCCCTGCCCAGGGATGCAGTACCCCGAACAGGCGTCTATCACCAAGGGGACAAGGTGTCAGCGATAGCCACCAACCAAGGACAGGCGTCAGAGAGCGGTTACAAAAAGGAGGCGACAATCACGGGATTAGTGATGAAATCTCGGGAAAAAGTGCGGAGAGGGATCAGAGGAAGGATGGTCCAAAAGAGGAAACCCTAAAAGGAAGAAGGATGAGTATGAGAGTATAAATACATAAGTAGGAACATCATGAGGGGGTTCACAAAAAACTATCAGCCGTCACTGTACCTTCAATATATACCTTTGCTCTGTATTATTCATAAGCTTCCAAGCTAATAAACGAAAGACACCGAGTCCTCATAGATATAAACTCAAGGCTATTAACACACTAATTTGGCCTTCATTCTTACAAATCGTTATTGTTAATCCTTGTGATTGTTAAGGGATCCGGTGTAAACCTACCTCTACAGTTTGACGCCCACTGTGGGGCCCTGTCTTTTTCTATCTCACAACCAGGAAGCTTGCGAAGTCTGAGTATATGGCGAACGACGGCAGCAGCACAAGAGGGAGTCAGGAGGAGGTTGCGGAGGCCGGATTGCTCCGACAGCAGTTGACTGACGCCTTGGCGACGGCGCAAGAGGCTAACAGGAGGGCCGAGGAGCAGGCCGAAATAAACAGAGAACTCGCGGTCCGCCTGGACTGGTTCATGACCAGCGGAGGGCTGGAAGGATGGACGGCGCCGGGAGCCCCGGTCCACAGAAATCTCTTTTAAACCACCGTGCTCACGCTATCTACGGCGGAGGAGGGAGGCCCGGTGGCGGCCAGGAACGCCCATCCCATCCTGACGCCGCTCATGGCAGAAGAGGTAAGGAGGATGGTGGAGGAGTTATCCTCGGGCATCGAGTCCAGGGTGGGGCAGATGGAATCTCGGGTGCACCAGGCGACGAGCTCGGCGCTTGAGATCGATAGGATGGTTAGAGAGGCGAGAGCCACCCCATTCTCACCAAGGATCCGCGGCGTGGAGCTGGGAGAACTCCCGAAGGTCAAGATCACGCCGTACAAAGGAACCTCGGATCCGAACACCCACGTGAAGTCGTTCCGAATCGTGATGGAGCGCACAACCGTGGAGACGGAGAGGGTAGAGGCCATCCTCCACCGCCTCTTCGTCGAAAGCCTGCAGGGTCTGGCAAGCGACTGGTTCGCCAAACTACCCTCGGAGTCCATCAACGACTCCGACGACCTCGTCGCCGCTTTCCTGCGCCACTACTCGATTTACGTTCAGAGCGACATGACGATAACAACGTTGTGGAACCTCGCCCAGGAGAAAGGAGAAACGCTCCGCCATTACATCGAGAGGTTCAAGGCAGTTATGGTTAGGATATCGAACCTGGACAGGATGATCGCGATCCAGGCATTGAAGAACGGCCTATTCTATACCTCCCCTTTTCGCCCGGAGCTGGCGAAGATGCGACCCTCGACGATCGAGGACGCCCTTCATCGGGCCTCGATTTTTATGGAAATCAAGGAAGAAGAGACCGCTTTGAGAAAGATCCACGAAGGGGCCGGGAGAGGGAAGCATCCCGAGAAGAGGGACTACCGAGACGGAGCTGAAACCTGAGCAGCGAGAACGCGGGGGGATGACTGGGGAGTTC
The DNA here is from genome assembly GCA_958296335.1 of Urtica urens. Classification (NCBI taxonomy): domain Eukaryota; kingdom Viridiplantae; phylum Streptophyta; class Magnoliopsida; order Rosales; family Urticaceae; genus Urtica; species Urtica urens. The sequence goes on from OY282520.1 coordinate 38,176,924, forward strand.
CTGGAGAGCGAAGGGGCGAGAGATCCCGAGAAGAGGGGTCTATCAGGTGGAGGAAAGAAGAGACCCTGCACGAGGGTGCCCGACAGCGAGGAGATTTCTCGGGCGAGCCGAGGAATAGTCAGGGAGGAGGCTTTACGTCGAGCCGAGGAGGATTCTCTGGAGGACGAGGAGGCCACGTCGAGGGGCGATGAGGACCCTCCGGAGGACGAGGGGTTTTCGAGAGGAAACCTTGGCCAAAGGACTCGAGCAAGTTCTGCGAGTTCCACAACATGAGCAGACACGCCACCGAGGAGTGCGCCATGCTGAACCGCGAGCTTCAGAAGAGATACGCGCGAGGGGAGTTGAGGGACTTGTCCCTTAGCCATCGCGAACAATGGAGGAATGACAACCGAACATGGCGAAGGCCACAAGGAGATCAGGCGTGGGGCGCCGAGGGTGCCCAAGACGGAGCAGGAAGAAACCCAGCCGCCAAAAAGCAAGTGGTGGAGCGGGTCGCGGGAGAAAGGCCAGCGACGAGGGCAAGGATAGAGGTGATCATGGGCGGGTCACGCCTGTGCGGCGACTCTGTCGACAGTATCAAGGCCTTCCAACGTTGAGGGAAGGAGCACAACCGCGGGGATGCGGCAGCGGTCAGCTCCCAGGCGAAGATCGAGTTCGTCGAGAACGGAGAATGCGCGGAGATGCACGGTGATGCCCTAGTCCTCGTGCTCGAGATCGGCAACGCTGATTTGTGCCGAGTCCTCGTCGACAACGGGAGCGCGGTCGACGTCATTTTCTACAAATGCCTCGAGAAGATGAAGATCGAGGGCCTAGAGATCGGGGGGCGACGACGGAAGGTCTCCGGGTTTAACGGAGACGTGGCCATCTCCCTGGGCATGGTCCATCTCCCGGTCCGAGCGAAAGGGGTCCAAAGGATGGTTGAATTCGTGGTCATGGACGTCCCTTCGCACTTCAATGTGATCCTCGGAAGACCTTGGATCCACTCAATGAGGGCCGTACCCTCCACTTATCACCAGTGTATCAAGTTTCCCGGGGAAGCGGGGATGGTGGAGGAGATACGGGGAGACAGGGACGCGTACCGTGTCTGTTTCATGATGCACCACTGACAAGTGCATGGAGAGAAGACGCCGACGGAGGTGAGCGAGGAAGAGGCTGCCGATTTATAGCAGCTAGCACCGAGCGCCCCAACCAGGGCGGAGGAAGGGGCGAAGAGCGACCCGCGAGGACAGGAGGAAAAGGGGCCCGCAGGCCCGATCCTCGAGTCATCAGCGACCGAGGCCTTCGAGGAGCTGGTAGCCGATAAAGGAGGACAAGGACCGCAGGTCGAGGCGGTCGAGCATGTCTGTATCGACGAATCTAACCCAGCTCGGACGACCAGCATAGGAGCGGAGCTCGACCCAGAAGTAAGATCCAGGATGATAACCTTCCTGAGGGAAAATTGGAAGAGTTTTGCCTGGACTCACAAAGACATGCCGGGCGTGGATCCGTCTGTGATCGCTCATCGCATCAACACCACCCGAGCCATCGGCCCGTTTTGCAGAAGAGGAGGTCGACAAGATGCTCTCGATGGGCACCATCAGGGAGGTGAAGTACCCCGAATGGTTGGCAAACACCGTCGTCGTCAAAAAGAAGAACGGGAAATGGCGAGTCTGCGTGGACTTCACCGATCTCAACAAAGCTTGCCCGAAGGATAGCTTCCCTATGCCGCACATCGACTGCCTCGTCGATGCCACCCAGGGATACGAAATCCTCAACTTTATGGATGCCTATTCGGGATATCACCAAATAAGGATGCACCTAGACGACGAGGAGAAGACCGCCTTCATCAGCGAGCGGGGAACTTACTGCTACAAGGTGATGCGGTTCGGCCAGAAAAAAGCCTACGCGACCTACCAAAGACTGGTGACCAAGATGTTCCACGAGCAGATTGGAAAGAGCATAGAGGTGTACATCGACGACATGGTCGTCAAGACGATGAAGGCGGAAAGGCACATCGAGCATTTAGCGGAATGTTTCGAGATCTTGAACCGACATCAGATGAGATTGAACCCTGCCAAGTGTACTTTCGGCATTTCGTCGGGAAAGTTTCTGGGTCACATGGTTACCCGGCGAGGGATCGAGTCGGATCCCGAGCAGATTGAGGCAATCAGGAGTATGCCGTCCCCGCGGAACCGGCGAGAAGTGCAGAAGCTGACGGGAAGGATTGCTGCCCTAGGTCGTTTCATCTCGAGGAAGGCCGATAGGATGCTCGTCTTCTACGAGTTGCTGAAGAAGAACAGGAAGTTCGAATGGACCACCAAGTGCGAGGAAGCCTTCCAGGCTCTGAAGGCGTACCTCTCGTCTCCCCCCGTGATGACGAAGCCGGTACCGGGAGAAACCTTGTACCTATACGTCGCTGTGTCGGATCAAGCGATCAGCCAGGTACTGGTGCGGGAGGAAGACAGGGAGCAAAAGCCGGTGGCCTACATCAGTCGAAAGCTCCTCGATGCAGAGACGAGATATCTGTTGGTGGAAAAGTTGGCTCTAGCGGTGTACGACGCTTCGGAGAGGTTGAGGTTCCACTTCCAGGGACATTTCGTTGTCGTTATGACCGACAGGCCGATCCGCGCTATCATTCACAGCCCAAACCAATCGGGGCGAATCAAGAAATGGTCGATCAAGCTCGGGGCGTATGACATCGAGTACAGGCTCCGGACGAGCGTCAAACCTCAAGTCCTCGCGGACTTCCTGATCGAACTCCCGAGGGAACCGATCGATCTGAGCGACGAGGAAGCTGCACGTCGACGGTTCCGCCACCTCGCAAGGGGCGGGGGCCGGGATCAGACTCACCTCACCCATGGGAGAGGTCATCGAGAAGGCGTGCCGCCTCGCCTATCGGGCCACGAACAACGAGGCCGAGTATGAGGCCCTCCTCATAGGCCTGAATTCTGCCCTCGCAATCGGTATAAAGAGCGTCAGGGTCTTCTCGGATTCTCAATTGGTCGTGAAACAAGTCAGCAGAGAATACGAGAGAAGCGATGAGAGGATGGAAGCTTATGCGGGGCTTGTGGATTCGCTCTCCAAAAAGTTCGACTACTTCAGCTTGACACAGGTGACGCGAGGGGATAACACCGACGCTGATGCTTTGGCAGGGTTGGGCTCGACGACAGAGGTAGGCGAGCTCTGATCCATCACCGTGGAAACCGTCAAAAATCCGAGCATAAAAAGAGAGGAGGGTCCGATGAAGAAGAAGCCTCGGAGCGAGGGTGAGGTGCAAGAACAAGAGTCAGGGGAGCTCAGCATCCACGAGCTCGAAGGCGAAGAGCCTGAAAACGACGAGGGGGGAGTGTTTGAAGACGATGACGATGAGGACTGGCGAGCGCCCATCAGGAGGTATATCCTGGAGGGGCTCGTGCCAGACAATCTCCAGGAGGCGAGGAAAATCAGGACAAAGAGTGCCCGATACGCTGTCATCGAGCAGAAGCTCTACCTGAGGAGCTTCTCGGGGCCCTACTTAAAGTTCCTTGGCGAGAAAGAAGCGCGGTACGTAATGGAGGAGATCCATGGCGGAGAGTGCGGGAACCACTCGGGCGGAAGATCGTTGTTACGAAAAACCAAGAGGCAAGGCTTCTACTGGAACACGATGGTCGCCGACTACTCCAACCAAGCCAGAAAGTGCGAGAAGTGTCAACGACACGCCCCGACAATCAACTGCCCCGCTGAAGAGCTGTCCTCTGTGACCGTTCCATACTCTTTCATGAAATGGTCCATGGACATTGTCGGCCCAATGCCCATCGGAGAGAGACAGAAGAGGTTCTTACGAGTTGTCACAGACTTCTTCACCAAGTGGGTAGAGGCTGAAGCCTACGCAAACATAAAAGACTCAGACGTCGAAAGCTTTGTCTGGAGGAATGTTTTTACACGCTTCGGCCTACCGAGGGAAATAATCGTCGACAACGGCTCGCAGTTCATCTTAAAGAGGTTTAGAGATTTCTGCGCGAGATGGAGGGTGAAGCTGAACACCTCGACGCCAAGATACCCCCAGGGGAACGGTAACGCCGAAGCAGCCAACCGAATGATCATCGACAATATCAAGAGGAGGCTCGACGAGAAGAAGGGATCTTGGGCCGACGACTCCTCATTCGGCTACTGGTCAAACCCCGTTCTCTCTGTCATATGGAGTAGAGGCAGTGATACCGGCAGAGGTGGGGATGCCAAGTCTTCGACGAGCAGTGGCACCGAGCAACGATGAGACCAACGACCAGAACCTGCTCCACCAACTCGACCACGTGGACGAGCGACGCGAGCAGGCGAGCGTCCACATCGCCAACTACCAGAACACGATCGCTCGCCACTACAACAAGCGAGTGCGTCCAAAGAGCTTCAGAGTTGGAGAAATGGTCCTACGACGAGTCTTTCAGAACACCGCCGAAACAAATGCCGGCAAGCTAGGGCAGACTTGGGAGGGCCTTACGTAGTCACGGGCGTTGTCAAGCCAGGGGTTTACAAGCTCCAGAACATCGAAGGCGCAAAGGTAATCAGAAGCTGGAATGTGAAGCACTTGAAGAAGTTCTACTGAGAAGACCTTCTTGCGCCAGACATAGCCACCGGTAAGTTACTTCGCAAATTTTCCTTTCGTCTTATGTACTAAGGAACTCCCGATCCTTTCTTTGGGAGTGCTTTTGCGCAATCAAGTAAGGTACTCTTCCCTCGCGAGCCGCACCCAATCAGGGGATTCGAAGGGTTTGATGAGGCCCATTCTTTAAGTCGTGGTTCTAGCCAACGAGCAAAATCGAAAGAGGCGAGAGTGCCCAAAAATCAAAAGAGGCGAGAGTGCTCAACAATTAAAAGAGGCGAGAGTGCCCAAAAATCAAAAGAGGCAAGAGTGCCCAACAATCAAAAGGGGCGAGAGTGCCCAAAAATCAAAAGAGGCGAGAGTGCCCAACAATTAAAAGAGGCGAGAGTGCCCAAAAATCAAAAGAGGCGAGAGTGCCCAAAAATCAAAGGAGGCGAGAGTGCCCAAAAATCAAAAGAGGTGAGAGTGCCCAACAATCAAAAGAGGCGAGAGTGCCCAAAAATCAAAAGAGGTGAGAGTGTCCAACAATTAAAAGAGGCGAGAGTGCCCAACAATCAAAAGAGGCGAGTGTGCCCAAAAATCAAAAGAGGCGAGACTGCCCAACAATCTAAAGAGGCGAGACTGCCCAAAAATCAAAAGAGGCGAGACTGCCCAAAAATCAAAAGAGGCGAGACTGCCCAAAAATCAAAGAAGGTGAGAGTGCCCAAAAATTAAAAGAGGCGAGAGTGCCCGAAAATAAAGCCTTCCAGCGAGCAAAAATAAAGACTCCCAGCGAGCAAAATAAAGCCTCCCCGCGAGCAAAAATAAAGTCTCCCAGCGAGCAAAATAAAGCCTCCCCGCGAGCAAAAAATAAAGCCTCCCAACGAGCAAAATAAAGCCTCCCCCGAGCAAAAATAAAGCCTCCCAGCGAGCAAAATAAAGCCTCCCCGCGAGAAAAAAATAAAGCCTCCCAGCGAGCAAAATAAAGCCTCCCAGCGAGCAAAAAATAAAGCCTCCTAGCGAGCAAACAAAAGACTCCTGGCGAGCAAAAAAAATACTCCTAGAGAGAAAACAAAATACTCCCAGCGAGCAAACAAAAAGACTCCTAGCAAGCAAACAAAAAGACTCCTAGCGAGCAAACAAAAGGCTCCTAGCGAACAAGCACAGGACTCCCAACGAGCACACCAGCAGGCTGCATCCTGTCCTCAACAAACAAAAAGGGCGGAGTGGGAGATGGACATTCCTCCATCTCTAAAATCGCGACAAAAGAGCTCGCATTTTGGCTATGCAAAGAACAAGTAACAAAAGGAAAGCGACAAGGTACTGGTCAATACTGATCAACATAGCATGTTCATTAAAAACTTCAAATCTCATACAGTTGAACAAATACAAGAAACAAGAAAGAAATACAAGATAGCATTTAGCCTCCGGTCACGAGGGGACCGCACGGGGAAAGTGGTCGGGATTTGGGATCTGCGGCGGCCTTGCCTTCGAGTTCTTCCGCATCTGCCTGCATCTTACTCTGACCATTTGCCATTCCGGAAGCTTGGTACGAAGCACCTCGATGGACGCCCCGGGGGGAAGTGCCCTGATCATGTCGACGTTGGCTTGGTACGCGCACGCTAAGCGGTTCGAGTCGATGGACTCGTCGAGAGCTCGGAACCTAGTCGCCGCTCGGTCGAGCTTGCTGCGCGCAAGCCTGAACAAGCGCGTCTAAACGCAACGTTCTTCCTCCAGCCTTCCCTGAACTGCCTCGAGCTCCCGAGTAAGCCTCCCCAACGCTGACTTTACCTCGGCGGGTAGGGACTCGTCCCTGGCGTCGGGAGCACCAACGGCCTCGCGCACCTGGTCGAGGAGCGCGTCCTTCTTCGATGAGGCCTCCGCAGCCTCTTGATAGCCCTTCGCCTCTGCGGCCAAGAGCTCATCCTTAGCGGCCAAGAGAGCGCGCTGCTCCTCGATCCTCAGCTCCTCCTCGGCCTTCAATCCCGCGAGTTTGGTTGCGCAAGCCTCGTACTGAGAAACCTCGCTCGGCAGGCGGGATTCGAGCTCCTCGAACTGCTCGCGAGCGCGGCGTTCACGAAGAGTGGAAGCCTCGAGCCGCTCCTGGGCCTGCTGCAGCTTCGATCCCATCTCCGTCGACTCTCGCACGGCGGTAACACCGGCGCGACGACCAACGAGAATCATGTCGTTCGCACGAGCGATTGCTTGGAATAGGCAGGCCATTGCCTCGAGATAGCCTTCAAAGCTCTCGAGAGGCTCATCGACCTCAAACTCGCCGAACAAAAACAGCGAGAGGTCCTGGCAAACGTACGAGGAATATCGCAACCAATCCGCGACGGAAGCACCCTTGCCAGGCAAGTGGGGAGGGCTCCTCAAGGCGTGAGGCGAGAGTCGCGACACTCCGGATCCGTGAAGGAAGAGCCCACTAGGAGCAGCCACCCCCAAACCAGCCTCGGGGAGGGCGTTCACTGAGGCACCTTCTTGCGCCACATTCCTTTCGTCCACTCGCTCGGCGGATGAGCGGATAAGGGGGGAGTCAACGGCGGGCGCGTCCACCGTCCCCTCCGCTCGAAGGGGCGCATTCCCCGCGACCGCCGCATCCGACGGTCCCTCGACCCCGTCGGCGTCACCCCTTCATTCCGACTCGGGGGACGCGGATAGACGCGGGGAAGGGGAGGTGACGACCATATCCGCGGGTACGCCCACGGCCGATGGATCCCCGGCTCCCACACTATCCTCTTGTCCCGCTTGTTCGGTTGGCACGAGAACAAACATTGTCAAAGGCAGGTCCTCATACCCCACAGGAAGGAATGGTCTCCTCCTCGAGGACCAGGAGGAGCTCGCCCCTCCAGAAGAGTCTCCCACGGCCAGGTCGACCCTGTTGGTGGCCGAAGGAATTGAAGGGCTGCGGAGCTCCCCCGCGTTCAGGGAAATACCCGCGGGTGAACAATCCGCGCCAACCCCTGACGGAGGAAGGGGAGGCGGCGTCGACAAGCCCTCCTGGTCCAAGGAAAGTCCCCTACTCGGAGAATCCGCACCAGCCCTCGTCGAAGGGAGATGGGGCGGCGACTACAAGCCCTCTTGGTTTAAGGGAAGTTCCCCACTGAGCAAAGAAGCCGTAGAATGGTCGTCGACCCGAGAACTGGCCACCACCTCCCGCGCCGAGCGACCAGGGACTGGGTCATCAGAGGACCGCGAAGGGGTCGTCCGCGATGTTGATACGCCCTCGCGACGAGACCTCTTCGCGAGGGGCTCGCCCAAAGGGGCATTCCCCTATTGCGAAGAGGCCTCTTCCACGTTGCCCGAAGAACCCCCCGGGTTCCTTTTCCCATCTCGAGGGATCATCGGCGGACCCCCCAGCTCCGGCGGACAGAAAAACCTAAAGGCCGGGAGCTGCTCGCGAATGCCCCCCTCAGAGGGGCCGGCCCATGAAAATACCCCTGAATCTGGGATCCAAGAGGCAAAGGCCGCATCGGCGAAGTCTTTCGACCAATCACGACGAATCTGGGATCCGAGAGGCAAAGGCCGAAGCGCGTAGGTCACGTCGAAGCAACGATATGGCTCATCAAGGGAGCTAGGCGTATACTTGGGATGCTCTGCGCCAACAACTAGATCTCGCGGCAGGAACTCGTGATAGCGACCAAAACTGTGCTCGTCGACCTTGACGAAGAAGAACTTGTCTTCCCATCCGGACTCGTTGGACGGGGTGTTCATGATGACGTGTTGCCGGTGACGGTGAGAGATGGAAAGGCGACCCACGTTCTTGGGGTTCTTGGAGAACTTGAAGAGCCGCTTCAAATCCTCCAGAGTGATGTCCACTCCCATTTCTAGCGCCACAACGATGGTACAGAGGAGGAGGCAAATCGAGTTCGGGCTCACTTGAGTAATGGGAACCCTGAACGCGCTCAGAAAGGCTACGATGAGGGGGGATCGGAAAGTGAAGTCCCGCTTTGCGGATAAATGCCTCGTAGACCGTGACACAGTCGTCCTGAGGGCTATCGGCGAGCTCGCCTTCAAAGGGGAGGCGCAGAGAGCACTTTCGATCGTAAACAAACTCGTCTCGTATCTTCTGCAAGCGACCCTCTGACAGGATAGACGAAAGGGATTTGGTCTTGAAAATGCGACCAGGAGCGGAAACGGTTTCCTCGCAAGCTTTAGGCCGCGCCATCGTGAACGGAAAGGCGTAAATAAAATCCGGGAGAACGGCGCAAGAGGAAGAGAGAAAAAGCGAGAAGAAAGAGAAAGAGAGCAAAGGAAATTTTTGGGAGAATGAGACAGCGGGTTAGAATAACGATATCTTTTAAAGGAAAGAGGGAGAAGAGGAAAATTTTTATGAAATGATTAATGAAGAAGGGAAGGCGAAACGATGCCTCTCCATCGAGCGGCAAAGGGCGCGACACGTGGATCTTTCAATGGACGGAACCGAAGAGCTGTTGAGGCGTGACAAGTACTTGAGGGGCGTGACAGACAATCGAGTACCTGACACCCGCAGTTGGCGAAAAGAAGGGTTTCGTGGATTTCGAGGGCACACGCGCGAGGAGGAGGGAGTGCGAGACACTCGCGAAGGCTCAACGACGGGCCCATCGTCCACAACTCCTCAAAGCGGCTCATCATACATTTTACCGAGCGCATACACTCGATAAAATGAGGGGGCTAGTCTACAGTACCTTAAACCTAGAGAAACGGGAAAAAAAATCCCGCAGAGGGTCCCTAATCGACTAGCAAGGGATAGTCTGCGACCGCCCCCCTCATCGCCTTGAGAAGAGAAGGGGTCGCGAGACGAGGAGAGCCCCACAGCGAGGAAGTCTATCGCGCAAACAGCAACGCAAACCTGGGAAAAATCTTCGATGAAACCAGAAGGGAGAAACTGTCGCAACACCCATAACATAATCAAGCGACTTAATAAAGCACCACGCACACATACCGATCTTGCAAAACACATAAGCCAAAGGAAAAAAGGGGACAACAAGCAGGAGCAGGGAAAAAAACTCATAGGGAAAAAGAAAATTTTATTGAAGTCTCGACAGATTACAAGTATGAAGTGCATTGCGAGAAACTAAAGTCCCGGCAAGCTACAGACACAAGTACAAATTATGAATTACAAAAATATACGCGGCAGACAACTCGTTTGGCAACTACGATAAATAAACATGGATTTCCCGGTCGCGGGCCCTTGTCCCCCGAGTTTCCCAAATCGCTTCGGTCGACGATGAAGGACTCGTCCCTTGAAAGACATCCCGGTCGCGGGCCCTTGTCCTCTGAGTTTCCCAAACCGCTCGATCACTCGAGGGAGAAGGATTAGCCTTAGAAGAAACCCAGAGGTGTGGGTCGCGGGTCGCTAACTTCTCGAAGTTCTTCTCCCTCACCTTCTTGGATAGATAACATCTTCAAAGACTCTTCAAAAACTGGAAAATAGTGTTTAGTCCCTTTTTGCGCACTCTCCAGCAAAGAAGATGATCTGAATGAGTTGAGAATGGAACGCCCAAGACGGAGGGATGCCAACCGAGTCGCCCGGGGACCGGCGTCAGCGTAAGCCCTTGACCCCCAGGATTATATGAAGCCGCAGGTGGACCCATACTCGCCCAACGACCCTGACGCAACCGAGAGATTTCCCGTGACGAGCTCCGACAGTTGACGCTCCTCGACAGTCGACGGGTCGCAGGGAGACATGGCCAGAGAGTTGGGGCTCGCGACAGCTCTGTCTTCGAGCTTTGACGCTCTAGCCTTTTCCTCATCGCGACGTCGCTCCCACTCCGGCACCTTATCGCGAAGGGCCTCGATCGACGTCTCGGCGGGGAGTGTGGTCACCGTGGTGACAAGAGCATGACAAGCGCCGGCCAAGCGATGGTAGTCGATAGACTCATCCTTAGCCCGGAACCGGGCATCTACTCGAGCAAGTTTTCCGCGGGCCTCTTCAAAGAGACGCGATCGGGCATGGCATTCCTCGCTCACCTTGCCCCGCGACTTCTCCACTCGGCCCGACAGAGCTTGCACGGCGGCCCCGACTCCAGCGGGCAAGCGTTCCTCTTCGGCGACATGGACGCCCAGCTCTTCGCAAATCTGGGCAAGAACCTCTTCCTTCCTCCAAAGGGACTCGATGGCCGCTTGGTGACGTCGTTCCCCCTCGACCAGGAGTTGCTCCTTGGCGACCAGTTGCCTCTGGCCCTCGTCGAGCGCCTGCCTCGCGCGGGCCTTGAACCCAGATAGCTTGGTCTCGACAGAAGCGAGTCGAGAAGTCATCGCAGCCAGCTCTGCGGCGAGCCTCTCGGCCCGCAACCCATAGGCACGCTTGCCGGAGTTGGATAGTTCGAGCTTCCTTTGGACATTGCTGAGGCGAGCAGAGGAATCCTCAGACTCCTGAAATGCCGCGTCGGCCTGATGACTCTCAGCGAGGAGCAGATCATTAACCCGAGCTATGCCTTCGAAGAGGCAAGCCGTCATCTCGTGGTAACCTTCGAGGTCCTCCAAAGGCAGACAACACCAAATGTACCAGGCGTCTGCAACGTCAAACCTCGGCACGAGTACGAGGAGTACTCCCTCCAATTTGTGGCGGAGGAGTTGGAATTGTGGACGCGAGGAGAGGAGTGGACGACTTGGGGAGGAGTTCCTAAGGCGTCGAACTCGAAGAGGCGACGAGGAAGAGGAAGAAGAGGGCAGAGAGGAGAAAGGTGAGGCGCCGGACGAGGATGTTGGCGTGGAGAAGTAGGAGCACGAGAGCGAGGAGGCGGCGCATAAGGAACCACCTCCCAACCATGAGGCGGTAACGCTCGGGTACCATCTCTTCCCCGCTCCCCGTTCGGGTCAACAACCCCAGCCAGGGGGACCGAGCCGCTATGGGCCACTTCAAGACCCATCCCCCTCCTACCGACGTGAGTCGAACCTGGTTCCCGTGGAATAAGAGCATCACCGGAGTCGGAAGGGGACAGAGAGGTCGCCTGAACTCCCGCAAGGAGGGGAACCGCGCATCGGGAAGGGCGTCCTCAGCATTGGCGGCGGGACGCAAGACCAGAGCCGCACGCGTGACACCGCTGGCCGATGCAGCGACCCGGCTCCTCTTCGCGGGTCGGTAGCCTTCGCCGCTCTCCATGGGTCGTTTTCCCGCAGCGATCTCAGCCCTAGAGGAGAGCGTCGCAAGGGGCCTTGGGAAATTTCCCCTCAACCTGAGAGGCCGCTGGGGTGAACCCTCTTCAGCCAGCCGAGCGCTTTCATCGGAAATGCGAACAGGAGCTTCCCGCAGCCTCGGGGCCAACCTCAATCCCCATTTCGCTGGAGCGCCGCTCCGCGTCGTCGAGCCACGAAACCCAGGAGGGAAGCAATCGGAGATGGGCGGACCGTGAATGTTAGCCTCGAGGAAGATTCCCGAGTCTATCAGACGTTGAAAATAGCAGAAATCCCTTGCCCAATCACGGCGGTCGCACGCGAAGAGCGTCGAGCGGACCACCTGGACCCGGGAGGCCCCAGCATCCCTTTCGCTGGGCCTGTAGCGGTGAAGCAACCGGTCGGCCTTGACCCAGCGCATCGGCAAAGACCTGAATCGGTAGCCAAAGGAGCGGGCGTCGACCTGGACGAAGAAGTAGGAACGCTCCCACCCAGGCTCGATCGGGGGAACGTTGAGGATGAGCGGAGCTCGGTAGCGCTGGGCCAAGAAGAAGCGACCTGCATTGCGGCCATCCCGAGAAGGCCTGTAAAGGCGCATCAAGTCTTCCAACGTAAGGGAAACCCTCTGTTTGGCGGCGAGGGCCATGGTGCAGAGTAGGAGGCCGATGGCGCTAGGTTGCATCTGCGCGATGGGAACCTCGAACGCCTGGAGAAAGGCGAGGAGGTATGGAATGGGGAAGTGGAGCCCCGCCTCCCGAAAGAAGGCCTCATAGATAGGGACCCACCCTCTTGATCTTTCATATATTCGAGTGTATTAGTGTTCATTCTTCACTTGTGGTGTTTGGTATTTAATTTTAATTCTGAATACTGTTTAAGAATTATTTTAGAAGGATTTTTGAAGCTCCTTCACGGTCGGATCCCCTTCCAGCATCCAAACCGGCGAAGGCTCCCTGTCAGGTGTGCAAACCGGCGAAGGGATCCCTTCCAGCATCCTTGTCCGGTGTCCTTCCCTGTCAGGCGAGCAAACCGGCGAAGGTCTCTTGTCCGGCGTCCCTTCCAACATCCAGCGAAGGCGTCCAGGTCCCAGTCCGGCGAAAGTTCCGTCTCCAGCGAAGGTTCTCTGTCCGGCGAGTCCCCTGTCCGGCGAAGGTCTCATGTCTGGAGAAGGTCCCATGTTCGGCGAAGGTCCCCTATCCGGTGAGTCCCCTGCCCGGCGAGTCCCCTGCATGGCGAGAAGGCCCTGTCCGGCGTCCCTATCTTCCCAGTCCGGCGAAGACGTGCCTAAGGTAATCCGACGAGCTTCTTTTCACGCGTGGAATTGGCGTGGCATTCCGGAGATAGCGAGCAACGTCGAGATTTGGATTGCTAATAATATTTAAAATGTTTATATAGGTTATTAGTATTTTAATTATTGAGTGTGTGTTTTAATAAAATGCTTATTAAACATGTAATTAAATTTTAATGCATCGGGTTGTTAAATATATTAAAATTGTTTTAATATATGTAGATCTAATTATATTTTTCCGCCACATAGGATATGTAATATAATTATATATTATTTAATTTGTTAAATAAATTCCAACAAATGGTATCAGAGCCAAATTGTAAACTATTTTAAAAGAATATGATTCTTTGCAAAAACTAAGTGGGAGGGTTGTTTATCGTTGAAGCAACCCAAGGTCCCCGACACGGATATAATTAAGTAAAAATGTGATGAACTAAGAATCAACCATAGTGGCCCTCCCTTCAATGGGAGTACTTCGGAAGTATTTAGGTAATTATATTGTTAAGAACTATGTCTTAAAGAGGAACGATGAAACGGGGTCTTCACATAGGTGAATCGTCTTCAAAGTAACTTGAATAAAGACCCACGTGTCGGTTGCATACTTAGACTTATGTTTTAAAATAATCCTCACATAGAGGCCCTGCATTAAGAATAAGTGACCAAACGTTTATGGTAATTAGTAAGAACTAGAAGTTGCGACTTCTTGGATGGTTCAAGCTAAATAGTGATGTGTCACGACTATGAAAGGTAGTTAATTACGGTTTCCCCATAGGAAAATTAATTTACTATTTTTGTTCATAATACCATGAATTATTTAACGCTTTCCTCACCATATTAGGATTGTTCATGCATGCATATAATTTGAAAAAGTAGCACATACTAAAGTTATTTATTTTATTCATGTTTTCAGCAAAATGTCTTTTAATGCACTTCATACGATTTTAAGTTCTAATAAACTCGAGGGTGCGAATTACGTTGACTGGAAACGTAACCTCAACATCGTACTGATGGTGGAAAAGCACAAGTATGTTCTCACGACCCCATGTCCTCCTGCTCCGAGTGCTGACCCATAAGGAAGACAAGGACGCCTACGATGCATGGATGAGGTCTAACGAGATTTCTCGATGCTAAATTTTGGCATCGATGAGCAATGTGGTTCAAAAATCTCATCGAGACATCTCCACTGCATATGACATCCTATTCAATCTCCATGAGAATTTTGGGTGTCATGGGCGTCAGGCGAGGCAGCAAGCTATCTGCAGTTTTATGAACAGCATGATGATGTCAGAATCTTCTGTTCGGGAACACATGCTACTGATCATGGGTCACCTGAATGATATGGAGATCCTTGGTTTTGAGATTGACGGAGAAACCAAGATTGACATGATCTTGGAGACTCTAACGGAATCTTATGATAGCTTCCGTATGAACTACTCCATGAACAAGCTCAATTACATTGTAACTGAGCTCATGAAGGAGTTGCAGCTGTCAAGGGACTTCTCCCCAAGAACAAGAAGAAGTCGGGAGAGCTCAATGTTACTGAACACAGAGCCTCGACGTCTGGTTCTAAGAGGGTGATGAGAGGACCCAAAAACGCCAATCGTGCGGGTTCCAAGAAGCCTTACAAGAAGGCTGCGGATGCCAAGGGCAAAGGCATCACAAAGGTTGACAGGTCTAAGCACAAGTGTCACTATTGCGGAGAAGTTGGCCACTGGTGGAGGAACTCTCCTACTTACCTCAAGAGTGTCAAGGGAAAAGGTACGATCTTTGTTACTCAAGCTTCTTACACTAAAAACAAGGTATCGCCCTGGATACTAGATTGCGGGGCATCTAACCATGTTGTATGTAATTTGAAAGGTTTCAGGAAAATCAGGAGCTTGAATGACGAGGAGTACGGATTCAACTGGGGTGATGGAACGAAGACCGGAGCAAGATCTGTCGGGTTCAAGTTTGGGAATAAGACTTTATTATTGAATAATGTTTATTATGTTCCGGATTTTTGCAAGAATTTAATTTCTTTTGGTCGTTTAGAAGAACAAGGTTTCACTTTTAAAATCAATAATGGTATTCAGGTTTATATTGATGATTATTTTATTACTAAAGCTCAGAGAGTGGATTCTATTTATTATTTATATCCTCTTGAGCTGAGAATCTTTGATACCGAAGTTAATGGGGATTCACTCGGGAAGCGTAAGACGTTTCATACTGATGAAACGGACGATACATATCTAAGGCACTTACGTCTTGGACATATTAGCCTAAATAGGATTAAGAGACTGACGAAGGATGGTCCTTTGAAGTCTCTAATTGTGGGAAGCCTTCCCACGTGTGAATCCTGTCTCGAGGGCAAGATGACCAAGAGACCCTTCTCTTCAAAGGGTCTAAGAGCCACGCATGTATTGGAACTCATACATAGTGATGTATGTGGACCAATAAACATCCAGGCAAGGGGAGGTTACGAATACATTGTAACCTTCACTGATGACTACTCAATGTTTGCTCATGTTTACCTTATACGACATAAGTGTTGTCGTCGGTTCTTTGACGACACAAGATGCATATATATCGTCCCCGAAAACTCTCTCAGAACCAAAAGATCCAACCATCGGGAGGTGCCGCAAGCTCCCCCGACGCGCTGGCCGGCCCTAGCCCACCTTGGTCGGCCCCGACACGCCTTGGTCGACCCTGGCACGCCTTTGGCCGGCCCTGACCCACCTTGGCCGGCCCTGACACGCCTTGGCCGGCCCTGACACGCCTTGGCCGGCCCTTACATGCCTTCACCGGCCCTGGCACGCCTCTGGCCGGCCCTGACCAGCCTTGGTCGGCCCTGACATGCCTTGGCCGGCCCGCCTTTGGCCGGCCCTGACCCGCCTTGTCTGGCCCTTACATGCCTTGGCCGGCCCTAACATGCCTTGACCGGCCCTGACACGCCCATGACGTCTACAACAACCACTTTGGCTATAAATAGCCTAGGCCACCTCCCATGGAAGGTAACGAAAACTCCTCCTGTAGAATTCCCTCTCAAGAATTCTCTCTAGATCCAAGGCTCGATTCCCGAAACGACGTTGACACTTTAGTCTCCGTTTCCGCCCAGGCTTGTCGATCTCTCCGTCATCCTACAAACTCCACCCACATTACACTAATGTTGAGCGTCGGAGAGGTAAATAGAGGACCCCCCTCTGTTTTCCCTTCTTACTTCAAATATTTTTACTCTTTTCAGATAACATAAGGACCTAAAGACCACACGACAAGTAAGAGACGATCCGCGACATCAGATCTGACACGCTTAGGCCAAAGCGAGGGTCACCAGCCCTGAGCGAGGATCTGACGCTTAGGTCTCTGAACGTTGTCCAAATTTCAGCGACAACATTTTTGCGCTAGAAGGAGGAGCTTCAATTTTGAAACTCATCCATTCCACATCTCTCCTTTTTCTTCTTACTTCTCATCCACTCGCGAGGATGAGTGACGTTCCGGTAGCTTCTGACGCTGCCCGATCGATTAATCCCGTCGTTCGAGCTGCTAGCTCACGATATGAGTTCTAGCAACCCCCCCACCGAGGGACCGAACGATAGCCTACGGTAAGGAGTTCCGGGAACGCTGCCTCTACCGTCTCTCCCCCACTAAGAGATGAAACCATCCATCGCCTCGCGAAGCTATTGGTGCAGCCGGGGGTGAACAAAGGTTTGCTCGTGAACCTCCTCGGGTACGAGGAAGAGGAAAGTTCATCCTGGGATGAAAATTATATCGAAGACGACGTAATCCTGGAGACGGACACGAGCCAAACGTTCACCCTCTCGCCGGTAGAGAATGCGAGCGACGATCTATTGGGCCCATCGGCGGGGCGAGCCTAGGCAAGATCGCGGCGCGAGGGTTCGAGCAACCCTGGGGCGCGGACGGTCGACAATAATTCCCACAACACACGATCTCGGCGTGCGCATTCTGCATCTTCCAAAAGAGGAGAGCCGGCGCAGACAGCTGCAAGCCCCGTTGCAAAGGTCGCCCTCAGCCGGATAGACCCTCGCACTCCGCTGGAGAAGATTGGCGAACCCGCCTTAACTCGCGAAGGGATCCTCGTGAGGACGACTCAAGGAGGAAGTTGGACGCCCACCGGGCAGTTGTCAGGGCCACCACCCTCGAGAATCCTCCTCCAAACGCCATGGATCAAGGGTCCAATGAGCGACAGGTCCCTACGCCGGTAGGGCCGAGTATAGGGGCTGCAAACGGGCTCGAAGTGATCACGATGATTCAGGGACTCCATAATCAGATCATCGAAATGCGTGAGTCAGGCTCGGGAGGCACCAGACCCTACAACAGACTAAAGGGGTCATATTCGCCATTCGCGTCGGAAGTGCTCGTGCAACCGCTCGGAGGGGGATTCAAGCTCCCCAACGTGCCTCCGTACGACGGGCGCTCCAACCATACCTTCCATATCCAGCACTACGAGACCTGGATGATGATGTAGGGGTTGTCAAACGCGACGCTCTGTTAGGCGTTTAGCTTGACATTGACCGGATCAGGGTTCAAGTGGTTTAGAAGCCAAAAATCCGGAGGTATTGGTTCGTTCCGCGCTCTCAGGGAGGCTTTCCTTGCCCGATTTGCCACTTTAGTGGCGCAAAAGAAGTCCAAGATGCATCTTTGGACAATCAGCCAGAAATCAGGCGAGAGCCTCCGTCAGTATCTGGCTCGTTTTATCGAGGAATCCCATAAGGTCGAAGACTTTGAGGATCGGGATGCCATAGTCTCCATCACGGAAGGCGCCAAACCAATCGACTTTTTTAAGTCGATTGTGGGGAGGGCCCCGAGAGATATGGTCGAACTCATGGCGTGCGCTAGAACGCACATGGGGGTTGAGGATTACCTCAACAGCAGGAAAGGTGAGAGTCGCGGGGACAGCCTTCGCCCGAACGGCCGCCCGACGCTCGGGGAAAGCGGGGGAGGAATAACCACACCACTAACGACGACCCTACTCAATGCGTCTCCGGCCCAAATCTTGGCTCTTCATCCAGACAAACTCGGATTCCCAGCACCACTGAAGAAAGGTTCCACAACGTGGGACAAGAGCAAGTACTGCGAGTATCATCGGGATCACAGAAATGTGACCTCCAAGTGCTATCAGTTGAAGCGGCAGATAGAGGCCCTTATTCAGGATGACAAACTCAAAAAGTTTGTCATAAGGGCAGTCGGGGTGACAATCCCAGAGGATCGCCCGGAGGCCTATAATAGGGGCCTAGCCAAAGAAAAGGCTGCGGCAGTCGCCACCATCAGCAACGAGCCCGAAGCCTCCAAGATGAACATCGTGTTGGCAGAGATGCCCACAAGAAGATTGTTTATTTACATATTGATGTAATATATAAATCTTTGTAAAGTTCTTATTGAAAGATTGTTTATTTACATACTGATGTAATATATAAATCTTTGTAATTTGCTGATTGAATTAATAAAAGTTGAAACGTTCATTAATTCTTTTTTAGTTTGATTGAAGATTTATGATATTCAATAGTCATATACTCCTTAATCAAACCTAACAATGTCTGAAGAGACAAATGTAGATTTGCGTGAACAAACTCTTCATGGTTTGACTAAAACGGTATATTTGCAATCTAAAGATCAACGGACTATTGATCCCAGTATGATTGTTGGAAGAATCTAGGATGTCTTGTTATGAGGCATAGAGAGTTAGGAACTCTGTAGTTCTTCCAGTGTATCTTTCGAAGATACTGAAGTGACCAGTGCACCTTTAGAGACAATAGAAGAACAAACCATTTAACATCTTCTATCTCAAGGTCACTACGTATGAATCGCATCATGCTTACCTAAATCCTGAAATGAGACATGTCATTTCATAGCATTAATACTCTCATTTGAGAAAGTCAAATTCTAGGTCCAATGTGTAATCTAGACAAGGCCTATTAGCGAGATATTAAGTTATGAAGATGTCATGAACCAACTTTGTGAAGTTCTCATAGATATGGAATTCATGTATAAGATCGCTGAGATGCAATGTATATCACCTCATGCTTTATTACTTGGATTGTGAATAAATGAATTGCGCAGTGTCCAAATTTAAGTAGCGACTCTATTTGGATGAAACAATGTGACTTGTTAGCTCCTCGTCAATACATTGTTTCTAACTTATTCACAAGCACTAAAGGAGTTGAGGAAATAACAACTAGAAGGGTAAAATGGTAATTTTATAAATCTCAACTAGTTGATGATATTCATGAAGGGTAAACATAGATAAAATTCAATGGATCCTCTCAATATAATTAAGTTGAACTTGAGTAGAAAATAAATTCATTTGAACCGAGAGATTCTCAGTGTCGACTCTTTAGTGGAGTCAGTCGACATTAAGCTAATACTCGGAAAAGGTTTGAGAACTTTTGATTCCGAGTATAGAAGCTCAAGCTTTGTTCATTTGGGTCCATAAGGTCACTATTACAGGTCATTAGAGTAGGATTGTTAAACTAGAAGCTAAGTCAAAATAAGTTCAAGTGTTGAACTAGACTTTTTCTCGGAAAATGTCTAAAGGGTATTTTTGTCCACAAGGACATAAAATGATGTGAATGTCAAAATAAGATTTTGAATGTTTTCATTTGATGAAAATATAAATTACTTTCCAAAGCCGAAAAGTCGTTTGAGGCATTATGAAATTAATTTCGTTATTTGTGCAATTATAATTCTACAACGGGTATTTTAAGAATTGTCTTAAAAGAAATAAGGAAGCATCTAGATGCTCCATCACCCTATGTAGAATTTGGCCAACATAGCATCAAAGAGTAGAGTTTTATTTCCTTTTTCTTATAAAGACAATTACCCAAAAGAAAAGGGAAATGAATTTCCTTAAGAAGGAAACAAATGTGCTAAGTGAGAAAACAAATTTCCTCACTAATGCATCCATATGGCCAGCCAAACAATGAGGGAAAGGGGAAGGGAAAATCAAATATTGTGTCATGAATACATTATTCATTCA
Source organism: Urtica urens (assembly GCA_958296335.1). Classification (NCBI taxonomy): domain Eukaryota; kingdom Viridiplantae; phylum Streptophyta; class Magnoliopsida; order Rosales; family Urticaceae; genus Urtica; species Urtica urens. Next base: position 38,196,811 of record OY282520.1, read on the forward strand.
TGAATGAATAATTGACCTTTATAGATTTTTCTTTCTCCTATAAATAGAGTCTCACATAGAGATGTGAAGGTTAAGCATTTTTCTTCTTCTCTCCCTATTGTGGCCGACTATCTCCCTCTCTCTCCCTACAAAATACTCTTCATATTTTGCACCTAGATTCACATTCAATCTAGAGAATTAGCTTATGATCCAAGAATTGTTCTTGGTTCATATGGTTTAATTGTGCCCACACACGAATCCTTCCAAAACCTCTATTGGCTCATGTAATAGAAATCTTAGGTTTCTCGAGTTCAAGATTAGGTGCGAAGGTGACGAGCGAGCCAAGGAAGAAGGATCAACCTTTCTCGAGACGCTTCTAGATCAAGCTACTAATAAAGGTTCGTGTTCTAGTAAATTAAATAATGTTTTTAATGTATAACATGTATATGCCTTTTTCTAGGTTAGTAAAATTGTTTTACTTGAAAAAGAAATTTTTAATTCCGCCATTAATTTGATTAATGTTAAATTTTTCTTTAACCCTAGACCTATTCCAACACATCGTGAGAATGATCACAGGTGGGCTCGACTGAGGCGAGTCGAGCAACCAAAGGAAGAGATATTTGAGGGCATCGACTAAGGAGAGGGTCAGAAAGTGCATTAACCTTGCTTACGTCCCTCCCCCACCTACTCCCTTTGAAGAGATCCGCTTAACCGAAGAGGAAGAAAAGCGGATCCTCCACCCGCATAATGACGCACTCGTCGTATCTGGAACCGTAGCCAACAACAAGGTCCGACGAATCTTGATTGATAATGGTAGCGTGGTGGACATTGTGTTCAAATCGGCGCTCGAGCAAATGAAACTCGACAGAGTAAAGCCACCCTGATACGAACCCCCCTCTACGGCTTTTCCGGGGAAAAGGTGTGGACGAAAGGATCGATAGATCTTCCTGTCACCTTCGGAGCCCGAGGTAGCGCGGAGGTCACTCAGATCGTGACGTTTCTAATCGTCGACGAACCAACGACTTATAACATGATAATCGGCCGACCGACCCTGGTAGGCCTCAAGGCCATTACATCGATATACCATCTCATGATGAAGTTCCCCACCGCTAGGGGAATCGCATGTATGATGGGGGACCAAGATATGGCACGGTCGTGTCATGTGCGGGCCGCCGGTGATAAGATCACTAAGCTTGAGGAGAAAAAGGAGGTTTGCACAACTTATCAACTTAACGACAAGCTACCGTGTGAACCCGAGGAAGGAGAGACCTTCGGTGAGTTGGACCAGCACGAAGAAATTGAACGTCGGCACATGGAGACTCCTGACGACCTCATCACGGTCATCCTAGATCCCTCCAGACCTGACCAAACGGTCAAAATTGGTGCCCAGCTCTCTGCCGAAAGGCAAGAGTCGATGGCTTCCTTCCTCAGGGAGTATAAAGACGTCTTCGCGTGGACACACGCGTGGACGTCTTCGCCTAAACGATGACCATAACATACCCGAAAGAGTACAGCCCAGAAGGGCATTTAGCGGGGAAAGATATCTCGCCATAGGAGAGGAAATTGAAAAATCCCTCGTCGCCGACTTCATAAGAGAGGCGGAACACCCCAAATGGTTTTCGAATGTGGTGATGGTAAAGAAGCCCAATGGGAAATGGCGCATTTGTATAGACTACAAGATCTGAACAAAGCCTGCCCTAAGGATAGCTTATCCCTTCCTCGGATAGAACAGCTCGTGAACACGACAGCGGGTCACGAGCTGCTCAGCTTCATGGATGCCTATTCAGGCTATAACCAAATCTGGATGCACGAGGACGACCAGTTAACAACGACCTTTGTGACGAACAAAGGTCTCTACTGCTATAAGGTGATGCCGCCGGCGCCACCTACTAGCGACTAGTCAACCGTATGTTCGCCGACCAAATTGGCAAGACCATGGAGGTCTATGTAGACGATATGTTGGTAAAGACCACGTCCATGACCTCCGAACCATGTTCGCAATCCTCCGCAAGTTTGGGATGAAATTAAATCCCAACAAATGCACGTTCGGGGTCGAATCGGGGAAATTCCTCGGTTACATGGTAATCAAGAGGGGGATCGAGGCCAACCCCGAAAAGATCACAGCCATCCTTGTAGATGAGATCCCACCCATAAGCCGAAGGAGGTTCAAAGTCTGGCCGGAAGGATCGCGGCTTTGGCCAAATTTGTCTCCAAGGCTATAGACAGATGCCATCCTTTCTTCCAATCTTTGAAGAAGAGGGACGGGTTAGAATGGACCCCGGAATGTGAAAAGGCGTTCAGCGAGATGAAATCGTACCTCGCGACTCCCCCATTCTTGGAAAAACCCATCGACCATGCGGTCCTCATATCGTACCTCGCAATTTCAGACAGGGCCACGAGCGTAGTCCTCATACGAGAAGAAGGCCAACGCCAACAGCCAGTCTACTATGTCAGCAAATCTCTCTTGGACACCGAGACGCGGTATCCGGAGATCGAGAAGCTGTCGCTGGCATTGGTCATGAGTGCACGAAAGCTGCGCCCATATTTCCAGGCGCATCAAGTGGTCGTGCGCACAGGGCACCCATTTGAGAAAGCCCTTCAGCGAGTCTCCTCGACGACGATGGCCATCTGGTCGCAGGAACTCAGCGAATACGGGGTAAAATTCCAACCCCGAGCTGCCATCAAGGGCCAGGCCCTAGCCGATTTCGTGGCGGAGTTCGCACCGAAGGAAACTGAGGTCGAGATGGGAGAAACCCCGCCAGATCCCTTGAAGAAGCGGGACATCGGGCCGACAGATCCGGTATGGTCCCTATACGTCGACGGCGCATCCAACACCCGGGGGGCTGGCACTGGAGTGGTTTTAACTAACCCTGACTGGGAAAAAATAAACTACGCCCTCCGCTTCGAATTCAAGGCCTCTAATAACGAGGCCGAGTACGAATCCCTAATAGTCGATTTGGAGCTAGCTCACCGGCTCGGGGTCAAAAACTTGCGCATCTTTTGCGACTCGCAATTGATAGTGAACCAGACAAAAGGCGAGTACATCGGCAAAGAGCCAAATATGATCGCATATTTGGCTAAAACCCTCAAAAATCTAGAAGTAATAGCTTGGTTCGAAATCGTGCAAATCCCTCGAGAGGAGAACGGCGAGGCCGACGCTCTAGCACGCCTCGCCTCGGGAATCGACGAGGAAGAAGATGGAAGTGTCCCGATCAAAGTCTTGACTCGCCCCTACGTATCCAGAAGCGACGTGGGGACGGTCAGCGACTCTCTGGCCCCATCTTGGACGACTCCCTTAACAGAGTATATTGCAAATGGCGAATTGCCCGAAAATTGCGACGACGCCCGAAAACTAAAAAACTTAGCGTCGAGATACACCATGCGCGGAGACGTGCTGTACAAGCGGGGCTTTTCGATGCCACTCCTACGCTGCCTGCACGAGAGTCAAGCGAAGCAGGCAATGAGCGAGGTACATGAAGGGTTGTGTGGAAACCACGCCGCGGGACAGTCGATGGCGCTAAAACTCATAAGGTTAGGTTATTTCTGGCCAACCTTGAAAAAAGATGCACACGATTGGGCCCGATGATGCGGCAAATATCAAAGGTTCGGGCATGTACCTAGACAACCTCCGGCCCCACTCTGCCCCGTCGTTCCCCGCCCATTCGCCAAATGGGGAATCGATCTAATCGGCGAGCTCCCCATGGCGCCGAGCCAGCTCCGATTCGCCATAGTGGCAATCGACTACTTCACAAAATGGGTTGAAGTGGAACCGTTGGCGAGACAGAGGCAAACACAACAAGCTTCATCTGGAAGAACATCATATGCCGCCATGGGATTCCGGAATCCATCGTGTCGGAAAACGGCCGGCAATTCGACAACACCTGCCTGCGCGAGATCTGCGAGCAGCTCGGAATAAGCAAGACTTATTCCTCCCCGAGGCACCCCTAAGCCAATGGCCAGATGAAGCGGTCAACCACACAATTAAGGAAAATTTGAAGAAGAAGTTGGAGGCTCGGAAGGGTGCCTAGCGGACGAGTTGTCATTCGTGTTGTGGGCTTACCGTACCACGGCTCGGAACGCAATGGACGAGACCCCATTTGCCCTTACCTTCGGGGTCGAAGCGGTGGTCCCGATAGAGACCACGCTCCCCACATTTCGTATCGAGACCTTCCGCGAAGAAGAAAATGAAGAAGCAACGCGGGCAGAGCTCAACCTAATTGACGAGAAAAGGTCCGACAAACTCACCCGTCTCGCCGCCCAGAAAAGGAAGGTCGGGCGGTACTACAACTCGAAGGTCAAGCTACGAAGCTTTGCGAAGGAACGGGAGTCTGGTACTGAGAAAGGTGTTCCCTAACACCAAAGTTCAAGTTGCCGGCGTCCTGGGTCCGACATGGGAAGGACCATACCGAGTTCAAAAGGCCATTCACAACGGCACATACGAACTCGAAAACATGGATGGTCTCATATTCACCCACCCGTGGAACGCCGAGCGCCTAAAGAAGTACTACCACTAAAGGCAGCAATAACGTCGCCCAATATAAACACAATAAAAAGTCATATTGTCTCATCGTATGTCGTTTCCCAATCTAAAAAATTTCTAAAATTTTCTCGTATCTAGACTCAAAATTCATGAAACTTTGGGGGCTAGGGTTTACCGACGACAAAGAGCCCATGGCCTTGTATATCGGGAAAATCAAAACGCAAAAAAACAATGCCACGAGATGTCAACCCCGTGGTCGAAGAAATCCGCAAATGGTAACAAGGCCACAACCTTGAATCCAGTCGTCCATGGAACCGAGGCAAGTCGGAAAACACCAAACCCGGTCCTAAGACGATACCTGAATACCTTTGAGATGAATGAGCGCGACGCTAGAAAAAGGTAATCGTAAACCGACAAGTCATCGATCGAGCCAAATCTCGGGATTCCCCACCCTCCGTAGAGCAGAATCGTAAGCCGATAGGCCATCGATGAAGGTTCAGGAACAAAGTGCTCAAAACACGGTCGTCGAAAAAAATGCCTGCGCCGAAGAAAGCGAGCCCGGGTGTTGCCATGTAAATGATGCGTAAGTAGGTGAGACAGCTGCTACCCCTAAAAGTCCGAGTACCCTCGAGGTTATGAGTGGCCTAGCAAGATCTCCCACCATCGACCGCATAAAGCAAGTGACATACCGGCTTCCCCGATCGCATGGGTCATGGGTCCTACGGATCATTGACGGCGACGGAAAACCTTGATTGCTAACGGTCCCCCAAATAAGGAAATGCATCATGAGCCCACGGGCATTGACAGCATAAGAATCGAGCAAAAGCAACAATCACGCGGGTACATAAAGAAAGAGATTTTAATAAAAAGCGAATGCCGCAAAAATAGAAGTGAAGGAAATATGCGGAAAAAGTCTGCAAACTGAATGAAAACATGAAAGCGCTAAACTAAAGGCGCAACAAAACCAAAAAGCTTGGCGAGAAGCAATCTAATCAGAGCCAAAGTTGACGCGGTCCTCGTCAGCAGAAGAGGGTGCCACCACATGCGAAGGCGATGTGCCGACGAAAGAATGAAAGTTGTCACCTCGACGACGGCCCGCAAGGTTGTCAGGATCCACGTCATCCTCAAACGGTGGAAACATCGCGTCGAAGAACGCGAATGTAACTTCGCGCGAACCATTCTCCGCGATCGGAGCATCTCGTATCCGCACCGCTGCGGCGTGGCGAGTTCGTATAGAGCCACCTCTCAGTCCTTCTCGGCGCAGGCCTTGGAGTGCGCAATCTTGTCGCGTTCTTCAACCACCGTCGGCATCTCCGACAAAAAAGACTCGCTCTCGTGAAGCGCCTCCTCACGAGCCGCTTTGCACTCAAACAACTTGCCTCGGATCGCCTCCAGTTCCGCATCTCGGCCGCCACCACCCTCTCAAACACTCTGATCTCTGCAGCAAAGGCAACGGACAATCGCTCGGCCTACTCCCTCGAGGTATTTTCTCCCACAAGCTCCGTCTTGGCGGTCTCGAGCTCCGCCATGATCTTTGCCATGGCTTCCGCATGTTGTCGCTCCTTCTGATCATTCAATTTCGTCGACGCTCACTCGCGCCAGACGGCTTCCATCATTATCGACTCCATCCGCTCATGGCGAGCGAAGGCCTAAAGTCATGCGACATGTAAGGATGCGGCATAAGGGGGGAAAAGGCCAAAACTGGCTGGCAGAGAATCGGCCCGGGCAGGGCCGGCCGGTGAAGAAGCGGCTCGGGCAGGGCTAGCCATCCGCGTCGCTGGCTGGCAGAGAATCGGCCTGGGCAAGGCCGGTCATGTCACAGGCAGGCCAGGGCCGACCAATGAAGAATCGGCCCGGGTAGGGCCTGCCGGCCGCGTTATGGGCCGGCAAGCATGTTATCTGCCCAGGAAGGGCCGGCCAAAAGAGCCCTGGCCGGATCCCAACTTGCTAGTAGTGCCCCTGCCAACGCCGATCTGGTCGGCGCGAGATCGGCCCGGGCGGCCTCGACCAACGCAAATCTGGCCGACGCCGGGTCAGCCCGAGAAACCCCTGCCAACACGAATTCGCCCAGCGCGGGATCGGCCGGCATGATCCTGTCGTCGCATGCCCGGCTGGCGAGCCGGCCGGCGATTCTCCCACGGGCGTAGAGGCGCCGCTCGCGCAGACGAGAAACGCCCCGTCGCCGAGGAGGGGCTAGATCTGGCCCCTTCTCCGCGACTGTGCACGCCCGGCCATCGGCGTCCGCGAGGCCTCCCCTTGGCGGCCCGCGCCCGCACGCGACACGCCCGGCCCAACCAGGGTTGGCTCCACCTCCGAGGCGGCTCGCGTCTGACAGTCAGCGCCACGCAGTCATGCCGCCCTCGCCGAATGCGCACGCGCACGACGCGTCTTGCCTAGTCGTCCGCGCGAGGTTTGCCGCCGCTGCCTCGCCCAACGACGCCCGCTCAGCCTCTCCTCCTGCGATCGCCGCCACCACGCGCACCTCCAAACCGGCCGCAATTGAAATTTTGTCGCTCGCTTATCCACACGTTCAACGCTTCGTCGTCAAGAAATAGGGGAGAAAAGGGCTCGGAATTCGAAACGTGGGGAAAAAAAATCAAAGGATGATCATTGTCCTCGAGGTTGGACAAAAGCGAACTAACAAAGTCCTCCATGGACCCACCATCAGTGGATAAAGGAAAAGGATCCATGACGTAAATGAATAAAATAATGGAAAAATAAAGGAAGGGGCGTCAGCATGACGACTTATATTACCATGTCTCCTTCTCCTCCGGGGAAGGGCCCTCGCTGGCTGGTCTTCGGCCCGGCCTGCCAGAGGTCGCCCAGCGTCCGGGGCAGGGCGACGGTGTCGACTCTCCTTCTCTGAGTTCATTCTCGATTGAACGCTCGACATTGAACTCGGGGGGCTAATATTGTCGTCGGTTCTTCGACGACACCTGATGCATATATCAGCCCCGAAGACTCTCTCGAAACCAGAAGATCCAACCACCGGGAGGCGCCGCAAGCTCCCCCGACGCACTGGCCAGCCCTAGCCCACCTTGGCCGGCCCTAGCCCACCTTGGCCCGCCCTGACCCACCTTGGCCAGCCCTGACATGCCTTGGCCGACCCTGGCACGCCTCTCGTCGGCCCTGACCCGCCTTGGCCGGCCCTGACTTGCCTTGGCCGGCCCTAACCCACCTTGGCCGGCCCTCACATGCCTTGGCCGGCCCTAACACACCTCTGGCCGGCCCTGACACGCCCCTAACTTCTAAAACAACCACTTCGGCTATAAATAGCCAAAGCCACCTCCCATGGAACGTAACAAAAATTCCTCCTAAAGAATTCCCTCTCAAAAATTCTCTCTAGATCCAAGCCTCGAGTCCCAAAACAACGTTGACTCTTTAGTATCCGTTTCCGCCCAGTGTTATCGGTCCCTCCTCTTCATCCTACAAACTTCACCCACATTACACTAATGTTGAGCATCATAGAGGTAAACAGAGGACCCCCTTCTGTTTTTCTTCTTTGTTCACGTCTATTTACTCTTTTCATATAACAGAAGGACCCAAAGACCACACGACAGCTAAGAGATGATCCGGGACACCGGATCTGACACGCTTAGGCCGAAGCAAGGGCCACCCTCCCTGAGCGAGGATCTGACCGCTTAAGTCTCTGAACGTTTTCCAAATTTCAGCGACAACAATAAGTCGGATACCTTTGAATTGTTCAAAGTGTATAAGGCTTTAGTAGAGAAGCAGACGGAGAAACATATCAAAACCTTTGATCTGATCGAGGGAGAGAGTACTTGTATGGAGAGTTCGAAGACTTTCTTAGAGAAGAAGGCATTCATTCTCAGCTTACAGCACCTGACACACCACAGCAAAACAGTATGTCAGAGAGAAGGAATCGAACTCTACTCAATATGGTGAGAACGATGATGAGCTACTCATCGCTTCCTGACTCGTTCTGGGAATATGCCCTAGAAACGGCATCGATACAGACCTCGTTGCATCCAGTATCATTTTCTCAAGCGATGCATAGTTCCAAAGCAAGCCTATGGCAAGAAGACATGAACATTAAAATGCATTCGATGTATGTCAACGAGGTCTGGAAGCTTGTATATTTACCTAAAGGCATCAACCCTATCGGGTGTAAATGGATCTACAAGAAGAAAAGAGGACCTGATGGAAATGTTGAGACATCTAAGGCACGACTTGTGGCGAAGGGGTTCACACAGAAAGAAGGTATCAAGTATGAAGATACTTTCTCGTCAGTCGCGATGCTGAAGTCCATCCGTACTCTTTTATCCATTGTTGCTGCCCTGGGTTAAGAAATCTGGCAGATGGATGTCAAGACTGCATTTTTGAATGGAAATCTTGACGAGCGCATTTATATGGCTCAATCAGACGGGTTCATGGAGAAAGGCCAACAGGGCAAGGTTTTTGAGTTGCTTAAGTCCATTTATGGAGAAAGGCTACGGCTTTGATCAGTCAGCAGATGAGCCATGCGTTTAGAAGATGATAAATGATGGCAAAGTGTTTTTTCTGGTCCTATATGTAGATGACATACTACTCATTGGGAATGATGTAGGAAAGTTATCAGAGGTTAAGATCTGGCTGTCAAAGCAATTTAAGATGAAGGATCTAGGAGAGGCCGCTTATATTTTGGGTATACAAATCTTCAGAGATCGAAAGAATAAAAAATTAGTGCTCTCCCAAGCATCTTATATTGATAAGATCATGGATCGCTTCAGTATGCAAGACTCCAAAAAAGGACAGCTCCCTTTCAGGCATGGAGTGCATCTCTCAAGTGAGCAGTCTCCCAAAACTCCTCAAGAGGTTGAGGACATGAGACATATTCTTTATGCTTCAGCCGTAGGAAGTCTCATGTATGCTATGCTTTGCACGAGACCAGATATTTTCTACGCAGTGGGCGTGGTAAGTAGGTTTCAGTCGAACCTTGGACCCAAGCACTGGGTTGCTGTCAAGCATGTTCTCAAATATCTTCAGAGACCGAGAAACTACATGCTTGCATACTCAGGTGGTGACTTGAATATGACGGGATATACCGACTCCGATTTTCAAGCAGATAAGGATTCCAAGAAGTCCACATCACGGTCTCTGTTCACCCTAAATGGTGGATCCGTGGTCTGGAGGAATATCAAGCAATCTTGCATTGCTGACTCGACAATGGAAGCCGAGTATGTGGCAGTTTGTAAAGCTGCGAAGGAGGCTGTGTGGCTAAGGAAATTCCTTATGTACTTGGAAGTAATTTTAAGTTCAAGCGAGCCTATTACACTTTATTATGATAATAGTGGGGTTGTCGCTAATTGTAAGGAGCCAAGAAGTCACAAGCTCTCTAAACACATAGAGCGGAAGTATCACCTGGTATGGGAAATCGTTCACAAAGGGGACGCAAAAGTCATGAAGATCTCAACGTTAGACAACCTTGCTGATCCCTTCACGAAACCTTTAACGAGTAAAGTCTTTGAGAGACACCAAGAAGGTTTGGGACTGAAGGATCATTTGCATCTCCTTTGAGTCAAGTGGGAGTTTTTTGAGATTGGTGCCCATAAAGGAGATATTAGACAATGAAAATACGTTTGTATTTATATATTGCTTAAACATTCATATTAATTAATATTCATTCTTTATTATGTTTGTGTTTATGTATGAATGCTAAGCTCTGAAACTGTCATCAACGAAAGGGGTGCAAAGTACAGACTTGACAAGATAGCCCCTTGTGACTAGTTTAAACATTTGTTCGCAATCTTAAGATCGATAGAGCAATCGAATCTAAGTAATGATTGTTTGAATGAATCATGATATCTAATCTTATGATATAGAGAGTTGAGACTGTATGATTCATCCTTGATATCTTATAGAAGATATTGAACAAGACCTGGATACTTAGAAGCTCGAGATAAAACCGTTTAATCACTCGAAGCTTCAAGATCACATACGAGAGGTATTTTGGTACTTACCTAAATCCTGAAGTGAATATATAATTGATATTGCACTTTATGACATTTGATTTGTCAATGGGAAATGACTAAGTTATAGTTTCACTTGACCCGACGGTTGGTGTCATAACGATGTGATATTGGGTTATATGATTCACAGATATGGAATTCATGTTGGAACAATCAAACGCATTAGTGTCACACTATGCTTTAATATGAGAGTGTGAATGAATAAACCTGGCCAGGTATTCATCGAATAAGAACATTATTTGATTAAAACATGTGACATGTAAAGACATCTCACTCTAAGTTTTTCTCATTCACAAATAACAAAGGAGTTAGTGAAATACTAACTAAAGGGGTAAAACGGTAATTTTACATTCTCCTTGGTTAATGATACACATGAAGGGTAATATCGTAAAGTACTCTGTGGATCGTGTGAAGAATTGTTTTATCACATCAAACGGAAAATATACGCATAGGAACATAAGAGAGTCTTAATATTAGTCCTTTAGTGGAATCGATTAATATTAAGAATTAAAAGACAGAAAAGGTTTGTGAACTTTTGAGTCCGATCTTTATTCTAAAGCTTCGTTCATATGGGTCCTTGAGGTCTCAATAATAGATATTCGAATGAGATTGAATGAACAAGAATGAGTGATTTACTCATTGAATATAAATTGTGATTTATATTGAGAAAGTTATTTTTTTAATGACTAAATAAATAGTTAGTTATATATCGTTACATTTATTATATGAATCATAATGTATAATTATATTGATATTAATATATTTTGATGATTCAAATAAATAAAAGAAGAAAATAAATGTTTCCTCATTTCGTACTTATTTTGAAAGTATGAAATTAATTAATGAAATATCATTGATAAATGAGAGTTCTAAATTAATTAAATTTATAAATAAATCAATAGAATTTGGGATTTAAATATATTTTTTTGGCCGAGTATAATATACCTGTTGGCCAAAAAAATTAGGTTTAAAATTAAGTAATGGGTTTGACCCAGTTTAAGTCCATTTGACTTTATTATTTAAAGGAAAGGGAAACCCTAATTAACCTAACCTAATCAAGATACTCGGCCAACTCCTGGTTCCCCCTTGAGTGTGTTCTTGGCCAAGAGATTAGAGAGAGAGGAAGAGAGAAATTTTGTTTTCTTGTTTCTTGAATTGTTCTTGAGAGATTCCCTAATTCTCATTGTTAAATTAAGAGCCCACCCTCTTGATCTCTCATATACTCGAGTGTATTATTGTTGATTTTTCACTTGTGGTGTTTGGTGTTTAATTTTAATTCTGAAAAATGTTTAAGAATGATTTTAGAAGGATTTTTGAAGCTCCCTGCCAGCCGGATCCCCTTCCAGCATCCAAACCGGTGAAGGCTCCCTGTTAGGTGTGCAAAACGGCGAAGGGATCCCTTCCAGCGTCCCTGTCCGGCGTCCTTCCCTGTCAGGCAAGCAAACCGGCGAAGGTCCCATGTCCGGTGAAGGTTCCCTATCCGGCGAAGGTTCCCTGTCCGGCAAGTCCCCTGTCCGGCGAAGGTCCTATATTCAGCGAAGGTCGCCTTGTCCGGCATAGGTCCCCTGTCCGGCGAGTCCCCTGCACGACGAGAAGGCCCTATCCGGCGTCCCTATCTTCCCAGTCCGGCGAAGATGCGCCTAGGTCAATCCGACGAGCTTCGTTTCACCCATGGAATTGGCGTGGCATTCCGGAGATAGCGAGCAACGTTGGGATTGTTTACAATCTCAATTGTAAGTATTTTCTCAACGATTCGGATTGCTAATAATATATCAAATGTGTATATAGGTTGTTAGTATTTTAATTGTTGAGTGTTTGCTTTAATAAATTTCTTATTAAACATGTAATTAAATTTTAATGCCTTAGGTTGTTAAATATATTAAAATTGTTTTAATATATGTAGATCTAATTATATTTTTTCGCCACATAGGATGTGTAATATAATTATATTATTTAATTTGTTAAATAAATTCCAACACCTCGTCAATACCCGATGCGAGGCGTGCCAAAGCATCGGTTTCGACATTCTCTTCTCGAGAATTCGCACGATCTCGAACCAAGCTATCGCTTCTAGGTTCCTGAGGATTTTGGCCAAATATGCTACATATTTGGCTCCTTGGCGGTGTATTCACCCTTCACCTGATTCACAATCAATTGCGAGTCGCAAAATATGCGTAGGCTTTCGACTCCTATTCGGTGAGCTAGCTCCAAACCAACTAATAAATCCTCGTATTTTGTCTCACTGTTGGGGTCTTTGGATTCAAAGCGGAGAGTGTATTTAAACATTTCCCGTCAGGGTTAGTCAAGACCACTCCGGTGCCAGCCCCCCGGGCATTGGACGCGCCGTCAACGTGTAGGGTCCACATCGGACCTATTGGTTCGGTACCCCGCTTCCTTGGTAGTTCCGGTGAGGGTTCCGCGGGCTTGTCCTCATATCCCGACACGAATTCTGCCACACAATATGCCAGTGTCTGGTCTTTAATAAAATTTGAAACGTTCATTCATTCCCTTTTAGTTTGATTGAAGATTTATGATATTCAATAGTAATATAGTCCTTAATCAAACATAACAATGTATGAAGAGACAAATGTAGATTTGCGTGAACAAACTCTTCATGGTTTGACTAAAACGATATATTCACAATCTAAAGATCAATGGACTATTGATCTCAGTATGATTGTTGGAAGAATCTATGATGTCTGGTTACGAGGCATAGAGAGTTAGGAACTCTATAGTTCTTCTAGTGTATCTTTCGAAGATACTGAATTGACCAGTGCACCTTTAGAGACAATGTAAGAACAAACCATTTAACCTCTTCCGTCTCAAGGTCACTAGACGTTTGTGAACATACCACTCCATGACTTCAATATATTCATTTGAGAAAGCTACACTCTACATCAAAGTTTGTGAACTAGATAGGCTCTATTGGTGATGTATTAGGTTGTGAAGTTGACGTGAGTATACATTGTGAAGTTCTCATAGATATGGAATTCATGTCCAAGATTGCTGAAATGCAATGTATATCACCTCGTGCATTATTACTTGGACTGTGAATAAATGAACCGCGCGGTATCCAAAATTAATTAATGACTTTATTTGGATGAAATAATGTAACTTGATAGCTCTTTGTCAATACATTGTTTCTAACTTGTTCACAAGTAACAAAGGTGTTGAGGAAATAAGAACTAGAAGGGTAAAATGGTAATTTATTAATCCCATCTGGTTGATGATATTCATGAAAGATAATCATAGATAATATTCAGTGGATCGCTCAGTATAATTAAGTTGAATTTAAGTAGAAAATAAATTCATTTATAACCGAGAGATTCTCAGTGTCAACTCTTGAGTGGAGTCAGTTGACATTAAGTTAAAACTCGGAAAAGGTTAGTGAAATTTTTAGTCCGATTATCATAGCTAAATCTTTGTTCATTTAGATCCATAAGGTCACTATAACAGGTCATTAGAGTAGGATTATTAAACTAAAAGCTAATTCAAAATAAGTTCAAGTGTTAAACTAGACGTGTTCTCGGAAAAATGTCTAAATGGTATTTTTGTCCACATGGACATGAAATGATGTGAATGTCAAAATAAGATTTTGAATATTTTCATATGATGGAAATATAAATTAGTGTCTAAAGCCGAGAAGTCGTTTAAGGCATTATGAAATTAATTTCATTATTTGTGCAATATTTATTCTACAATGGGTAATTTACGGATTGACTTAAAAGAAATAAGGAAGCATCTAGAAGCTCCTTCTCTAAGTTCAGAGTTCGGCCAACATCATCCAAAGAAGAGAGGAATTATTTGCCCTTAATTATGAAGATAATTACCCAAAAGGAAAAGAGGAAATGAATTTCTCAGAGAATGAAATGAATGTGCTAAGTGAGAAACAATTTCTCACACTAATTCTATAGAATGGCCGGCCGCATACATAGAAAAACAGTAGAGGAAATCAAATATTGTGTCATGAATGCATAGTATAAAAGGGTAATTACTATTTCTTGTATGTTCTTCTCCTATAAGTAGAGTCACACATAGAGATGTGAATATAAGTTTTTCTCTTGCTCTCTCTCTATTTTGGCCAATCCTCCCTCTCTCTCTCTAAATATCTCTTTTATTTTTGCACCTAAGTCCTCATTAGACTTAGGCTTAAAGTAGCTCTTTAGCACATAAACTTGTTCTTGAGTTGTTGTGTTTAATTGTGCCCACACACAAATCCTTCAAACACTCTAAAGACTCTTGTAATAAAAACCTTAGATTTCTCGAGTTCACGACAAAGTGTGAAGGAAACAAGGAAGAAGACACGATCTACCTTTCTCAAGGATCCTCAAAGATCAAGCTACATAAAAGGTTAGTAACAAGTAATTAAATAATAATTTTAAATACAACATGTTCATGCACTTTGCGTAGGTTAGTAAAACTGTTTCATTAGTAAATAAATTTCAATATTCGCCATTAATTTGTTAATAATAATTTTTTCTTAATCCTAGTCCTATTCCAACAGAGATATACCGATTGCGACTTTCAGGCGGATAGGGATTCCGGGAAATCCACTTCAGGATCTCTGTTTATCCTGAATGGTGGATCTGTTGTTTGAATGAGTATTAAGCAATCTTACATTTATTACTCTGCTGGGATTGGTGCCTACAAAGGAGGAATTAGACATTATATATACATTTTTATATCGTTTTGCTGAAACATTAAATAAAATTAAATACTCATTCTTGATTAAGTGTGTGTTTGCTGCGCTCTGAAACCGTTATCAAAGAAAGAGGTGCTAGGTACAGACTTTACGAGATACCCTCTTCTGACTAGTTTAAATAATAGTTAGCAATCTAAAGATCGATAGGGCAATCGAATCTGGGTACTGATTGTTTGAATGAATCATGATATCTTATCTTGTGATATATAGGGTTGTGACTATGTGATTTATTCTTCATCTCTTAAAGAAGACATTGAACAAGACCTGTGATACTTTGAAACTTGAGATAAAACCGTTTAATCACTCAGAGTTTCAAAATCACATACGAGGAGTATTTTGGTAATTACCTTAATCCTGAAGTGAGTACATATATTCTTATAACACTTTATGACATTTGATTTGTCATTGGGCAATGACTAAATGATGTTTCATCTGACCCGACGGTTGGTGTCATAACAGTGTTTCGTTGGATTATGTGATTCAAGGATATGGAATTCATGTTGAAACAATGCTGAAGCATCAGTATCACATTATGCTTGGTTAAGAGAGTGTGAATGAATAAACTTGGCCCGGTATTCATCGAATATAACATTTTTCTAATAAAACATGTGATACGGACATACATCTCACTTTATAATTTTCTCGTTCACAAATAACAAAGGAGTTAGTGAAATAATAACTCAGGGGTAAAACGGAAATTTTACATTTTTCTGAGTGAATAATACACACAAACGGAAATATCGTAAAATCCTCCATGGATCGTATGAAGAATTGTTTTTTCACATCAAATGGAAAATAAACGCATATGAAGTTAGAGAGTTTCAATATTAGTCCTTTAGTGGAATCGACTAATATTAAGAATTAAAAATCATAAAACGTTTGTGAAGTTTTGAGTCCGTATTTTATTCTAAAGTTTCGTTCATGTGGGTCCACAAGGTCTCAATGATATACTCTCGGACGAAATTTATTGAACTAGAACGATTGATTTTCTCATTGAAAGTTTCTTGGTTTCTTGGTTCAACCTTTGCGTAATTCCTTTCTTTGTTGTTCAAATCGAACAGCCCATCCTCTTAATCTCCTATAAGACCCGAGATTAATATCATTGAATTACTTGTGTTATTTTAGCGATTTTTATTTGCAGAGAACCAGCCAAAATTTGAAGAGAAACGAGATAGACGCGAAGAACACTCTAACCGGCCAACTAGCCAACCGCCCAATGAGCCTCAGGTGGGCCTGTCTTTTCCCACGCATCTTGCATGTCTCCAATGCGAGTCGCCTTGCCTTCCAACAAACTCCACCATGGAAACATAATATGTGGCTGTTTGTGAAGCATCCAAAGAGGATATATGGCTTAGAAAATTCCTTGAGTATTTGGAAGTTGTTCCAAATTACAATGAGCCCATGACACTTTCTTGTGATAATAGTGTTGGCAGAGATGCCCACAAGAAGATTATTTATTTACATATTCATGTAATATAAATCTTTCGTAAGTCCTCATTGTAATGGCTGATTAAATTAATAAAAATTGAAACGTTCATTCATTCCTATTTTGTTTGTTTGAAGATTGATGATATTAAATAGTCTTATAGTCCTTAATCAAACCTAACAATATATGAAGAGACAAATGTAGATTTGCGTGAACAAACTCTTCATGGTTTGGTTAAAATGAAATATTCACAATCAAAAGACCAACCGAATATTGATCCTAGTATGATTGTTGGAAAAATCTATGATGTCTAGTTACGAGGCATAGAGATTTAGGAACTCTATAGTTCCTCCAGCGTATCTTATAAAGATACTGAATTAACTATTGCACCTTTAGAGACAATGTAAGAACAAACCATTTAACCTCTTCAGTCTCAAGGTCAATATGTATGAATTGCATCATGCTTACCTTAATCCTGAAATGAGACATGTCATTTCATGACTTCAATATATTCATTTGAGAAAGCTACACTCTAGATCCAAGTTTGTGAACTAGATGCTCTCTATTAGTGATATATTGGGTTGAATGTTGACATGACTAAACTTTGTGAAGTTCTCATCGATATGGAATTCATGTACAAGATTGCTGAAATGAGATGTATATCACCTAATACTTTATTACTTGGATTGTGAATAAATGAACCGCGCAGCATCCAAATTTAAGCAGCGACTTCATTTGGATGATACAATGTGACTTCTTAGCTCCTCATCACTACATTGTTTCTAACTTATTCGCAAGTAACAAAGGAGTTGAGGACATAACAACTAGAAGGGAAAAATGGTAATTTTATAAATCTCATCTAGTTGATGATATTCATGAAGGGTAATCATAGATAGCTCCGCTCAATATATATAAGTTGAATTTGAGTAGAAAATAAATTCATTTGAACCGAGAGATTCTCGGTGTCAACTCTTTATTGGAGTAAGTTGACATTAAGCTAATACAAGGAAAATGTTTGTGAACTTTTGAGTCTGAATATAGTAGCTCAAGCTTTGTTCATTTGATCATAAGGTCACTATTAAAGATCATTATAGTAGGATTGTTAAACTAGAAGCTAAGTCAAAATAAGTTCAAATGTCTAAAGGGTATTTTTGTTCACATGGATATAAAATGATGTGAATGTCAAAATAAGATTTTGAATCTTTTCATGTGACAAAAATATAAATTAGTTTCTAAAGCCGAGAAGTTGGTTTCCCGGATCGTCTCTTAGCTGTCGTGTGGTCTTCGAGTCCTTCTGCTATCTGAAAAGAGTAAACAAACGTGAACTAAGAAGAGAACACAGAGGAGGGGTCCTCTGTTTACCTCTCCGACGCTCAACATTAGTATAATGCAGGTGGAGTTATATGATGACGAGGAGGGATCGACGAGACCGAGTGAAACGAGGATCCTTGGATCACAGACGTTTTGGGGCTCGGGTCTCGGATATTTAGGGAACTATTCCGGTCGGAGATCTTTCCCTAAGGTACCTCACGTGGAAGTAAAGTAGGTTGAGAGAGTGAGAAGACGTGCTAATATTTTAGCAGAGTTCTAGGTGTAGAGAAAAAGTGTCTTACTTACCCTTTGTGGAAGGTGTGAAGGGGTATTTATAACCACGGGATCACCCTTGGGGCCGAGTGGGAGACCCCTGGGCGGCGAGGGACGAGAAGGCCTCTCCCAGGCGCCGGTGGCCGACCAGGCCTCTCCCAGGCGCGAGTGGCCGGCCAGGCCTCTCCCAGGCGTAAGGGTGGCCGACTGGGAAACCCCCAGGAGGCAAGGGACGAGAAGGTCTCTCCCAGGCGCGAGGGTGGCCGACTGGGAGACCCTCAGGAGGCAGGGGACGAGAAGGTCTCTCCCAGGCGCTGGTGGCCGACCAGGCCTCTCCCAGGTGCGAGTGGCCGGCCAGGCCTCTCCCAGGCGTAAGGGTGGCCGACTGGGAGACCCCCAGGAGGCAGGGGACAAGAAGGTCTCTCCCAGGCGCGAGGGTGGCTGACTGGGAGACCCCCAGGAGGCAAGGGACGAGAAGGTCTCTCCCAGGCACGCTGGTGGCCGACCAGGCGCGTGGACTCGTCGACGGGCCAGAGTTTTTGACGTGTGAGGACGTGCCGTGGCCTTCCCGGACGAGCCTTTTCCCCTTTATGCAACGGGGAAAAAAGGGGAATATATATTAACGTCGTCACCGGAAATAAGGCGACAACAGTTACGAGCAAGAGACGATCTACCTTTCCCAAGGCTCATCAAAGATCAAGCTACAAGAAAGGTTAGTGTTCAAGTACTTAAAATAATGTTTTTTAAATATATACATGTTCATGCACTTTGCCTAGGTTAGTAAATTGGTTTACTTATAAAGAAATTTTTATATTCCGCCAATTAATGTGTTAATGATAATTTTTTCTTAACCCTAGAACTCTTCCAAAAAATAGTGGGGATGTTGCTAACTCAAAAGAATATATAAGCCACAAGCGCTCTACGCATATTGAGAGAAAATACCATTTGATTAGAGAGATCCTGCAGGGCGGAGACGTGGAGGTGAAGAAGATCTCCACGATTGACAACATGGCAGATCCTTTCACTTAGGCCCTATCCAACAAGGTCTTCGACCTACATCGAGATGGATTAAGAATGAAGGCCTACTCTCATCTTCGTTGAGTCAAGTGAAAGTTTGATGGCAGAGATGCCCACAAGAAAACTATTTATTTGTATATCGATTTAATATAAATCTCTCGTGACTCTTTATTATAATTTGCTAATTAAATTAATAAAAGTTGAAACGTTCATTCAGTCCTTTTTTCGTTTGATTGAAGATATATAATATTCAATGGTCTTATAGTCCTTAATCAAACCTAACAACAGATTAAGAGTCAAATGTAAATTTTCATAAACAAACTCTTTATTGTTTGCTTAAAATGAAATATTGACAATCTAAAGATCAACGGACTATTGATCCTAGGTTATTTGTTAGAAGAATCTTAGATGTCTGATTACGAGGAATAGAGAGTTATGAACTCTATAGTTCTTCCAGTTTATCTTCCGAAGATACTGAATTGACCAGTGCATCTTTAGAGACAATGTAAGACCAAACCATTTAACCCTTTTGTCTCAAGGTCACTAGGTCTGAATTTCATCGTGCTTACCTTAATCCTGAAATGAGACATGTCATTTCATACCTTCAATATATTATTTGAGAATGTTACAATCTAGATCCAAGTTTGTGAACTAGATGCGCTCTATTGGTGATGTACCGGATTGTGAAGTTGACATGAGTATACTTTGTGAAGTTCTCATAGATATGGAGTCCATGTATAAGATTGCTGAAATAATATGTATATCACCTCATGCTTTATTACTTGGATTGTGAATATATGTACTGGTCGGTTTCCAAATAGAATAAAGGATTCTTTTGGATGAAACGTTGTGACTTTTTAGCTCCTCGTCAATACATCGTTTCTAACTTATTCACAAGTATTAAAGGATTTGAGGAAATAACAACAAGAAGGGTAAAATGGGCGTCGCAAATCCCATCTACTTTATCATATTCATGAAGGGTAATCATTCAATAATATTCTGCGGATCCACTCATCACAAAAAGTATATTTTTTTTGTAGAAAATATATTCATTTGAAACAAGAGATTTTTAGTGTCAACTCTTTAGTGGAGTCAGTTGACATTAAACTAGACTTGAACATGTTTGTGAACTTTGAGTCCAATAGTCTTAATTAAGACTTTGGGTCCAAGAGGTCTCTATCACAAGTCATTAGATTAGAGTTTCTTAAACTAGAAACTAAATCAAAATAAGTTCAATTGTGGAACTAGACGTATGTTTCAGAAAATGGTCGAAAGGGTATTTTTGTCCTTAAGGACAATTGATGTAAATATAAGATTTTTAATTTTTTTCACGAATTGATTTAAACTCATACGGCTGGAAATTTGTTTCTAAGCTTAGTGAATTAAATTTTTTAACATGTTATTGTATGGGCAATAATATGAAGGTCTTTCCTTATTTTGTTATGAGTAAATTAGAAAGTAAATATCTGTGTATACACAAGCATATGGCTGGCTATATTACATCAAGGGAACACTTTTATTCAGCTAGAATAAAGTATGAGAGAGAGAGAGAGAGAGAGAAATAACTCTTGTTATTTTGTGCATTATTTTACATTGATATTTGCCCAAAAGAAAAAAGGAAATGAATTTCTTTAAGAAGGAAACAAATGTGCTACGTGAGGAAACACATTTTCCTCAGTAATGCACATAGGTGGCCGACCATTATCAATAGAATGAGAGGAGGAAATCAAATATTGTGTCATGAATACACAATAGGAAATGCTTGTTACCATCTATTTTATTTCCTTCCTCTATAAATGGAGTCTCACATTGAAATGTGAAAATAACTTTTTGTCTTGCTCTCTCTCTTTCTAGCCGACCATCTCTCCATCTCTCTCTCTCTAAAATAGTCTTTTATTTTGGTACCTAGATCCTCACTTGATTTAATGTCTTAGCTTATGATCCAAGACTTGTTCCTATTTCATATTGTTTAACATTGCCCACTCACTTAACTCTTGAAACGCACGAAGACTCCAAATAGAAAACTTTGTGGTTGCTCGAGAATCCAAAGACGAGAAGTAATGAGGCGAGGCGTAAGATCTTCATCCGAGAAGGGTCTTCAAGATCAAGTAACAAGAAAAATGTATTAAGTATTTTTCATATTTATTTTATGTTTTATTGATAACATGTTCATGCACTTTGTCTAGGTAGTAAAATAGTTTTACAAGTTTGAAAACATTTTTTTATAATCCGCCATATATGATATGATAATTAATTGTTAAATTATAGATCGATTCTAACACTAATCACAACCTCATCATCTTGTGTAAGATCATGTATGGTTTTAAGAACTTCAATGTTTGTTGGAATTGTATGGGCAGTATTGTCAGGCACATTTTGTATAGGTGTAATTTCAGATAAACAAGGAAATTTATTTTCTCGCATCCTGTTATTTATTGTTTTGAAATTGTTATCACCCTTAAGTCACAATCTATATTACGTACATACATGATATCCCAATAACACACATTTCACAGTCCTAGGGTCTAATTTTTCTTCTTTTTGGTGAGCAAAAACAGTACAACCAAAGATTTTTTAAACAAGATATATCTTGAATTTTATTTGACCATACATATTCAACAAGTTTGAATTCCAAATCACTTGACAAACTTATGTTGATCAAGTAAGAAACTGTAACAACTGCTACTCCCCATAAATTTTTTGCCATTTCATCGGTAAACAGTATGTACCTTCACTTGCCTAATAAGGTTATGTTCGTGCGCAGAGCAACTCCATTTTATTGTAGAGTTTTTTTATGGCTATATGAGGTCTTTGAACTCCTGATTCCTTACAGCACGTGTCAAAATTTTCATTGCAAAATTGCAAGCCATTGTCTGTTTTAAAGTCTTTAATTTCTTATCAGTGAGATTTTCCATCCGAGTTTTCCTGGTTAAAAATTTATCAAAAGCATCATTTTTGTGTTTGATCAAATAAACTTAAACTTTTCTTGAATAATTATCAATTATTGAATGAAAGCAAGCATTACCACCATGCGTTGTGTTTTCTCTGGCCCCAAAAACAAGAATGCACATATTTCAATATTATCTTTGAATTGTGTTGTCCTGTCTTGTAATTCGACCTATGATGCTTGCCAAGAACATATTGTTCACAAAAGTAAATTTTGTTTATTTTATCATTTTCCAAAATAGTTCTGCTTATTTAAAAACCGTATACATTTGTCATTAATATAACCTAATCTTTTGTGCCAGAGAACTGCCTTGACATCTTCTTGAGCTACTGTGACATTTGCCGATGAGATGATATGAGTTTGACCAATTTGTTGGTACATGCCATCAATTTTTAGCCTTGTATGACCACCATAGAAACTCTTGAGATCTTCATGGTTCCATTTTCAATTTTGTTAGAATACCCAGAGTCATCCAAAACTCCCAAAGATGTGGGGTTTCTTGTAATACTTGAAGTCACTCTCACATTAAGTAATTACCTGATGCATTCATCAAACATCTTGATGCTGATATTTCTAATTCCATCCATTTGACATGTGTTGTCATTTCCCAAGACTATATTGCATCCTTTTAGATCCTTGAAATCAGAGAGCAATTCTATTTTGAAAGTCATATGATAAGTGCACCCTGAGTCAATCAACCACTCAGATTTTACATTACTTCTGTTTGATATTGAAACTTATCCATTTTTATGTTAGAAATCGGTTAACAATTAGCTATTAAATTAAGAAACATATCTAATGTGGCGGAATTTCAGAATTTCAATAATAATATGTGAAACTCATTTCGTAACATATTAAACAACCATGAAAATAAAATCGACCTAACATATCAATAAAGTTCTAAACATGTAATCAATCAATGCAGACACAATCACAGAGGCAATCCTATAATAAATTATAGGTTTCAAATCGAGAATGGATCAAAGAGAACTTACGGTTATCGTCGACAAGTTCTCGAGTCTCATCTTCCTCTTCAACCGGTGAACCCTGGATCAGCGTCGTCCTTTCCTTGGCCAAGATCTTCCATCCATGCACAAGAAGATGCACCTGAGTCACTTTTATTTGCCTGCCTCCTTAACTTTACTCGTGGAATTAACGGCTACGCCTTGCTTGGGTGGAAAAGGTATAGTGCACGGCCAAAACTCACTCAAACAACCACGAGATCGATTCAACAAAAGATCTCCATATTTAAATGAGATTAAGAGGGTGGGCTCTTCTATGAACAAGATGAAGGGAATGATCACCCAAAAAATTAACGACGAACGAAAACTTTGTTTTTCGTCACTCTAGGGGTCGTCAAAACAATCTAAATTGTGCCTAGGGTTTTTTGACGAATCTCTCTCTCTCTCTCTCTCTCTCTCTCTCTCTCTCTCTCTCTCTCTCTCTCTCTCTCTCTCTCTCTCTCTCTCTCTCTCTCTCTCTCTCTCTCGTGAGGGTGCACGACCAAAAATGAGGATTAGGGTTTGAGAGTTAAGTTGGCGTCTTTTTTTCAAGCGATAACGGGCTTAAGTCAACTTATGTCCATTAAGCCAACTTAAACCCGTTAACACTTTTAATGAGTTTAAACAATTTTCCAGCCCATAAATCTTTATCTATGGCCGGCCAACATCATTTAATTCTACTTCAAATTTATTTGAGTTATTTCTAAAATAGTATATAACTAAATTAGAACATGTCATTGATTTAATGACAAGTCATCAATACTCGTCATACTATGCAAACAAGTACAACACAAGAAATTATTTCTTTTCATCTTTTATTTATATAATCCCAATATAATTATACAATTTGACGTATTAAATCAATGTAATTAAAAGTAACTATTTATTTATTTAATTACGAAAGACATAATCAATATAGTGTAAATCAAAATTTACATTCAATGAGAAAATCAACTTTTCTATAATCATAAAAATCTCATCCAAAAATCTATCGTTGAATATCAGGCCCGGTTTATTCCCTCACACTCTAATAACAAAGCATGGTGTTATAGTAATGCCGAAGCATTCTTGCAATACAAATTTTGTATCTGTTAACCACATAATTCAACGAAACAGTATTATGACGCTAATCGTCGGGTCGATGAAATTTAATTTAGACATTACACATTCACTAATAAATTTCATAAAGTGTTAGAAAAAAGTATGTATTAACGTCGAAATTTAGGTAATTACCAAAATATCTCTCGTATGTGACTTTGAAGTTTCGAGTGATTGAACGGTTTTATCTCAAACTTCATAGTGTCACAGGTCTTGTTCAATGTTTTCATCAAGACATCAAGAATAAATTCCAGAGTCACAACTCCCTCTATCATAAGATAAGATATCGTTAATTTATTCAAAAAATCATTACTCAGGTACGATTGCCCAATCGATTTTAGATTGCAAACAATTATTTTAAACTTAGTCATAATAAGGTATCTTGTCAAGTCTGTACTAAGCATTTCTTTCGTTGATGACAGTTTCATGGCGTAGACATACATGCATAAACATAATCTTAAATAAGAATGAATATTTAACTTTCAGCAAAATTAAATACAAAGTGTATCAAATTTCCTATACCTTCTTTGTGGGCACAAATTCCAACAAACTCCCACTTGACTCAGAAGAGATGTGAATGATCTTTCAGTCATATGTCTTATAAGTGTTCCCCGAAAACTATACTCATTAAAGACTTCGTAAAGAGATCAACAAGGTTTTCCAACGTTGAGATCTTCATTACTTCTGCGTCTCCTCTATTGACGATATCTCATACCAGGTGATATTTGTGTTTTGTGTATTTTGAGCGCTTGTGACTTCTTGCTTACTTAAAGTTAGGGACAGCCCTACTATTATCACAATGAAGTGTAATGGGCTCGTTGGCAATTAAAACTACTTCCAAGTACATTAGGAATTTCCTAAACCAAATAGCCTCCTATGAAGCTTTGCAAGCTGCCACATACTCTTCTTTCATGGTTGAGTCAGCAACGCAAGATTGCTTTATACTCCTCCAGACCATATATCCACCATCCAGGATGAACACACAAATCCTGAAGTGGATTTCCTGGAATTCTTATCCGCTTGAAAATCGGAGTCGGTGTATCCTGTCATAGTCAGGTCATCAGCAGAGAATGCAAACATATAGTTTCTCGTTCTCCGAAGATACTTGAGAATAAGCGTGACAACAACCCACTGCGTAACAAATATCTGGTCTAGTGAAAAGCATCACATACATGAGACTTCCTACGGCTGAGGCGAAAGGAATATGTCTCACGTCATCTATCTCTTGAGTAGTCTTGGGAGACTACTCACTAAAGAGATGCACTCCATGTCAGAAAGACAGCCGTCCCTTCTTGGACTCTTGCATAATGAAGCGATCCATTATCTTATCAATATAAGATGCCTTAGAAAGTTCTTTCGATCTCTAAAGATCTGAATCCCCAAAATTTAAGCTGCTTCTCCAAGATCTTTTATTTCAAATTGCTTTGACAAAAAGATCTTACTTTCTGATAACTTTCCTACATCATTCCCAGTGAGTAGTATATCACCACATATAGGATTAGGGAAACCACTTTGCCATCATTTATGATCTTATAAACACTAGTCTCATCTACTGATTGATCAAAGCCGTATCCTTTTACAGTCTTGTTGAATTTGATATTCCATGACCTAGATGCTTGCTTCAGTCCATAAATGAACTTTAGCAACTCACAAACCTTGCCCTCTTGGCCTCTCTCCATGAACCCGTTGTTGGAATCTATCTAGGATTTAACATCATATTATATATGCAGAATATAAAAAAAAAATTATTTTTAACATGTGTAAAACTATTTTAGGGTTTAATTAAAACATATATTAAATATGAAAAAGACTTACAACTTTTTTCTTGTTGCTTGATCTTGGAGTCCCTTCTTGGATGAAGATCTTTCTCCTTGTCTCGCTGCTATTTGCCTTTGGATTCTCGAGCATCCACGAAAGTTTCTACCACCAGAGTCTTCGAGCGTTTGAAGAGTTTAGTGAGTGGGCACTGTTAAACAATATGCACCAAGAAAAATTATTGGATCATAAGCTAATTCTCTAGATCAAGTGAGGATCTAGGTGCAAAAGTAAAATAGTATTTTTAGAGAGAGAGGGAGAAGTTTGGTCGGCTAGAAGAGAGAGAGCAAGACCATAAATCTTATTTTCACATCTTTACGTGAGGCTCTATTTATAGGATAATAAAATACAAGAAACGGTAATTACTCTTTCCTATTGTGTATTCATGATACAATATTTGATTTCCTCCTCCCTTTCTCATCCATTTGGCCGGCCACCCTATGTCATAAATGAGGGAAATTTGTTTCCTCACTTAGCACATTTGTTTCCTTCTCAAAGAAATTCACTTCCTCTTTTTTTTGGGCAATTACCAATATGCAGTAATACACCAAATAAAAAGAGATATTTCTCTATCTCCTTTGGTGTAACATGGCCGACCATATGAGAGTCTACACACACATATTTACTTCCTAATTTGTTCAAAAAAAAAATAAGGAATAGCCTTCTCATTATTCCCCAAACAATAACATGTCACAAAATTTAACTCACTAAGCATGAAAACCAATTTTCAGCCGCGCAACTTTAAATCAATTCGTGAAAAAATTAAAAATCTTATTTTTACATTTTTACACAATTATCCTTAAGGACGAAAATACCCTTTAGACTATTTTCGAAAAATACGTCTATTTCAATAGTTGAACTTAATTTGAATTAGCTTCTAGTTTAACAAACTCTACTCTAATGAATTGTGATAGTAACCTCATAGACCCAAGTGAATATAGCTTTAACTATAATTCTTGGACTCAAAGTTCACAAACTTTTTCAAGTCTAGTTTAATGTCAACTGACTCCAATAAAGAGTTGACACTGAAAACCTCTCGGTTCAAATGAATATTTTTCTACTAAAAAATCTACTTATTTGTGATGAGCGGATCCACTGAATATTATCGAATGATTACCCTTCATGAATATCATCAACTAGATGGGATTTAAAAAATTGCCATTTTAGAATTCTAGTCGTTAAATCCTCAACTCATTTCATACTTGTGAATAAGTTAGAAACGATGCATTGACGAGGAGCTAACAAGTAACAACGTTTGATCCAAAAGAATTCTTTATTCTATTTGGACACCGACCAGTACATATATTCACAATCCAAGTAATAAAGCATGAGGTGATATACATATCATTTCAGTAATCTTATACATGAATTCCATATCTATGAGAACTTCACAAAGTATACTCATGTCAACTTCACAATCTGGTACATCACCAATAGAGCGCATCTAGTTCACAAACTTGGATCTACAGTGTAAGTTTCTCAAATGAATATATTTAAGTTATGAAATTACATGTCTCATTTCAGAATTAAGGTAAGCACGATGTAATACATACATACTAGGCTTGAGACAGAAGTGGTTAAACGGTTTTTTCGTACATTGTCGCTAAAGGTGCACTGGTCAATTCTTTATCTGCATAAGATATACTGGAAGAACTATAGAGTTCCTAACAATATTTTCCTCGTAACTAGACATCGTAGATTCTTCCAACAATCATACTATAATCAATAATTCGTTGATCCTTAGATTGTGAATATTTTGTTTTAAGCAAACCACGAAGAGTTTGTTTTACACAAATCTAGTTCAGCCCTTAGCATCGGTTCTGGGATCAACCCTTAGGTGAGTGAAAATTAACCTCCTTTCAGGGACACTAGATTCCATATATATAAATCACTTCCCACTCGAATCATCCTCTTAAAAGACTTCCAAGGGAAGATGTTGGAATAGGTCTAGGGTTAAGAAAAAATTATCATTAACACATTAATGAGGGAATATAAAAATTTCTTTACAAGTAAACAATTTTACTAACCTACGCAAAGTGCATGAACATGTTGGTATTTAAAATTATTATTTAATTACTTGAATACTAACATTTCTTGTAGCTTTATCTTTGATGATCCTTGGGAAAGGAAGATTGTCTCTTGCTCGTTACCTTCGCACTTAAATGTTATCTCGAGAAACCTAAGATTTCTATTACAAGAGTCTCTAAAGTGTTTGAAGGATTTGTGTGTGGGCACAATTAAACATAATAACTCAAGAACAACTCTATGAGCTAAATAGCTAATTTAAGTCTAAGTCTATTAAGGCCTTATTTTCCAAGATAAAAGAGATATTTAGAGAGAGAAACAGAGGAGGAAACAGTCGGCCATCTAGAAAGAAAAACAAGATCAAAAACTTATTTTAACATCTCTATTTGAGGCTCTATTTATAGGAGAAGGAAATACAAGAAAGGGTAATCACACTTTCGTATTGTGCATTCATGACACAATATTTGATTCCTCTCGTCTTCCTCTATGTATATGACTGGTCATACCTAATGGATCCAAATGAACAAAGCTTGAGCTACTATACTCGGACTCAAAAGTTCACAAACCTTTTCCGAGTATTTGCTTAATGTCAACTGATTCCAGTAAAGAGTTCACACTGAGAATCTCTCCGTGCAGATGAATTTATGTTCTACTCAAATTCAACTTAATTCTATTGAGTGGATCCATTGATGTTATCTAGGATTACCCTTCATGAATATCATCAACTAGATGAGATTTATAAGATTGCCGTTTTACCCTTCTACTTGTTATTTCCTCAACTTCTTTATTACTTGTGAATAAGTTATAAATAATGTACTGACGAGGAGCAAACAAGTCACATTTTTCCATCGAAATAAAGTCGTTACTTAATTTTGAATACCGCACGGTTCATTTATTCACAATCCAAGTAATAAAACATGAGGTGATATACATTACATTTCAGCAAGCTTGTACATGAATTCCATATCTATGAGCACTTCACAAAGTATATTCATGTCAACTTCACAACTCAACTCTCTCTGCCTCGTAACCAGACATCGTAGATTCTTTCAACAATCATACTAGGATCAATAGTCCGTTGGTCTTTAGATTGTGAATATTTCGTTTTAAGCAAACTATGAAGAGTTTGTTCAAGCAAATCTATATTTGTCTCTTCATACGTTGTTAGTTTTGATTAAGGACTATAAGAATATTGAATATCTTAAATCTTCAATCAAACAAAATAGGAATTAATGAATATTTCAACTTTTATTCATTTACTCTGCAAATTACAACAAAGAGTTACGAGAGATTTATATTACATCGATATGCAAATAAATAATCTTTTTGTGGGCATCTCTGCCAACACACGGCGCGGGGAACTTCTTCATGCAAAGAACCTCTGATTACTCGTTCAAGATCTCGGATTCAAATTAGGATATTGTTGGGAACCGTTCAATTACAACACCCTTGGTCAAGTGGTGGCAGAAAGGTGTAATACTTGCAATTCAAGAGCTTCACCTTGGCCATGTTGCCATAGGAATGGTCTCCGACCAAATCCGGTAATCGTGTTCCACCGTAATTATTGATCTCGAGATCTTTAATTGCCATGGAAGGAACTATGATTCCGATTTTGTTGGCATTTATGCCCACAAAGGAGATTTTGATATTAAATACTTTTGGAAATTGTTTTGTTTAAATAAAAATTGAATATCCATTCTTATTTAAGATTGTGTTGATGCATGAATGTCTATGCTCTTAAACTGTCATCAACGAAAGAAGTGCTAAGTACATACTTGACAAGGTACCTTCTTATGACTACTTTAAATAACATTTCGCAATCTAAAG
Source organism: Urtica urens (assembly GCA_958296335.1). Lineage (NCBI taxonomy): Eukaryota > Viridiplantae > Streptophyta > Magnoliopsida > Rosales > Urticaceae > Urtica > Urtica urens. The sequence continues at coordinate 38,226,681 of OY282520.1, forward strand.
ATTGATTGGGCAATCGAATCTTAGTAATGATTGTTAGAATGAATTAAACGATATCTTATCTTGTGTTATGGAGAGTTGTGAATCTGTAATTCATTCTTGATATCTTAATGAAGATATTGAACAACACAAGTGAAGTTTTGAAGTTCGAAATAAAATCGTTTAATCACTCGAAACCTCAAATTCACATACGAGGGGTATTTTTGTAATTACCTAAATCATAAAGTGAATACATATCTTCTTGTAACACTTTATGACATTTGATTTGTCAATGGATAATGGCTAAGTGAAGTTTCATTAATTGAAACAATGCTAAGGCATTAGTATCACACCATGCTCTGTTATGAGAGTGTGAGCAAATAAACCAGGCTTGGTATTCATTGAATAAAAAGTTCTTTGAAATACAACATGTAACATGTTGAGACATCTCACTTTATGTTTTTCTCGTTCACAAATAACAGAGGACTTGGTGAAATAATAACTAAGGGGTAAAACAATAATTTTACATTCCTCTAAGTTAATGATGTACACAAAGGGTAATATTGTAAAATACACCGTGGACCGTGTGAAGATTAGTTTTATCACATCAAATGGAATTACAAACTTATATGAGCTTAGAGATGTTCAATATTGGTCCTTTAGTGGAATCGACTAATATTAAAAATTAAAAGTCCGAAAAAGTTTGTGAACTTTTGTGTTCGAGCTTTATTTTAAAGCCTCGTTCATGTTGGTCCATAAGGTCTTAATGATAGACTCTCGAAAGAAATTTTTGTGAACAAAAATTGATTGATTTTCTCATTCAACGTAAATTGTTATTTACGTAAGAAAATTATTTTCTAAATAATTAAATAAATAATTGGTTATTTATTATTACATTTATTTAATGAATCATATTATGTAATTATATTGATAATTATATGATTTGATGATTCAAATAAATAAAAGATGAAAATAAATATTTTCTCGTTTCGTACTACATTGAAGAGTATGAAAATAATTAATGATTTGTCATTAAATAAATGAGATGTTCTAAAGTAATTAAATATTATTTTTTAAATAAGTCAAATAAATTTGGGAGATAGTGAAGACAATATGACCGGCCATAATAAGGGTTTTATAGCCTGAAAAAATTGTTTAAACTCATTAAAAGAGTTTTGGGCTTAAGTTTGACTAATGGGTCTTAATTGGATTTTGACCTACTTTAACCTTATTCTCTCTTATATAAAAGGAAGCTCTCTCTTTGAAAACCTTAACCTAATTTCTACCAAGACTCAGTCAAATCTCTCCCCCTTGTGCTTGATAGGTTTTGGCCGAATTCTAGAGGAAAGAGAGACAGGAAATTTGTTTTCCCGACAGCCCTTCCGTTTATGCTTTGAGTTTCCCCTTCTTCCTTTGTTCCCACAAATAGTCCACCCTCTTGATCTCCTAAAAACTCCTAGAGAATTATCATTGATTTATTTTATGGTTGTTTGAATGATAATTAATCCATAGGGCCGGCCACTTTTTGGAGTAACGGAGCGAGGACGGATTTCGTGATATCCTAGACGAGCGTGGGAAGGAGTTTTTGCCGTGCACTTGGACGCATACCCCAGGGCTGATTCTTGCAGATCCGAATGCATTGTAAGTCTTCTAAAAACGAATTGGATCTGAATATAATAATTGTTGTAGGATTGTAAAAATTTAAATCACTCGTTTGCATGTTTGAATAAGTTTATTAATATGTTTAAAAATTTATTGACATGGTAGATTACATTTAATGACATGGTTATTGAATATGTTTTACAACGTTTTAACATGTTAAATTGAATTATGAAATTCCGCCATATGTAGATATGTTTCGTAATTAATTAGGTTAATTGTTAACTAAATTCCAACAAATAGTATCAGAGCTATAATTGTCATTAAAATCGATTTTATGTGTTGGCGTTTTTTGAATGAATTGCATTTGTGAATGTATGTGTTTATGTTTATGTTTTATGGATGGATCCTTATTCTAACTGTCCCTAGGATTAACTTCGGGTTATGTCCCGGTTTTATTTTATTTTATTTAAATTTTTAATATGTTGTAAATTTAAATTTTGTAAATTTGTAATCCGGGTGGACAAGAAGAAAGGAGGCAGCCACCGGGAATGGCCGTGCGTCTTGGAACGCGTGTGATCTATCCCGGAACATTTCGTACATGCCCAAGGATCTGTGTCTTGGACACATCAGGGCTGTTTGGATCGGCCAAAACCCTAGCATGGCCGTGTGTCTTCGGACGCACGCGAGCTAGCTAGGGTTAGGACCGACATCCTAAATTCGGAAATTGTTTCCGAATGAATTTAAAATCTTGAATAATGAAATTCTCTTATATTATTTTTAAAATAATAAAAGTGAATTTAGTTATTTGAGTGTGAGATATTGATCTCTAAGTTTTAAGATTCGGAAATTCTACGCCTCGAACGAGACAAGAAATAAAACTAGTTTATTTATTTTTCTTTTTGTAAAAGGGTTGTAAATTTATAAATGGGCCATTAGATAAGTTAAATTTATGTTTTTTATTTATTTAAACTTATCTCATATTCACTCACATGTCATATAGCATAAAACGCCAACACTATATGAAATTGTTCATGCATCGGTGTAGTTTAATTTATAAAACATGTTATGAAATTAAACACAATCCACAAAAATATGATTTTTGCAAAAACTAAGTGGGAGCATTATTTGTCGTTGAAATAACCCAAGGTCTCCAACATGAATTTAATTAACTTGTGTGCATGAACTAAGAGTCGTCCGCATGGCCCTCCCTTCAATGGGAGTACTTTGGAAGCACATAGTTAACTGAAGTATTATGAACTAAGCTCTAAAGAGGAACAATGAAGCGGTATCTCCCCTAAGAGAACCGTTTTCAAAGTGACTTGGATAAGGGTCCACATGTTGGTTACACGCTTAGACTAAATGTTTAAAATAACCCTCTATGCGTTAAAAATAAGTGACCAAAGTCCATGGTAATTAGTAAGAACTATAAGTTGTGACTTCCTGTATAGTTTGAATTAAATAGTGATTTATCACGACTATAAAAGGCGATTAATTGCAGTTTCCCCTAGGAAAATAAATTAATCATTTTTTTATAATACCATGAATTATTTATCGCTTTCCTTACCCATTTAGGATTGTACATGCATCAAAATTCGAAATTATAGCACATGTTAAATATTTCATTTTATTTAATTTCAGCAAAATATCATGAATCTGCTTGCATCTATTTTGAGTTATAAAAAACTCGAGGGTAAGAATTACGTTGATTGGAAACGTAACCTCGATATCGTATTGACGGTGGAAAACCACAAATATGTTCTCACTAGCCTGTGTCCTCCAGCTCCGAGTGATGAGTCAAGCAAGGAGGACAAGGACGCCTATGACACGTGGGTCAGGTCCGATGAGATTTCCAAGTTTTATATCTTGGGTTCCATGAGCAATGTTTTGCAACTATCTCACAAGGACATTGTCACGGCATATGACATGCTCTACAATCTTCATGACATGTTTGGATGTCATGGGCGTCAAGCGAGGCAGCAGGCAATCCGCAATTTCATGAATTTCCGGATGAAGTCGGGAACGTTAGTCAAGGACCGCATGCTAGTGACTATAGGTCACCTAAATAACATGGAGATTCCCAGATCGGAGATTGATGGACTCACCAAGGTTGACATGATCTTGGAGACTCTGACCGAATCTTTCGATAGCATCTGTCTGAACTACTCCATGAACAAGCTTGATTATTCTATAACCGAGCTCATGACAGAGTTGCAGATTGCTGAGGGACTTCTCCCTAAGACCAAGAAGAAGACTGGTGAAGTCAATGTTGCTGAACATAGGGCTTCCACTTCTGGTTCTAACAGGGTGATGAAGGGTCTCAAAAACGCCAACCGAACGGGATCCAAGAAGCCTTATAAGAAGGGTGCGGATGTGAAGGACAAGGGCATCGCAAAGGTGTATAAGTCTAAACACAAGTGCCACCATTGCGGAGAGGTTGACCATTGGTGAAGAAACTACCCTGCCTACCTCAAGAATGTTAAGAGGAAAGGTATGGTTTTCGTCACTCAAGCGTGTTACACGACAAATAAAGAATAACTCTGGATTTTAGACTGCAGGGCTTCTGATCATATTGTGTGTAATATGAATTGTTTTAGGCAAACCAGACGCTTAGGTGATGAAGAGTTCACGTTCAACTGAGGGAATAGAATGAAGGTCAGAGACAGATCTGTCGGGACCATGGAAATGAATTTTGGGAATAAGACTTTATTATTGAATAACGTTTATTATGTTCCCGATTTTTGCAAGAACTTGATTTCTTTTGGTCGTTTAGAAGAACAGCATTTTGAATTTAAAGTCAATAATGGCATTGAATTTTTTCTTTATAGTTGTTTCATTACTAAAGCTCATTGTGTGGATTCTATTTATTATCTATTTCCGAATGAGCTGACAATCTTAGACACTGAGGTAAATAGCGATTCACTCAGGAAGCGTAAGACGTTTCATAATGATGAAACGGATGACACATATCTCTGGCACTTATGTCTTGGACATATTGGCCTAGACAGGATTAAAAGGTTAACAAAGGATGGTCCTTTGAATTCTCTAAACGTGGGATCCATGCCCATGCGCGAATCATGTCTTGAAGGCAAGATGACCAAGAGACCTTTCTCTACAAAAGATTTAAGATCCATGCAGGTATTGGAACGCATACATAGTGATGTGTGTGGTCCAATCAACGTTCAGGCAAGAGGAGGTTACGAATACTTTATAACCTTCACGGATGACTACTCACGTTTTGATCATGTTTTCCTTATGCGACACAAATCTAATACCTTAGAAATGTTCAAAGAGTATCAGGCTTTCGTTGAGAAGCAAAGGGAGAAACAGATCAAAACCCTTCAATCAGATAGAGGGGGAAAGTACTTGTCTGAAGAGTTTTAGGATCTTCTTAAAGAAGAAGGCATCCATTCTCAGCTTAAAGCACCTAGAAATCCACAACAAAACGGTGTGTCAGAGAGAAGGAATCAAACTCTGCTAGATATGGTGAGATCGATGATGAGTTACTTATCTCTTCCAGATTTATTATGAGGTTATGCCTTAGAAACAGTAGATTATATTCTTAACCAGGTTCTGTCCAAAACGGTTTCCAGCACTCCCTATGAGAGATGGTGTGGTAAGAAATCTATTCTCAACCACATATATCTGGGGTTTTCCAGAACACGTGTTGAGACAAAAGACTAGCAAGCTGGCTAGTCGTTCAGAATTATGAATTTTTGTAGGATATCCCAAAAGAACGAAAGAGTACAAATTATATAGTCCTACTGACAAGAAAACGTTCGTTAGCACAAACTCTAGGTTTCTTGAAGAGGACTACATGAAAAATGTTGTACCGAGAAGCAGACTTGTGCTGAAGGAGATGCTGGGTGAAGTAGCTGATACTTTACAAGTTAGGACGAGTCCTGCACCAATGGTGGAAGAACCACACTCGGAACCAAAGACTCCTGCGATTCCTCGCAGTAACATGATTGTACGACAACCTGAGCGATTGATGTACATCGGGGAGGCCTTTGCTGCAGTCACATATAAGGAGGAAGATGATCCAGTATCATTTACCCAGGCGATGCAGAGTTCCGAAGCAAACCTATGGCAAGAATCCATGACCGTTGAAATGCATTCGATGTATGTCAACGAGGTCTAGAAACTTGTAAATTTACCCGAAGGCATTAAGCCTGTTGGATGTAAATAGATCTACAAGAAGAAAAGAGGACCGGATGGAAATGTTGAGACATTTAAGGCACGACTTGTGACGAAGGGGTTCACACAAAAGGAAGGTATCGACTATGAAGATACCTTCTTGCCAGTCACAATGTTGAATTCCATCCGTACTCTTTTATCCTATGTTGTCGCCCTAGTTATGAAATCTGGTAGATGGATGTCAAGACTGCATTTTTGAATGGAAATCTTGACGAGCACATTTACATGACTCAACCAAATGGGTTCATGGAGAAAGGCCAACAGGGCAAGGTTTGTGAGTTGCGGAAGTGCATTTATGGACTAAACCAAGCGTCTAGATCGTGGAATATTCAATTCGACGAGACTATGAAAGGCGATGGCTTTGATCAGTCATTAGATGAGCCTGTATTTATAAGATGATAAAAGATGGCAAAGTGGTCTTCTTAGTTCTATATGTAGATGACATACTACTCATTAGGAATGATGTGGGAAAGTTATCAGAGGTTAAGATCTGGCCTTCAAAGCAATTTTAGATGAAGGATCTTGGAGAAGCGGCATACATTCTGGGGATTCAGATCTTTAGAGATCGGAAAAACCGGAAGTTAGGGTTTTCTCAAGCATCTTATATTGATAAGATCAAGGATTGCTTTAGTATGCAGAACTCCAAGAAAGGACAGCTACATTTCAGACATGGAGTGCATCTAAAACTGCATTGTTGCTTCAGCATTGTTGCTTCCCCAGCGAAAGATTCTTTCGAACGTTAACTTACTTTGAAATTTTGTGCAATCAATCGATTTTGGAATCAACCCTTAGGTGAGTGAATATTGACCTCTTTTCAGGGAGGCTCGATTCTGTGTCTGTAAAATCACTTCACACTCGAATCATGCTCTGATAAGACTACCAGGGGAAGACTCCCAAGACATAAGTTGTGATTAGCATGAATGACCTTTTAGCGAATGAGTTAAAGAGCTCAGAGACATGATTAAGTGTCCATGACCACTTCAAGATTTAGATTAAGTCTCAATGTGACCATCGTATTGGTATCAGTTAGTGCGTCATAATGGTTCTTAAAATACACATCTACCCCGAGGCCTGTCCAGGTCGTACACTAACCACAAATGTAGAATGCTCCCACATAGTGATCAGACTTCACTCATGTGTTTCACATATATGACTTTTGATATAGCTTCCCAGGCGTATATTAATAATCGACCTCGTTTGAGCACACCCCGAACTTAGGTGCCTAGCACGTGACTCGGTTTGATACGGAGGCTATGGGATGATGAATGTTCTATAAATTTTAATACATAAGAAATAACCATTTCAATTCGAATAAATCATAAATTTCAAACTTTATTTCATTATAAATCATCATTAATTTATATAAGTATCTTCTCAAGCGGGCAAGAATTCCTAACAGTATAACCCACACATTGATTCAGGTAATTCACTTATTTAACTATTTCCAAGGTTAAGGTAGCGAAGATGCTTAATTTCTCCGAACGAGTTTGGAAACTCGCTAACCAAAGACACTTGAACTTCAATGGCAGTTATTGAACTACTATATTTGGTATATACATAGACCGGTGGTAGATTTCCTCTTATCTCGACCCGTCGCCCAATCTGCGTCGGAGAATCCCATAAGGCTGAATTTCTTTGAAGCTGTAAAATGTAAGCCATAATTAATTGTTCATCTCAAGTAACAAAGAACTCGTTTTAGGGGTTTTCAAAGTTGGTCCAGTGGGCGATGCATAAATTGACTGAGTTCATTTATGCTGTAGGCAATCTCTGATCTGGTGATGATGGCGTATTATAAAGCTAAGATCAAACTGCGATACTAAGTGACTCATGTCTAGACCAGGCTTTTGATTGAAGTCCCGTGCAACCAGACAAGATTTAAGACGAGCTAGAGTTCCATCTGACTGTTTCTTTACTTTATATACCGATTGACATCCAATCACATATCTATCTTTGGGAAGTGTAAACAATGACCAAGTTTTGTTGATGTGGAATGCTTTAATTTCTTCTTTCATGGCACAGGTCTAAGCTGGAGAAATAAGAGCAATGTCTAGAGTTTGAGGCTCATATGATTCTGATGGAGCTGTAAAAGACACAGCCAAATTTTTGGAATGTGAATGCCAACCTTGGAACGTGTGACCATCATGTGAGTATTTCCAGCATCATGCGACATTGGTTGGTAAGAATCATGTTCAGTAGTCAAAACAGGTAAGTTTTCCTCATTTACACTGTCATAAATATAATAGGAAAACGATTCATTAGAAACAGTAGAAGTAGGCATAGTAATCATAGTAGCCTCATCCAAAGTGGGTGATTGTAGGATGGGTGTAAGAACTGGAATGGAAGGTAAAAGAGGCTCAAGAACAGGGGAGGTGAGATTTTGTGAAACAATAGGAGTTTGTGAAACAATAGGAGTTTGTGAAAAATTGGTTTAATCAAACAGAAATCACGTGAAATAAAAATTTGATGTTGAGAGTCCAAACATTTATACCCTTTGTGATGATGGCTATAACCAATAAAAGTGCATTGTTTGGAACAAAACTTGAGTTTGTGTGAATTATAGACTTGTAAATGAGGATAACATGCACAACCAAAAGTTTTTAAGAAAGGATAATTTTTGGTTTAGTATTGTAGAAAACTTCTAGTGGGGATTTGAAAGAATTTGATTTTGTAAGCAATCTATTTATGATAAATGCACTTGTTGTAAAGGCATCTTCCCAAAATGGTTTTGACAAATGAGATTGCGCTAGGAGAGTGAGAGACATTTCAACAATATGCCTATGTTTTCTTTTGGCAGTACCATTTTGCTAAAGCGTGTGAGGACATGAAACTCTGTGAGTGATGCCATTTTCTGTAAGATAATTTTGAAGAGAACGAAGTTCACCACTCCAATCACTCTGAAATTTCTAATTTTATGTTTGAAATGATTGTCACCCATTTTTTTGAAGTGAACAAGTTTCTCAAAAACTTCATATTTTGTTTTCAGTAAATAGAGCCAAGTATATTTTGAAAACTCATAAATGAAAGTGACATACCATCTAAACCCAGGTCGAGAAATAATTGGATAGGGTCCCCACACACCTGAGTAAATAAGGGAAAATGGCTTGGTATACGTGTTTTGTGAGAGTGTGTATTTTTACGTTTACCATGTGGACAAGCATTACAGAAGTGAAGATGACCTAAATGACTTTTGTAACATATTGCAATTTTGAAAACTGTTTTAACAATATTTTCTGCAGGGTGACCAGGCGTCTATGCTATAAATGCATTGATGTTAAGGGAAATATAATGACATTTTTTTAGTAGAGGGCACCTGATTGACAATGACATGAGCCTTAAATTGAAGAAAATGCTGGAAAAAACATTGTTGACTCTAGCTGGTGTGAGCTGAGGGAGATGGAGCAGCAACAGTGGTGAGATCAAACCGATAGAGATTTCCTTCAACAGTCCCTTTGAAGAGTAGGACATGAGTGACTCGATCCTTGACAAACAAGAGGTTGGGTGAAACTCAAAGAACACATTATTATCTTTAGAGAATCGAGCAACACTAATCAAAATTTTGGTTATTTCAGGTACGAGCAAAAGGTTGGATAAAATGAAATAAGGTGAGTATTTTGAGGTAACAATGGCTGAGCTTGTATGAGAAATGTTAAAACTTGTACCATTACCGACATGAAGTCTATTGTTCCCTTCATATTATGTTTCCATGTTTATGTTGCTTAGATCGCTGGTGATGTGGTTGGTTGCACCCGAATCAGGATACCAGTTGTTGTCGTCATTTTTATCAAAGTGAATGGTTGTGTTTGCTGAGAAGGCTAATGAAGGGTTGATGTTCGTGGAGGTCTTTTGAGAGACTCATTGAGAAGGTGAGAAGGTGGAGTCAAAGTAAAATAACATCGCTGGACGGTATGGCCAAGTTTACATTGAAAACGACCATTTTTTGACCAAGATCGACCTCCACCACGACCTCGTCCACGGTGAGTACATCTACTCGAATCTTGAAAATTAGGGATTTGAGTAGTGTTTGAATTTGTGATGGTTTGAAATTGATTTTTATGAGGGATAGCTTTTTTTGGTGGTCTGTGTGACAAACTAGGCTGACATGTGTTTTTTGTTTCCGGCAAGGTCAGGACGAGTTTCAAAGCTCAAGAGTATGGATGCAACATCCATTAATGGGAAGGTATCGGTCTTTGAAGTAATCAAGACAACAACATGGTGGTATATATGACCAAGCCTAACCAAAATGTGCAATATTTGATCAACATCACTGAGTTTATGACTAGCTGAGGCAAGCACGTCGGCAAAGGACTTCATTTTAGTTAAGTAATCTCTCATAGATAGCACACCTTTTCGTGTGTTCGAATATGCAGCTTGTACTGCATGATTCTAGCTCGGGATTGTGAGGCAAAAGATTTCTCCAACGAATCCCATATCTCATTTGAAGTCTCATATTTGACCATGTTCACGAGGAATGTCCCGGACATAGAGGCTAAAAGCCATGAAGCCAGGAGCTGATCTTGCCTAAGCATAAGAATATAGTCAGTGTTAGCTGATTTTTTAGTAGGTAAACCAGTGGTCGGGTCTTCAACTTCACAGAGTTCTTTTGGTTTTTTTATAGACCTAAGCAAGAAGCCATCTAGGCCATTTCCTCTGACATTAGACAACATTTGTTGCTTCCATAGGAGATAATTATTTTATGTAAGTTTGATTGTAACAGAGTAGTTAAAATTTTGAGTTTCAATCTGCGATACTGAATCTGCAGAGTTTTCTACCATAATTTAAATGTATGTGGCTCTTATACCATAAAAGGAAATCCTATACTATAATAGTCAATAGAGACGTTATTTCCAAGATGAGAATATTATTCATTGAGGTTGTGTATATATGTAAAATTTTCATAGTACAAAAGGTATAAAAAGGGCAAGAAAATTACAGCTAATATTTATATTTTGTATTCAATATCTTGATGTGTTTATGTGTACCTGCAGGATTGAAATTTGAGAATTGACGAAGAGAACTAAAAACGACAGATGAAGGGAAGAGTATGTCATTTTTATCTCTCAATAAGACACAACCCATGCTTTGACTTCAAACCATTCGTTAAATTCTTCATCATTATAAGCAGCTAGAGACAACATGGTTTTACCAACACCTCCCATCCCCACAATCTGAATCACATGAGTCGTTTCTGAGAACAACAACTTCTTCACAAAAACCTTGTCCTCACTCCTTCCATACAATTCTGAGTCTTCAACCACGTACATAGAAGGTAATCTCCACGATAATTTTTCTTCAGAGACCGAGAATATCCTTTTGGCTAGAAAAATACTCCAGCCTGATGAGAATCTCCTCCATCTTGTTCTTCCTAGCACGGCCACCGTAATCAAGAATCTCCAGTAAAGAAGAAGAAGCCTTCACGCCAGTGATACTACTGGAAGTTCCCGAATTAGGACCAAGAATTTTAGCTTCTAAAGCATTGCAAAGAACTCTTCCAAAATATTCTTTGCATCCTCGGCGGTGTCTTTAAAAGCTTCCATCCGCTGCTTGACGACATAGTTTTTCATTTGCTTTGTCTCGGCATCCTCAAACACTATTTCAACAGACAGCAATCGTGACCTTCTCTAGTACTTCGATTTGTTTCCTTCCTCAAAAGTAGTCTTCGGTCTCACCGAAATTGATTTTTTTTAACAAAGATGGAAGAAAGAAGACAGAAAAGCTCCACCAACCAATTTAGTCATGCTCTTAGTCAAAGATAAAAGCTGATGGTGGAGAGTGGAAACAATGGAGTGTTATTCGAGTTTCACACAGTATACACCCACGTATATATAGGAGCACAAATTTCAAATCAATAGTAGTAACTATCGGTGATGTATCAAAGCTAATATGATTCAGATTCAATGACAAATTAGCTAGTTGGAGACCTTCTCAGTCAACAGTACATCTTGTTGATCGATACACCTTAGTAACCATATTAAATGCGGAAAATAATTAATTGAACTCACCATTAGCCCATTAATATTAATGATTTCCAAACATGATCTAGATTTACTAATTTAATTTATTTATTGAAATAAATTCAGCAACCGATACTAGCTAAGTCGTTAGAACACTTACATGGAATTTGGCTCAGCTACATAAAGCTTCGATCCAGCGGATGCTCCGTCTTCGCGCTTCGTCTGGCCTGAGTACTCGAGGATGAGACCGTAGTCTTCCGAAACGTAATCTCCGAGACGAATAAGAAATATGAGTGGGCACAATTGATCTCACCTGATCTCGAAACCAAGATTTTTTGGGATCTTACTCCTATTATTTTGGAACGGAATTTTCAATTCCAAGAGAAAAGGGAAGAAAAATTTGGCCAGAGAGAGAGAACGACCGAGTATTTTTTGTAGAATGGAGTGAATTTTCATCTTCTCTTATATTCCTAGTTATAGCATTTAGAAGGAAATAACCTCTAAGAGATTTTCTCTCCTTCTGGGAGATACTCCCTCATTTTAAACATATTCTCTCCTTTGAGAGATTTTCTCTCATATTGGTTTGAATTGGGCCATTAGATATCAGCATTGAATCTTTAATCTCTCATCCATCGAATAGTTTTCTCTCCTTTGATTTAATCAAAGAGAGAAATCCAATGCCTGCACTAAGCGAGGAGTTCGGCTACCCCTAGGGCCTGCACTAAGGGGTTAGGCCTGCACTAAGGAGTTAGGCCTGCACTAAGGGGGATTATCAACCAATCAAGTCTCAAGCCCAACCCAAAACTTCAAAGTCCATTTTCTTAAAAATCAATTAATTATTTATTTACTTGATCCAACAATAAATAAACAATTATGCTATAATTATTTATGTAATTTTGTGAATACCCATTTTCCAAAATTAATGTTGTCAATCACAACTACAGCAAGTGAGATTAAATAATGATTTAACATTATTATTTGAAAATTCTTATCCACCTTTATGAGAGCCGAATCAGGGATTATGGACCTAATAGTAGAAGTTTAATGAACTCGACGAAAAAAAAAATGATACAGTTTATCTCTTTTTCATCGATTCATCTAGTCTTTATCAATACTCCACCGTGTAATATAAGATTGAACCATTCTATATTACTAGAATTATATTTACTCATCGTGACGAGTGTCCAGTGATATAGTCACTTCGTGACTAAAATCCTTCAGGTTCATCACATGTCAAGAGAAGTCATTGTTTCCGTTATACTTTTGTTGATACATATCAGCCCTAAGCATTGTTGCTTCCCCAACGAAAGATTGTTTCGAACGTTAACTTTCTTCGGAAGTGCTACCAATCTATCGGTTATGGAATCAACCCTTAGGTGAGTTAACATTAACCTTCTTTCAGGAAGGCTTGATTTCGTATTTGTATATCACTTCCCACTCGAATCATGCTCTGAGAAAACTCTCAAGAAATAAGTTGTAATTAACATGGATAGCATTTTAGCGAATGAGTCAAAGAGCTCAGAAACATGATCCGGTGTCCATGATAACTTCAAAATTTAGATTAAGTATCATTGTGACCATCATAGTGGTCTCGGTTTGTGCGTCGTAACGGTCCTTAAACGACAGATCTACCCCATGATCTACCACAAGTGTAGAATGCTCCCACATGATGATCAGTCTTCACCCATGTGTTTCACATATATGACTTTAGATATAGCTTTCTAGACATATATCAGTCATAGACCTTGTTTTAGCTCACCAAACGAACTTAGGTGCCCAAAACGTGACGCAGACATATCTTCTCTAGGTCAAAATGGGAGATTATTAGGAATTCTTGCCCACAAGAAGATACTTATGTCCATTCTCACTGATATAATTAATGAAATAAAGTTTGACATTTATTACATACTTGAATTGAAATGGATATTTCTTATGTATTAAATTTTATTGAATATTCATCATTCCATAGCCTCCGTATTAAATTTAGTCAGGTGTTGGACACTTGAGTTTGAGCGGTGTGCTAAAACAAGGTCGATGACTGATATATGCCTGAAAAGCTATATCGAAAGTCATATATGTGAAACACATGAGTGAAGGCCCAGATGCCCGGTGGACTTTAAGGCCCATCCGAAAATAAAAATAAAATATTAATTTTCATCAAAAAATAAAATTGGAAGTTTTATTTAAATGGGCTGGGCCAAAGTAAATATAATTTAAAACATTGAAAAATAAATTATCATGATATCCATTTGTTTTCTAAAGGATATTTGATTGGGCCTTGATTCAATTATAAAAAATTTGAAAAAATTTGAATAACAAATATTTCGAAAATGATTTGTTTTTCAATTGAAACATATTGTGCTCAACTAACATCCATGAACTAATGAAATTAGGTTCTTCTCGTTTAAATTCATAAAGAGTCAATTAGGATACGATCAAGACGAATCAAACCATGCTTGTTATGCTTGTTTGTTTAATTGCTTTGCTATGATTGTTTGCTATAACTTAAATTATGTATCAGTTGTTTATGGCTAGCATGGGCTTTCAGTCATTAAAAATAATCTAACTTAAATTAATTAATTAATGAGTTGAACGGATCTGAACGTTTTGTCACCAAGCCAATAAGAGGCTAAGCATGGGGGTATTTAAGAAGACCTAGTGCCTTACCTTCTCAATTGGGAGTTTTACCGTGAAGGAATGCTATTAGGTTAATCACGACTAGATGTCACGAATACCTAATAACTAAGCTATATCAAAACGTACGTTTTTTAAAGGTAGCATAGAAACACTCGAGTTTTTTAATATGATTTAGTTAACTTGTAGTTTATCACCTAGATTAATGTTAATGTTAGGGAAATATAAAATACTAGAAGTATGTTGAGTCTTTAAGGCGCCTAACATTGACACGCGCTCTTTTAAGAGATGGAAGGTTCATTCCTTAGGATAGGCTTTTCTAATTCCAATGTTAAGATTGTGTCTATGGCGATAGGTGGGAGGGTTGATCTATGCGTGTATTAGCTAATTTAATGCCTCTGGCTAGAATTTTCTCACAAAATTGTTGGGTCAACTCATGTATGAACCAACCGGGGGTTGCTCATATGGCCAACGATTCCTGTAAAATTGGTAGGTAGTGAGCATATTTATGAAGGGTACATGTGTTGGAATAGGTCTATGGTTAAGAAAAAATTATCATTAACACGTTAATGGAGAATATAAAAATTTCTTTGCAAATAAAATAATTTTACTAACCTAGGCAAAGTGCATGAACATGTTGTTATTTAAAATTATTATTTAATTACTTAAATACTAACATTTCTCTTGTAGATTAATATTGGATGAGCATTGGGAAAGGTAGATTGTATCTTGCTTGTTTCCTTCACACCGAAACGTGAACTCGAGAAACCTAAGATTTCTATTACATGAGTCTATAGAGGATTTGAAGGATTTGTGTGTGGGCATAATTTAACACAATAACTCAAGAACAATTCTTTGAGCTAAAGAGCTTATTTAAGCCTAAGTCTAATGAGGACTTGATAAAATAAAAGAGATATTTAGAGAGAGAGGAGGAGGAGGAGGAGGAGGAGGAGGAGGAAATAGTCGGCCATCTAGAGAGAAAAATAAGAGGAAAGACTTATTTTCACATCTATGTGTGAGACTCTATTTATACGAGAAGGAAATACAAGAAAGGGTAATTACCTTTTCCTATTGTGCATTCATGAAATACAAGACTTCTCGGCTTGAGAAACTAATTTATATTTCCATCATATGAAAATATTCAAAATCTTATTTTGACATCCACATCATTTTTATGTCCATGTGGAAAAATATACCCTTTAGACATTTTCAGAGAAAAATTCTAGTTCCACACTTGAAGTTATTTTAACTTAACTTCTAGTTTAACAATCCTACTCTAATAATATGTAATAGTTACCTTATGGATCCAAGTGAACAAAGCTTGACCTACTATACTTGGACACAAAAGTTTACAAACTTTTTTCGAGTATTAGCATAATGCTAACGGACGCCACTAAAGAGTTGACACTGAGAATCTCTCAGTTCAAATGAATTTATTTTCTACTCAAATTCAACTTAATATATTGAGTGGATCCATTGAATGTTATCTATGATTACCCTTAATGAATATCATCAACTAGATGAGATTTATGAAATTACCAGTTTACTCTTCTAGTTGTTATTTCCTCAACTCCTTTGTTACTTGTGAATAGGTTAGAAACAATGTATTGACGATGAGCTAACACGTCACATTGTTTCATCCAAATAAATTCGTTACTTAATTTTGGATACCACGCGGTTCATTTATTCACAATCCAAGTAATAAAGCATGAGGTGATATACATTGCATTTCAGCAATGTTGTACATGAATTTCATATCTATGAGAGCTTCACAAAGTATACTCATGTCAACTACACAACCCAATACATCACCAATTGAGCGCATCTAGTTCACAAACTTGGATCTAGAGTGTAACTTTCTCAAATGAATATATTGAAGTTATGAAATGACATGTTTCATTTCAGGATTAAGGTAAGCACGATGCTATTTATACATAGTGACCTTGAGACGGAAGAGGTTAAATGGTTTGTTCTTACATTGTCTCTAAAGGTACACTGGTCAATTCAGTATCTTCGGAAGATACACTAGAAGAACTATAGAGTTCCTAACTCTCTATGTCTCGTAACCAAACATCATAGATTCTTCCAGCAATCATACTAGGATCAATAGTCCGTTGATCTTTAGGTTATGAATATTTTGTTTTAACCAAACCATTAAGAGTTTGTTCACGTAAATCTACATTTGTCTCTTCATTCATTATTAGGTTTGATTAAGGACTATAAGGATATTAAATATCATAAATCTTCAAGCAAACGAAAAAGGAATGAATGAACATGTCAACTTTTATTAATTTAATCAGCAAATTACAATAAGGACTTATGAGAGATTTATATTACATCGATATGTAAATAAATAATTTTCTTGTGGGCATCTTTGCCTACAACATGTACTGTGATTACTCACTAACGTGATATTATTCTTATGTTCACTAGGTGCACTCTGTTACGCCACCATATTGGGACGGACTGTGGCTATCGGTGATTACCATGGAATATAAAAACTAGGTCTTTTTAAAAACTAGTATTTTTCCTCGTGCTTATGCATCATGTTTTTATATCCTAAATATATTGACAGTTGTTTCTTTTCATATTGTATATAAAAGTGGTTTTTATGTTTTTTATACTTCTGTCGAACCCTATCATGGCCTTGTTGTCGAAAGACGTCCTGACTGGAGATAATTTTCCTAAGTGAAAGTCGAATCTCAATATTGTGCTTGTGAGTGAAAAGATTCCCTTTATGTTCACTGAAGAAATGCCTCGCTTTCCTAGTTCAATTTTGTCCCCAAACATGAAGAAGGACTTTGACAAGTGGACCACTTCCAATAACAAGGCGGTGAGCTACATTCTCGCAAGCATATCTCATGCATTGTGAACAAAGATGGAAGGGATGGAGACTGTCGTGGGGATCCTTGACTCGTTGCAATAAATGTTTGGGATGCAAAGCGAGCAAGCCTACTCAGAGCTCAACCGTAACTACAACAGCACTAGGATTGTTGTGGGAACTCCGGTGGCGGATCATGTCATGAAAATGGCTAACTACTTCACTGAAGTTGAACTCCTTGGAGCACAGATGGATGAGGTCACTCAGGTCGGAATAATCCTGAATTTCCTTTTGAGTGACTTCGTACAGATTACGTCCAACTATATAATCAACATGTTAACATATGGACTATCTTAGCTTTTGAATTTATTACATATTTTTTAGTCTATCACTCCACATGGGAAGAACAAAGGATCAGCTCTCTATGCTGACAAGAGTTCTTCACCTAAAACCAAGAAGAAGTCGACTTAAGGTCCCGCTAAGAAGGAAAGGAGGAACTTTAAGAGAAGTGGAGAAGGAAAAAAAGCGAGAAAGCATTTGTAAATGTCACCACTGCAACACTAAAGGCCATTGGAAGAGGCATTGTCCTTTGTACTAAATATTTCATTCAAGGCCATTATTAATAAAGGAAATAAGTATTAAATATTTCATTCTATAAATGGAATGCCTTGAATGCTTTAATGACATGTCTCGTTTCAAGATTAAGGTAAGCACGATGCAATTCATACATAGTGACCTTGAGACAGAAGAGGTTAAATAGTTTGTTCTTACTTGTCTCTAAAGATGCACTGGTGAATGCAGTATCTTCGGAAGATACACTGGAAGAACTATAGAGTTTCTAATTCTATATGCCTCATAACCAGACATCCTAGATTCTTCTAACAATCATACTAGGATCGATAGTCCGTTGATATTTAGATTGTGAAATATTTTGTTTTAAGCAAACCATGAAGAGTTTGTTCCCGCAAATCTAAATTTTTCTCTTCATGCGTTGTTAGGTTTGATTATGGACTATGAGACTATTGAATATCATAATTCTTCAATCAAACCAAAAAGGAATTAATGATCGTTTCAACTTTTATTAATTTAATCAGCAAATTACAATAAGGACTTGTGAGATATTTATATTACATCGATATGCAAATAAATAATCTTCTTGTGGGTATCTCTGCCAACATTTCCGCCATATATAGATATGTTTCATAATTTAATATGTTAATTGTTAACCAATTTCCAACAAACTCAAGAGGCATATGGCTCTCAGCAATCAATGCGAGTCCCATCTCAACTATTTGTCTATGTTTTCATTCAGCCCTTCCATTTTGAGGATGAGTATGACGGAACGGTTGTCTGGACTGAATTCCACGCCAAGATAAAACATGAGTGAATGATCTAAATTCACCTCCCCAATCTGTTTGGAGACATTTCAACTGAGTGCCAAATAATCTCTCAACTCTAGCTTTGAACAACATACAAACTCCTTTAACTTCATCTCTAGTTTTTAAAGGAAATGTCCAAGTGAAACTGCTGTAATTGTCAACAAAAGCAATGTAATATCTAAAACCCTCAACAGTAGTGATAGGTGTCGGTCCCCACAAATCAGCATAGACACTATCGAGAGCATTTTTGGCATGAAATTGAGATCTTTAATATATTGAATTTTTGGACTTTCCAATTTTACATGAATTACAACGACTTGGGCTGCTGACATTGATGCCTTTTATATCAGACTGTTTCAAGGCTAGAGACATGAATTTATCACATGGATGATCTAGTCTTCTATGCCACATAATACAAGCTGACTCACAAGACTTATTGCTAATTTTATTGACATAATTATTGACAGTAAAGGCTGTTGGAGATTGCATATTTGCATTGGAAAAATTGAGCCTGTAAAGATCATCCTTGAGCACCCCGGTTAGCAGAACTCTCTTCATTTTCATGTCCTTAATACAGCAACCAAATGAGTTAAATTCAACAACAACACCATTATCATCAGTGAGCTTAGCAACGCTGACTAAATTTTAGTAATTTTTGTAGCTTGAAGAACATTTTTTAGTAACAAATTTTTGTCATGAGATTTAATAACAGTAGAGCCTATATTCAAAATAGGAATATAATTTCCATTACCGACTGTGACTTTCTCTGTGCCGGTATAATTCTCAGAGGCAGAGAGATCTGATAGGTTGGACGTAATGTAAGAAGTAGCTCCATTATCTATGTACCACGATGGATCGTCGAATGTGTCCTGATTTACCAAAAGAGTTGTGGACGGCGAGTTTGTGCTTGACTTATTCAGGTTTGGCGTTGCTTGAGCCTGAAACTTCTTGTCAAATCTGAACCAACAGGAGAGGATAGATGACCAGTTCTCGTACATCTCTAACAAAAAGGTCTATTTTTGCGACCTCCTCGTCCTCTGGTGCCACGACCTCGATATTTTTAAGATCCACGTCCTCGCGATCTGTTCGCGGCAAAGTTTGTAGAGGAATGAGTCAGATCAATTGATGAGCGAATTTTGCTGATCGAGACGTGTTTCGTGATACTAAAGGATAAATTGTGCTTCTGACAAAGGAACAGAGTCATGTCGAGCAGCTAATATAGCCACGAAAGTTATATTCAGAGTCGAGGCCGCCAAGCACATAGAGAAGAAATTCATCCTTGCTCACTGGTTGACCTGCGGCGGCGAAATTATCAGCAACAACTCTGACCTTCATAATGAATTCGTTGATACTTAGCAATCCTTTTTTGAGAGTTTGCAGTTGAACACGCAGTT
Organism: Urtica urens; assembly: GCA_958296335.1. Classification (NCBI taxonomy): domain Eukaryota; kingdom Viridiplantae; phylum Streptophyta; class Magnoliopsida; order Rosales; family Urticaceae; genus Urtica; species Urtica urens. The sequence continues at coordinate 38,246,632 of OY282520.1, forward strand.
GAAGAAGCCTTGCTTTGGAACTTCCGTCGAAAAACTGTTGAAGTGCAGACTAAATTTGTGCAAAATTCACACACCTTGAAACATATCCAAGCATCCAGGTTAAAAAGTCTGGATTAGGTTTGCTTTTTCTCACGATGACGCCGGTTTCGGTCGTAGTTGATTTCGTCGATGATATTTCTTCAATGATCTGTATGGGAGCTGATTTGCTTCCATTAAGGAAACGTTCAAGATCGTGCGCTCGAATTGCAACAAGTATCTGAGATTTTCATAAGAAAAAAATTTCTAGATCGATTTTGAGAGTGGTAAAGACAAGGTGAGTGGCGATAAACAACAGAGTTCCAGGAGCTGCTATGGACATTAGTCTTAGCTGCTCTGATACGAAGAGAAGAAGTAGAAATTGCATAGAGAAAAGGCTAATCATAGGTTCAACAGTTTAATTAAGTGAGGAATGAATGAATTACATTTCAGTAAGCTCGTAACTTAAATACTAAGAAAGAGTACTCGGTTACAACAATAACAAATTATTAAAAGTCGATAACAAGTAACAATGTGACAAGTGTACGATCTGTTTCACGTTTACCTATTTTATTTTTAACAAGTACTTTCCTCATCTACATATTTGAATAAAATCGTGTTTTTTTAATAAGTCCCGCAAAATGGTGAATAGTAGGAGAAAATTGCCATCCTTATTTTGGATTGCTTCTAGAAAAGGACCAGAAATGAATGTAGAAGGCATTGGTTCATAAATTTGATCAAATAATCTATCCCAAATCCATCCTTATTGTTACCTAGTTGGATCTGATAACTTTGCACCACCTTTAAAATACTGGCCATGAATTCAGTAACTATTAGCTGAAAACGCCTTAAAATCATATCTTGTTTTAATTTTATACATCGGAGTGATATTTTAACATGCAAGTCACCAGTAAATTTGACGTTCAAGTCACCGGTAGATATGTCTCAAATGAATACCTCTTTTTGAAAAATAATAAAAATGAATACCTCTTTTTTTTTTTTTTTTTGAGGAAAAAATGAATACCTCTTATTAGCGTAATTATATATGAAATGAAAAATAAAAGACTCATTGGTGAATTAAATTTTGGTTTCGGCTGTTTACCAACCGGTTTCGTGGTGTAGTTGGTTATCACGTCAGTCTAACACACTGAAGGTCTCCGGTTCGAACCCGGGCGAAGCCAATCTTTTTGCTAAATTTACAGAGAAATAAACATGCTACTAGTACTATCACACAACAGACTGTTATTTTGGTTGTCAACAGTGTATGAGAGTAAAAGTTCATCCAGAATTTTTAATATCAACAAAATAAATGTACAAGAATAATGTTTTATGATCAAATGAGAATGTAAGTTAATATGATAAAACTAACGTATATGTAAGTATTAATATACCTCTTTCATGTACACACATATCATATATCTCTATAGGGTATATAATGTCATTTAAGTAATAAAGGAACGAAATTGTAAGAAACAAAAAAAACAAAAAAAAACATGAAATGGGTCTAGAGAATCAACTACTTATCACATTTCCATTTAGAAGTTGGGACACAACTGACGTAGTGACACCAACTGCAGTGCTTGTTCCCGTTTTCTCCCCGGAAAAGCATCACCATTCCCACCGTGAATCTGTTTATTAAAGACAAACCAAATTAAATCATAAACTAGAGCCGAAAAACTGAAATTTTCAAGTAAAACATATAAAAAATGAACAAAAATAAAATTGAAAACATAAATAACAAAAAAGAGTATACGAAATCAGAAAGTGGGAACGTAAAATAATTAGGAAAAGAGAAGAATACCCGACAACCAGCAACACGATGGAGATCAACAAGAGGATGTATTGGTAAGACTTGTGCTTGGATTTGAGTCGGGAATTTCCGGGGACGAAACGACTCTCGTTGTACCCGAATTGGGGCCGGATCAGAAGAACAAACCCTAGAAGAAAACCCACCATGAACCCTCCGATGTGTGCAAAGTTGTCGACATGTGGCAGAATCCCCACCGCTAGATTGATCACGATTATCACCACCAGAGTGAATAAAGCCGCCGCCTGAAAACAAAATAAAAAACAAGACATGACTAAGCATTTGGTAACATTAACATACATACCTTAAAAAAGAAGTCTTTGATATTACGTGTTAGTCTCTTCAATATTGTTTTACATTTTTTGAAAATCAAGGTTGGAAAAAAAAAACAGTTCTAAAAATAGAAATCATCATCTTTGGTAATATTCAGCTATTTAAAAATGTAGGATTTTAGAAAGGATAAAGAACTTGCTTTATCATTCCCATCAAAACCCTTTTTCTTTCCGACGTGTGACGATAAAACTCAGGAAACAGAGTGACATAATAAAACTCAGGGAAACAAAGTCCCTAGATCAATCTTTGAAGTATATAAGGCATTTAGGGAATGAAATGGGACCTTGTTGGAGTAAATAGTCCAATTCGTGAGAAGCTCGGAGAGCATGGCTCCTAAGAGACCGAAGAGCGCACCCGAAGCTCCGACGCTGATGTTCTTCTGAATGAAAAGCGCCGACAAAATGCTTCCTCCGAGCCCCGATATCAAGTATATCAACCCCACTCTCACTGCCATAAGAAAAGGAAGAAATAAACACCCAAATTCAACATCATCATCATGAATTCGCTAGTTCGTGTACTTTGTCCAAGAAAAAGCTACAACCTACTTTCATTTATGAGGTTATGTAATTACTAACCATGTAAACTATATGATTTTTGGATATAGCCCATGTTTGGTAAATTAGTAAATGGTCGGTCCAAACGATTTACAATTTTTTTTGGACCAATTTAGCCGAAATATGTTTTCCCGCTCATTCCAAAAACGAAAAGAGTTTTGAAATAAGTCAGCCACGTAAATTAACAAAACGTTTGCTAAATCCAAATTTCTTATGTTTAGGTTGGCTAATTACCTAATTAATTGTTCTATTCTGTATTTTTACTAAACCCCTAATATGATTGGAATTATGGAAAAGCAAAAAATCAAAGGCGGGGTCTTTAGGTACCGAATCCAAATTGCTGTTCGAGGCGGATTCCGATGAAGACGAGGCTGAGCATGTTCGCAAGGACGTGAATGACTCCGGCGTGTAGCCACATGCAAGTTAAAAGCCTCCAACCTTCCTTGCCTTTCACCACTTTGTACCAATTCAAAGCTCCCATTTTATCCAACCTGTGTTAAAATAAATAAAATTTGCTAAGTAGTTCAGCCAAAAAAGCCATTCCCAACATAAAGGAGTTTCCTGTTACCACCCCAATTGACTAATATTATACACAATGGAATAAAGATTCAACCTTTAGCCCACTTTAGTTTTGGGAGCTTACAAAGAAATTGAAGAGAAAATTTCTCTTACAAAAAACGCTCAATTTTTTCAGTCTGTTTTTACTAATTAATAAAGAAGTGATACTCCTATCTTTGGACATGATTTTCCTTTGTAGAGCTTAATTTACTTCTGTAAAGAATGTTACCAAAAGTGACACCCCAGTCAGTGATTTTTTTTACTTTTTGATCCATGATAACTCAAAAGAATGTTTTCAATGAAAGTCCATAATGTTTATAGTAATCAGCTGATTAGGAAAGAAAGTGATTCCTAACTTTGAGCATGAAATTTTTCTTATATCTTCACTTAATGATCAATGAGAACTTAACTGCTCTAACAAAAACACATACGCAAACAAACTAAATGACCAATATTCAAGACATAGTATAAAGACTCAGCCTTTAGACAATTTAGATTTGGGAATTCGATTCAGTGAATCTTTCTTCTCTTAATTTCCATAGCAGGAAAATAAAAATGTCAACTTTGAGATTTAGAGTTCAAAATATCTCAACAAAACATAAGAAGCTCAAAAATGGCATCGCGTTTATACAAATGAGAGAGAACTAAACGAACTCAAAACTCATACCTTTAGAGAAATTATAAATAAACAAGAAAATAGGTATTGAATCCTATATCTTCAATTGATACAAGAACTCATTTCGTAAATTGATAATAATACCAGAAGAATCACAGAACGGGCAATGAATTAGCAAGAAAATCAAAGACACAAAATAACATAAAAATTGAAAAAAAAAAAAAAAGGTCAAAAGTGGCATTACTTTAAACTTACTACTCAGACTGATAATGAGTTGTAAAAAGAAACATCACATTCATAGCCAAGAGATTCCCAACAAACTTATAAAGAAAAAAAGAAAAAAAAACTCACGCGTCTGAAGAGGGACCGAAGAGAGGGTTTTCCTTGAGAGGCTGAAACGAAAGTCGGCCAAGAAATCTTCCGACACAACCACCTTCGAACCCGAGATTGTTCCTCGGACAGTTATTCACATACATGACGATGATGAACACCGATATATTCGCCACCACGAACATCGGAACCAGCCACGACGTCCATTGATGCTCCGAGGTTTCCACGTGGATTCGATTCGTCAATATATTGTTAGCACTGGCCTTTCTCGTTCCTCCTCGCTCTGGATCTTCGTTTGCCATGGATTCTCACAACAAAACAAACAAATTTCAGCTCTCTTTCTCTATAGAATAGTAACAGAGATTTTGGGTCTTCAACTCTAATCTTTATATACGAACATGAGATAGAAGAGGGAATATATTAATAAAAGTACAAATTGGGAAATTAAATTTAAACAGAAAGATTGAGAAGTAGCTTGGAAGGAAGAAGAAGAAGAAAGTGGGGGATTGTTTTTTATTTTATTTTATCTGTTAATTAATCATTACATATATAAATAGTTAGTACGTACGTGTTTAGATATTCGCGGTGGTCGTGAGTTGTGACCTTAAAAAGACACGCTATGGTTACTAACTCTACAATTACAATTTAATGACCACTAAAAGAAGGAATTTAATGAGATCAAATAACGAAAATTACATTATTACCCCTACTTATTTCGGGAATTCCTTTGTTAAGAAAAAAATAAATGAAAATAAAGGAAATAATGCGTTACCGAAGAGTGGTTATTAACTTATTACACCAAGGAAAACGTAATTACGAGTGGTTGATAATTTATTTATACAAATAACAAAATTAATTCAATTATATCGATGATAAGAACAACCTACCGAAACGTCCATTGTGCGGTGGTGTCAGAAAGAAACAATGAGCGATTCCACTTGTTCTACACACCTAATGGCACTATTATTAATTATGTATAAAGAATTAAAAAATATATATTCATACACTACTACTGATATGACTTATGATTCCCGACTTTTATTAATAATTCGGATACTTAATTTATTATAGCACAATATAAATGACGATTCCATATCTATCAAGAAACATTAAAATATTAAAATTTACGCAAACAGTATACACTACATAACAACTATCACAAATCATTTTGGTGCTCTAATTATAGTCCATATCAAAGACTTCATATGCTAATAAGTAATAATAATAACCAATTAATCGACCAAATTACATGTGAGATATTTGACTTTCATTCGACTCATTTTAGCTATGAATGTTTCTCTCACACGATGCGTGACAGTCACTACTAGCCATCGATGGAAAATGTTTCTATCTATAAAAATAAATTAATAAAAAAAAGAGGGTCATGACGACTCCAATATATATTTGAGCAGGGAAAGGGGTCATTTTGCATTCAAATTTTAGGGACATAAGTGATTTTGATGTGAGATTTGTAAAGTATAGACAATAATACATGAAAAATGATTATAAACATACAAAGTAGTGAAGAGTTAAAGAGAACAAAAGGGTAAAAGTTACAAATGTGAAATAATTCATTACATTACTTAATAAATTAGTTTTTATGTCAATATTGATATCAACATCTTATTTTTATCAGCACTAGTTTAGATTAGTCTCTAGCTCATAAAACATTTACAAGGAATTCTCAAACTCAATATTTTTACAGCGCACACTTAAATGTGAATGACCATTAGTCAACTTGAAACGCCAGTAAAGTAAGCATATAACTCATCTTTGAGAGAGAGATGACTGTTATAGCGGATATTTTTCCGCCCATAAGAAAACTGCAAAAGTCTAAACCAACTCGAGAATAGTGGGTTCGATCCATGAAGTCAAAAGCCCAGCCCAAAATTTCACTAAGCAGTTCGAACCCCCCATTCGCGACACATTTCGAACCCCCTTTGTGACACACTTCGAACCCCCCCTTCGCGACACATTTCGAACTCCCCTTGATAACACATTTCGAACCCCCCTTAGTGACACGTTTTGAACCCCCCCTTCGCGACACATCTCGAACCCCCCTTGATAACACATTTCAAACCCCCCTTTCTGACACACTTCGAACCCCCCCTTCGCGACACATTTCGAACCCCCCTTAGTGACACGTTTCGAACCCCCCCTTCGCGACACATTTCGAACCCCCCTTAGTGACACGTTTCGAACCCCCTCTTCGCGACTCACCCCAAGATCAATACCAAAACTTTACTAAGTGTTTCGAACTCCCCTAAATAGCGACACACCAACCCTTCGACGATCTGTCCTACGACGTCGTCTCATCAAATGACGAACCCACCCCTGCTCTTCACCAACTCGTTATAAATACCCAAACTCGAACACAAAAAAGGGGGATTTTGGGAGGAGAAAACTTGAAAAGAAATCCTCTCCAATATCACTCTCTCGTAAATAAACGTCTCTCAAAATCATACACAGAAAGATCCGAGATCACACACCAAAGAGGAATAATTTTTCTTCCCTTCTTTCTAGATTAGAAGAAAAATATTTCATTCATTCTCATACCCAAAGGCTTCTGGGCCAAATTTCATTCTCTCTATACGAGTATTCAAGAAGTCGAGAAAACCATTCTCGTGTTCTTCACTCTACAAGAGAAAAATATCATCGTTCATCCATAAATTCAAATACACGTGACCGAACTCACACTCACCACGTGTCCATAAATGTTAGTCTAAAAAACGACTTAACAATGACCATTAGTCAACTTGAAACGCGAGCAAAGCAAACATATAGCTCATTTTTTAGAGACAGATAAAAAAAGAGATATTACTTGTAACTTAAGAGAGCTTTACCTTTATATAAATAAGAGGCTAAATAGAGTGTGAAATAAACTTAAATAGTCAAATGGATTGATGATCCAAGTCATTAGTTGTCGTTGAGGTCGTTCGAAGATCAAACACGTGGAACCTCAAAAAGATAAAAGATCAAACATGAGGATTTAGTTATTTTAAAATGATGAAGTTCAATATACTATATATTCTAATATATACTTTGTTGATCCAGATAACTATTTATTAACCGTTAGTGTTAACTTCTTAGGTTAGCTAAAATTGTGACGTTATACTTTAGTTTCTTAGCAAAATAACACCGATGATGTAAGGAATTCATCTTTGAGAAAAAAAGATGATGTGAGCATTTGGTAATATACGATTATTATAATTCACCACTAACATCAAATCTAATAATATATAGGTTATTCTTAAAATAATAAAATGAAGTATAAGATAAATTCAGAATGTAAATGTAAACGCTCAACTCGACAACAAAAAAATAAAATCCAATCAAATAAAATATAAATTCCCACGCATTAGGGTTATTTTTAGGGTTAGCGTCATTAGGATTTTCGAAAATCCATTTAAATATACAGAGACGGGTTTTGTTTAGATCAAAGTCATTAATCAAATTTAAGTCTATTATTCTTTTAAATGAATTTTAAAAATTAATTAATCAGCCTAATTCTATAATTTTGGCCGAGTATTCTCATTAAGATTCTACAAAAATATATTTAATTTTTAAAATAGTATTTAATTACTTTAAAATATTTCATTTATTTAATGACAAGTCATTATCATACTCTTCAAAGTAGTACGAAACGATAAAATATTTATTTTCATCTTTTATTTATTTGAATCATCAAAATATATTATTATTCATATAATAACATAATATGAGTCATTAAATAAATGTAATAACAAATAACTAATTATTTATTCAATTACTTAGAAAATCATTCTCTTAATGTAAATCACAATTTACATTCAATGAGAAAATAAAATCGTTCTAGTTCAATAAATCTCGTCCGAGAATCTATTATTGAGACCTAATGTACCCACATGAACGAAACTTTAGAATAAAAATCGGACTCAAAAGTTCACAAACTTTTTCCGCCTTTTAATCCTTAATATTAGTCTATTCCATTAAAGGACTCATATTGAAACTCTATAAGTTCATATGCGTTTATTTTCCGTTTGATGTGACAAAACAATTCTTCACACAATCCACAGATTGTTTTACGATATAACCCTTCATGTGTATCAGTAACTCAGAGAAATGTAAAATTACCGTTTTACCCCTGAGTTATTATTTCATTAACTCTTTTGTCATCTGTGAATGAGGAAAACATAAAGTGAGATTTCTTTACATGTCACATATTTTATTCAAAGAATGCTCTATTTGATGAATATCAGGGCCGGTTTATTCATTCACACTCTCATAACAAAGCATAGTGTGATACTAATGCATTGACATTGTTTCAACACGAATTCCGTATATGTGAATCACATAATCCAATATAACAACGTTATGACACCAACCGTCGGCTCGGATGCAACTCCAATTAGCCATTGCCCATTGACAAATCAAATTTCATAAAGTGTCACATCGATTATGTATTAACTTTAGGATTTAGGTAAGTACCAAAATACCCTCGTATATGATCTTAAAGCTTCCAGTGATCAAACGATTTTATCTCGAACTTCAGAGTATCACAGCTCTTGTTCAATATCTTCTGTAAGATATCGAGAATGAAGCACATAGTCTCAACTCTCTATATCACAAGATAAGATATCCTGATTCATTCAAACAATCATTACTCAGATTCGATTGTCCTATCGATCTTTAGATTGCGAACTATTATTTAAACTAGTCACAAGAGTCTATCTTATCAAGTCTGTACTTAGCATCCATTTCGTCGATGAAGGTTTCAAAGCGTAGCAAATATACGTAAACACAAACTTAATCAAGAATGAATATTTAATTTTATTTAATGTTTCAACAAAAAACCTAAATACAAAAGTATTTATAATGTATAATATCTCCTTTGTGGGCATCAATCCCAACACTATTCTAGTTAGCATAAAATATTTAGCATTTGGTAAAATATATATTTATATTAGAAAAAAAAATTATTTATATAAAATGTAAATTAATAATAACAACATGTTTTTTGGTATATAAAAGTTACATCTAAGTGGGTATTTATAAATTAAAAATATATATAATAAATTATAGTAAGATCAAAAAAATTATTTGATAAAAACATGAAAAAGATAATTAAAATTAAAAAAAAGATGTAAACAAGAAAGATATGAGAAAGAATAAAATAAAAACAAAAGTTACAAATTATATCTTTTTGTTTTCAGTTAAAAATTTTAAAATCACTTATTAGTTGCGATTTTATCAAGCACTTAAATATGATTTAACTTTAAAAAAACTAACACAAAACTTAATAAGCTTAGTCAAATACAACAATTATTTCTAATCTATGTTTAGTTTAAAATGTTCAATACTCAAAATATTTATGTGTGATTAATGCAAAGGGCAAACTAGTCATTTGGGTGGGCGATCATAAATAAATGGCAGGTAAGGGTTGATGGAAGAATTCTGAGTGGTCTCCAACGGCTATTGTGTTTCTATGGCTGTTTCTGTTCGTGGGAACGTGAAACCGAATTCTCTCTCTCTCTCTCTCTCTCCCTCTCTCTCAAATACACTTCTTTTATTTAGCTAACGCGTACACGTGCGAAAGTGAAACACAAAAACGTGTGTTCTTTTTTAAATGTTAAGGCCATAAATCAATCCTTAAGTATATCTTATAAACCATTTGAAGCAACATTCTTTAATTCTCAAGCACAAAAACGAAACCTGAATGAACACACAATCCAATTCTCGGACGCGTTGCCTGTTTGGTGGGCTGTTTTTGGCTGTTTTGTGTAAAAGGAAGAAAATTTAAAATTCTTCCAAGTACATATATATGTGTGTGTGTAATGTTTTTAATTTTTGTACTTAGTGCTTCCTTAGAAGCTACTCAGTCCATTTTTAACGTTTCTCTTTAATAATTGATATCTTTTGGGTGCGATGTTGGCATGAAATTGCTAACCTTCAACTTTGTAAAATGTGGTTTGTAAATCGAATAGTATATTTTATCACTAACATGATATTCTATTTTTTACCGCTAAAAACATTTCTCTCGACCATTCGTTCTTGCATCTGTAAATCATCATGACATATCATTGATAAACTTGGTATCATATTTTGTTTCCTTGTGAAATTTGGCAAAAACTTTCGAAACTTGAGCGTTCGGTTCCATCATATATATTGATGATTGGACATACATGTCTTATAGAGGCGTGTAAGTCTATAAAGGAGTATCATAATTCATGAATAAAGCATCTAGAATTGCAAACGCGCATTGTGTGCGCGAGACTATGTTTTGCTTTGTTTGTGTGACGTTAATTTTTTTATAAAATTGACAAATCACGTGACATGAGCAATTATCATGTTTTTTGCCTCCGGCTTGGAATTATTGTGTGAAATGAATAGTATTATCAAATAGAAAATTGGAAAGTTCTTGTATGCTTGCTTTATAAAGAAATCGGTTCGCACAACAAACTAGCCACTTTTGAAACGAATCATAAAAGTCGTATTCGCTTTACAATATGAAATTGACTTGATCAACACTATTTAGTTGCAAATTTAGTCCCCGAAGTTAACCTTAATTATACGTTTGTGTTGGTCCACAAAGACGAAGAAAATTCAAGCGAGTATTATATATGATGTCAATGTAATCAAATTATACGTTTTTGTATGAATATAGAACTGTCAAGTAAACAAAATTTGTCATTGTTAAATAAAAGAACAAAAAAATAGTTCTATAATCATATTTATGTTTAATTTCAGTATACCCAACGTTAATCTTCTATAATTATCCACTGTTAACTTGTTTATAAAAATATTATGACTATAGTGTAAATAATTTATTTAATTTATTCAAACAAAATGGACAAAGTAGTCCAAAAATTTTCGTAAACAAATTACACTGGATATTTACACTACGTTATACATAAATATGAGTGTATAAAAATGCAATTACGCAAACTAATCAAATATAAATGTCCTCAAATGTAAGCAAAATGAAGTCATGAATGGAGAAGATTTCGAAGAGGTACTTGGTAATTTAGCTAATATGGTAGAAAAAAGTACATGTTACTATTTTTTTAAAAAATATATGTAATTTAGAGTAAGATCAAAGCGTGATAGAAGCTGGGGTCTATTTTTTTATTATATAAAGATAAAACCACCCAAAGGAAATGAAAGCGTAAATGACCAGCAACGAGTCCACTTGTCTTTTCAACATAAGAAAAGTGTACAACCAACTACATTTCAGATTTCAGTCGTCAAACTAAAAAGAAGGAAAAGTTCAAATGACAGATAATCTTAGTCTATGATCTCCATTATTACATGCCTATGTCCATCTCTCCATTCTGTGAAAGCATTTGAAACCTTTTTTGAAAACTAAATTAATAGCTTGAACAAAATTACAATATAATCCATTACTCAATGAACATAATATAATTCTAAGTCAGGGTAAGACGAGTATGATCAAAAAACACGTTTGGCTTTCAAGGCCAATGATTCCAGTACATGAAAATCTAAGAATAAAACAGAAATAAATAAAAGCTCAGGAAATTCTCGATATATAAATCTGCAAAGATACAGAATATCCTGATCGGAAACAGCAACAAATTTACCGCTTTCCACCGCCGCCTCCGAGCTTGGGACCTTTTCCACCCTTTGGAAGATTTCCCTTTGTCTGACTCTTCTGCGATTTTGTCATCTCAGCTTTCTTAGCCTTCTTCTCATCCTTGGTCTTCTTGTTCCTCTCCTTGATTTCCCTTCCAAAAAGCAAACCACCCAAAAAGAAACTCTCAATCACAAAGCCCTTTCAGTGTTATAGATACGCATAAAAGATTTGGATCTTGTGAACATTACAGTTAAATTGGTTTGATTTTAAAATTGATGTATTGAGAAAGTAGCTGAGAGTATACAGAGTTTCAATACACGATAAACTGTCAATCACACATCCCTTTTAGTTTTCTACAGGTTCATCACAGAGACCAAATGACTAGGGGTGTTAAGAAGATCCCAAAACTGCAGATTTCTGATCATCTGAACAATTTGGTTTAGTGACTATTTCCGAACTTAAATACCTGAATTGGTGTAACAATATATTTATCATTCACGTCTCAATCGGGGAACTTGACAATTGAGTGAGAATCGGGAATGTTACCTGAGAGCAGCCTCTCGCGCTGCGTCACGGACTTCGGGTTTCTCGGCTCTTCTCTTCTGAATGACTTCCAAAGTGACACCAACAATGGACCTCGAATACGGCTTCTTCGTCGACCGACGCTTTTTCCTCACAGACTCAGCAGAGATGTCCTATTTACATCAACATTATACACGTTAATTACAAAACACAACCAGACCCAAAGACTGAAGCTATTATAATGATTAAACAAAACCCATTAATTAAAATCGAAAGGCAATAGACATTCATCATTACAAACCTTCTTGTGTTGCTTGCGGTACATCGCAGTCCACGTAAGCTTGGAAGGCTTCAACCGATTGTGGAAGTACCGCTTGCATTTCGAGTTAACGAAAAGGAAAACCTGAATCCAGAACCAAAAACTTCCATCATTACTTTATTCGAAGCTCGAATCGACGAAAAAATTAGAACTTAAAATGAAATTTAGACTCCAAACCTGAGAATCGGAACGTATGAACCTAATTCCCCTCCCGGGATAGATCTTGGCACCGCTGAAACGGCATAGCTCGGTCTTGAGAACCATGGTAACGCCTCTGTGAAAATGGCCGTGCTCGTTCCAAACCCTAGAACTTTCAATGAAACCCTAACCTAGCTCAAGTATAAGATGGTTATCTGTGATGGGCTTTTTACGGGCTCGGTCCGTCTGTGGTTATTTTTGTTTATGATTTTCTTTAACACGAATTTGTTGGCGAGTACCACTTTTTATTATTAATTTTTCAAAATACAACTAAATTTCATGTGAAAAAATGAAAAACACCTTTGAAAAAATAAAACTAACACAATTTCTCTACACTATATTATCGGCTACAAAAATTAAGAAAAAATTAATTTTTTTAGGAGTAGAGCTATTTTTAATCTTTTGTTTATTTTTAAAAAATAAAAATAAATAGTTATCGATTAACAAGGATTTTTAGGGGTATTTTAGACTTTAGTACTAGTATTTTGGAAAAAAAAATTAATTTTAGTAGATTTTGAAAAAGCCAAATACAAGTGGTGGTATTTTGTGCAATTTCTCTTTTTTAATTGATAATTCGTCTAAACTATGACAATTTTTCTTATTTTTCCCTAAATTCCTATTTCGCCAAAAATTGCCCAAACTACCACCATTTGTACTTGTTTTCCCCCAAATTCATTAAAATTAATTTTATTTATCAAAATATCAGTACAAATGTCTAAAATACCCCTAAAACAATTATTTTACATTTTATTCCATATTTTTTTTAAATTAAACTTAAATGTAGTGTAGTGTAAGACATTTGTGTAGTATAGTGTAAGACATTTGTATATAGTGTAAAACATTTGTGTTAATTTTTTTTTTTTTAAAGATATTTCGTTTTTTCATGTAAAATTTACTTGTATTTTAGGAAAAAAACATGTTTGGATGAATTTTTAAAAATTAATAGTAAAAAGTGGTAATTTGGGCAATCCATTTATTACATTACCCGTTACTCAATCTTAATTTACAATATCACATCAACTTTGATTGAGGCTTACAAATTTAATTAATTACTTTTTATAATTAAAATGCATTTAGTCAAAGTTTTTGTGAAAGATTAAATGCATTTTAATTGTAATTCAGATCTAAACTTGTAAGCCTTAACTAAAGTTTGTGTGAAATTCAAAAGAAATCCTATAAAAACCAATAAAGGTAATATCTTATTTTCACAATTAGACTAGTGACATTTTGGACAAAATTAGTGTTTTTTTGTGAAAAATGAAAAAAATAGTAAATAGTGATATTTCAAGCATATCCTCGCGTTTTTATAAAAAAATCCTTGCTAAAACATAAGAAAAAAATATCACGTAGTTTAAAGCGTTACGAAACGACGATGGTTAGCGATTAAAGGGTTGCGAGTTAGGTAAATATTCAAAACTCGTAGCTTTTTATAATTTTTTTATGTTTGTGTTTCACTATATTCGTGATTTTTTAAGTTTGTTTTTAGATTTTGAGTTTGAATTGTTGGATTTTTGAGATTTATGGGTTTGAATTGTTAGTTTTTTTTTTATATGTTTTCGAGTTTTTGGTTTATAGATTAACACGGAAAAATGTTATATTTTTATCAACGTAAATAACTGGGATATTTTACACAAAAATTATGAGTTTTTTGAGTTTTCAATGTTAATTAATGTAAATGACTTGTAGATTGTGCAATTATTAACAACATTACGTAAATTCTTAATTAAAGTGATTCTTTCATAATATAGTTGGTCTTAAATAATTTCATAACTTTGAATTTTTCAAAACTAAAGATAGAGAAACCGAGACAATAAACAAATAAACTTATGGAATAAAGGAATTAAATTGCCGCGTAAATAAATTATAAATAAATGTGAGTCTTTCCTAATATATAGGATCTTAACTAATTTGATCGTCTATTAATGAATAATACCATTTAAAACGCACAGAGTAATTTCATGCAACAATCTCACGCTAAAATTCAAAATTCAAATCGAAATGTTATATGAACTTACATGTAAATAAGATGCAATGCATATAAATGACTTGTAAATAGTGCTATAGTTAACAACATTACAAATAAATTCTCAACTAAAGTGATTATTTCATGATATATAAGATTTTAACTAATTTCATAATTTATAATTTCTCAAAACTAAACATAGAGAAACCAAAACAATAAAGTGTAAGAATTAAATGGACGAGTAAATTAATTAACAATTATATGAAAATTTATTTCTATAATCTTTACAAATTCAGTCCACTAATATTTAATAAATACCATTTAAAAAATCACGATTCAAATTAATACAGCACCCACATGCTGAATTTCAAAATTGAAAATTAAAATTTCAAACCAAAAGTACGAAACTTTACAAAATCAAACGTGTAAATTAGACTATAACGACGTAAGTCTTTTGATCATTTATATTTATAGAAAGTATTACAAAACATCACATTAATACGCAAATTCAATATATCACAATGCATGGAACAGAAACTTATATTTCAAGTTAAACTGAAGCTTAGCTCTCAATGGCAATGTCAACAGTTCAATGGAATTAGAAGAATCCTAAAAAAGAAACCATCAAAAGCAGAAAATATCGCACAAAGCATCTAAACACAAACTACAAAAAATCTGGAATTTAAGGTCTAACACCTGACCGATTTATCGTTGGACAACATGATGGCCTAATTTAGCGGTTCCCTAACTCGCTTTAGCTGATTCACGGACCATCGAGAGTTTTGCAAGAAGACCACATAACTGAAGATACGAACCAACTCCATCGCAGATTCTCATGTGAGCGAACCCAGTTTCCTAAAAAATTACAAAAATGTCAAACGAAGTTGAGAGAGAAAAGAATGAAAAAAGAGTCTTGCCTTCATGAACTCCAATTTCAAATACTCAGCCATGTCATAGTTCTTAACAATACGGAAAAAGGTTGTGATTATGTCGGTTGGGGAATAGCCTAGATCATAAAGCTGCTTCAGGCCAGAGCAAGCATCATCGAACTTTCCTTCAAGTACGTTCCGGACTATATTCTTGACATGCAATGGATGAGGTTGGTCACACACCTGAAGTAAAGAAGAAATAATTTATTTATTATCCCAGAAATGCACACGAGATTCTACACACACACACAACACACACAAGGGTATTTCAGAGCAAGGACCTTGAAAACATTTTCTTGGTCGACAAAACGGAAGCCGCTAAATGTTGCTTGTAAGTTGTTCAATGCCTGTCTCATATCTCCGTCGGCGGTGAAGATAATGGCTTCAAGACCTTCTGGAACATAAGGGACCTTCAATTTGCAAGTTGTTGTTATATAATTACAGAATCTGATAAAAGATTTTGATAGAAGTTAGCGACAAGAAAAGAAACCAACCACCGTTATAAAACTACTGAATATGAATTTTGGACATCTTCAACAGTTTTGGTTCTCTCTAGATTTTTATCAGGTTGTTTCTAATAGTGTACATACTACGGAATATGATGGATATATATCGATATAGCAACTATTATCTAATCAGAAGCAGTACTTATTTTTTTAACACTAAAGATCAGCGTCCCTACAAGGGCCGGAAACAGATGTAAAAATCATAAGGTAACTCGTAACTCAACACCGTTTTTTCTGTACACATGATTATAACTATGGTTCCAAATTTATATATGCCAAGCTCTCTCAAAGCTTTGACTAAATAAAAATCTCTTCTTGCTCACACCTTATATCTTATGGATATTGTCTTTAGGTAGTACACTTTGGGGAAATAAAAATTTTGTTTGACCACTTCTTGATTTGGCATGCTTTAAGGCTATTACTGGTTTCCAAAGACAGTTGTTTTTTTCTTTATTCAGTTTGAAATCAATACCTTGCTTATGATTATCAGATGTTAGTACATTATCTTATCGACACTTCATTCATTCGTGACCATGTTTGTATAGTTGTAATTGCGTCATCAAATCCGGAATTGAACGACCAAACGAGTCAGATTCCAATTGATAGAATAAAGTCGGTGAGTGTGGTGTGATTAGTTTTTGTTTTTATGAATAACATATAAAAGCTTGCTCGAGAAATAGAGAGAACTGGCTTCGTTTCCACTTTTTTTAGTCAGAAGTAGGCTGCAGTGAATTTTAGCACAGTTATCTGATATAAATTACCTTAGTACCTTTTTTTTTGTCTTTGTGGTTAATAACCAGTTAACCACAAAGTGGATTGAGAAATAGCCAATCTTTTGTTAATTTTGTGTAAATAGTCAGCCCAAATATTTTACATATACAAAAAGTCTAAAATAACCCAAAGCATTCCCGTCTATTTTTCCAGCCGATTTTAGAATTTCATATTTCAAAATTTTGAAAAAAAATTGAAGTCAATATTTGTTGAACCGTTAAACAAAAAGTTCAAATTCTGGAAAAAAAAACTATCATATACCGCGTGGAACAAAATGGCAAACAAGTAATCAGTTTGTCTATTTACAAAAAATTAACAAAAAGTTGGCTATTTCCAACTCGTGATGTTTATGTGGCTTACTTGACTAAATTTTTTATTTTTTCTTTCAATAAATGTGAAGGTATTTAAAAAAGAATTTCACCTGTTCGGCTTCAACTACGACCAACAAGCGACCAATAATCTCTTGATCAGACAGCCTCGAGAATCGGACGAGAGCGCACCGACTCTGAATCGGCTCAATAATTTTGGAAGACGTGTTGCACGCCAAAGCGAAACGAGTCGAGTTCGAATATATTTCCATTGTCCTCCTTAAAGCTTGCTGAGCTCCAGATGTCATGCTGATCTCACCGAATCAACAAACATCTTAAAAAATATTGCAACATTACAGTCTATAAGAACCAAATTAATACCTGTCAGCTTCATCCAATATCACAATCTTGTGTCTGCCCGGAGGCAGGGTTACTTTTTTTTGTGCAAACATTTTTATTTTGTTCCTCACAACATCGATACCTCTGCAAAAAGAAAGGGGTAAAAAAGGGATAAACTTTCATTTATGGCCATAAATCTTTTAAAAAAATATCGAGTACGCAAACCTGTCATCTGAAGCATTGAGCTCGAGCACGCCTTCTCTGTAGTTCTGTCCGAGAAGTTCGTGTGCAAGAGCCAATATACTTGTGGTCTTACCAGTCCCTGGAGGACCCTGGAAGAAGAAAAACAATAATTTATACTAACAATATGTTGAAAAAAAAAGCTATCACTTCAGATAAGAGTTTCAAAGACATTCTGCTTACATATGATCAGACAAAAATTTAGAGTCTGCACTAAATCTTTCACGATTCGCAAAGTTGTAAAATTACATCTCAAAGCTCTCTCACAAGCAATATTAAGTGATGAATCCCTTAATTCAATTTTCAAGCGCAAACCAAACAGAAACTGACACATATGAACAATGGATCTCTTCTTATTTTTTTTCTATCTAGGGTAGTAAAATCATTAATTAGGTTACAAAACGTTAATATAACTAAAGATCAACAACAAAAATTGGTCCTTCACCACAATATTTCATGTTTTTGGGATTGCAAGTGAAAAGAGCTTTTAGGTGTGAAATTCAACAACTTTGAACAATGTGAAAGAATTGAATACTGTACTTTTAAGCACAATCCAAACAGATAACGAATACAAAAACTTTTTTTTTCTTTCTATTCACCGCTATAAAAACGCCTAGCTAGGGACTACAGAACGCTAAAAATGAATCTAAACAACAACGAAATTGGTAATTTACCACAACCATTTTAATTCGGTAAACCCTAGGAAGAACATGTTGGAATTTGTCAAAAAATGAGCGATTGAGATTTGGGAATCTAAAGCCACTAGGTCTTCAATGGACGATCAAACAGGTGACGAGTTTTGGGACTTACAGATAAAATGAGATTAGGCAAATTGCCGTCACGAGCGATGACCTGAAGCCTCGAAACGGCGTCTTCGTTGCCGACGATATCGACGACCTTGTTGGGCCTGAACTTCTCTACCCACGGCATGTCGTAGTTGCTCGAAGTCGACGACGACGAAGCCATTGTTAAAGCTTGAAGGAGAGAGAGAGACAGAGAGAGAGGTGACTTTTGTACTCTATTTTACTTTTATTATTTCCCTCTCTTCTCTTCGACACCCAATTTGGAGGGAAAGTCGAGTATCCAGTAATATGACATGTCTCTTCGGGGCTAAACAAAATTGAGAAATGGCATTACGCGTAGAACTAAACATTTGTCATAAATAAAAATAAACTCGGATGTTTTTCTACATTCGACAAAAAAGGTACATAGATTGTTCCATATTTACTCGTATTCTTTAAAAATTGAAAAAACAGTTATATTCTTACAATTTATTAAATATATTTGTTAATTAAGAGATAAATAGTATAATAACTATGAGAAACATATTAATTATATAATTAACGTTTGAAAAAAATTGGTTAATAGCAATTAACCAAAATAAATTAATATATATTGTTTAATCTATCCTTATAAGTATTGAAAACCGCTACAATAACTGTTTATTTCTAGCGAATTAATACCCAATAAGTGACACATTATCGAATATGGCTATACACTAAATAAATGAAAACGTTTAGCTAAATTTCAATTTTAATATTTTTTTTAACTAGAGAATTTTTTTATTAATTAACTAAACTTTTCATTAACTATTTCTTCTTCTCTTTCTTTGATACAAGGTTGAGTTTAAAACTTTTGATTCTTCGTTTTCTTCTCTTATTTTTCTTTGCCATTACAATTTCTCTACGCTTTCTTTTCTCTTCAACGCCGCCCAAGATACTATTTTCGCAGATACTTGACCCAAATAATTGCACCTTCTCCCCGCGCACAAACCCAATGATAAAGAAAACCGTGTTTCCGAATCCAAGCAAAGATCACGAAGGGGCCTCTACTTTTGAAACCTTAACGATCGGACCTTCTAAAAAGCGGAGTTCTCGTCTATCTTCGGAGAGAACATGAAAAAAAACAAAAACTTTTTGACGAACCATCTTCTGGGTCGTCTGATTCCGATGTCGAGGGCTACACGAGCGCAGTGAAGTCCAAGTGGTAAGAAAATTGTTATTATGGTGTTTTTCTTGGATTTTAATGAATGCATGTGATCTGATCGAATGTTTTAGATGGATGCAGATTTATGTTTCGTGAAAATCTAGTCACGAAAATAATGTTAAACTTTAATAAATCATAGACACAAAAATGGTCAAGACGACATCATTTCTTGACGATGTTGTCACAAAATAGTTATACCATGACGATGTTGTCACATAACTCTTTTTTTTTTTCTTTCTTTTTTTGACTTTGTCGTCAAGAAATGTTGCATCCGTGACAACATCGTCACTAAAACATCATTCAGTGACGATGTTGTCACGAATATATTATTTCTTGATGATATTCTCACAAAAAATCAGTTTGTGACGATATTGTCACGAACACATCATTTAGTGACAACATTGTCACAAAATAGTAGTTTCTTGACAATATTATTGCAACACATCAACATAGCTTACTACTAATTTAAGAAGAAGGGTAAAATAAATCAAATGGATGAAAAAATCATGATGACAGACCCGACTTTTTCGGAATTTTGATGGCCGCTAGGAATCAATGGGCCAAACTAGAGGATCAAATGAATTATAACTGGTCATTGCACGATTTCGTGCTTAGCCAAATATTGGGAAATCCTGAAAGTGGATTGTGCCTCACACCATGGGCGGATTTTGAGAGAATTGTTGGGATTTATGTCCATAAAGGAGATATAAGACATTTAATACATTCGTATTCTTTTTTCTGATAGTTAAATAAAGTTAAATATCCATTCTTATCTAAGATTGTGTTTATGCATTTATGTTTACGCCCTAAAACTGTCATCAACAAAAATAGTGTTAAGTATAGACTTGACAATGTACCTTTTATTGACTAGTTTAAAATAATAGTTCGCAATATAAAGATCGATAGGGTAATCGTATATGAGTAATGATAGTTTAAATAAATTAATGATATCTTATATTGTGATATAGAGAGTTGTGACTCTAGAATTTATTGTTGATGTCTTGATGAAGACATTGAATAAGACTTGTGATACTTTGAAGTTCGAGACCGTTAAATCACTCGAAACTTCAAAATCACATACAAGGGGTATTTTGATAATTACATAAATCCTTAAGTGAATACATATTTTCTTGTGACACTTTATGATATTTGATTTGTGAATGGGCAATGTCTAAATAAGTTTTCATAGACCCTACGATTGGTATCATAATATTGTCTCGTTGAATTATGTGATTCACATATATGGAATTTGTGTTTTAAGAATGCTATGACATTAATATCAAACCATACTTTGTTATTAGAGTGTGAGCGAATAAACCGAGTCTGGTATTCAAAGAATAAAACATGTGACATGTTGTGACATCTCACTTTATGTTTTTCTCATTCATATATAAGAAAGGAGTTGGTGAAGTAATACCTTAGGGGTAAAATGATAATTTTACATTTCTCTGAGTTAATGATACACACAAAGAGTAATATCGTAAAATATACCGTAGATCGTGTGAAGAATAGTTTCATCACATCAAACGAAAATATAAACGCATGTGAACTTAGAGATATTCAATATTAGTCCTTTAGTTGAATCGATTAATATTAAGAATTAAAAACCGGGAAAAGTTTGTGAACTTTTGTGCCCGGACTTTATTCTAAAGTTTCATTCATGTGGGTCCATGAGGTCTCAATGATATATTTTTGGATGAGATTTTAGTGAACAAGAATAAGTTGATTTTCTCATTGAATGTAAATGTGATTTACACTATAATGATTATTTCTCTCATAGTTAAAAAATAATTAGCTATTGCGAAAGCTATGAACTTATAAATGGAGAGCAAATTCAAGAATGACCTTAAATCTTTGTGTATTGACTCCGAATCAAATTGTTTGAGATTCAGAAGTCAAAGACATAATTTTATCTACTAATGGACGAACATATTACCCAATCATGCACCTATTGCCACATAATGGTTGACTTTATAACATATTTATAATTAAAATTATAATGTCAGTACCTAAACTTGCATACATCAAGTAGTTATCTAATTAATACAAAAGAGAATATATAGTTAATTACTACTGTTTATGACATTGAAAATGTCAACCAAAAATAACCATATTCGTTAAAGAACAACCAATAAGCACTCATCTAAACAGAGTTTTCTTCTAAGATCTTCAAAACTCCATGCCTTAGTAGCTCCATGTTGGAATAGGTGTAGGGTTAAAAAAATTTATCATTAATCATATTAATGACGGAATATAAAATTTCATTACAAGTAAAACAATTTTACTAACCTAAGCAAAGTCCATGAACATGTATAAATTTAAAACATTATTTAAAGTGCTTAAATGCAAACTTTTCTTGTACCTTGATTTAGAGGGATCTTTAAAAAGGTTGATCTTCTCTTCTGGCTCGATTCCTTCAAACCTAAACGTGAACCCGATAAACGTAAGGTGTCTATTACATGAGTCTTTAGAGATTTAGAAGGATTTGTGTGTGGGCACAATTAAACACAATAACTCAAGAATAAGTCTATGAGTTAAAGAAATAATTAAGCCTAAGTCTAATGAGGACTTAGGTGCCAAAATAAAAAGGTTTTGAGAGAGAGAGAGAGAGAGAGAGAGAGAGAGAGAGAGAGAGAGAGAGAGAGAGAGAGAGAGAGAGACTGAGAGAGAGAGAGAGCACAATAGGAAGAAAGCTTATTTTCACATCTCTATGTGAGACCCTATTTATAGGAGATGGAAAACCAAGAAAGGGTAATAACCCTTTTTCAATTGTGTATTCATGACACGATATTTGATTTTCTCTCATTTTTCTCCTTGTACATGGCTGGCCAACATAGAGCATAAGTGAAGGAAATTTGTTTCCTCACTTGGCATATTTATTTCCTTCTCAAGGAAATTCATTTGCTCTTTTCCTTTGAGTAATTATCTTTATAATTAAAGGCAAAAAATTCTCTACTTTTAGGGTGTGTTTTGGCCGAACTCTACACTAGGGAATGAGCATCTAGATGCTTCCTTATTTATTTTAAGACAATTCTTAAAATACCCATTGTAGAATTAATATTGCACAAATAATGAAATTAATTTCATAATGCCTCAAACGACTTTCGGATTTAGAAAATAATTCATATTTTCATCATATGAAAATATTAAAAATATTATTTAGATATTCACATAATTTTATGTCCATGCGGACAAAAATACCCTTTAGATATTTACCGAGAAAACGTCTAGTTCAACACTTGAACTTATTTTGACTTAGTTTCTAGTTTAACAATCCTACTCCAGTGACTTATAATAGTGACCTTATGACTCCAAATGAACAAAGCTTGAGCTTTTATACTCAGACTCAAAACTTCACAAACTTTTTCCGAGTATTAGCTTAATGTCATCTGATTCCACTAAAGAACTGACATTAAGAATCTCTCGGTTCAAATGAATTTATTTTCTACTCAAACTCAACTTAATTATATTGAGTGGATCTATTGAATGTTATCTATGTTTACCCTTCATGAATATCATCAACTAGATGAGATTTATAAAATTACCATTTTACCCTTATAGTTGTTATTTCCTCAACTCTTATGTTACTTGTGAATAAGTTATAAACAATGTATTGACGAGGAGCTAACAAGTCACATTATTTCATCCAAATAGTCGCAACTTAATTTTGGATACCGCGTGGTTAATTTATTCACAATCCAAGTAATAAAGCATGAGGTGATATGCATTGCATTTCAGGAATCTTGTACATGAATTCCATATCTATGAGAACTTCACAAAGCTGGTTCATGACGTCTTCATAACTTAATATCTCACTAATTGGTTTAGTCTAGATCACTTAGTGGACCTAGAATTTGACTTTCTCAAATGAGAATATTGAGGCTATGAGATGACACGTCTCATTTCTGAATTTAGGTAAGCATGATGCAATTCAAACATAGTGACCTTGAGACCGAAGAGGTTAAATGGTTTGCTTTTATGTTGTATTTAAAGGTACACTGGTCAATTCAGTATCTTCAGAAGATACACTGGAAGAACTATAGAGTTCCTAACTCTCTATGCCTCGTAACCAGACATCATAGATTTTTCCAACAATCATACTGGGATCAATAGCCCGTAGATCTTTAGATTGTGAAAATATCGTTTTAGCTAAAACATGAAGAGTTTTTTCATACAAATATACATTTATCTCTTAGTATATTGTTAGGTTTGATTAAGGACTATAAGACTATTTAATATCATAAATCTTCAAACAAGCGAAAAAGGAATGGATGAACGTTTTAACTTTTATTAATTTAATCAGCAATTACAATAAGGACTTATAAAGATTTATATTACATCATTAGGTAAATAAATAATCTTCTTGTGGGCATCTCTGCCAACAAACTCTCACTTGACTCAAAGAAAATGAGAGTGTCCTTCAAGCCTAATCTGTCTCGATGTTGGTCGAAGACCTTGTTGAATAGGGCCTTGGTGAAAGGATCTGCAAGGTTGTCCACCGTTGAGATCTTCTTCACCTCCACGTCTCTGTGATGCACGATCTCTCTAATCAAATGGTATTTGCTCTCAATATGCTTAGAGTGCTTATAGCTTCTAGGTTCCTTTCACTTAGCAACAGCCCCACTATTATCACAATAAAGTGTTATGGGCTCGTTGACATTCAGAACGACTTCCAAGTACTTAAGGAATTTTCTAAGGCATACAACATCTTTGGATGCTTCATAAGCAGCCACATATTCTGCCTCCATGGTGGAGTCAGCAATGCAAGATTGCTTGATACTCCTCCAAACAACAGATCCACCATTCAGGATGAACACGGATCCTGAAGTAGATTTCATGGAATCCCTATCCGCCTGAAAGTCAGAATCGGTATACCCCGTCATAGCCAGGTCAGTACCTGAATATGTAAGTATCAAATTCATAGTTCTACGAAGATACTTCAGAACATGCTTAACAGCAACCCAGTGCTCTGGTCCAGGATTTGATTGGAAACAACTAACTACGCCAACGACAAAACATAGATCCGGTCTAGTGCACAACATAGCATACATGAGACTTCCTACGGCTGAAGCATAAGGAATATTTCGCATGTCCTCAATCTCTTGTGCAGACTTGGGAGACTGGTCCTTAGAGATTGAGACTCCATGTCTAAAGGGGTTTTGGCACTTTTTGGAGTTTTGCGTAGCGAAGCGATCCATCACCTTATCTTTATAAGATGTTTGGGAGAGCGACAGGGTCCGGTTCTTACGATCTCGAAAGATTTGAATCCCCAGAATGTACTCAATTTTCTCTAGATCCTTCATGTCAAACTGCTTAGCTGACCATATTTTTGTTTGCATTTATGCCCACAAAGGAGATTTTTGATATTAAATACTTTTTGTATTTGTTTTGTTTTGAAATTAAATAAAGATTGAATTTTTATTCTTATTTAAGATTGAGTTTATGCATTAATGTCTACGCTCTGAAACTGTCATCAACGAAAGAAGTGGTAAGTACAGACTTGACAAGGTACCTTCTTATGACTAGTTTAAAATAATAGTTCGCAATCTAAAGATCGATTGGGCAATCGATTCTTAGTTATGATTGTTAGAATGAATTAAACGATATCTTATCTTGTGATATGGAGAGTTATGACTCTGTGATTCATTCTTGATATCTTAATGAAGATATTGAACAAGACCTGTGAAGTTTTGAAGTTCGAGATAAAATCGTTTAATTACTCGAAACCTCAAACTCACATACGAGGGGTATTTTAGTAATTACCTAAATCCCGAAGTGAGTACATATCTTCTTGCAACACCTTATGACATTTGATTTGTCAATGGGAAATGGCTAATTGAAGTTTCATTGACCCGAGGGTTGGTGTCATAATACCGTTTCGTTGAAATATGTGATTCAAATATATGGAATTTGTGTTGAAACAATGCTAAGGCGTTAGTATCACACCATGCTCTGTTATTAGAGTGTGAGCGAATAAACCAGGCCTAGTATTGATCGAATAAAAAATTCTTTGAAATAAAACATGTGACATGTTGAGACATTTCACTTTATATTTTTCTCGTTCACAAATAACAAAGGACTTGGTGAAATAATAACTCAGGGGTAAAACGGTGATTTTACATTCCTCTGAGTTAATGATACACACAAAGGGTAATATCGTAAAATACACCGTGGAATCGACTAATATTAAGAATTAAAAGTCGGTAAAAATTTGTGAACTTTTGAGTTTGTACTTTATTCTAAAGCTTCGTTCATGTGGGTCCATAAGCTCTCAATGATAGACTCTCAGACGAGATTTTGGTGAACAAGAAATTATTGATTTTCTCATTCAACGTAACGCTAAGAAATTATTTTCTGAGTAATTTAATAAATAATTGGTTATTTATTATTATATTTATTTTACGAATCATATTATGTTATTATATTGATAACAATATAATTTGATGATTCAAATAAATAAAAGATGAAAATAAATATTTTATCGTTTCGTACTACATTGATTAGTATGAAAATAATTAATGACTTGTAATTAAATAAAGGAGATGTTCTAAATTAATTAAATATTATTTTAGAAATAAATCAAATAAATTTGGGAGATAATTAAGACAATATGGCCGGCCATAATAAGGGTTTTATGGGCTGGAAAAATTGTTTAAACTCATTAAAAGGAGTTTTGGGCTTAAATTTGACTAATGAGTCTTAATTGGATTTTGACCTAACTTAAGCGCATTCTCTCTGATATAAAAAAATGCTCTCTCTTTGGTAACCCTAGCCTAATTTTGATCAACACTCAGCCAAAGCTCTTCCCCCTTGTGCTTGAGAGGTTTTGGCCGAATTTTAGAGAGAAAGAGAGAGAGGAAATTTTTTTCCCGACAACCCTTACTTTTCTTTGAGTTTTATTCCTTCTCCCTCTTGTTCCCACGAAAGAGCCCACCCTCTTTGTCTCCTAAAAATCCCTTGAGTATTATCATTGACTCAACTTGTGGTTGTTTGAGTGATTTTTCCTCCCACAGGGCCGGCCACTTTTGGTGCAACGGAGGCACGACGCTTTTGAGGATTTCCTAGACGCACGTGGTGTAGAGGATCGGCCGACCTTTTGGATGCATCCCGAGACTCAATTTCGCAGATCCGAATCGAACGTAAGTTTTCTATAAACGAGTTGGATCTGAATGATATAATCTTGTAGGACTGTTAAAAATTTTAGATCGCTCGTTTTTGCATGTTTGAATGAATTTATTGATAAGTATATAAATTTGTTGACATGCTAGATTAGATTTAATGAAATGGTTATCGAATATGTTTTAAAACGTTTTTAATATGTTAATTTGAATTAAAAATTTCCGTCATATATTGATATGTTTCATAATTAATTAGGTTAATTGTTAACTAAATTCCAACAATTTTAACCTAAGATAATTTACCTACATCATAACCAATGAGTAGTATATCATCGACATACAATACCAGAAACACAACCTTGCGCTCGTGTATTAATTTATAAACATATAGTTCATCTATTGACTGTTCAAAACTAAAGTTTTATACAGTTTCATCGAATCTAATATTCCATGACCTAGATGCTTGCTTTAATCCATAAATGGATTTAAACAACTCACAAACCTTGGCCTCTTGACCACTTTCCACGAAACTGTCTGGTTGAGTCGTAAAAATTCGCTCGTCAAGATTGTCATTTAGAAAGGCAGTCTTAACATCTATTTTCCATATCTCATAATCGAGAGTGACAACTATGGATAGAATTATGCAGATGGACTTAAGCATTGTGATAGGCGAGAATGTTTCTTCATAATCAACACCCTCCTTTTGGGTGTAACCTTTAACCACTGTCGCGTTTCCATCCGGACCCCTTTTTCTTCTTATAGATCCACTTACACCCTATGTGTTTAACCCCTTCAGGTAGGTCCAAGAGTTTCCAGACTTTGTTGACACAGATCGAATGCATCTCAACTTTCATGGCGTCAAGCCAAAAGTTTGATTCAGAATCAGATATTGCTTGGCTATAGGAAACAAGGTCATCCATGTCAGAGATGGCTACGAGAGTATCTCCATAAGACATGAACATGTCGGGCTTTTGCGAAGCCCTCCCACTACGTCGAAGTACTATTTGACGAGGTTCTGAATTGTTAGGTTGCGTTTATGTTGGGGTAAGAACAGTTTTTACAGATGTGGTAGAAGCATACTCAGTCAAATTTTCTTTAAGCACAATTTTTCTTCTAGGTTTTGTATTCTTCATAAATTCCTCTTCAAGGAAACGAGCATTAGTGCTAACAAATGTTTTGTCGTCCTCGAAAAAATAGAATGAGAAACCTTTGGTTTTATTTGGATATCCAACAAATACACATAATTCTGACCTACTAGCCAACTTGCTAGTCTTTTGCATTAGCACATGTGAAGGGCGGCCCCAAATTTTGATGTGGCTTAAACTAACTTTAAACCCAGTCCATCGTTCATAAGTAGTACCAAAGACCATTTTAGACGAAATTTGATTCAGAATGTATGCTGCAGTTTCTAGGGCATATCCCCAAAAGGAATTAGGGAGTGATGAGTAACTCATAATTGATCTAACCATCTCCATCAAAGTTAGATTCCTCCTCTCTGACACTCCATTTTGTTGAGGTGGGCCATGTGTAGTAACTTGAGAAGCGATACCTTATTCTTTAAGAAATTCATCGAACTCTTCAGACAAGTACTCACCACCTCGATCGGATCGAAATGTTTTGATTTGTTTGGCAGTTTGATTTTCCACTAAAGCTCAAAAAACCTTAAATACTTTAAAGGTCTTGGATTTGTGTTTGAGGAAATAGACAAACCCATATCTTGAGTAATCATCGGTAAAGGTAATGAAGTATTTGTTGGGATTGATGCCCACAAAAGAGATATTAGACATTAAAATATATTTATATTTAATTTTGCTGAGACATTAATATAAATAAATATTCATTCTTTATTATGTTTGTGTTCATGTATTAATGCTACGCTCTGAAACTGTCATCAACGAAAGAGGTGCTAAGTATAGACTTGACAAGATAGCCCCTGTGACTAGTTTAAACACTTGTTCGCAATCTTAAGACGAATAGAGAAATTGAGTCTAAGTTATGATTGTTTGAATTAATCATGATATCCTATCTAGTGATATAGAGAGTTGTGACTCAATGTTTTATTCTTGATATCTTATAGATGTTGTCATTGGTGCCCACAAAGAAGATTTAAGACATTATAAATACTTTGTATTTGATTTTGCTGATACATTATATAAAGTTAAATATTCCTTCTTCATTTAAGTTTATGTTTATTTATGTATGTTACGCTCTGAAACTGTCATCAACGAAAGGGGTGCTAAGTATAGACTTGACAAGATAGCCCCTTGTAACTAGTTTAAACATTTGTTCGCAATCTTAAGATCGATTGAGCAATCGAATCTGAGTAATGATTGTTCGAATGGATCATGATATCTTATCTTGTGATATAGAGAGTTGTGACTATGTGTTGCATTCTTGATATCTTATAGAAGATATTTAACAAGACCTGTAATACACTGATGCTCAAAATAAAACCGTTTAAACACTCGAAACTTTAAGATCACATACGAGGGATACTTTGGTACTTACCTAAATCCTGAAGTGAATGCATAATCGATGTGACACCTTATGACATTTAATTTGTCAATGGGCAATAGCTAAAATTATAGTTGCATCTGACCCGGCGGTTGGTGTCATAACGCTATCATGTTGGGTTATGTGATTCACAGATACAGAATTTATGTTGAAACAATGCCAATGCATCTGTATCACACTATGCTTTGTTATGAGAGTGTGAATGAATAAACCTGGCCAGATATTCATCGTATGAGAACATTCTTTGATTAAAACATGTGACATGTAAAGACATCTCACTTTATGTTTTTCTCATTCACAAATAACAAAGGAGTTAGTGAAATAATAACTCAAGGATAAAACGGTAATTTTACATTTCTTTGAGTTACTGATACACATGAAGGGTAATATTGTAAAATACTCTGTAGATCGTGTGAAGAATTGTTTTGTCACATCAAACGGAAAATATACGCATATGAACTTAGAGAGTCCAGCCAATCCGGCGAGACTTCCTATGCGGCCAGACGCCCGTCCAACGCTTTCTTCATGCGTGCACCCAATCCTGCAATCTCTAGGCGCTTAGATCTCCAGTCCGGTGAAGATCCCAGTCAGGCGTCCAATCCGGCGAGGCTCCCTGTCCGGCCAGTCACCCAATCCGGTGACTCGTCCCAGCGTGCGTCCAGTCCGGCGAAGGCATCTAGGCGATTCCTATATAGAAAAGGCATCCTGCGTGCTCCAGTCCGACGAAGGTCTCCTTGTCCGGCGAAGGTTCCCAGTCCGGCGACTTTCTGCCATGTCCGGCCAGCGCGTGTATATGGCAATCTGGCGAGTCTTCTTCATTGTTTTGACTCGGTGTGGCATTCTGGAGATAACAAGCAACATCGGGATTGTTTATAATCTCCATTGTAAGTATTTCTCAACGAAAGATGTCTATAAATATATAAATTGTTTATATAGGTTGATAGTGTGTTCAATTGTTGCTTAACATGTTTTAATAAATTTGTTTATTAACATGTTAATAAATTTTAATGTCTAGGTTGTTTAAATATATTAAAAATAGTTTTTAATATATTATATCCAATTATATATTTCCACCACATAAGATGTGTCATATAATTAAATTGTTTAAATTGTTAAATAAATTCCAACAATATTTGAATCCTCCCCGTGCCTGACTTCTGAGCGGACCACATACGTTAGAATGTACTAGTTCCAGCAACTCAGTGGCTCTTTGACCTTTATTAGGGAAAAGTCGTTTGGTCATTTTTCCTTCCATATAGGACTCACAAGTAGACAGTGAGCCTATTGCAGAGGCTTTGAGTGAACCGTCCCTCACAAGTCTCTTAATCCTATCTAGACTAATATGGCCAAATCTTAAGTGCCAGAGATGTGTTGATTTTATTAGATAAGAGGAGTCATTAAGTTTGATCCTCTTCGGTTCCATAGCTAGGTTATTATCTATTTCAGTGTCTTAACAACAAAGGTTGTGGAGGATAAAGATAGTATAAACCATTATTCATACAAGCATCAGTGACAAATGAATTGGAAAAAGAAATTCGAATTCTATTATCAATAAACTTTAAATATTAATTCTGCTCAACAATTTGAGCTACAGATATATAGTTTTTCCCAAAGTAAGGAACAAAATACACATTATTCAAAGTTTTATCTTCAAATGACAATATCACGGATCTCATAGCCTTCGCAGACACCAAGTTCCCATCACCCCACTTGAAGCAGAAATCGCCATCCTCTAAGCTTTTGCTTTTCCTAAACCCATTCAAGGGAACAACAAATATGTTTAGTAGCAGCGGAGTCAAGAATTCACGATGATACATTATCAACTACTAAAAAAGCTTTTGTAATCAATATAATACATTTCCCTTTAGTTTTGAGGTAGGCAGGAGAGTTCCTACGCTAGAGTCCCTCAGAAGTGTGAACCTTCTTCATTAGCTCGGTAATAGTGTACCCTATCTTATTAATGGAGTAGTTCAACTTGAAAGTATTCAAAGATTCAGGGAGAGTTTCCACAAAGATCCAAGGATTTCCATGTAATTGAAATAATTTATGATCAGCATCATGCATTCTCTAACATGAGTCCTAGCTTTCATACGACAATTCACAAACTGTCGAACTGCTTGTTGTCTAGCCTGACGCCCTTGCCCTCCAAACATCTCATGGAGATTGAAGAGCATGCTATAGGCCGACCCAATATCACGATGTTGTTGCAACACATTGTTCATCGATGCTAAAATATAGCACCTAACAATCTCATCAGATCTGAGCCAGGCCGCTAAGGCGTCCTTGTCCTCTTGAGTCGAATCATCATTTGTTTAAGGAGGAAATGTGGTGGTGAGTACCCATTTATGCTTGTCCATAGTAAGGACGATATCTAGGTTACGTTTCCAATCTACTTAGTTTTCCAATTCTAATTTATTCGAGGAAAGGATAGTCGAGAGAGGGTTTAGAGACATGTGGCTGAAAGTTGAAAGAATTTACGATTAGTATTTTATTAGGATTTAAGTTTTTAAGTTTGACAGGAAAAATCCAAAGGTGTTACGAAGAAAAAAAACACTTCACTCCTTCGAGGGAAGGTCGCAAAGAGTCGTCTTTCATAAGTAAATGACATATCATTAATGCATAATCATGATGTTAATACATCAGCGTTTGACTAGCCACCTTATAAAAAGTTTGATCACTCAATTTTTTTTTTGCAGGGCCTCGAGGGAGGATTACTAGAGATTGAGTTTAAGTGTGTAACCAACCACTTAGTTCAAACGATCTACTTTGAAAACAATCTACCGAGAGGAGGCCTTGTCTCATTGTTTCACTTTTGAACGTGGCTCTACAAGCAATGTTAAGGGCAAAAGTCATTGAGTACTCTCAGTAAAGAGAGGGTCACGAGGGTGACTCTTAATATGGCGACATTTGCACTTATAATTAGTGTTGGGGATCGTGGGTTACAAACAACAAGTACAACCCTCCCACTTAATTTTAAGAATTGACACATCTTTTCTTGTATGTCTGGAAACATGTTTCCTTGAGTAAAGAGAGACAGAGTCGAACACTAGAAAAAAGAGCCATAAAATTGATATTTGTGAGGGGAGAGTAGTGTTAATGCACTAAGTTACAAGGAATATACTCGAGTCTTTTTCTATTTTATTTTCCTAAAGAAAGTGTGTGAGATACAAACTCTCACTTTTGCACTTGAAAATTTTGAGATTAATAAATCTCCCTAAAACTAGTTTCTTGGTCTTACATGTCATCTTCTTTCAATGTATCTTCATGGTGGTTGAGCGCGTGAACGTCGATAAGCCACAGTTGCATCAAGAAGAGGGGACGGACAAAGGAGTCGAAAATCCGGATTAAAAATCCTGGACTTGCGGATAGCTGTACACCTCGGACTTAACATGTCATAAATGACACATCCGGTATCCGATTGAACCGAAACCAATTAAAATGATTAGCTAACATCCGTACCTTTAATTTGGTTTAAGAACCACTAATTTTTGATCTCTGAGAAAAATATTATGCCCATTTTATTGAGCCATAAAGAGTTGTCCAAAAAATTGAAAAACAATTAAAATGTATGTCGGATCAAGGTGTTTGAGAAACGACGTTTATTGAGATGTTTTATTTATTTCTTTGATTTCAATTATGTGTTATATTAACATATTAATGATTTACATAAAATAAAACAAACAACATAATATAAAAATTCAAATAATAAATTTAAACTAGAAATACAACAAACTAATTTAACAATGTACACAAATTTTCAAACTTGTCAAAAAACTATTTTTGAGTATGCTAAACATAAAATCTTTAAGAACTGATTTTAGTGAGTTTATAAAGCATCCATAACATGTAGAAAATAAACATCAATTTAATTTTAAAGGTCGCACAAAAAAATTAAAAATGTCTAAGCTCTAGTATTAGCAAAATCATTATCCAAATAAATTTTGAAAACAATCTTCGTGTAATGATTTTAAATAACATGTACATGCTTATAATTTGACCTTTGCTATGATACTATTTCTAGAATAGGTATAGGGTTAAGAAAAATTTATCATTAACGAGTTAATGGCGGAATATAAAAATTTATTTATAAGTAAAACAATTTTACTAACGTAGGCAAAATGCATGGACATATAATTATTTAAAACCATTATTTAAATTATTATTTACTTGGGACTAACCTTTATTGTAGCTTGATATTTGAGGAGTCTTAGGAAATGTTAATTGTCTCGTCTTGCTCGTTTCCTTCACACCCAGTCGTGAACTCGAGAAACCTTAGGTTTCTATTACAAGTGTCCATAGAGGGTTTGAAGAATTTTTGTGTGGGCACAATTAAACACAATAACTCAAGAACAAGTCTATGAGCTAAAGATCTAATTTAAATTAAGTCTAATAGGACTTAGGTGCCAAAAAAAAGAGATATTTTAGAGAGAGAGAATAGAATGGTTGGGCATATAGAGAGAACAAGAGAAAGAAATGATTATTTTAACATCTCAATGCGAACCTCTATTTCTAGGAGAAAGAAATACAAAAAAGATAATTACCCTTTTTTATTGTGTATTCATGACACAATATTTGATTTCCTCTGCTCTTTCTCTATCAACATGGCAAGCCCATAATCTTGCTTTAGTGAAGGAAATTTGTTTCTTCACTCAGCACATTTGTTTTCTTCTAAAAAAAAATCATTTCCTATTTTCTTTTGGGCAATTACCAATATACAATAATGCAAAAAATAACAAGAGATATTTCTCTCTCTCATCTATGATGCTTGGCCGAACTCTACACTACGGAATGAGCATCTAGATGCTTCCTTATTTCTTTTAAGACAATTCTTAAAATATCCATTGTAGAATTAATATTGCACAAATAATGAAATTATTTTCATAATGCCTCTAACGACTTCTCGGCTTTAGAAACTAATTTATATTTCCATCATATGAAAATATTCAAAATCTTATTTTGAAATTCACATTATTTTATGTCCATGTGGACAAAAATAACCTTTAGATATTTTCAGAGAAAGCGACTAGTTAAAACACTTGAACTTATTTTAACTTATTTTCCAATTTAACAATCCTACTCTAATGACCTGTAATAGTGACCTTATGGATCCAGATGAACAAAGCTTGAGCTACTATAATTGGAATCAAAAGTTTACAAACTTTTTCTGAGTATTAGTTTAATGTCAACTGACTCCACTAAATATTTGACACTACGAATCTCTCGGTTCAAATGAATTTATTTTCTACTCAAATTCAACTTAATTATACTGAGCGGATCCATTGAATAGTATCTATGATTACCCTTCATGAATATCATCAACTAGATGAGATTTATAAAAGTATCATTTTACCCTTTTAGTTGTTATTTCCTCAACTCCTTTGTTACTTGTGAATAAGTTAGAAACAGTGTATTGACGAGGAGCTAACAAGTCACATTCTTTCATCCAAATAAAGTCGTTACTTAATTTTTGATACCGCCGGGTTAATTTATTCACAATCTAAGTAATAAAGCATGAGGTGATATACATTGCATTTCAACAATCTTGTACATGAATTTCATATCTATGAGAACTTCACAAAGCTGGTTTATGGCATCTTATAACTTAATATCTCACCAATTTATCCAGTCTAGATCACTTAGTGGACCTAGAATTTGACTTTCTCAAATGAGAATATTAAAGCTATGAAATGACATGTCTCATTTCAGGATTTTGGTAAGTACGATACAATTCATCCATAGTGACCTTGAGACAGAAGAGTTTAAATGTTTTGTTCTTACATTGTCTCTGCAGGTGCACTGGTCAATTCAGTATTTTCGGAAGATATACTTGAAGAACTTAGAGTTTCTAACTCTCTAGGTCTCGTAAACAGACATCATAGATTCTTCCAACAATCATACTAGGATCAATTGTCCGTTGATCTTTAGATTTTGAATATTTCATTTTACCAAACCATGAAGAGTTTCTTCACACAAACCTACATTTGTCTCTTCGTATATTGTTAAGGTTTGATTAAGGACTATAAGACTATTTAATATCAGAAATATTCAACCAAACAAAAAAGGAATGAATGAACGTTTCAACTTTTATTAATAATCAGCAAATTACAATAAGTACTTATGAAAGATTTATAATACATCAATATGTAAATAAATAATTTTCTTGTGGGCATCTATGCCAAAAATCTCCCACTTGATTCAAAGAAGATGAGAGTAGTCCTTCATGCCCAATCTGTCTCGAAGATGGTCGAAGACCATGTTGGATAGAGCCTTAGTGAATGGATCTGCAAGGTTTTCCATCGTTAAGATTTTCTTCACCTCCACGTCTCCGCGCTGCACGATCTCTCTAATCAAATGGTATTTCCTCTCAAAGTGGTTACGAATTCTAGTTTCCTTTGAGTTAGCAACAGCCCAATAATATTCACAATAAAGTGTCATGGGCTCGTTGTCATTTGTAACGACTTCCAAATACTTAAGAAATTTTCTAAGCCATACAGCCTCTTTGGATGCTTCACAAGCAGCCACATATTCTGCTTCCATGGTGGATTCAGCAATGTAAGATTGCTTGATACACCTCTAAACAACAGATCCACCATTCAGGATGAACACAGATCCTGAAGTGAATTTCCTGGAATCCCAATCCTCCTGAAAGTCGGAATTGGTATACCCCGTCACATTAAAGTCAATACCTGAATATGTAAGCATCAAATTCCTAGTTCTACGAAGATACTTAAGAACATGCTTAACAACAACCCAGTGATCGGGTCCAAGATTTGATTGGAAACGGCTAACTACGCTAACAACAAAACATATATCCGGTCTAGTGCACAACATACCATACATGGGTCTTCCTACGGCTGAAGCATATGGAATCTTTCTCACGTCCTCAATCTCTTGTGCAGTCTTGGGAGACTGGTCCTTAGAGAGTGAGACTCCATGTCTAAAGGGTGTTTGGCCCATCTTAGAGTCTTGCATAGCGAATGGATTCATCACCTTATCTATATAAAATGATTGGGAGAGCGACAGGATCCGGTTCTTTCGATCTCTAAAGATCTGAATCTCCAGAATGTACGCAGCTTTCCCTAGATCCTTCATATCGAACTCCTTAGGTAACCAGAACTTAACCTCAGATAATTTAACCTTGTCATTACCAATGAGTAATATATCATCGACATACAATACCAGAAACACAAACTTGCCCTCGTGTATCGACTTATAAATACAAGGTTCATCTAGTGACTGTTCAAAATTGGAGCTTTTTATAGTTTCATCGAATATAATATTCCATGGCCTAGATGCTTGCTTTAATCCTTAAATGGATTTAAGCAACTCACAAATCTTGGTCTCTTGACCACCTTCCACAAAACTGTCTGGTTGATCCATGAAAATGCGCTCGTCAAGATTGCCATACAGAAAGGCAATCTTGACATCGATTTTTCAGATCTCGTAATCGATAGCGGCATCTATGGATAAAAGTATGTTGATGGATTTAAGAATTTTGACAAGCGAAAAGGTTTGGTCATAATTGATACCTTCCTTATGGGTGTAACCCTTAGCCACTAGGACCCCTTTTATTCTTATAGATCCACTGACACCCTACGGGTTTAACCCCTTCAGGTAGGTCTACAAGTTTCCAGACTTTTTTGACATACATCGAATGCATCTAAACTTTCATGGCGTCAAGCCAAAGGTTTGATACAACACCAACAATTGCTTGGCTGTAGGATACAAGGTCATACAAGTCAAAGACGGCTACGAGATTATCACCATAAGACATGTACCTGTCGATCTTTCAGAAACCATCCCACTACGTCGAAGTACTTCTCGACGAGGTTCTGAATTGTTAGGTTGGGTTTCAGTTTCGGTAAGAACAATTCTTACAGATGAGTATTAGTGCTGACAATTTTACTAATCTAGGCAAAGTTCATAAACATGTTGTTATTTCAAATAATTATTTAATTACTTGAATACTAATATTTTTCTTGTAACTTGATCTTTGATGAGCCTTGGGAAAGGTATATTGTCTCTTGCTCTTTATCTTCACACCTAAACGTGAACTCGAGAAACTTAAGGTTTCTATTACATGATTCTATAGAGGTTTGAAGGATTTGTGAGTGGGTACGATTAAACACAATAGTTCAAGAACAAGTCTAGGAGCTAAAGAGTTAATTAAGCCTAACTTTAATGAGTATTTAGGTGCCAAAATAAAAACGTATTTGAGAGAGAGAGGAGGAAATATGGACGGCCAAAACATGATAGAAACAAATGAAAGCTTATTTCACATCTCTACGTGAGGCTCTATTTATAGGAGAATGAATATCAAGAAAGGGTAATTACCCTTTCCTATTATGCATTCATGACATAATATTTGATTTTCTCTCATCTTTCTCTTTGTACATGGCCGGCCATCCCTAGCATAAGTGAGAGCAATTTGTTTCCTCACCTAGCTTGTTTATTTCCTTGTCAAGAAAATTCATTTCCTCTTTTCCTTTTAGGTAATTACCTTCTAATTAAAGGCAAAAAATTATCTCCTTTTTGGATGATGTTGGCCGAACTCTACACAAGGGAAGGGTCATGTAGATGCTTCGTTATTTCTTTTAAGACAATTCTTAAAATACCCATTGTAAAATTAATATTGTAAAAATAATGAAATTATTTCCATAATGCCTCAAACGACTTACGATTTAGAAACTAATTTAAATTTCCATCATATAAAAATATTCAAAATCTTATTTGACATTCACATCATTTTATATCCATGTGGACAAAAATACCCTTCATACATTTTTAAAGAAAACGTCTAGTTCAACACTTGAACTGATTTTGACTTAGCTTCTAGTTTAACAATCCTACTCTAATGACCTGTAATAGTGACCTTATGGATACAAATGAACAAATCTTGAGTACTATACTCGGACTCAAAAGTTCACAAATGTTTTCCACGTATTAGCTTAATGTCAATTGACTCCACTAAAGAGTTGGCACTGAGAATCTCTCAGTTCAAATGAATTTATTTCTACTCAAATTCAACTTAATTATATTTAGCCGATCCATTGAATGTTATCTATGATTACCCTTCATGAATATCATCAACTAGTTGAGATCTATAAAATTACCATTTTACCATTCTAGTTGTTATTTCCTCAACTCCTATGTTACTTGTGAATAAGTCAGAAACAATGTATTGACGAGGAGCTAACAAGTCACATGCATGAGGTAATATATATTGCATCTCAGCAATCTTGTACATGAATTCCATATCTATGAGAACTTCACAAAGTTGGTTCATAACATCTTCATAACTTAATACCTCACCAATAGGCCTTGTCTAGATCACGTAATGGATCTAGAATTTGACTTTCTCAAATGAGAATATTAATGCTATGAAATAACATGTCTCATTTCAGGATTTAGGTAAGCATGATGCGATTCATACACAGTGACCTTGAGATAGAAGATGTTAAATGGTTTGTTCTTCTATTGTCTCTAAAGGTGCACTGGTCAATTCAATATCTTTGAAAGATACACTAGAAGAACTATAGAGTTCCTAACTCTCTGTGCCTCGTAACTAGACATCATAGATTCTTCCAACAATCATATTGGGATCAGTAGTCCGTTGACTATAAAACTGTTGAATATAATAAATCTTCAATCAAACTAAAAAGGGAATGAATGAACGTTTCAACTTTTATTAATTTAATCAGCAAATTACAATAAGATCTTATAAAGAATTATATATTACATTAATATGTAAATAAACAATCTTCTTGTAGTACTTCGACGTAGTGGGAGAGTTTTTGAAAAGCCTGACAGGTACATGTCTTATGGCGATACTCTTGTAGCCGTCGCTGACATGGATGACCATGTTTCCTACAACCAAGCAATGGCTGGTTCTGAATCAAACATTTGGCTTGATGCCATGAAAGTTGAGATGCATTGGATGTATGTCAACAAAGTCTTGAAACTTGTTGACCTACCTGAAGGGGTTAAACCTGTAGGGTGTAAGTGGATCTATAAGTAGAAAATGGGTCCGGATGGGAACGTTGAGACGTTCAAAGCGCGACTAGTGGCTAAGGGTTATACTCAAAAGGAAGGTATCGATTATGAGGAAACCTTCTCGCCAGTCGCAATGCTTAAATCCATCCGTATACTTCTATCCATAGCTGCCGCTCTCGATTACGAGATCTGGCAGATGGATGTCAAAACTACCTTTCTGAATGGCAATCTTGACGAGCGCATTTTCATGGCTCAACCAGATGGTTTCGTGGAAAGTGATCAAGAGAACAAGGTTTGTGAATTGCTTAAATTCATTTATGGATTAAAGCAAACATCTAGATCATGGAATATTAGATTAGATGAAACTGTAAAAGGCTTCGGTTTTGAACAGTCAATAGATGAACCTTGTGTCTATAAATTGATACACGAGGGCAAGGTTGTGTTTCTGGTATTGTATGTCGATGATATACTACTCATTGGTAATGATGTAGGCAAATTATCTGAGGTTAAAATCTGGTTAGCTAAGCAGTTTGATATGAAAGATCTAGGGGAAGCTGCATACATTCTGGGGATTTAGATCTTTCGAGATTGAAAGAACCGGACCCTTTCGCTCTCCTAAGCATCTTATAAAGATAAGGTGTTGGATCGCTTCGCTATGCAAAACTCCAAGAAGGGCCTAAACCCCTTTAGACATGGAGTCTCACTCTCTAAGGACCAGTAACCCAAGACTGCACAAGAGATTGAGGACATGAGAAAGATTCTCTATGCTTCAGCCGTAGGAAGTCTCATGTATGCTATGCTATGCACTAGACCGAATATATGTTTCCCTGTTCGCGTAGTTAGCCGTTTCTTGTCAAATCATGGACCCGACCACTGGGTTGCTGTTAAGCATGTTCTTAAGTATCTTTGGAGAACTAGGAATTTGATGCTTACATATACAGGTACTGACCTGACTATGACGGGGTATACCGATTTCGACTTTCAGGAGGATAGGAATCCGTGTTCATCCTAAATGGAGGATAGGAATCTGTGTTAACATTTGATTTCGACATTTTGGGTATTAAGATCTTTAGAGATCGGAATAATCGAAATCTAGCGCTCTCTCAAGCGTCTTATATTGATAAGATCATGGATCTCTTCATTATGCAAGACTCCAAGAAAGAACAGCTACCTTTCAGACATGGAGTGCATCTCTCAAGTAAGCAGTCTCCCAAGACACCTCAAGAAGTTGAGGACATGAGACACATTTCTTACGCTTCAGTCGTAGGAAGTCTCATGTATGTTATGCTTTGCACGAGACCAGACATTTGCTACGCAGTGGGGGTGGTGAGCAGATTTCAGTCCAACCCTGGACCCGAGCACTGGGTTGCTATCAAGCATGTTCTCAAGTATCTCCGGAGAACGAGAAACTATATGCTTGCGTATTTATGTGGTGACCTAAATATGACATGATATGCCGACTCCAACTTTCAGGCGGACAAGGATTCCAGGAAGTCCACAACAGGGTCTGTGTTCACCCTAAATGGTGGATCCGTGGTCTGGAGGAGTATCAAGCAATCTTGTGTTGTTGACTCAACCATGGAAGCCGAGTATGTGGCAGGTTGTGAAGCTGCAAAGGAGGCTGTGTGGCTGAAGAAATTCCTTATGTACTTGGAAGTTGTTCCAAGTGCAAGCGAGCCTATTACACTTTATTGTCATAATAGTGGGGCGGTCGATAATTGCAAGGAGCCAAGAAGTCACATGCGTTCTAAACACATAGAGCGCAAGTATCACCTCGTTCAAGATATCGTTCACAGAGGGGATGCTGAAGTCATGAAGATCTCAAGGTTGGACAACCTTCCTGATCCCTTCACGAAGCCTTTAAAGAGTAAAGTCTTCGAGGGACACCTAGAAAGATTGGACTGAAGGATCATTCGCATCTCCTTTGAGTCAAGTGGGAGTTTGTTGGGATTGGTGCCCACAAAGGAGATATTAGACATTGAAATACTTTATGTATTTAATTGTTGCTAAAACATTGATATTAATAAATGTTCATTCTTTTTGAAGATTGTGTTTAGATATATTTTTCTATGTTTTGAAATTGTCATCAACGAAAAGGGTGCTAAGTACAGACTTGGCAAGATAGCCCCTTATGACTAGTTTTAAATATTTGTTCACAATCTCAAGATCGATAGAGCAATCGAGTCTTAGTAATGATTGTTTGGATGAATCATGATATCTCATCTTCCGATATAGAGAGTTGAGACTCTATGATTAATACTTGATATCTTATATAAGATGTTGAACAAGACCAGTAATACTTAGAAGCTCGAGATAAAACTGTTTAAACACTCGAAACTTCAAGATCACAACTAAAGGGGTATTATGATACTTACCTTAATCCTGAAGTGAATATGTAATTGACATTACACTTTGTGACATTTGATTCGTCAATGGGCAATGGCTAAGTTTTTGTTTCATCTGACTCGGCTGTTGGTGACACAAGGATGTGATGTTGGGTTACATGATTCACAAATATGAAATTCATGTTGAAACAATGCAAATGCATTAGTATCACATTATGCTTTTTTATGAGAGTATGAATGAATAAACCTGGCCAGGTATTCATTGAATGAGTTCATTCTTTGATTAAAACATGTGACATGTAAAACATCTCACTTTATGTTTTTCTCGTTCACAAATAACAAAAGAGTTAGTGAAATAATAACTCAAGGGGTAAAACAGTAATTTTACATTCCTCTTAGTTACTGATACACATGAAGGGTAATATCGTAAAATACTCTGTGGATTGTGTGAGAAATTATTTTATCACATCAAACATAAAATATGCGCATATAAACAGAGAGAGTGTCAGTATTGGTCCGTTAGTGGAATCGACCAATATTAAGAATTAAAAGACGGAAAAGGTTTGTGAACTTTTGTGTCCGGTCTTTATTCTAAAGCTTCGTTCATGTGGTTCTATGAGGTCTCAATGATAGACACTTTGAAGAGATTAAAAGAACTGGAAATTGTTGATTTACTCATGTAGTATAAATTGTGATTTATACCGAGAAACCTATTTTCTTGTAACTCAATAAATAATTAGTTATTTATTTTGATTATTGAATCATAGAGTATTATTATGTTGATAATAATACACTTGCGTGATTTGATTTAAGGAAAGAAGAAAATAAATAATTTCTCATTTCGTAGTTATTTGATAACTATGAAATAATTTTAATGATGTGTCATTAAATATAATGAGAGTTCTAAATTAATTTTAGAAAATAAATCAAATATATTTGGGAATAAAATAAAATAATTTTGGATGAGTAGGAGAGAGGGAGTTGGCCGATTCTTTAAGTGAGTAGGGTCGTGGGTTTGAACCAGCTTAAGCCCATTTATAACCGTATAAATAAAGCTTAAGAAACTCTAATCACTAAAATCTAACCCTAGTTAATTTTCGGCAAAGGCTCTCTCTCTCTCTCCCCGTAGAGATACTCGGCTGAATTCCCAAGAAGAGATCAAGAGAAAATTGTTTTCAATTCTTCATCTATTGATTCCTAATCGTTCTTGAAAGCCCACCATTTCAATCTCAATAATTTCTTGTGTATTATTGTTGATTTTCTACTCGTGGTGTTTGATTGAGTTTTTGCATTGTTTTTATTGTTTTAAAATTGTTTTAAAACATCCCGCAAGCCCAAAAATTCCCAACTAGGACTCATTACGGCGAAAGATCCCCGTCAAGACATCCAGCGTCCATTCCGGCGACTTCTCCAGCGTCCAGCGAGGCCATTCCGATGAGGAGACTCTAGTCCGGCGAGGCGAGTTTGGCGAGGCCCATCCGGCGAGGCGTCCCAGCGATCTCCAGTCCGGCAAGGGCGATCTCCGGCGAGGAGATCCCAGCGAGGTCCTCCAATCTAGCAAGGCCTTCTCCAGCGTGCAGGTCCCGGCGAGGCTTCCCAATCCGGCGAGCGTCCTTTCCGGCGAGGCTTCCCTGTCAGGTGAGCTTCCTGTGAGGGGAGACTCACCAGTCTGGCGAGCGTCCAGTCCGGCGAGGCTTCCCAGTCCGGCGAGCATCCTGTCAGGCGAGAAAGCCCAGTCCGACGAAGCCTCCCGCAGGCACCCAGTCCGGCGAACCCTCCCAATCCGGCGAAGGTGTTCCAGCGC
This sequence comes from Urtica urens, assembly GCA_958296335.1. Classification (NCBI taxonomy): domain Eukaryota; kingdom Viridiplantae; phylum Streptophyta; class Magnoliopsida; order Rosales; family Urticaceae; genus Urtica; species Urtica urens. The sequence continues at coordinate 38,290,270 of OY282520.1, forward strand.
AATCCGATGAGCGTTTTTTCATCATTTTGGACGAGGTGTGGCATTGCGACGTTAGCGAGCAACGTCAAGGTTGTTTACAGCCTTAGATGTGAGTAATTCTCAATTTATTAAATAGCTAAAAATTATATAAATTGTTATATAGGTTGTTTAGTATATTTAATTGTTGAGTATTGTGTTTTATAAATTGTTTATAATCACATAATAAATTTTAATGCCTTAGGTTGTTTAAATATGTTAAAATTAGTTTTAACATATTAGATCTAATTATAATTTTTCGCCACATAGGATGTGCATTATAGTTAATATTGTTTAAATTGTTAAATAAATTCCAACAAGCTCTCCTCTAGGTAGAATTTCGGCCAAATAAGCATCAAGAGGAAAATTTTATTTCCCTTTAATTATAAGAATAATTGCCCAAAAGAAAAAGGGAAATGAATTTCCTTGAGAAGGAAACAAATGTGCTAAGTGAGGAAATTTATCCTCACTAAGGCAATAGTATAGCCGGCCAGCCTAAGAGAGAAAGGGGAAGGGAAAATCAAATATTGTGTAATAAATACATTATTCTTTCATGAATGAATAATTGACTTTTATAGATTTTTCCATCTCCTATAAATAGAGCCTCACATAGAGATGTGAAGGTTTAAGCTTTTGTCTTGTTCTCTCTTGCTCTTGGCCGACCTTTCTCCCTCTCTCTCTAGAAAATACTTCTTTTATTTTGGCACCTAAGTCCTCATTAGACTTAGGCTTAATTAGCTCTCTAGCTAGTAAACTTGTTCTTGAACTATTGTGTTTAATTGTGCCCACACACAAATCGTTCTAAACCTCTATAGACTCTTGTAATAGAAACCTTAGGTTTCTCAAGTTCAAGACTAGAAGTGAATGAATCGAGCTAGAAGAGAAGATCCACCTTTCCCAAGACGCTTCAAGTTTGAAGACACAAGAAAGGTTAGTATTCAAGTAGATTAAATAATGTTTTTTAATTTATAATATGTATATGCACTTTACTAGTTTAGTAAAAATGATTTTACTAGTAACATAAATTTTTATATTCTGCCATTAATATGATTAATGATAAATTTTTCTTAACCCTAAACCTATTCCAATAGTATCAGAGCTATGGTCAACGTTAAGCATGTACATGTTATTTAAAATCATTATAAAAAAGTTGTTTTCTAAATTTGCTTGAATAATGGTTTTTCTAAAGACTAGATTTTACAAAATTTTAATTTTTTAGTACGACCTTTAAAATTAAATTTGTTTTGATTTTCTACTTGTTAAATATTCTATATAAATACATTAAAAACAGTTTTTAATTATTTTATGTTTAGCATACTCAATATCAATTTTTTGACAAGTTTGAAAATTTGTGTATATAGTTTAAACTAGTTTATTGCACTTCTAGTTTAAATTTGTTATTGAATGTTTTATATTATGTTGTTTATTTTATATTGTGTTTAATTATTAACATATTAATATAACACACAATTGAAATAAAAAAATACAATTAAAATGTTTCAATAAATCTCTTTCTCTTTACACCTAGATCCGACGTACCTTTTAATTGTTTTTCAAATTATGGAAAAAAATTTATGACTCAGTAAAACGGGCATAACTCTTTGTTCAGACCTTGAAAATTAGTGGTTCTTGACCCAAATTAAAGGTACGGAAGTTATCTATCCAATCCAATTGGTTCAGCTACATCAGATACCGGATGTATCATATATGACCTTTTAAGTCCGAGGTGTACGGCAGTCCGTGAGTCAAGAATTTTTAATCCGGATTTTGCGACTCTAAGCTTCCTCCCCTCTTCTTAATGCAATCGTGGTTTTCCGACGTTCACGCGCTCAACCACCATGAAGAAGTCTTGAAGGAAGATGTCATGAAGATGAAGATATTAGTTTTAGGAGCTTTTTAATCTCAAAAACTTTCAAGTGCAAAACTGATGATTTATTAATCTCACACACTTTCCTTAGGAAAACTAAATTAATAGGAAAAAAGATCCGAGTATGTTCCTTGTGCCTTAGTGCATTAACACTGCTCTCCCATCATAAATATCGATTTTAGGGTTCTTTTTTTCTAGTGGTCCACTCTATCTCTCTTTACTAATGGAAACAAGTTTTCTATACGTACAAGAGTAGACATGCCTTTTTCCAAAAATTAAGTGGGAGGGTTGCACTTATTGTTGCAACCCAGGATCCCCTTATTTTCTAAAAGCTAAGTGGGAAGGTTGTACTTATTGTTTGTAACCCACGATCCCCAACATTAATGTGAAGTGCATATGTCGCCGGACTAAGAGTTACCCTCGTGACCCTTTCTTAAATGAGAGTACTCATAGACGCATTGCTCCTAACATTGCTTTTATAGCTACGTTCAAAAGTGAAACGATGAGGCAAAGCCTCCCCTCGGCGGATTGTTTTCAAAGTAGATCTTGTTGAACTAAGTGGTTGGTTACACACTTAGACTCAAACTCTAGTAATCCTCCCTCGAGGCCCTGCGAAAAGTTTTGAATGATCAAACTTCTTTATATGGTGGCTAGTCAAAACATTGATGTATTGACATCATGACTATGCATTAATGATGTGTCATTTACTTATGAAAGGCGACTTTTTTGCGGCCTTCCCTCAAAGGAGTAAAATTCTCATTTTGTTCTTAACACCTTTGGATTTATTCTTGTCTAAATAAAATTAGACTTAAAATCCTATACAAAAGACTAATCATAAATTGTTTCAACTTTCAGCAACATGTCTTCAAACCCCCTCTCTACTATCATTTCCTCGAACAAACTGGAAGGTGATAATTACGTAGATTAGAAACGTAACCTAGACATCGTCCTTACCGTGGACAATCACAAGTGGGTACTCACCACCCCATGTCCTCCTGAAATGAATGATGATTCGACTCAAGAGGACAAGGACGCCCTTGCGGCCTGGCTCAGATCCGATGAGATTGCGAGATGCTATATTTTAGCATCGATGAACAATGTGTTGCAACAACAACATCGTGATATTGGGTCAGCCTATGAAATGCTCTACAATCTCTAGGAGATGTTTGGAGGGCAAGGGCGTCAGGCTAGGAAATAAGCGGTACGACAATTTATGACTGTCGTATGAAAGCAGGAACTCCCGTTAGAGAACATATGATGCTGATCATAAGTTATCTTAATGAGATGGAAACCCTTGGATCTGAGATTGATGGAGAAACCAAGATAGATATGATCTTGGAAACTCTCCCTAAATCTTTTGATACTTTCAAGCTAAACTACTCCATGAATAAGCTAGGGTACACTGTTACCGAGCTAATTAAGGAGCTTCACACCGCTGAGGGACTCTTAAAGAAAAAGAGGACTAATGGAGAAGCTCATGCTACTGAGCACATAGTCTCCACTTCTGGATCTAAGAAGAGATCTTTTAGAGCCGACAAGAAGAACCCTAGCAAGGTTCAGAAGAAGAAGATGCCCCGGACTGCCAAGGTGGACAAGTCTAAGGACAACTGTCACCATTGCAATGAGCCCGGACACTGGCGTAGGAACTGCCCTACCTACCTCAAGGCTAAAGGGAAAAGTATTGTACTTATTACCGAAGCTTGTTTAGTAGCTGATAATGTATCATCGTGGATTATTGACTCCGCTGCTACTAACCATATTTGTTGTTCCTTGAATGGATTCAGGAAAAGCAAAATCTTAGAGGATGGTGACTTCTGCTTCAAGTGGGGTGATGGGAGCTTGGTGTCTGCTAAGGCTGTGGGATCCGTGACACTGTCTTTCGAAGATAGAACTTTAAATTTGAATTAATGTGTATTATGTTCCTTCCTTTGGGAAAAACTTAATATTTGTAGTTCAAATTGTTGAGCAGAATTATTATTTAAAGTTTATTGATAATGGAATTCGAATTACTTCTTCCAATTCATTTGACACTGATGCATGTTTAAAGAATGGTTTATACTAGCTTTATCCTACACAACCTTTGCTATTAGACACTGAAATAGACAATGATCTAATTAGGGAACTCAAGAGGATCAAACTTAATGACTCCTCTGATCTAATAAAATCAACACATCTCTGGCATTTAAAGACTTGGTCATATTAGTATAGATAGGATTAAGAGACTTGTGAGGGATGGTCCACTCAAAGCCTCTGCAATAAGCTCATTGCCGACTTGTGAATCCTGTATAGAAGGTAAAATGGCCAAACGATCTTTCTCTGGTAAAGGTCGAAGAGCCACTGAGCTGCTGGAATTAATACATTCTGATGTATGTGGTCAGCTCAGAAATCATGCACGGGGAGGATACGAATACTTCGTTACCTTTACCGATGATTACTCAAGATATAGATTTGTCTATTTGATCAAACACAAATCCAAAACTTTTAACGTATTTAGGGTTTTTCGGACTTTAGTGGAAAGCAAACTAGCAAACAGATCAAAAACCTTCGATCTAATCGAGGTGGTTAGAACAAGCTTCAATTTAAGTCATGGTAAATACTTGAAGACAAATTGAACTGTGCATATTAATAGTTTATTGTCATATGTCCTCGGACAAAATGTAAATTCATATGTGAATCAAAGTGTAACATACTACATAACAACATGTATCTTTAGCAAAGATTCATCAAACAAATATTGGCGACTCATAATTGGTATATCGGTTTAAGCACACGAATATCGTTGATGTTGTCCAATATGCAAATTTCTGGTTCACATTAGTAATCAGATTAAGCTGAGGACCATGAAATTGATTCATTAGAAAACAAAATGACTCAAACAATCAAATTTGTTTAGCTCCATGCACATATTCGCGAGATAATTTTTAGAGTGAGAAAATCAGCCCGCTTAGTCAAACATCATAATTACCTTTCGCCTTTTATAAGTCGATTTTGGACAACAAATATCTATTATACCACACATTTCGTAACCATTTCGCATAAGTGTAAATTTTTAATGGCATTTCGTCCTGTTCAGTGTCAATGAATCCCAAACAAATTTACATTTATGAGGTGCTATAATCCGCCAGTTTTCTAAACAATCTTCTATTTACTTGTAATAAGAATTGAATCCATAATCTTCAATTTAGAGATGGTATGAAATTATGACTAGACTATGACTTCGATGAAGACCAAGAAAGGCAGAACATGGAATTTAGGAATTAAAATCGATATGTCAAAGGCATACGATCATATTGAATGGAATTTTGTTTTGGAAGTGCTGCGATGCTTCGGAGCTGACGAGTTTTTTCTGAAATTGATCCAGGCCTGTATCTCTAATGTGTCAGGAGCTATATTGCTTATTGGGAGTCCACTTGATACATTTAATCCTTGTCGGGGTTTAAGTTAGGGAGACCGCTCTCGCCATACCTCTTCATTATAGTCTCGGAGGTGCTTAGCAGGATTTTAATGAAAGAAGAGTGGTTGGGGAGGTTCAGCGGGATAAAAATTAGCAGGACTGCGAACCCGATCTCTCATCTCATGTTCGCAGATGACACGGTTTTATTTTGCAAGGCCAAGATCGGAGAGGTGGAAGGTTTTATGCAGGCTGTCAACGTCTATGAGGAGTGGTCAGGGCAAAGAATAAACCAAGCAAAGTCGGGCTGTTTTTCTCTAAGAATGTGGATGAAATTACAAAACAGGTAATCATGTCCAAGTTGGAGATGCAAATCTGCGGAGATGATGTCAAATATTTGGGCACCCCGCTCTTCATCCGAAAGAACAAAAGCAAGAGCTTCGAGACAGTGAAGCAGCGGGTGTTTGACAGACTCGAGGGGTGGATGGCGAAGACGGTGTTGAGGGCTGGTCGTACCACCCTGGTCAAGTAGTTCAAGGAATTTTGTCATACGCAATGTCAATGTATAAAATCCCCAAAATTTTTTGGAATCTGATCGAAAAAGCCTGCAGAGAATTTTGGTGGACGGGGGGTCATCAAGTGAAAAGATTCTTATTTCAATTTAGTTGGGATCAAATTTGTCAGCCGAAAATCTGCGGAGGGCTAGGGTTGCGCTCTATGGAGGAGTATAACAAAGCTTTTCTAGTAAAACTCTTCTTGCACATGGCAACGAATCACAATCAACTCTAGGTAAAGGCATTCCGAGAGAAGTACTGTGGTGATGAAGAGTTTTTGCATAGTAATATCAAAGCCTCGGCGTCTTCGGGCTGGAAAGACATTTGTGATCAACGTCAACTCATTAAACAGAACTCTTTCGTGCTCATCGGGGATGGGGAGAATACTCATTTTTTCTGGGATAATTGGGTCAAAGGAGGTTTATTGCAGAGGAAGGCCGATTCGATACTCAGGCCCAATGAAAAAGTCTCTAAATTGTTTTCGAACCATTCAGAGGGGTGGGATGTAGACTTGCTGTTCTCGAAATTTGGAAAGGCTAAGGCTCGGGCTATCATGGTTATTAAGAATATGTAGAGGGATCAACGTGATGAAAGGGTTTGGCTGCCAGTGGAATCAGGTTGCTTTAGTATAAAGTCTGCACATAGAGAAATCAAGGGAGCTCAATTCAATCCAATGGATGAAGCGTGGAAGACAATTTGGGGATTCAAGATCAATTTTCGATATCAGCTCACCTTGTGGAGACTAGGGCAACAAGCTTATCCAACATCGACTTATCTTGCTCTAAAAAATTTCAGGGATGGACCCTTCTTGTAGGATTTGCGGGTTGAAAGACGAATCGATTGTACACTTGCTTTTTATTGTGATTTGGCTCATAGGCTGTGGTGTGTTGGGGAAAGTTGTGGCTTTCGAGTCAGTGGAGTTCGGGAATGGACTACCTCAGCAAGATTCTCCTAAGCAATGATGATATTAATGATCGGGCCAGAGGCGATAGAGATGTGTTCCTACGTGCGGCGATTTCTATCATTGATACCATCTGGTGGAATCGCAACGACAGTTTCTTCAGAGGTAAGTCGATTAACCTAGAAGCTATTCTTTTGAAAATTTCTGAAGAAATTGCAGATATCGTTGAGAGTGCTGAGAAGTCTGCTCCGCTAGCAGGGGAGTTTTGTGACGAGGTGTCGGAGACTTGGAAACCTCCAGCCCGAGGAGTTATTAAAATCAACACGGACGCGGCTTTCGTCAATGGTCAGACGGCTATCAGAGTTATTGCCCGCACGACGTCGGGGGAGGTTAAATGGATGTGGGGGAGTTTAACTTTGGCGGCGAGCGCGTTCAAAGCTGAAATGAGTCTCAATGGTTTTGCAACTTAGCAAGTTCTATGGCTACTCCAGAATCGTTGTGAAAGACGACTGCCGAGTACTCTTGTCTTGCCTCGAAGAGCAGCGCCCTTGCCCGAGATGGGATTGCATTCCGGACTTCAAAGTACTGTTGAATCTCAGTAATTATTTTGAAACATATTCTTTTTTTCTGGGTTAGTAGAAATGTTAACGAGGTTGCCCACGGTCTTGCTAGATGGGCCTCTAAGGCTTATTTTTCGGATGTTTGTACCTCTCGTGAAATCTCGCTCTCTGTGCGGGATATGATTTTAGCTTAAATGAAAATTTATTATGAGGTGCTCTTTCCTCTTGTCTCTCCTTCTCAAGGGCTGGAGGTTTTACCGAGACTTTTTCTTTTAAAGAAAACTCATAAACCGTTTTATGAATGCCTTTAAAAAACCGCGTTTTATGAATTTGGAATTATATGTTGATTGCGTTCAAAAAATAATAATTTTATGTTTACATAAATTATTAATTTAATACAATAATAATAACCCTCTAATAATTACAAGCTTCTTTCCCATCCAGTCGTCATCACCATCGTCGTTGTCTATCCAAGCGAAAATCGGACTCCATTTCTTCTTCTTCGTTCGCAAATTCACAAAGTTTCTTTTTGTGTCCTCGAAAACCCTAAAAATAATGGCGTCGGCTAGATCTCCGACCCGATCAACCTCCGACATCGTCGACACGACGCCGTTTCTCGCCGGCGCCTCTTCCTCTCCGTCCTCGTCCTCTTCCGACGACTCTGGAAATCCTACGAGCCGGCGATTCATGCAGCGGCAGAGCCTCCGTCAGGCGGCGCGGTTCCTCCGGCAGGCGAGCAGCCGGCGAGTGCTGCGAGAGCCGTCGATGATGGTGCGAGAGGCGGCGGCCGAGCAGCTCGAGGAGCGACAGAGTGATTGGGCGTATTCGAAGCCCGTAGTCGTGCTCGACGTGCTCTGGAACTTCGCGTTCGTCGTGGCCTCCGCGGCGGTGCTGGTCCTCGGCCGCGAAGAGTCGCCGTCTGTTCCGCTGAGGCTCTGGATCGTCGGGTACGCTATGCAGTGCGCGCTCCACGTGGCGTGCGTCTGCGTCGAGTATCGGCGGCGGCGAAGGAGGGGTGAGTCGGCTGCCGAGGAAGGGAGTACCGACTCGCCTCCGGTGCACACTGGGGATGATAACAACAGGTGAATATCATTCGAATATATGCTGTTTTGAATTTGATTGTGGTTAAGTCTTCAATAGGTGATCTTCTGCTGTGGATTTTGTTTAATTTCAATCTGTGTAGATTGAATATTTTGGATTTTTGAGAAATCACCTTTTCGTCTTATTGGTTGAATGCTACAAACTGGGAACTAATGCTAATCGTATTTTAAGGTCTGACATTGGCATTTCCATGGACTGAATTATATGAAAAATTTATAAAATACTGGGTATTTCAGTGGTATAACGAAGCTGGTTATATAAGTTGATTGTTTTAAGGGTGTTTTAGCTAAATAACCAGAAATAGGTTTACCAATTTCAGTATACCCAACGTTACGTTAATTTTGCGTAAATATTCATTGGATTTTGTTTACAAAAAATTTCGGACTATTTTTACTCTTTTTGATTGCCGCCGCCTATGGTTGCCGCTCAAATTTAAGTAAACGAAATAAAATTAGTTTATTAATAGAAAACGTGTTCAAATCGAAAAAAAAATCCGGGAACACATTTATGTTGATGGTTTAAAGAGTAGTTTTGACCCAATAATCTTGTAAACAACTTTAATTGGGTATTTATTCAAAATTAACGAAACAACTTTAATCGGGTATTTATTCAAAATTAACGAAACGTTGAGGATAATGAAATTCGTAAACGTGGGTAAACAGCTAATTTTTTGTTGTTTTAATGATGTTTCAACATTTTGACATAGACAGAGCGCAAGAAGGGAATTTTTGGTGTATTATTGTGAACAGTGAACTCGTTGAAACACACATGTTCATAATATTCAGAAGCTGGCAGCTATGTGTCTGTGGACCTGAAAACACTACTACGAAGTTTCAGTTAGACTTTGCCAATATGGCGCTTACGTTATATGCGTGATTTTGAGATATTGTATATAGATGAAAGTATTTAGTTTTTGATAGGTATCATTAGAGTTACAGGCCAATGTTCTGGTCATCATCGTGATCTCAGTCCCTGTCAGATGACTTTTAGGATCACACCTATGATTAATGTGTCGTATTGTAAAGAGTTGATTGCTTTCTTTTAAACAAGAAACATGATGTGTAGGGTGGTTTGGGGGGGTTTCAATTTGGTCAGAGACAATAAAGTAGGAATTTGAAGAGGCCGTTTGCATATCAAATAAAATAAATTTGATGTTTTAACTTTCACTTGTTTACAAAGTAATTGATGCCTTATTGCATGTAAGAGAGTTAGGTGTACTTCCTGTTTGTACATTTTACAACCTTAATAGTTAGTAATGCAAATTCTTTCAAAGAGCTATTTAGAAACACGCCAGGTCCATTTGATTCTATGTTTCTTTATAGAAGAGCACATGAAATATTTGACTTAACCCAATGTTCCTATTTCTCTCTCATAGCAGTGTCGCCAAGCACCTGGAATCAGCCAACACGATGTTCTCATTTATCTGGTGGATTATCGGGTTCTATTGGGTATCCACAGGCGGTCAAGCTTTGGCTCTAGCTTCCCCTCAGCTCTACTGGTTTGCAATCTCTCATTGTACCACTTAGTTGAAATTTTAATCTGAAATGGAGCTGATCTTGGTTTGTGCAATTTGGTGTGCAGGCTTTGTGTAGTTTTCCTTGGGTTCGACGTGTTTTTCGTCGTTTTTTGCGTAGCTCTGGCGTGCATCATTGGGATTGCTGTTTGCTGTTGCCTTCCCTGTATCATTGCACTTCTATATGCCGTCGCCGACCAGGTAAAATCAACTGGCTCACTGGTTTTCTTGTGAAAATCCAACACGAAAATAAAATTACATAATCGTCTCACCGGCTTAGCCTCAATGTTTATTTGCAACTGCATATCAAAAGTCAGCCCAGCAAACGCGCTTGTGTATAGGTTCGAATATTGGTCTCTGTCCGAGAAAATGACAATTCAGCGCAGGGAATCTTGAGTTGGATAGTTTGTGTTCTGCCATTTTTTTTTCTCTTTTGCTTAAAGTGGCAATTAATTGACTGGTTTTGAGCTTTTTGAGTTTCAAGTTTCCACAAGAATCTCGATTCAAACATTCAGCTATTGTAATTACGTTCAGCTATTGTAATTACGTTCAGCTGATGAAAATAAGTAGATGAATAAAATGGGATAAGTAGCAATATAACACTTTGAAACTTATTAATTGCTATATAGCCAAGCATTTTGGAAAAATTGGTTAATAGCCATTAATCAAAATAAATCTGTATATATTAACTAAAAATGCAACTCATTAACACCAATTACTAGCAGCCACGTCACAATAAATGGTTATTTACTAAACAAACAAAAAAGAATGGCCAAATAACAATATCAATGTTTCACATGGTTATTTAAAGCAATTTTTGAAATAAAATTTACTCCGGGAATTTCTTTAGTGTTGCTCTCACTTATTTGCCCTATTACAACGTTGATACACATCAGGAAGGAGCTTCAAAGGAAGACATAGAACAACTGTCGAAGTTCAAGTTCATCAGAAGCGGGACCAGTGAAAAGCTTTCTGGGGAAGCTCAAGTACCTGTTGGAGGAACCATGACCGAATGTGGCACTGACTCGCCTGCCGAGCATCACCTCTCCCAGGAGGACGCGGTTAGTTGACTCGTTCCTCTCTCAGCTGCTTTTTCTTTTCCAATTTTAACCCGATGTTCATTTTCCATTACTGACCTGTATGCGAAGTCATTTATGGCACTGCGCAAACCGTTGGGGGTAGCTCTCAATCTATTCAAGAGGACTTAGTGTAGGGGTTTTTTTTTATTGAAATGTTGAATACATAGCATACAGTAAATTACATCAAATTGAGTGATATTGTTAGGAGCTTAGATTCTGAGGCCTGAGGATATCATTATAGCAGTAAGAAAAAGTTAAGGTAAATAGAATGCATAGAAGATATGTTAGTGTCACGGGGATTTGTAGAATGACATTATTGGAAGGAGGAACCTCACGAATGTCGGATATCCATTTTTTTGTAGTTCTATTGTTTAAATATTGTCGACAATACAAAATATACAAGTTCGTTAAAAACAATATGGCAGAGTACAAAAGTTGAATTCGTAACATGGCAAAGTACATCAATTGGGTATTATTATTAGGAACTTGGACGCTGGGGATATAACGATAAAAATAAGAGATAGTTAAAAGTTTAAATATAGACTACTTAGAAGATAAGTTAGCACCAGGGTTATAGAATAACATCATTGGAAGGAGAAGATCTCTTGGAAAGAGGACAATTATCTGTCTGATATACATCTCTGATAATCCTTTCCGTTTATATTTCTCATTAATACAAAATTTTTATATGTATCATCAATTGGGTATACTTATTAGGAACTTAGATGCTGGGGATAATAATAATAAAATTAAGAGATAGTTAAGAGTTTAAATATAGATACTTAGGAGATAAGTTAGCACGATGGGAATCCATAAAATAACATCATTGGAAGGAGAATAACCCTTGGGAAGAGCACCACTATCTGTCTGATAATCCTTTCTGTTTATATTTCTCGTTAATACACAAACACAAAATGTATTTGTTTTTCTCGCAGGAATGTTGCATATGCCTTTCGGGTTACGAGGACGGGGTCGAGCTGAGGCAACTTCCGTGCGGCCACCACTTCCACTGCTCCTGTGTCGACAAGTGGCTCCTCATCAACGCCACTTGCCCTCTCTGCAAATACGACATCTTAAAGAGTGCCAATTTTGAAGTTTAAAAAGAAAACAACACGGGATTCCCTCAGAGGTCGGTTTTCTATTATCACTAATGTTACTTCTTTCTTATCCTTGCTCTTTTCAATTATTTATTTATTTATTTATTTCAAATGTAGGTTCTCTGTGATTCGAGGTTTCTCCGTTGGTCGCTCGAAAATGTCGTTCGGGCCTGAAAATACGGGGGAGTTACTCTTGCTATTTAATACTGTTATTATTCTTATAATTATTTAGTGTTGGGTCTGACTTTGTTTTTTACTCTCTTTTGTATATGTATGTGTTTGCATAGGCATGTTCATTGCAGTTTGGTGCTTTCTTTTTGTATGACTATGTGCTTTGTTTGTATACCTGTAGATATTTGTTGTCCTCTCGTTTCTATACTACGCTCTTTTTAGCCAAATAAAGAATAGTGAGAAAGAGAGAGAGCTACGTTCAATGTTTGCTCAAATCAATGTTTCAAATGGTTATTTTGTATAAATTTTCCTATTTTGATGTGGTTAACTAGTCCAATCAAAATTGAAATTTTGCAAAATAGTTCAATTCTTTAAACTTAAGACAAAATAGTGAAAATATTAAGAATCTGTATACTGCTTTTTTAGTATCTACTTGTTTTTGTTCATTAAAAGCTCTCTATAACAAAATCATATGAGCAGAAAAATAGAAAAAACATCAAATGCTTTCGACTTTCATCTTTTGAACTCACTATCACTGTCATCTAATGTCATCATCGCCGTCACTACCGCTCGATATTAAGCAACCCCATCGCCTTTGGTGAATACCACAACCATTCCTGCAAGAACGATTTGGTTATTTGAGAGGCCTCTTCTCCAACAACCTAGGATTGAAGAGGATTCAATTTTATCGCCAAAGTCAATTTTTTTTTCACTCTTCTTTCAAACTGAAAATTTAGAGTTTTCTTGTTGAAGATCTAGTGGTGCTACCGAAAGACTAAAATGAATATCAATCGATGATACAACGAAAGAGGAGACAGCCGTATTAGTTTGGTCATGATGACCTAGAGAAGCTTCTTGGACATAGCTTTGGCAAAGAATTTCGTCGTCACAATTGTGAGTGGTTCGGGTTGTTAAGTTCTTTTTGAGATTAACATCTATGGATACGTGGCACGAGTGGACTCGGTCACATATTGTTGAATCCATGGTATTAGTTACAAGATATATTTTTTATTAAGTGCACGAGAATTGATTTCCCGGACTCTTGAACACCGCTGTAAAGAGAATGTAATTTGGTTCGAAAGCCTTAAAGTGTGAGTGAAAAGAGAGAATGGAAGAACATTGTTCTTCGTGATGGATTTTGTGGATTTGATTTATCGCTGTTTTATGGGCTATACTACTTGAACTTTTTGTTTAGGTTACCATCATGTTTCTAAACAGGGAAAACCCCATATAACAAGGACTTTGGGAGTCTCTAGATATTGTAAATGTATGTTACATATGTTTAAATATTTTGACATTTCTTCTTGTCGTAGATACTAAACTTCAATATCTTGTTATCTTTTTGTAAACACAATTAATTTTTTCAAATCATGTATTTCAATATTCTAAAATTTAATAATTCTTCAATTTTGTTATGTAGATGCTTAATTGAAACCTCAATAGTTTAGTGGTGTTTTCTGTCTAAAATGATAAACTATATGTGATCTTAATTGTTTGAATTGATTGTGTGTAAAAATATCGGTTTTTTTGAAAAAAAATAAATTCAGTTAGAGTTTCTCTTTAATTAATATTTTGTAGTACTGTTAAATTAAGTTCTGAGCCGTACTGTTGTCTTACGTAAATTGGTAGAGTAATTTCAAATTTGAATGGAGACTTCTTCGGTTATCTTATTTTTGGTTATTGCATTTTTTTCGACTTTAAAGTCTTATCCAGACCATTGCAAGAGCATTTCCAATGTAAAACAACCTAAACTAAGTTTTTTTGCTTACATGTTAATGCCACATCATTTTTTTATATAATACAATGATTATAACAAAATTGTAAATTTTGGCACTGATACTATCTTTTATTTTGGACAAAAAAAACAATAAAATAATATATCCACCAATAATTTAATTTGTATGATTTCATTTATAATAATCTTTTATATTAACATCACTCGAGTATTTTTATATAGTATTTTAAATATAATAAATAAATAAAAACTAAAATATTTGGTTGCTGGAAATGTTCTTCTACTTAAAAAATCATTATAATTAAGTTTCGGTCGTGCACTTAAGTTCTTTTAAACATAACATACTGGTTTTACAAATAAAGTAAATGCCAAAAACCAAATTTCTTCTTATTCTATTTTACAAACAAAAAAATTGGTCATAAAAGATGTCATTTTATATAGAAAAACAGTATATTATTATTTAAGAAAAGATCAAAACAGTAAATAATCAAATATGAAATAACAAAGCGCGCATGCTTTTCATAAAGTTGTTTAAGAAATAGAAAATGAAATATTATTTTGGGGACCAACAAAAACACAACAAATTCTATTTCTTTTCAGTGTTTCTTTCCGTTTTTTTTCCTCTTCTCGTTTGAGTCCTCCAAAGAACAATGAGCTCGAAGAAGCGGTGACTATGGCGGATCGAGAACCTTCTTCTTCTTCTTCTTCGCTTCTCTTGAATCGTTACCGGAGTGATCGACGGAAGCTCTTGGAATTCGTTTTGTCGTCCTGTCCCACCGCAGCCGCGAGCTCTCTCTCCGGCGTCGATTTCGACAGTCTCAGCGCCGATTATATCCTCGATTGTCTTTCTTCAGGTAAAATAATAGGAATGGAGTTTCGTCATCTTCTTTTTTATACTGTTTGGCTGCTAAGAAATTTGCTTGCCGGTGTGAACCGGCTAAAGCTCCGGTTTAACTTTTTGTCCAAAATTTCGTGTGACTTAGAAATGTTTATGTTAGTCTATTTCTTTCATTTCGAAATTTAGATTTACGTTAAAACCAACCTGCGATTAGTCGTTACAACAGACTGGTCTCTAGCTGCTATAAAATCTGTACTATTGGTTCGAATGTTCTTTTTCAGTCTTAATTAGCGAGGCTGTTTCAATTATTCTCCAGTGAGCTTACAATGGCTTACGTTATGCCAAATTTGACTTCTACGTAGTAATTGTTAGAGCTGTGCAACGAAAATTTGTTCAAATGTTCATTTTGTAGATGTTTGTTGAATTATTCCTTTCTTTTCTGTTCATCAGGTGTAGCGGTTGATGTATCTGAAGCT
The DNA here is from genome assembly GCA_958296335.1 of Urtica urens. Lineage (NCBI taxonomy): Eukaryota > Viridiplantae > Streptophyta > Magnoliopsida > Rosales > Urticaceae > Urtica > Urtica urens. Next base: position 38,305,568 of record OY282520.1, read on the forward strand.
AGTAAGAAGCACGTGGATGAACTTTCATATCCAACTATGGTATACTACACATTTCTAGCTCTAATTCAATTTTTTTTTCAATTCTTTTTGGTTGTTATTCCACTTCGACTGTCAAATAGAATTGGAAGAGAAAGCAGATTTTTTAGTGGAGTAGGTAGTTGGAATGGTAGAATAAGATTTTATTTTAGTTATTATTAATGTTTCTATTTGACAATCTCTGTTCAGTTTTACTCTAATTAGTCTACATTTGTTTGATAGATTCATTATAAGAGAGGAAGTTCATTTTTTCTGCGTTCCGACCAAGAATGCTCCGGTCCCCCTCCTCAGCGTGCTCCTCCTCTGATTGTTGTTAAACCTAATGTTGAAGAAGTATCATACTCTTCCGGACAGATTGATTTTTCAAACATGAATGACTCCAGTACTTCAAGAGATCAGTACGGCCTAAAATCTAGAGCAACATCAGTCAAACGATCAGTGACTGCACAGCATGTGAACATCCCTTCGTTAGGTCTGCCTAACTTGCGAACAGGTAATGTCGCACATTGATTTTCTTTTACTCGTCGATTTTGGTAAAAGAATGTGACAAGCAATTATTATGCTCCACTTTCCAAAAAAGAAAAGAAAACAAGACAGCTGTTATCTTAATTAGCAAGAGTCAGAGAATTACCAATAAGTAGGCATATTTGGTGGTGGATGTACTTTCTAACTTCACTTTTCTAGAACTCATCGTTCCGCTCTAGTCACATGTCATTGATCATTCCCCTGTTTATCCTTTAGTCTCTCATCATTCTTCCAATGTATGTATAGATTTCTTTAAAATGTATAAATTCATTTTCTATATAACTGGCCTGTCTTCTTTGAGCAAACTGATACATACTTCCAGGAATGTTGAAGGGCTATCCGATGATGACTTGCGAGAAACAGCATACGAAGTATTACTTGCAGCTATTGCTTCGTCCGGGTAAATATTATATCGACGAGTTTAAAATACCGGGAATCTCTCCTTTTTTAATTGATATCTGAGTCCTTTTTGTTGTTCCTGTATCTAGGGTGGATATATATCTGGCAGAGGACAAAAAGAAAGAAAAGAACTCGAAATTCTCGTTAGGGTTGAGGAGTAAGAAGGAAAAACCACTTCCTCAAACTCATTCTCATGACAGACACTCGCAGCTCATCCGCATCATTCGGGAACAGCTGCAGGTAAGCTATAGACTCCCAACCATAGCCAACTGAATTTTAAACAAACAGACATTAGTATTCTGTGTTTGATAGGTACCTTGAGCTAAAAGCAAATTCTTGGGAAAATCAACAAGTGATGTACATTATTCCCTTTAATTTATCCATTTTTGTCCTTGCAATCCTATATGAGTTGTTGTAGCCATTTATTTACTTGTTTTTCCTGAATAATTAAAACTCTTGCTTATTGCTTGTGCCTATAGGAATGTGATTAATACTTTATTTACTAAATTAGGAAATGATATGATAAATTATGTTGATAATCAGTTTCTTCTGAAATCGTAGTGCTGTTGAGTTTTTAGTGTTCCTCTTTTGTTTCTTTATTCTTGTGCTTCTGTTGCCAACTACTTCCATATCGTTGTCCTCGTTTCATCACATATTGTATATCGTTGTGGGAAAAAAAGATAAATGTTTTTGGCATTATTTTCCTCTGGCAGATTTCAGAGGCCATGGATGTACGCATCAGGAGTAGGTTGCAACTGCCTACGAGGAGAACACAATTGAAAATGGATATTCCCCAAATTTCGCTAGGGCTTCTAAATAGCTTTTTCAAGTCTGATTTTACGCATGAAAAGTCTTACAATCAATGGAAGAGTAGGCAGGTAATCTATTCCTGTGACTCCCTTCAAGCACTAAACAAATTAACAAAAAATTGGCTGTATAGCCTTATAAAACGTTTCCATTTTTGGATATACCCAAGATTTCATTAATAGATTGAAAATATCTAGACAAATTCGTTTACACATCGTAAACAGTCCAAAATACCCCTAATTCGTTTACATATTGAAAACATGAATTAAGGGTATTTTGGACTATTTACGACGTGTAAACGAATCTGTCTGGGTATTTCCAATCTATTAACGGAACCTTGGGTATATCAAAATTACACATAGTTTACAAGACTATACATCAAAATTACCCAAAAAGTAATGAATTACTATTGTGTGAGGTTTAAGTTTTAAAAAGCTCATCTTCTTTCAATAGAGGCAACCGAATAGACATCTAGTACATGCTATATGGTTGGGAATTTAATGTAAATTACTACATTACTAAATTGCTCTTTTAGGTTGGGATCTTGGAAGAACTTCTGCAGTATTCTACCAATCTTGCAGCATCAGAGCATCAAACTGTCAAATCATCACTGGCTAAGATCAGGAATGAAGCGGTATCCATACAATTTTGATGCATTATTTGGATTTTGATTCCATTTGTGTTGAATTTCACACGTGGTTGTTGTTTCTTGGATTTGTAGGAATGGGATAAGACAATGTCTCATTCTGAACGTGTTGAGGTTATATCAAGCCTCAAACACGTGGCCTTAAAGTTATCATCACTTCCCGGATCAATTGGTGTAAAAGATGAGACACATTATTGGAAAACTGGGTATCACTTGAACATTAGGTTGTATGAGAAGCTACTCTTCAGTGTATTTGATATTCTTGATGTAGGCCAGCTCATACAGGTTGTTGTATAAAACTCTGAGCAAGAATTGCTTTATGCTCTTTACATTTGCATGGAAAACCCTTATATGACTTCCCCTTTTAGGAAGCCGATGAAACTCTTGCTCTGATCAGATCCACTTGGTCTATATTTGGCATTTCACAGAACATTCATGATGCGATATTTGCATGGGTACTTTTTCAACAGGTGAGAGTACTTAGAAAATGTTTCATGTTTTTCCCAAAGGCTATGATATATGCTTCTAAATTCTCCTTCATGTTAATATACAACCTTCTGATAGCTAAAGGGCATGTAATGGTTATCTTCTAAATTGTTTATACACTCTGAAGTTTGTTGAAACAGATGAACCTAAGCTATTAGAGCATGCAATTCTTCAGTTACAAAAACTAGTATCAGGTGAAGATAGTGGTAAGGAGAAGATTTATATTGATAGCCTAGCATGCTTGAAGCAATGTGGCCGCAGTGAAGTAAAGTTGAGTCTCATAGAAGCTATTTTCTTCTCCATAAGCTCTTGGTGCACCCTTAAATTGCAAGACTATCATCTGCACTTTAGTCAGGTTAAACTCAATTTTTTCTACCACTACTATCATCTCCATAAGTTGTTTTCTTATTTTTATTTTTTATAATTACAAATATTACCCGTGCATATCAGGTTATGCGTAGTCTTTAAGTTATTTTAACTAAAAAATTCATATCTCAGAAATCTGGTAACTTTAAGAGGGTAATGACATTGCTTTCAACCGTTGGCATTCCAACTTCTGACGATAATGGTGCTATCAAGGTTAGCCTTTGTGTGGTCACACTATTTTATTCCCCTGTTAGAAATCGTTTGGATGTTTATATCATGTAAATTCACCATGGCCGTGGATGCAGAGAAGAAGTGTCAGCGTCTCAGACAAAAGAACTTCTAAAACTATAAGGTCATACGTGGAAAAAGCCATTGAAAATGCATACAAGCGGGTCAGTAGTGTTCCTAGTTTTTTAACCTTCATGTTACCATTAAGCCATCTCCTTGAAATTTCGTGATGCTTATAGAGATAACCTAATCAGGTCGTAAGCACCATAGAACTTGAATCTAATGTGCAAAGAAAGCATCCTCTATGTCTACTCGCAAATGAACTAAGGTTGATTGTTGAGAAAGAGATCAAGGTGTTCCATCCCGTACTATCTGATTGGTGTCCTAAAGTTGGTGCAATCATTTCAGCACAATTACACAAGATTTATGGGGACAAACTGGTTAGTTCTTAAGCTTGGAATATAAAAAAAAGCATTTCTTTTCTTACACACAAAATAATCACTTGTAGGCACTGTATATATTTAATAAATATGTTTATGTATTTTGTAGAAAATATTCCTTAAGGAGGTGACTAGTCTTTCTGAAGATGCTAAAACCGTGCTTCCAGCTGCATATTTGTTGGATCTCGACTTGATTAAGCTGTATAAAGCTGCTTGTGGAGCAAATAACCAAGACCTGAATCATTACCCAGTTAGTGCACAATCAGTTTTTTTTAATAAATATATTGTGAAAGAAGTATGGTTGATATGCTTAGATTATTCTAGCCTTTTCCTTTATCTTTTATATTTTGTGCAGATTGGAGAAGTTTCTAAACCTGTTATTCTCGACTGGGTAATTGCTCAGCATTCGCGTATATTGGAATGGACAGGGAGGGCATTTGGTCTCGAGGTTTGTTTTTCATGAGAGTCAGATTTACTAAACAATCTCGAGTGCATGGTTTTCTGAATATGTCAGAGTCTTTGAAATGCAGGGATGGGAGCCTCTTTCGGCCCAGAAAAAACAAGCTGCTTCAATAGTTGAAGTCTTCAGAATCATAGAAGAGGTGTACATCATTCTTTCATAGTTTTCAGACATGAAAAGCAAATTCGTACATTAAACAAACTGCCAGCGACTAAAACCTAGTTTTTTGTGTTGTAACTTTATATATCCAACTTTCAGACTGTGGATCAGCTCTTTCGATTGAACCTTCCGATGGACATCACACACGTACAAGCTCTACTATCCACAATATTTCACACGCTCGATGCATATCTAATCAAAATGCTAGATCAGTTAGGTGAGTTGTGCGCTACGAGCATATGGTTCGATTTACTTATTCACTGTGATAAGCTTCTGATTATAACATCATCGCATATGCAGTTGAGAAGAATAACTTGTACCCATTAGCTCCTCCCTTGACTCGTTACAAGGAAACATCAATGGCAATTCTAAAGAGAAAGGTGCTTGAGAATGTTCTTTTGGACGACCACGTGATCAAGAAGTTGAATCAGCTGACAGTGCCTAAGCTCTGTGTCAGATTAAACACTTTAAAGGTATAATTATAGTTCTTTTATCCACAGGTTGAGTTTTTTCATTATCTACTTTCCAGGTTTATTTTTTTGGATAATGACTGTGGTATCATTTTAGCTGAATTTCATTTTCTGTCTTCTTCTAATGGTATTTTTTAAGTCACAACATCAACCTGTTAGTGACTTGCGTTGTACTCTCTTGTACGTTATTCTACGAGAAATAAAATATTTCACTTTTCCTATAGCTATCACATCTCTTATATTTTCTCTAGTTTTTTTTGGAAAAACTGAGGTTTTTTTTAATAGGTTTTGAAGTTCTATAACACAACATATGTTTATCGGATACTTCTAATTATCGTTGGAAACGTTTTGTTATCATAAAAAAGGCATCCCAGTGTGTTTTTTTAACCAAATAGTTTCTTATTTAGCATGCCCTGCAATAAAGTTATTACGTAGAGCTTGCATATTCATTATTACATCATGAACTTGCAAAAATGTTTTCACCTTGTAATCCTTTTTTATTTATTTTTATTTTTTATGTGCAGTACATTCAAATACAAATTGACCTTTTAGAAGATGGCATAAGAAAATCCTGGGCACGTGTAAGAGAATTTGATAAAGTATCAGGTAAATTTGGGTCTAAATGTCAACATGTGATTTTATTCCATGTGTATCAGCGGTTAAGTTCCGTTATGGTTTGGGATCATGCTCGTTGACGATTCATTCAGTGAATTTATTTATATTTTTTTTCTAATGGTCATCTCTTGTTTCAACCAGTTGAGGAAGTGCCTCATGATATTACTTCCGGTGAGAAAATTGATGAGCTTTTCAGTACGACCTTTGATATCATAAGGGAGACTACATTCAATGGTACAAGTAAAATCTGTGATTTCATAGGTGAGTTCATTGGATCTGCTTGCTCTTTTAACAATTTATGGATTCGTGAATCTCATCAAGACTATCACTATAACTTCAAACGATTGACATGTCTTGCATCAATTTATCCAATATTGATTCCTTTCATATATTTTCAGGTCCAAGAGTTGTGTTTTGGGATCTCAGAGATTCATATATATGTGGTTTGTATCGTGGTAACGTGGAAGGTGCTCGTCTAGAAAATGTTCTTCCACATTTTGATTCCGTAAGAAATTTGAAATTAAACACATAAATCATCGTTTCCTTCCTCATGTGATCCCTATTGTATCGTGGGTTGCAAAAGAATGGCGAAATGACGTCTTTTTATGTTCAAATTTCGAAGTTTCAATAGTTTCCATGATTTTTTAGGTATACTAGTAATGCTGATAGTTGGATAGCGCTTATGTAGGTACTTGACGAGGTGTGTGGTCTGATTGATGATGCTCTTAGAGACCGTGTGGTCTCTAGCATCTGTCAAGCATCACTGGTATGCAATCTTATCTCGGATCCGAACTCATTACTGTTTATGTATGTATTTATTGATTGATTTAAATTTCCATTTCTGATTTTTCAGGAAGGTTTTTCTTGGGTGTTGCTTGACGGGGGTCCTTCTCGTGCGTTTTCAGATTCTGATATTGTACTTATGGAGGACGATTTAGCCATGTTGAAGGTATTTTGCATTCTTTATTGAATGGGACTGTGTCGACTTTCAGTTATCGAATTAGTTTCCCATATTTGACTCTAAAAAGGCTACTATTTATTTTATACATCGCCAAGGTTCACCGGTTTACCGAGTTTCACTTGTTTATGTAACTTATATTCTTTTCTATTTAATATTATCTCTCCCAAAAAGGGTTATGTTAGGATCATATAGAAGATCAAGCTTGATCGAAATATAAAATTCTAATATAACTCTAACTGGACAATATACTTTATCTAGGAATTCTTTGTTGCAAACGGGGAAGGCTTACCCAATTCGTTGGTAGAACAAGCAGCAAAATTCTCAGAGAAAATTTTAGGCTTGTACTCGCTCGAGGTTTGATACCATGCTTTTGTGAATTCCATACTTGATTACCGAATAAACTATAGTGTCACGATTCGTGACTAATATTTCGTCTTTCCTCTTTTTTGTAGTCCGAAACTGTTATCCAAATGCTAATGAGCGCGAGCGAGCACATTTCTCTGGGCATAGAATCCACAGACCACGAGCCCGACCAAATGCATGTTCTCAATATCCACACTTTGATGCGAGTTCTATGTCACAAGAAAGATAGCGAAGCGTCTCTGTTCTTGAAGACGCACTATCAACTTCCCATGTCCACAGGTGAGCTTTTACCGAGTGCTTGAAACTGATTTGAGTTTGACCATTTTCATTAACCAAATGCCGTCGTTTTTCTCAGAGTACGAAGAGGGCGTGTCTAAGGATGCAACATCTGTGCATGGGATAACCGATCTTTTACGGAGCACATCGTTTCGTTGGGATAAGAACAGTCATAGCAACTTGTTTTCGTTTAAGAAGAGATTTCAAGAGGCAGCGTCGATGAGCTTCAGGATGTAAGTTCTTTTATCCATTGTGTTGAAACGAATCTCTCGAGCTCGAGATATGGGACCAGATCTTAAAGGGCAAAACAGTTTTTAAGAGACCGTTGCCTGGAGAAATTTTGTGATGGTTGGTCTATTATTATAATCACGAGACATTATTTTTGGGTACTTATTTTCTATAAAAAGAAGTCAAAGTTGCAAGTTGCTGATGGTATAAAAAGTGACGTAATTATTGAAGTTTTGGGTAATTTAAATTTTTTAGACCAAAAGGGCAAATATTATGACTAGACCTACTAATCCAATATCTTCTAAAATTTTGTCACGTTTTTCGAAAATAATGTTTTAGAATCAAATATAAATTCAATCTATTCCTGTAATAGGGTCGCCCGTGGTAGAGTTATTGCGCGGAAGTGCTAGTGTGGGACAATCCACTTTGACTCGTTTTTATAGTTTACACACGTTTGCCCCATTTATAATTTTTTTTTATTTTTTCTATTTCGTGTTTTATTGTCATAAAATAATAATAATAGTAATTAGAGTGATTGTTTGATGATTTGAATCGGGTTAAAAAGGGTTAGGGTTAGTATTTGAGATAAATCGAATCCGAAGAATTTTTTTTTAAAAACTTACGGGTTTGTGATAAAAATCTAATTTTGAAAATTAATAAATTAACTGTCATAATCTTTTCTTTTAACTTTTTAAGAAGAATGAATCTTTTTTAGTTTTATTTAGTTTATCCAAAGCCGTCCAATCAGAAAACTGCACATTTGGTGGCTCGTTCCAGTCAATCAATTTGCTCAATTATTGTGGGCAAAGGTGGTGGCTCTGAACTATTTGTCCTCGTGGAAATCCAAGTATTTCCATTTCCACGTCATTGTCACATGTGATTATACTAAACCCACATTGATTACAGCAGAGAACACTCTTTACTGCACTTCAATTACTTATCTATTAGTACACTTAAACGTGGCCATACCAGGAATCTCTCGGTTTTTAACCGGGATGGGAGGTGATGGGAGGCGGGGACTCCCGCTCCCGGTTAGAAGAAAAAAAAAAAAAAAAAAGTTTGTAGTCGTTGCACATTGCAACGGCCATATGCCAACGGGAAGAAGATTTGGGCCATTGGATTGAGGATCCAATGGCCCTCAATTTTTTACGTTTTTTTTTAAAAAAAAAAAAAAATTACCCGAGAGGTACCTCCCGTCTGTCTTCAAAACCGGGAGTCCCGCTCCCGCCCGGTACTCGGGACGGGACTCCCACGTCCCGCTAAAAAGAAGACCGGGACGGGACTCCCGGTACCGTCCGGTCCCGGTCAAGCCACGTTTAAGTACACTTATGGATAATTTCTTTTTAATAACGACGCTTATTACAAGTTAATCTCGTGGAAGATCTATTTTCAAACTTGCTTATGGAATTCTAAAAGAGAAATTTAATTAAATGGGCTTAATAACCATTAAAATATCAAAATTAGACCTCCTATGTATACCTCTATCTAAAATTAGACTTTTGACTCATTTTCGGACAAAAATACACTTCAAATCTCTTTAAACTTATTTTTTTCATTGATGAAATCCGATAAAATCCGATAGAATCCGATGGAATCCGATGAATTATTTTTGTTAATAAAATCAGATAAAATCCGATGAAATAAGATGAAATCCGATGAAAATTAATGAATTTTTTGTTTATTTACGCGATACAATCCGATAAAATCCGATGGAATCCGATGAATTTTTTTTTTTAACGAAATCAGATAAAATCCGATGAAATCGGATAGATATTGATGATTTTTTTGTTTATTTACGCGATAAAATCCGATGAAATTCGATAGAATCCGATGATTTTTTTTTTTGTGATAAAATCCGATGAAATCCGATGAAGGAAAGAAATGTGATTTTTTTAAAGGCATTTGAAGGGTATATTTGTCCGAAAATGGGTCAAAAGTCTAATTTTAGATAGAGGTATACATAAGAGGTCTAATTTTGATATTTTAGTGATTATTAGGTCCAATTTAAGAAATTGACTTTTTGATTCAAGGGAGATGAAATTTATTCTGATAGCGTTACGTATAATACATTTATTCAAATCAAATAAAGTACAAAGGATGTCTTTCAAGTCAGGTCAACTAGTAGAGATTTCTGCACAAGTTCTTAACCGAGTCTCCGGTTGATCGAATATGAAATTCAAATTTAGTGTTATATACGAATATCAATCACTAGTCCTCTAACTTAGTTTCTAATTACCCTCATTTTAAATTAGATATTTGAAGTGACCATTATAAATAAATATCTCTAAAGCCTGAGGAAAAAAAAACTCCTATAAGGTAAGCGTTGACCAAGATTAATCTCTGAGGGTCCTTTTGAAACCTGTAAAATTTAATGGAAAATGAAAATTTGAATGAAAACGAAACCGGAAGGGAGAATGCATAAGGAAATCAAATTTTCAAGTTATGTTTGAAAGAGTGCAAAAATGCAAAAGAAAAAATGAGAATCCCAAATATTTTTCTGTTCGTGTTTAGATATGCTAAAAACATCAACATGGAAAACACAATGAAAATTTCTTTTTTTGTTTCAATTTTTTTTATTTTTTTTATTTTTTTAATATTTTTAAATTTGTTTATTATTTTTAAATTTTTTTTATATATTTGTTATTTTTTTAGTTTATATATATATATATTTTATTTATTAATTTTTAATTTTTTTGTTTATTTAATATTTAAAATTATTATTTGGGTTTTGAAGTTGACATGAGTATACTTTGTGAAGTTCTCATAGGTATGAAATTCATGAACAAGATTGTTGAAACGCACTGTATATCACCTCATGCTTTATTACTTGGATAGTGAATAAATGAACCGCGCGGTATCCAAAATTAAGTAATGACTTTGTTTGGATAAAATAATGTGACTTGTTAGCTCCTCGTCAATACATTGTTTCTAACTTATTCACAAGTAACAAATGAGTTGAGGAAATAACAATTAGAATAATAAAATGGTAATTTTATAAATCCCATCTAGTTGATGATATTCATGAAGGGTAAACATAAATAACATTCAATAGACCCGCTCAATATAATTAAGTTGAATTTGAGTAGAATATAAATTCATTTGAACAAGAGATTTTCAGTGTCAACTCTTTACTGGAGTCGGTTGACATTAAGTTAATACTCAGAGAAGGTTTGTGAACTTTTGAGTCCAAGTATAGAAGCTCAAACTTTGTTCATTTAGATATATAATGTCACTATTACAAGTCATCAGAGTAGGATTGTTGAACTAGAAACTAAGTCAAGACAAGTTCAAGTGTTAAACTAGACGTTTTCTCGGAAAATGTCTAAATGATATTTTTATCCACATGGACATAAAATTATGTGAATGTCAAAATAAGATTTTGAATATTTTCATATGATGAAATATAAATTATTTTCTAAAACCGAAAAGTCAATTAAAGGCATTATGAAATTAATTTCATTATTTGTGCAATATTAATTTTACAATGGGTATTTTAAGAATTGTCTTAAAAGAAATAAGGAAGCATCTGGATTCCCCTTCCCTAGTGTAGAGTTCGGCCAAAACACACCCCAAGATGAGATAATTCTTTGCATTTAATGATAAGGATAATTATCCATAAGGAAAAGAGGAAATGAATTTCCTTGAGAGGGAAATAAATATGCTAAGTGAGGAAACAAATTTCCTTCACTTATGCTCTATGTTGGCCGGCCATGTACAAGGAGAAAGAGGAGATAAAATAAAATATTGTGTCATGAATATACAATTGAAAAAGGTTATTACCCTTTCTTGATTTTTCTTCACCTATAAATAGAGCCTTACATTGAGATGTGAAAATAAGCTTTCTTGCTCTTTTGCTCTCTCTCTCTCTCTCTCTCTCTCTCTCTCTCTCTCTCTCTCTCTCTCTCTCTCTCTCTCTCTCTCTCGCTAAAATCCCTTTTTATTTTGGCACCTAAGTTCTCATTAGACTTAGGCTTAATTAGCTCTTTAGCTCATAAACTTGTTCTTGATTTGTTGTGTTTAATTGTGCCTACACACAAATCCTTCTAAACCTCTAAAAACTCATGTAATAGAAATCTCAGATTTCTCGAGTTCATGTTTAGGTGTGAAGGTAACGAGCAAGAGATGATCTACCTTTCTTAAGACTCTTTCAAGATCAAGCTACAAAAAAGGTTAGCGTTCTAGTAGTTTTAAATAATGTTTTTAAATTTATACATGTTCATGAACTTTACCTAGGTTAGTAAAATTGTTTTACTCGTAAAGAAATTTTATATTCCGCCATTAATATGATTAATGATAATTTTTTTTAACCCTAAACCTATTCAACCATGAACAACTTCCAAATACTTAAGGAATTTACTAAGGCATACAACCCCTTTCGATGCTTCACAAGCAGCTACATTTTCTGCTTCCATGGTGGAGTCAGCAATGCAAGATTGCTTGATAGTCCTCCAAACAACAGATCCCCCATTCAGGAAGAACACAGATCCTGAAGTGGAGTTCCTGGAATCACTATCCGCTTGAAAATTGGAATTGGTGTACCCCGTCATAGTCAGGTCAGTACCTGAATATGTAAGCATCAAATTCTTAGTCCTCCGAAGATACTTAAGAACATGCTTAATAGCAAATCAGTGCTCGGGTTCAGGATTTTATTGGAAACGGCTAACTACGCCAACGGCGAAACATATATCCGGTCATGTCCTAAACGGCTGAAGCATAGGAAATCTTTCTCATGTCCTAAATCTCTTATGTTGTCTTGGGAGACTGGTCCTTAGAGAGTGAGACTCCATGTCTAAAGGGATTTTGGCCTTTCTTAGAGTCTTGGACAGTGAAGCGACCCATCACCTTATCTGTATAAGATGATTGGAAGAGCTACATGGTCCGGTTCTTTCAATCTCGAAAGATCTGAATCCCCAGAATGTACGCAGCTTCCCCTAGATCCTTCATATCATACTGCTTAGTTAAATTGATCTTTGTTGGAATAAGTGCAGGGTTAAGAAAAATTTATTATTAACACATTAATGGCGGAATATAAAAATTTCTTTTACTAGTAAAAACAATTTTTATTAACCTAAAAAATGCATATACATGTTATAATTAAAAATATTATTTAGAGAACTTGAATACTAACCTTTCTTAAACCTTGATTTGAATGGATCTTGAGAAAAGTTGATCTTCTCTTCTAGCTCGATTCCTTCAAGCCTAAACGTGAAGTCGAGAAACCTAAGGTTTCTATTACAAGAGTATGTAGAGGTTTAGAAGGATTTGTGTGTCGGCACAATTAAACACAATAGCTCAAGAACAAGTTTATGAGCTAGAGAGCTAATTAAGCCTAAGTCTAATGAGGACTTACGTGCCAAAATAAAAGAAGTATTTTCTAGAGATAGAGAGAGGGGTCGGCCAAAATTGAAAGCACAAGAGCTAGAATGCTTGTTTTCACATCTCTATGTGAGACTCTATTTATAGGAGAAAGAAAATCAAGAAAGGGTAATTACCCTTTCCTATTATGCATTCATGACACAATATTTGATTTTCTCTCCTCTTCCTCTATGTATACGGCCGACCATTCTATGACATAAGTGATGGAAATTTGTTCCCTCACTTAGCACAGTTGTATCCTTCTCAAAGAAATTGATTTCCACTTTTTCTTTTGGGTAAATATCTCTATATTTAAAGGCAAAATAATTTCTAGAAATAATTTCCTTCTCTCTATGATGCTTGACTGAAATTCTACCTAGGGGGTAGCTTCTAGATGCCTTCTTATTTTTTTCAAGACAATTCTTAAAATACTCATTGTAGAATTAATATTGAACAAGTAATGAAATTAATTTCATAATGCCTTAAACGACTTTTTGGCTTTAGAAACTAATTTATTTTTCCATCATATGAAAATTCAAAATCTTATTTTGACATTGACATCTTTTTATGTCAATGTGGACAAAAATACCCTTTAGACATTTTTTTGAGAAAAAGTCTAGTTCAACATTTAAACTTATTTTGACTTAGCTTCCAGTTTAACAATCCTACTGACCTGTAATAGTGACCGTATGGATCCAAATGAAAAATGTTTGAGCCTCTACACTCGGACTCAAAAGTTCACAAACCTTTTCTGAGTATTAGCTTAATGTCAACTGACTCCACTAAAGATTTGACACTGAGAATCTCTCGGTTCAAATGAATTTATTTTCTACTCAAATTCGACTTAATTATATTGAGCGGATCCATTGAATGTTATCTATGGTTACCCTTCATGAATATCATCAACTAGATGTGACTTATAAAATTATCAATTTACCCTTCTAATTGTTATTTCCTCAACTCCTTTACTACTTGTGAATAAGTTAGAAACAATGTATTGACGAGGAGCTAACAAGTCACATTGTCTTATCCAAATAAAGTCGCTACTTAATTTTGGATACTGCGGAGTTTATTTATTCACAATCCAAATAATAAAGCATGAGGTGATATATATTGCATCTCAGCAATCTTGTACATGAATTCCATATCTATGAGAACTTCACAAAGTTGGTTCATGACATCTTCATAACTTAATATCTCAACAATTGGCCTAGTCTAGATCACGTAATGGATCTAAAATTTGACTTTCTTAAATGAAAGTATTAATGCTATGAAATGATATGTTTCATTTCAGGATTTAGGTAAGCATGATACAATTCATACATAGTGACCTTGAGACAGAATATGTTAAATGGTTTGTTCTTCCATTGTCTCCAAAGGTGCATTGGTCAATTCAGTATCTTTGAAGGATACACTGGAAGAACTATAGAGTTTATAACTCTCTATGCCTCGTAACCAGACATCATAGATTATTCCAACAATCATACTGGGATTAATAGTCCATTGATCTTTAGACTGTGAATATATCGTTTTAACCAAACCTTGAAGAGTTTGTTCACGCTAATCTACATTTGTTTCTTCATATATTGTTTGGTTTGATTAAGGACTATAAGACTATTGAATATCATAAATCTTCAATCAAAATAAAAGGGAATGAATGAACGTTTCAACTTTTATTAATTTATTCAGCAAATTACAATAAGGACTTTATAAAGATTTATATATTACATCAATATGTAAATAAACAATCTTCTTGTGGGCATCTCTGCCAACAATAACTTAAGATAATTTACCCACGTCATTACCAATGAGTAATATATTATCTACATACAATACCAGAAACACAACCTTGCTCCCGTGTATCAACTTATAAGCACAAGGTTATCTATTGACTATTCAAAACCGAAGCTTTTAACAGTTTCATCGAATCTAATATTCCATGATCTAGATGCTTGCTTTAATCCATAAATGGATTTAAGCAACTCACAAAACTTGGTCTCTTGACCACCTTCCATGAAACCGTCTGGTTGAGCCATGAAAATGCGCTTGTCAAGATTTCCATTAAGAAAGGCAGTATTGACATCTAGTTGCCAGATCTCATAATCAAGAGCGACATCTATGGATAGAAGTATATGAATGGATTTAAGCATTGCGACATGCGAGAAGGTTTTTTCATAATCGATACAAATTCTTTGGGTGTAACCCTTAGCCACTAGTCGCGCTTTGAACGGCTCTACGTTCCCATCCGTACCCCTTTTCTTCTTATAGATCCCCTTACACCCTACATGCTTAACCCCGTCAGGTACGTCTATAAGTTTCTTGACTTTGTTGACATACATCGAATGCATCTCAACTTTCAAGGCGTCAAGCCAAAGGTTTGATTCAGAACTAGCCATTGCTTGGCTGTAGGAAACATTGTACTTCATGTCAGAGACGGCTACCAGAGTATCGCCATAAGACATGTACCCATCGGGTTTTTCAAAAACCCTCCCACTACGTCGAAGTACTACTTGACGAGGTTCGGAATTGTTAGGTTGCGTTTCAGTTGGGGTAAGAACAGTTCTTACAGATGAGGTAGAAGCATCCTCACTCAACTTTTCTTCAAGCATAATTTTGTTTCTAGGTTTCGTATTCTTCATATAGTCCTCCTCAAGGAAACGAGCATTAATGCTGCCAAAATTTTTGTCGCCTTCGAGACTATAGAATGTGAAACCTTTGATATCCTTTGGATATCTAACGAAAACACATAAT
The DNA here is from genome assembly GCA_958296335.1 of Urtica urens. Taxonomy (NCBI): domain Eukaryota; kingdom Viridiplantae; phylum Streptophyta; class Magnoliopsida; order Rosales; family Urticaceae; genus Urtica; species Urtica urens. The sequence goes on from OY282520.1 coordinate 38,321,139, forward strand.
TCTGATCTATTAGCTAATTTGCTAGTATTTTGCCTCAGGACATTTGCAGGGCAACCCCAAATTTTGATGTGGCTTAAACTAACTTTATGCCCGGTCTATCGTTCATAAGGAGTACCAGGGACCGTTTTAGATGGAAGTTGTTTCAGAATATATGCGGCTATTTTGAGGACATATCCCCAAAAAGAATTAGGGAGTGATGAGTAACTCGTCATTTATCTAACCATCTCATCATAGTTCGATTCATTCTCTCTGACACTCCGTTCTGTTGGGGTGTGCTAGGTGTTGTGAGCTGACAAGTGATACCTTCTTCTTTAGCAAAGTCATCGAACTCTTCAGACCAGTACTCACCACCTCGATCGGATCGAAGGGTTTTGATCTGTTTGTTAGCTTGCTTATCTACTAAAGCCCGACAAACCTTAAATACGTTAAAGGTTTTGGATTTGTGTTTGAGCAAATAGACAAATTCATATCTTGAGTAATCATCGGTAAAGGTAACGAAGCATTCGTATCCTCCTTATGCCTGAATTTTGAGTGGAACACCTACATCAGAATGTATTAGTTCCAGCAACTCAGTGGCTCTTCGACCTTTATCAGAGAAAGGTTGGTTGGTCATTTTTCCTTCTATACAAAACTCACAAGTCGGTAGTGAGCCTATTGCAAAGGCTTTGAGTGGACCATTCCTCACAAGTCTCTTATCCTATCTAGACTAATATGACCAAGTTTTAAGTGCCACAGATGTGTTGATTTTATTAGATAAGTGGAATCATTAGTTTTGATCCTCTTTGGTTCCCTAACTAGATCATTATCTATTTCAGTGTCTAAGAACATAGATTTCGTAGGATAAAGATAGTATAAACCATTCTTCATACAAGCATCAGTGAAACATGAATTGGAAAAAGAAATTCAAATTCCATTATCAATAAACTTTAAATAATTTTGCTCAACAGTTTGAGCTATAGATATTATGTTTTTCCCAAAGGAAAGAACAAAATACATATTATTCAAATTTAAATTTTTGTCTTCAAAAGACAATGACACAGATCCCACAGCCTTAGCAGACACCAAGCTCCCATCACCCCACTTGAAATAGAAGTCGCCATCCTATAAGCTTTTGCTTTTCTTGAACCCATTCAAGGAACAAAAAATTTGGTTAGTAGTAGTGGAGACTAGAATCCACACTGATACATTATAAGCTACTAAACAAGATTCAGTAATCAGTAGAATACCTTTCCCTTTATTTTTGAGGTAGGCATGATAGTTTCTATGCTAGAGCCCTTCAGCGGCGCGAATCTCCTAACGTATTTATGGAGTAGTTCAGCTTAAAAGTATCGAAAAATTCAGGGAGAGTTTCCAAGATCATATTTTGGTTTCTCCATCAATCTCAGATCCAAAGATTTCCTTGTTATTGAGATAACTTAAGATTGGCATAATGTGTTCTCTAAAGATCCAAAGATTTCTCAGATCCAAAGATTTCTTACGACAGTTCACAAACTGTCGAACCTCTTGTTATCTTGTTTGACGCCCTTGCCTTCCAAACATTTAATGGAGATTGAAGAGCATGCTATACACCGGAATAATATCACGATGTTGTTGTTGCAACACATTGTTCATCGATACTAAAATATAGCACCTCGCAATCTCATCGCATCGGATCCAGGCAACTAGGGCGTCCTTGTCTTGTTGTGTCGAATCATTAGTCGTTTCAGGAAGACATGAGATGGTAAGTACCCATTTATGCTTGTTCATAGAAAGGACGATGTCTAGGTTATGTTTCTAATTAACGTAGTTTTTCAGTTCCAGTTTACTCGAGGAAAGGATTATTGAGAAAGTGTTTAGAGACGAGTTGCTGATTGTTGAAACAATTTATGATTAGTCTTTTGTTTAGAATTTTAAGTTTAAGTTTAGACAGGAAAAATCCAAAGGTGTTATGAATAAAAATGACACTTTACTCCTTCGAGGGAAGGTCGCAAAGAATCGCCTTTCATAAGTAAATGATACATCACCAAAGCTTTTCGCCTTTCATACTCATGATTTCAATACAATGTTTGACTAGCCACCTTATAAAACTCAAAGCTTTTCGCAGGGCCTCGAGGGAGGATTGAGTCTAAGTGTGTAACCAACCAGTTAGTTCAATAAGATCTACTTTGAAAACAATCCGCTGAGGGGAGGCCTTGTCTAATCGTTTCACTTTTGAACTTAGCTCTACAAGCAATGTTAAGGGCAATGCGTCTTTGAGTACTCTCATTAAAGAGAGGGTCATGAAGGTGGCATTAGTCTGGCGACATATGCACTTAACATTAGTGTTGGGGATCGTGAGTTGCAAACAATAAGTACAACTCTCGAACTTAGTTTTTTGGAATAGACACATAATCTCTTGTACGTTTGGAAACACGTTTCCATGAGTAAAGAGAGATAGAGTGGATTATTAGAAAAGAGAACCCTAAAATCGATATTTGTGAGAGGACAACAGTGTTAATGCAATAAAGCACAAGGAACATACTCGGATGTTTTTATCTATTAATTTATTTTTCCTAAGGAAAGTGTGTGAGATTAATAAATCTTCACTTTTACACTTGGAAGTTTTTGAGATTTAAAATCTCCTAAAACTAAAATCTCCATCTTCATGTCATCTTCCTTCAAGGAATCTTCATGGTGGTGGAGAGCGTGAATGTCGGAAAGCCTCGATAGCATCAAGAAGAGGGGAAGAAGCTAGTAGTCGCAAATCCGGATTCAACATACTGGACTCGCGGACTGCCGTACACCTCAGACTTAAAAGGTCAAAAATGACACATCCGGAATCCGATTGAGCTGAAACCAATTTCATTGGATAGCTAACTTCCGTAAATTTAATTTGGTTCAATAATCACTAATTTTTAAGTTACGAGAAAAAAGTTATGTCGTTTTACTGAGCCATAACAATTTGTCCAGAAATCGGAAAACAATTAAAAGTACGTCGGATCTCGGCGTAATAGGAAAGAGTTTTATTGAAACATTTTATTTGTATGTTTTGATTTCAATTGTGTGTTATATTAACATGTTAATAATTTACACAAAATAAAACAAACAATACTCTATCAAATATTCAATAACAAATTTAAACTAGAAATGCAATAAACTAGTTTAAACTTTGTACACAAATTTTCAAACTTGTCAAAAAATTGATTTCGAGTATGCTAAACATAAAATAATTAAAAACTGTTTTTAATGTAATTATATAGAATATTTAACAAGTGGAAAATCAACACAAATTTAATTTTAGAGGTCGTACCAAAAAATTAAAATTGTGTAAGATCTAGTCTTTGAAAAAACCATTATTCAAGTAAATTTTTGAAAACAATTCTGGTATAATGATTTTAAATAACATGTACATGCTTATACTTTGACCATAACTCTGATACCGTTTGTTGGAATAGGTCTAGGGTTAAGAAAATTTTTATCATTAACACATTAATGGCGGAATATAAAAATTTCGTTACTAGTAAAATAATTTCTACTAACCTAAGCAAAGTGCATGAACATGTATATATTTAAAAATATTATTGAAATACTTGAATACTAACCTTTCTCTAGTTTCTTGATCTTGGAGTGCCTTCTTGGATGAAGATCTTTCTCCTTGTCTCTCTGCCTTTCGTCTTTACATTCTCGAGCAACCACGAAAGTTTCTACCACTAGAGTCTTCGAGCGTTTGAAGAGTTTAGTGAGTGGGCACTATTAGACAATATGAACAAAGACCAATTCTTGGATCATAAGCTAACTGTCTAGATCAAGTGAGGATTTAGGTGCCAAAATAAAAGAGTATTTTAGAGAGAGAGGGAGAGAAGTGGTCGGCTATGTGAGTCTCTATTTATAGGAGTAGGAAATACAAAAAAAAGTAATTACCCTTTCCTATTGTGTATTCATGACACAATATTGGATTTCCTCCTCCCTTTCTCCTCCACATGGCCGGCCAACATATGTAATAAGTGAGAGAAATTTGTTTCCTCACTTAGCACATTTGTTTCATTCTCAAAGAAATTCATTTCCTCTTTTCTTTTGGCCAATTACCAATATGCAATAATGCACCAAATAAAAGAAGATATTTACTTCTACTTGGTGCATTATTGCATATTGGTAATTGCCTAAAAGAAAATAGGAAATGAATTTCTTTGAGAAGGAAACAAATGTGCTAAGTGAGGAAACAAATTTTCCTTACTTATGGCATAGGGTGGCTAACTATTTGGAAGAGAAAGGGAGGAGGAAACGAGTTTTTGATCTTGCTCTCTCTCTTCTAGCCGACCACTTCTCTCCCTTTCTCCAAAATACTCTTTTATTTTGGCACCTAGATTGTCAGTTGATCTAGAGAATTAGCTTATGATCCAAAATGTGTTCTTGGTTCATATTGTTTAATAGTGCCCATTCACTAAACTCTTCAAACGCTAGAATACTCTAGTAGTAGAAACTTCCGTGGTTTCTCGAGAATGCCAAGAGGAAAGGCAACGAGACAAGGAGAAGGATCTTCATCCAAGAAACGACTCCAAGATTAAGCAACAAGAAAAATGTTAGTATTCAAGTATTTAAATAATGTTTTTAAGTATTTACATGTTCATGCACTTTGCTTAGGTTAATAAAAATTGTTTTACTAGTAATTTGTTTTTTATATTCTGCCATTAATGTGTTAATGATAATTTTTTCTTAACCATAGACCTATTCCAATAGTTACTACGACGAATCACAGGAGGCTCTGGTTCTGAATGTTGTTCTTCCATTGTTGGTATATGACTCGTCCTATCTTGTGAAGTATCAGCTACTTCACCCAACATCTCCTTCATCACAAGTCTGCTTCTCGGTACCGAATTATTCATATAGTCCGCTTCGAGAAACCTAGTGTTCATGCTCACGAACATTTTATTGTCAGTAGGACTATAGAAGGTGTACCCATTCGTCTCTTTAGAATATCCCATGAAAAGACATAATTCTGAACGACTAGCCAACTTGCTAGTCTTTTGTGTCAGCATATGTGCTGGACTACCCCAAATTCGGACGTGGTGGAAAATAGATTTTCTACCTCTCATAGGGAGTACCAGGAATCATCTTCAACTTAACTTGGTTCAAAACGTAAGCTACCGTTTCTAGGGCATATCCTCAGAACGAATCAAGAAGGGATGAGTAACTCATCATCGACCTGACCATATCTAGCAGAGTTCGATTCGTTCTCTCTGACCCAATGTTTTGCTATGGATTACCAGGTCCTGTAAGTTGAGAATGAATGCCTTCTTCTTTAAGAAGGTCTTTGAATTCTCCAGACAAGTACTCTCCCCCTCGATCTAATTGAAGGGTTTTGATATGTTCGTCTGTCTGCTTCTCAACCAAAGCCTTATAATCTTTGAACATTTCAAAGGTATTGGATTTGTATCGCATAAGGTAGATGTGACCAGATCTTGAGTTGTCTTCAGTGAAGGTTACAAAGTATTCGTAACATCCTCTTGCCTAGATGTTGATTGGACCACATATATCACTATGTATGAGTTCCAACACATGCGTGGCTCTTAGACCCTTCAAAAAGAAAGGTCTCTTGCTCATATTGCCCTCAAAACATGATTCACACATGGGCATTGATTCCATAGTTAGAAATTCAAAGGACCATCGCTTGTTAACCTCCTAATCCTATCTAGGCCAATATGTCCAAGACGTGAGTGCGATAGATATGTGTTGTCCAAGACTATGAAACGTCTTACGCTTTCTGAGTGAATCTCTATTTACTTCGGTGTCCAAGACTGTCGGCTCATTTGAATATAAATAATGAATAGAATCCACAGGATGCGCTTTAGTTATAAAAGAATCATCAATAAAAATCTCAACACCGTTATTCATCTTATAATTGAAACCATGTTCTTTTAAACGACCAAATGAAATCAAATTCTTGAAAAACTCCGGAACATAATAAACATTATTCAATAATAAAGTTTTATCTCCAAACTTAAGGTGCATGGTCCCGACAGATCTTGCTCCGACCTTCGTTCCATCACCCCTATTGAACGCGAACTCTCCATCACCTAAGCTCCTGGTTTTCCTGAAACCATTCAAATTACACACGATATGGTCTGAAGCCCCGCAGTCTAAAATCCAGGGCGACTCTTTGTTTGTCATGTAACAAGCTTGAGTGATGAAGATCATACATTTCCCTTTGACAGTCTTGAGGTAGGCAGGACAGTTCCTTCACCAATGGCCAGCCTCTGCGCAATGGTGACACTTGTGCTCAGACTTGTCCACCTTTGCAATGCCTTTGCCCTTAGCATCCGCAGCCTTCTTGTAAGGCTTCTTGAATCCCGTTCGGTTGGAAGTTTTGGGTCCTCTCATCTCCCTCTTAGAGCTAGAAGTCGAGGCCCTATGTTCAGCAACATTGACCTCTCCAGATTTATTCTTGTTCTTAGGGAGAAGTCCCTCGGCAGTCTGCAACTCCTTCATAAGTTAAGTAACAGTGTACTCAAGCTTGTTCATAGAGTGGTTCAGATGAAAGCTATCGAATGAGTCTGTCAGAGTTTCCAAGATCATGTAGATCTTGATCTCTCCGTCGATCTCAGACTCGAGAATCTCCATGTCGTTCAGGTGACCCATGATCAGTAGCATGTGTTCCCAAACTGAAGATCTCGGTTTCATCATGCAGCCCATAAAACTGGAATATCTTCCTGCCTCGCCTGACGCCCATGAAATCCAAAGATCTCATGGAGATTGTAAAGGATCTCACATGTTGTGGGCATGTCTCCATGAGATTGCTGCAACACGTTGCTCATAGATGCTAAGATGTAGCATCTCGCAATCTCGTCAGACCTCATCCACGCACCATAGGCGTCCGTGTCTTCCTTAATCGAGTCAGCACTTGGAGGAAGAGGACACGGGGTCGTGATAACATACTTGTGCTTTTCCACCGTCAGCATGATGTCGAGATTACGTTTCCAATCAACATATTTCCCACCCTCGAGTTTGTTTGAACTCAAAATTGTTTGCAATGGGTTAAAGGACATTTTGCTAAAAACATAAATAAAATAAATAAATTTAGTATGTGCTATAATTTTGAATTATATGCATGAATGATCCTAATATGATGAGGAAATCGTTAAAAAATTCATGGTATTATGAACATAAATGGTTAACTACTTTTCCTAGGGAAAATCGTAATTAACCGCCTTTCATAGTTGTGAAACATCACTATATATTTTGAACCATCCAAGAAGTCACAACTTCTAGTTCTTACTAATTACCATAAAATTTGGTCACTTATTTTTAACGCAGGGCCTCTATGTGAGAATTATTTTAAAACATAAGTCTAAGTGTATAACCGACATGTGGGCCTTTAATAATGTCAGTTTGATAACGGTTCTCCTAGGGGAGACCCCGCTTCATCGTATTTCTTTAAGACTTAGTTTACAACAGTTTAATTAACAAAATGCTTCCAAAGTACTCCCATTAGATGGAGGGCCACTATGGGTGACTCTTAGTTCATCATACATTAAGTGAATTAAAATCATATCGGGAACCGCGGGTTGCTTCAACGATAAACAACCCTCCCACTTAGTTTTTGCAAAAATCATATTTTTGTTGAAAACAGTTTCATTTTATAATCTATTTATAAACTTTAAACTATTTGAACATTTCATTTTACTGTGATGTTTGCGTTCTATCCTATATGACATGTGAGGTAATTATGCTACGAGATTAAATAAAATAAAAACATAAATATTTAACTCATCTAATGACCCATTTCTAATTACAACCCACAAAAAAATACTTAAGAAAAATAAACTATTTATTCTTCAAAACATGGCCGGCCAAGGACTTCTTGTGACGCGTCATCGGATGTCTCGAGTCAGCCCCCACAGGTTTTCCAACGTGCGGACAAGCCCAAGGTGCTGCCTTCCTTGTCTTCTCGTCGTCGAATACATTTAAATAAATTTATAATTTAAATTGTCCTCGCAAATTGAGGCTCACAAATTTAAATAATTTAAAATTTAAAATTAAACCCGGCATGATAATTGAAAAATTCCTAGGGCCATAACATGAGGATACATCCATAAAACACACACAGAAGCATTCATAACGCAATTCAAATCCTACAAAAAACGGCAACACCAAACTAGTCAAACAATTTCAAACTTGTTAACAAATCCTAATTTTTAATGCATTTTACTAGCTCTGATGTTGACAAATCAAATGTCATAAGGTGTCACATCGATTATGCATTCACTTCAGAATTAAGGTAAGTACCAAAATACCCCTCGTATGTGATCTTGAAGTTTCAAGTGATTAAACAATTTTATCTAGAGCTTTAGAATATCACAAGTCTTGTTCAATATCTTTTGTAAGATATCAACAATAAAATATAGAGTCACAACTCTTTATATCACAAGATAAGATATCCCGAATCATTAAAACAATCATTACTTAGATTCGTTTGCCCTATCGATCTTTAGACTGCGAACTAATGTTTAAACTAGTCACTAGGGGCTATCTTGTCAAGTATGTACTTAGCACCCGTTTCGTCGATGACAGTTTCAGAGCGTAGCAAACATACATAAACACAATCGTAATGAAGAATTAATATTTAATTTTATTTAATGTTTCGGTAAAAACAAATACAAAGTATTTAAAATGTCTAATATCTCCTTTGTGGGCACAAATTCCAACATAGATTACTTGTTCGATACGTAAACGTGCGTGCTTAGTTATAATGTATCGCAATAGTGTTAATCATTGACTAAGAGGAATGTAAAATTACCGTTTTACCCTCGAGTTATTATTTCACCAACTCCTTTGTTATTTGTGAACGAGAAAAACATAAAAAATGAGATTTCACAACATGTCACATGTTTTATTCAAGGAATGTTTATTTGTTGAATACCAAGCCCATTTTATTGGCTCACACTCTAATAACAAAGCATGGTGTGATACTAATGCATAGCATTCTTAAAACACAAATTCCATATCGTGAATGTTACGATCCTCGAGTCTATGAAAACTTATTTAGACATTGCCTATTGGCTAATCAAATGTTATCAAATGTATTACAAGAAAATATATATTTACTCCAGGATTTAGGTAACACCACAATACCCCTCGTTTGTGATTTTTAACCTTCGACTGATTTAACAGTTTTATCTCGAACTTCAAAGTGTCATTGGTCTTGTTCAATTTCTTCATCAAGACATCGAGAATAAATCCTAGAGTCACAACTCTTAATATCACAAGATAAGTTATCGTTAATTTATTCAAACAATCATTACTCAGATACGATTGCCCAATCGAGATTTATATTGCAAACTATTATTTTAAAACTAGTCACTAGAAGGTATCTTGTCAAGTCTGTACTTTACGCTTCTTACGTTGATAACAGATTTAGGGCTTAGACATATATGCATAAATACAATCTTAAATAAGAAAAAATATTTAACTTTATTGAACTTTCAGCAAAAAGAATACAAATGTATTAAATGTCTTATATCTCCTTTGTGGACATAAATCCAAACAAACTCCCACTTGACTCAAAGGATATGTTAATGATCTTTCAGTCCTAAGACTTCTAAGTGTCCCTCGAAAAATTTACTCATTAAAGGCTTCGTGAAGGGATCAACAAGGTTTTCCAACGTTGAGATTTTCATTACTTCTGCATCTCCTATGTTGACAATATCTCGCACCATGTGATATTTTCGTTCTATGTGTTTTAAGCGCTTGTGACTTCGTGGTTACTAACAGTTAGCAATAGCCCCACTATTATCACAATAAAATGTAATGGGCTGGCAGGCACTTGGAACTACTTCCAAGTACTTCAGGAATTTATGAAGCCAAATAGCCTCATTTGCAGCTTCGCAAGATGCCACATATTCGGCTTCATGGTTAAGACAACAATATAAGATTGCTTTGTACTCCTCTAGACCACAAATCCACCATTCGAGATGAACACAGATCCTGAAGTGGATTTCCCGGATAACTTCCGACATCATTCCCAATGAGTAGTATGTCATTGACTTATAGGACCAAGAAAACCACTTTGACATTGTTTATCATCTTATAAGCACATGTCTCATCTACAGACTGTTCAAAATCGTAGCCTTTTACAGTCTTGTCGAATATGATATTCCACGATCTAGATGCTTGCTTTAGTCCATAAAATGGAGTTTAACAACTTACAAACCTTGCCCTCTTGGCCTTTCTCCATGAACCCGTCTGGTTGAGCCATGTAAATGCGCTCGTCAAGATTTTCATTCAAAAATGCAGTCTTGATATCCACATGCCAGATTTCATAATCTAGGGTGGCAGCAATGGATAAAAGAATGTGGATGGAATTCAGCATTGCGACTGGTAAGAAGGTGTCCTCATAGTCTATACCTTCCTTTTGGTTAAAACTCTTCTCCACAATTCGTGCCTTTAATATCTCTAAATTTCCATCCGGTTCTTTTTTCTTCTTGTAAATCCATTTACATCCAACAGGTCTAATACCTTCGGGTAGATCGACAAGTTTCCAGATCTCGTTGACATACATCGAATGCATTTTGACGTTTATGGCTTCTTGCCAAAAGTTTGCTTCGGAACCTTGCATTTGGGAGAATGATACCGGATCATCTACCTCTTTATTTGCGAATTATCAATAAAAATCTCAACACCGTTATTGATCTTAAAATTGAAACCATGTTCTTCTAAATGATCAAATGAAATCAAATTCTTGAAAAACTCTGGAACATAATAAACATTATTCAATGATAAAGTTTTATCTCCAAACTTAAGGTGCATGGTCCCGACAGATCTTGCTCCGACCTTCGTTCCATCACCCCTATTGAACGCGAACTCTCCATCACCTAAGCTCCTGGTTTTCCTGAAACCATTCAAATTACACACGATATGGTCTGAAGCCCCGCAATCTAAAATCTAGGGCGACCCCTTATTTGTTGTGTAACAAGCTTGAGTAACAAAGATCATACCTTTCCCCTTGACACTCTTGAGGTAGGCAGGACAGATCCTCCACCAGTGGCCAGCCTTTTCGCAATGGTGACATTTGTCCTCAAACTTGTCCACCTTTGCGATGCCTTTGCCTTTAGCATTCACAGCCTTCTTGTAAGACTTCTTAAAACCCATTCGGTTGGCGTTTTTGGGCCCTCTCACTATCTTCTTAGAACCAGAGGTTGAGGCTTTGGGTTCAACAACATTGAGCTCTCCCAACTTCTTCTTGTTCTTAAGGAGAAGTCCTTCGGCAGTCTGTAACTCTTTCATGAGCTTAGTAACAGTGTACTCTAGCTTGTTCATGGAGTAGTTAAGAAGAAAGCTATCAAATGATTCTGACAGAGTTTCCATGATCATGTCGATCTTGGTCTCTCCGTCGATCTCGGAGCCAAGAAACTCCAGGTTGTTCAGGTGACCGATGATCAGTAGCATGAGTTCTTGAACTGAAGATCTTGGCTTTATCTTGTTGTTCATAAAACTGCGGATAGCTTGCTGCCACGCCCGAGGCCCATGACATCCAAACATCTCATGGAGATTGAATAGCATGTCTTGTGCCATGACCATGTCACGATGAGATTGATGCAACACGTTGCTCATAGATGCTAGAATGCAACTATCTAACAATCTCATCGGACCTCATCCACGCATCACAGGCGTCATTGTCCTCTTTACTTGAGTCAGCAATCGAAGGAAAGGGACATGGGGTCGTGAGAACATACTTGTGCTTTTCCACCGTCAATACGATGTCAAGGTTACATTTCCAGTCAACATAATTCTCACCCTCGAGTTTGTTAGATCTTAAAATCGTTTGTAGCGGATAAAAAGACATTTTGCTGAAAACATAAATAAAATAAATAACTTAAGTATGTGCTACAGTTTCAAATTACATGCATGAACAATCCTAATATGGCGAGAAACGTTTTAAATAATTCATGGTATTATGAACAGAAATAGTCAATTACTTTTCCTATGGGGAAACCGTAACTAACCGCATTTCACAGTCGTGACACATCACTATTTAGTTCGAACCATCCAAGAAGTCACAACTTCTAGTTCTTACTAATTACCATAAATGATTGGTCACTTATTTTTAATACCGGGCCTCTATGTGAGGATTACTTTAAAACATACACTACTACAAATGTTGGATCCCACAACGGGTCTCCCACAACCCTTATAATAAGCATTGTGGGAAATAGGGTTCCCACAATGCTTATTCTTAACCGTTGTGAGAATCAGAGATCCCACAACGTTTTTCCTTAGCCATTTTGGGAAAACCAATTTCCCACAATGTTTATCCACAAACGTTGTGAGCTCTTTGATTTCCACAACGCTTAAACTAATCTTTGTGAAAAATTGGCGGATAACAACTCTCCCACAACGCTTATTGGATCCGTTGTGGGAATCTCGCCGCAGCGAAGTACAAATCTAGCTGCAGCGAGAAGTTCCCACAACGCTTAAGATAAGCATTGTGGAATTGGAACCACACTCTTTTTTGAAAAAAATGTGCCGCGGCGAAGTTGAATCCTAGCTGCAGCCAGAGGGTCTTGCCGCAACACAATATCTTCATCGCTGCGGCGAGATTACTCTAGGAACCACCCTTTTTTTGGAAAAACATCTCGCCGCATCGAGATTTGTACATCGCCGCAGCGAGGTCCCACAAAAGATGTTTTTAAACGTTGTGGGAGCGTTTAAAATGATTTTTTTTTGAATTTTTCAGTTCCCGCCCAAAATAATTTTGACCTAAAATGATATTTTGTCCTTTCTCTTTCATATTTTTCATTCATTCTTCTTCCCTTTACCTCCTGCCTCTTCTCTTGCTCTCTCTCTCTCTCCGGCCTCCTCTCTTGCTCTCTCTCTCTCTCCGGCCTCTACCTCCTCTCCTCTCCTCGCCCTCTCGGCCTCTCTCCCACCATCCCTCTCTCTCTCTCGCCCACCATCCCTTTCTCTTGCCCATCATCTCTCTCGCCCTCTCACCCATCATACCTCTCTCTCGCCCTCTCGTCCACTATCCCTCTCTCTTGCCCGCTCGCCCGCCCTCCGCCCTCCCTTGTTGGAATTTATTTAACAATTTAAACATTTTAATTATATTACACATCATATGTAGCGGAAAAATATAATTTGATCTAGCATATTAAAACTATTTTAAATATGTTTAAACAACCTAGGCGTTAAAATTTATTGACATGTTTGTAATAAAATTTATCAAAACATTTTGCTCAACATTTGAACACACTATCAACCTATATAAACATATTTATATAATTATCGCAGTCCAAATCGTTGAGAATAACTTACAGTTAAGATTATAAATAATATCAATGTTGCTCGCTATCTCCGGAAGGCCAGACCAAGTCCAAACGTGGAAAGAGACTCGCCGGAATGCTTGGGGCGCGCACAGGCTGCACTGGGAAGACAGGCTCCCCGGACAGCACCTTCGTCGGACTGGGAGATCACGCCGGACAGGAGACAGGCCGGATAGGGGACTCTATCGGACTGGGAGACCCGCTGGGATCCACGCCGGACTGGAGACTGGCCACCTGGACCTGTTCGCCGGACAGCGACGCTTGACAGGGAGCTATCGCTAGATAGGAGGTCTGGCGAGAATTCTCGCCGGGCTAGGTCGCCGCATGGGATCAGGCAGGTTGCCGGATTGGAGGATCTCGCCGGACAGGAGCAGGCTGGCAGGACTGAAAACAGCAGGGACTTTCGAGACTTCAAATTCACTTTTAAAACAGAATTTAAACAGAATTCAAATCACCTAAACACCATAAAATTGAATCAATGATAATTACTTAGATTATCACGAGAAGGAGAGAGTGGGATCTTCTATGAACGAAGGGAATCAAGAAAGCTCTTAAGAAGGGAAGGCAAAACTGATTTTCTTCCTTGGTCTCTAGGGAGATTTCGGCCGAGTATCACAAGGGAGAGGAAGAGAGGGTTTCCTTAAGCCCTTTTATATATAATTATATGGGCTTAAGTTAGGTCAACCTTTGAACCAGTCACTTGAAGTTCTCGGCGATCTCCCCCCATATACTCCACCATATTGCTTTCAATTTATTCCCAAATTCTTTTTATTTATTTCTAAATTCAACTAATTTAGAACTCTTATTTATTAATGACATTTAATTAAATAATTTCATTCTTATCAAATAAATACGAAATGAGAAATTATTTATTTCCTTTATTTATTTATTTGAATCATTAATTTTTTTTATTATCAATATAATAATACTATATGATTCATTAAATAAATGTAATAATAAATAACTAATTATTTATTTGGTTACTTAGAAAATAGTTTTCTCGATATAAATCACAATTTTATATTCAATAAGTAAATTATTTATTCTAGTTCATTTATTCTCTTCTAAATGTCTATCATTGAGACCTATGGACTGATATGAACGAAGCTTTAGACTAAAGATCGGACTAAAAAATTCACAAACCTTTTCCGTTTTTTAATTCTTAATATTAGTCGATTCCATAAAGGACTAATACGAAACTCTCTCTGATCATATGCGTATATTTTCCGTTTGATGTGACAAAACAATTCTTCACACGATCGACATAGTACTTTAAAATATTACCCTTCATGTGTATCACTAACTAAGGGGAATGTAAAATTACAGTTTTACCCCTTGAGTTATTATTTCACTAACTCCTTTGTTATTTGTGAATGAGAAAAATAAGAGTGAGATGTCTTTACATGTCACATATTTTAATAAAAGAATGTTCTTATTCGATGAATACCTGGTCAGGTTTATTCATTCACACTCTCATAAAAAAGCATAGTGTGATATTAATGCATTTGCATTGTTTCAACATGAATTCTATATCTGTGAATCATATAACCCAATATCACAACCTTATGACAGCAACCGTCGGGTCAGACGAAACTAAAACTGAGTCATTGCCCATTGACAAATCAAATGTCATAAGTGTAATATCAATTATATATTCACTTCAGGATTTAGGTAAGTACCAAAGTACCCCTCGTATGTGATCTTGAAGTTTCAAGTAGTTAAACGGTTTTATCAAGAGGTTCTAAGTATCACTGCTCTTGTTAAATATCTTCCATAAGATATTAAGAATGAAACACAGAGTCACAACTCTTTATATCACAAGATAAGATATCATGAATCATTCAAACAATCATTACTTATATTCGATTGCTCTATCGATCTTAAGATCGCGAACAAATGTTTAAACTAGTCACAAGGGGCTATCTTGTCAAGTCTATCCTTAGCACCCCTTTTGTTGATGACAGTTTCAGAGCGTATCATTCATACATAAACACAAACATAATAAAGAATGAATATTTATTTATATTAATGTCTCAGCAAAATTAAATAAAAATGTTTTTCAATGTCTTATATCTCCTTTGTGGGCACCAATCTCAACAGCCCTCTCGTCCACCCTCCCTCTCGGGGTCTCTCACCCGTCCTCTTGCCTCCACTCTATCCGGCCTCCCTTAGGTATGTTTAAAAAAAATATTTATGAGTGTGGATTGTGTATAAATTAGTATGTTAATGTTAATGGAGATTATGTATAAATTATAATGCTAATGTGAGTTTGGAATATAATGAATTAATTAGAATGTTAGTGTGAGTTTGAATTATAACATTTGTTGAAATTGTATTAGAATGTTTTGGGTTATAATGTATTTTTGTTGGAATTGCGTTTTAATTTGTGTTTTACTAGGTTTGATCTCGTCTACTACCACGAAGAAATACTCTTATAAGGGAAAAAATTTAAAAATTGAAAAAAAATCTCGCCGAAGCGGAACGTATTATATATTCATTGTGGGAAATCTCGCCCCAGCGGAGATTATACATAGCCGTGGTGAAGCTTTTTTTGGAAATTATGGCATTCCCACAATGGATAGTAAGCGTTGTGGAACGTCAAAGCTCCCACAACAGATACTAAATATTGTGGGGAATCAAATTCTCCAACAATGCTTAGCTAAGCGTTGTGGGAACTTCTACAATGCAGGTACCCACAACGCTTAATAATCATTGTGGGAGATTTCTACAACTGTAAATAAGCGTTGTGAGATCCAGTTTTTGTAGTAGTGATAAGTTTAAGTGTGCAATCGACGCGTGGGTCTTTACTCAAGTCACTTTGAAGACGGTTCACCTATGTGGAGACCCTGCTTCATCGTTTCTCTTTAAGACTTAGTTCACAACAGTTTGATTAACTAAATACTTCCGAAGTACTGCCGTTGAAGGGAGGGCCACTATGTGTGATTCTTAGTTCATCACACATTTAGTTAATTAAACTCGTGTCGGGGACCTTGGGTTGCTTCAGCGATAAACAACCCTCCCACTTAGTTTTTGCAGAGAATCATATTTTTTTAAAATCAATTTACAACTGTTATAACTCATTATCAATTATAAACTATATGAACGATTCATTTTAAAATGATGTTGACGTTCTATCCTGTATGACATGTGAGGTGATTATTGATATGAGATTAAATAAATTAAAACATAAAATATCTAACTCATCCTATTCCCCTTCACAGATCTTGGGTGGCCCTATGCAATATTGATTCACTCAAACACCATAAAATAGAGTCAATAATAATACAATCAAATTTATGGGAGATTAAGAGAGTGGGCTCTTAATTGAACACTAGGGAATATTGGAATCACTCAAGAAACTACGAGCAAGCAAGGAAAAAAAGTTTTTATGCTTCTCTTCTTTTCTTCTCTTTCGGCCGAACACACACAGAGGGGAGAGAGAGTGGCCGAAAGTTTTAGTCTAGGTTGAGTCTGAATTAGGGTTTCCCTTAAACCTTTGTATATAAAAAGTTAAATGAACTTAACCTGGTTCAAACCCATTACTTAATTTTAAACCTATTATCTTAATTATTTTCGGCCAACAAGCATCATTATACTCGACCAAAACAATATATTCAACTCCCAAATTCTTTTGATTTATTTCTAAATTAAATTAACTCTAAATTAAATTATTTTATTCGTTCATTTATTTGAATCAATAAAATGTATAATTATCAATATAATTATACATTATGATTCACTAAATAAATGTGAGGATAGATAACTAATTATTTATTTAGTCACTTAGAAGATAACTTTCTCGATATAAATCACAATTTATATTCAATGAGTAAATCAATTATTCTTGTTCATTCAATCTCATCTGAGTGTCTATCATTAAGACCTTATGGACCCATATGAACGAAGGTTTAAAATAAAGATCGGACTGAAAAGTTCTCAAACTTGGGAAATCCTGGCAAATCCTTTCACCAAGTCCCTATCCAATAAGGTCTTCGACCAACATCGAGACTATACAAATCTTCTTTAAGTCAAGTGGGAGTTTGTTGATAGAGATTACCACAAGAAGATTATTTATTTACATATCGATGTAATATAAATCACTCATGAGTCCTCATTGTAATTTGCTGATTAAATTAATAAAAGTTTAAACGTTTCTTCATTTTTTTTCTTGTGTTTGAAGATTTATGATATTCAATAGTCTTATAGTCCTTAATTAAACCTAACAAAGTATGAAGAGACAAATGTAGATTTGCGTAAACAAACTCTTCATGCTTTGGTAAAACGAAACATTCACAATCTAAACAACAACGAACTATTGATCCTAGTATGATTGTTGGAAGAATCAATGATGTCTGGTTACGAGGAATAGAGAGTTAGGAGCTCTATAGTTCTTTTAGTGTATCTTCCGAAGATATTGAATTGACCAGTTCACCTTTAGAGACAATGTAAGAACAAAACATTTAACATCTTCTGCCTCAACGTGACTATGTATTAATTGCATCCTGCTTACCTTAATCTTAAAATGAGACATGTCATTTCATGACTTCAATATATTCATTTAAGAAAGCTACAATCTAGATCCATGTTTATGAACTAGATGCGCTCTATTGGTGATGTATTGGATTGTGAAGTTGACATGAGTATACTTTGTATAGTTCTCGTAGATATGGAATTCATGTATAATATTGCTGAAGTACAATGTATATCACCTCATGCATTATTACTTGGATTGAATAAATGAACCGCGTGGTATCCAAAATTAAGTAACAATTTTATTTGGATGAAACAATGTGACTTGGTAGCTCCTCGTGGATACATTGTTTCTAACTTATTCACAAATAACAAAGGAGTTGAGGAAATAACGACTAGAAGGGTAAAATCGTAATTTTATAAATCTCATCTAGTTGATGAACTTCATGAAGGATAATCATAGAAAACATTCAATGGATCCACTCAATATAATTAAGTTGAATTTGAGTAGAAAATAAAATCATTTGACCCAGGAGATTCTCAGTTTCAACTCTTTAGTGGAGTCAGTTGACATTAAGCTAATACTCGGCAAAAGTTTGTGAATTTTTTAGTCCGAGTATAGTAGCTCAAGCTGTTGGAATTTATTTAACAATTAAACAATATTAATTACAATACACATCCTATGTGGCGGAAAATTATAATTAGATCTAATATATTAAAACTAATTTTAATATATTTAACAACCTAAGACATTAAAATTGTCACATCCCGACAAGTCGTTTATCATTCACTCAAAACTTGGAGAATTTTTTTTTTTTTTTTGGTCAAAGTAAAAATATAAACGACATGTCGTGTGACAACCTTTCATATCAGCATACAAAAGAACATTGACTTAACTCGAAATCTAGCAACACCTAGCTTATATCTACATAAAACATAACAAACTCCTAAAACATTAGGTTTCTAATCTTAGGCACACATCACACAATATAAACATTCATAATCTATTTCTATTCACACACAATTCACAAAACATTACTCAAAATAAGCCCCATCAGGTCAAACTAGTTCATATACGATGTCTTGCCCGTGCGGAGGCGCCTTTCAGTCAACCCGCTATTGCACCTACGCATTTTATTCACACTCCTTACCTGTATCACAAAAATTGAGTGAGCTAACGCCCAGTAAGCATAAACGATGCATATGATATGAATGTCAATTACAACTCAATCCGTTCTTTTCATCTTTTCTCATTTGATAACTTTTCTTACTCGCGCGCGTGGCATGTGTTGTAAGAGGTTCACCATGGGTTCTCTTGCATACATGTATGACTCACTCGAACCAAAACCATAAGGTCCCAGACTACATATGGTTTGGAAGTCGCGGCCAACGGTACCCAGTACTACATATGGCCCGACGACTCGTGAGACCAATCCTATCTCACGGGCCATGGTTAACTCCCCGATCCTAGGAGTCAACCGAACTGGTTCCCCGATCCTAGGAACCAGCCAAGCCATCCATGAACGACCCACAACACATCACCATTTTTATGAAAACCCCATTCTCATTTCAAACTGTTTTCACTTCCTTTTTATAAAATATAGTATTTCTCGTTGATATTCTCTCTTTTTTTTTCTTCATACTAAAAGAGCCGAGCCTATAGTCGAACTCGATTTTTGATATATAACCAAGATAAAATATTAACTAATTACGTGAATGATCAACGAGTTTAATAATAATATTATTAATATTTTCCAATAGTTCACATCCAATAAAACTTAAAATTGAAATTCTTAATCATTAATAATATAATAGTTCTATAATTAATAATACATTAAACGACTCGTACAAATAATTAACGGTTCATAATCATTTCGAGTCAAGACTCGGGAATTTCTCGACTCGCTACACGCTGAACGAACATTGCACGAGCCTCCGAGCCAAAGCCGAAAGGCCTTTCTTTTATCGGCCTGGTCCGACCTCGCCTCGTCGACACCCGCACAGCAGTTCCGCTACTCCTCGGACAGCGTATATCTCAAGATACAAAACTCCAATTCAATCCATTCCAATTTCTAAATAAAGTAGACATCTGTAGTTTTCCATTGACATATTACAAGTTAAATTTGAAGTAGAATTGCTATCTCAAAAAACATCTCGAAATAACAAAATTCGCGGATTCGGTTCTCAGATTTCACAGATTTTGAATCCAACTTCAAAAATTCATATCTCCTTCGTTACTAATCGAAATTTCACGCTCTTATACATTTTAGAAAGCCCAGAACATCTACTATCCACCAAAAATACTATCAGAAAATAATCCCACTCGCAGGTGAGGCGTTGACCTCGATTAAGAATCAGGTCGGAGATATCTATTTTTTCCAAATTTTCAAACTCAATTCAAAACGAACCCAAACTTAATCCTTCTCAATTCCGACCTCAAACATATCATAAACAATGAATCTAATCATCAAACACGAAATTCCCAAATTCGGATGAAGAACCCTAATCCAAAAATAAAAATTGGGGGTTTTGAAAATCAATACTTTCACGTCGTTGAAAACACGTAACAAAGTTCAATTCCACCCTTCTTCTTCGCTGAATCACCACGAAACTAGAGAAACAAAGAGGGAAAACAAAATCATGGACGAACCCTAGATTTTGTGAGAATCAGAGCTCAGCCAATCGGAAGAAATGAAAGGAATCGGAGAGGTTTCCTACCTTAAATCTCCGACAACCTCCGTCTCCGGCCGATTTGCTTGATTTTCCGGCGAAGATCTTCACTCTCTCTCTAAACCCTCTTCTCCTTCTTCTTCGTCTCTCTCTGTTCCTTATTTTGGGTGGCTTCAAATAAATTTTTCTTCATTTGGTCGTGCATAACAAGGGTGAGGGCTGAAAAACCCTTTTCAGTTTTCAGTAATTACTCACTTAAGTCCTCCATTCCTCAGCTTTTACGAAATGACCCCAAATTCACTTTCTTTTGATATTTAAGTCCTTAATTTTGGTAACAATTAGATCCTTGTCACAAAATGATGTCCATAAATATATGATAAAAATAGATAGGTAATTTGTGACTAACTCGAGAATTTTCTTGTTACACTTATTAATTTAAATATAGTTAAGGTCTCTCGGAATTTGTTATTATCCTTTAATAACTCCAAGATATTCAGTTCCCTTAACGTAATTTAAATTAATTTGATTTCATTGGACTTTTGATCCACTAAAGATTTACTTGCAACAATGGAAGCTCGTTATATTCCTTAAATTTGTACAATTCAGTGACACAAAAGTTTATACTTTACAAAAATTTATTGAGTAACTATAAACAATTTATAATACACAAGCTCCATCAAATAAAATTAAAATAATAATTTATATAGCAATTATATAGTTTATATTTAATTATTTAATTGAAGAATTACTTACGTAAGAGGTTGTAAACAACCACGACGTTGCTAACTATCGCTGGAATGCCACGTCACGCTCAAATCCCGAGAAAAGCCTCGCCGGATTGCTCGGGAACGTCCTCGCCGGATTGTGAATGGCCACCGGGATGCACAGCAGCTGGGAGCCTCGCCGAACTGGACTTCTTCGCCTGACAGGGAGCTCGCCGGAATGGATGCCCTCGCCGGACTGGGCACTCGCCGGATTGGGCTCTGTCGCCGCATAGGGACTCGCCTGACAGGGGACTCGCCGGACTGGGAGTCTCACCAGACTGGGACACCTCGCCGCACTGGAGATCTCTGGGACGCCTCGCCTGATGACCTCGCCGGATTGCCCTCGCCGGATTGGACTCGCCGGACTGGATCGTCTCGCTGGGATCTCCTCGCCTGACAGACAACCTCGCCGGAATGGATTTGCCTCGCCGGATTGAGTCTGTCTCGCCGGATTGGACTCGCCTGACTGGTAGCCTTCGCCGGATTGGATATGGCTCGCCGGAATGGGGTCCTGGAGGCTGGGAGGTCGCCGGAATGCACAGAAAACGACCTAGGGATGTTTTGAAGTGCTGAAACCTTTTTAAAACAGTTTTAAAAATTCTAAAACAATTTTCTAAATCATTCAAACACCACAAGTGATGAATCAACAATATTACACAAGGAAAATATTGAGATCAAGAGTGTGGGCTCTTAAGAACAATTAGGAAATCAAAGATTGGAAAAAGGAAAACAATTTTTCTATTTTGTTTGGGGATTTTGGCCGAGAATTGCACAAGGGGGGAAGAGAGAGTCTTTGCCGAAAATACTCTAGGGTTCGGGTTAGTGATTAGGGTTTCTTAGCCTTATTTATACAGGTTATAAATGGGCTTAAGCTGGGTTAACCCATGACCTTATTCACTTAAGGAATCCGGCCAAGACACTCTCCCTTTACTCGTCCATGTCTTTGATTTTTGTTCCCAAATTTATTTGATTTAATTTCTAAAATTAATTTAGAACTCTCATTATTATTTAATGACACATCATTAAATATATTTCATAGTTATCGAATAAGTACGAAATGTGAAATAATTTGTTTTCTTCTTTTAACATATTTAATCACTCGAGAATGTCATCATCAATATGATAGCATCTTGTGATTCAATAAACAAAAAAAATAACTAGTTATTTATCGAGTTTCAGGAAAACAACTTTCTCAATATAAATAACTATTTATACTTAATGAGTAAATCAACTTTTCAAGTTCTTTTAATCTCTTCCAAGTGTCTATCATTGAGACCTCATGGACCCACATGAATGAAGCTTTAGAATAAAGAACGAACACAAAAGTTCACAAACTTTTTCCGTCTTTTAACTCTTAATATTGGTCAATTCCACTAAAGGACCAATATTGATAATCTCTCTTTTCATGTGCGTATCTTTTATGTTTGATATGATGAAACAATTTCTCATACGATCCACGGAGTATATTACGATGTTACCCTTCATGTGTATCAGTAACTGAGGGGAATGTAAGATTACTGTTTTACCCCTCGAGTTATTATTTCACTAACTCCTTTGTTATTTGTGAATGAGAAAAACATAAAGTGAGTTGTCTATACATGTCACTTGTTTTAATCAAAGAATGAACTCATTCAATGAATACTTAGCCAGGTTTATTCATTCACACTCTCATAACAAAGCATAGTGTGATACTAATGCATTTGCATTGTTGTTACATGAATTCCATATCTGTGAATCATGTAATCCAACATTACATCGTTGTGACACCAACAGTCGGGTAAGATGCAACTAAAATTTAGTCATTGCCCATTGACGAATCAAATGTCACAAAGTGCAATGTCAATTACATATTCACTTCAGGATTAAGGTAAGTATCATCATACTCCTTTAGTTGTGAACTTGAAGCTCGAGTGTGTAAACAGTTTTGTCTCGAGCTTCTAAGGGTCACTGGTCTTGTTCAGTATCTTCTATGAGATACCTAGTATGAATCATAGAGTCACAACTCTCTATATCACAAGATGAGATATCATGATTCATGCTAACAATCAATAATAAGATTCGATTGCTCTATCGATCTTTAAATTGCGAACAAATATTTCAAACTTTTCACAAGGGGTTATCTTGTCAAGTCTGTACTTAACACCCTTTTCGTTGATGACAGTTTCAGAGCATAGCTTAAACATAACTAAACACAGTCTTATAAATAATGAACATTTATTAATATCAATGTTTCAACAAAATATAAATACATAAAGTATCTCAATGTCTAATATCTCCTTTGTGGGCACCAATCCCAACAAACTCCCACTTGACTCAAAGGAGATGCGAATGATCCTTCAGTCCCAATCCTTCTAGGTGTCCCTCGAAGACTTTACTCGTTAAAGGCTTCGTGAAGGGATCAGCAAGGTTGTCTAACGTTAAGATCTTCATGACTTCAGCATCCCCTCTGTGAACGATGTCCCGAACGAGGTGATACTTGCGTTCTATGTGTTTAGAGCGCTTGTGACTTCTTGGCTCCTTACAATTAGCGACTTCTCCACTATTATCACAATATAGTGTAATAGGCTCGCTTGCACTTGGAACAACTTCCAAGTACATAAGGAATTTCCTTAGCCACACAACCTCCTTTGGAGGTTCACAAGCTGCCACATACTCGGCTTCCATGGTCGAGTCAGCAACACAAGATTGCTTAATACTCCTCCAAACCACGGATCCACCATTCAGGGTGAACACAGACCCTGATGTGGACTTCCTGGAATCCTTGTCCGCCTGAAAATCGGAGTCGGTTTATCCCGTCATATTCAGGTCACCACCTGAATATCCAAGCATGTAGTTTCTCGTTCTCCGAAGATACTTGAGAACATGCTTGACAGCAACCCAGTGCTCGGGTCCAGGGTTAGACTGGAATCTGCTCACTACGCCTACTGCGTAGCATATGTCTGGCCTCGTGCAAAGCATAGCATACATGAGACTTCCTACGGCTGAAGCGTAAGGAATGTGTCTCATGTCCTCAACTTCTTGAGGCGTCTTGGGAGACTGCTCGTTTGAGAGATGCACTCCATGCCTGAAAGGTAGCTGTCCTTTCTTGGAGTCTTGCATACTGAAGCGATCCATGATCTTATCAATATAAGATGCTTGGGAGAGTGCCAGCTTACGATTCTTTCGATCTCTAAATATCTGAATACCTAGAATGTAAGCTGTCTCTCCTAGATCCTTCATCTCAAACTGCTTTGATAGCCAGACTTTAACCTCTGACAACTTTCCTACATCATTCCCAATGAGTAGTATGTCGTCAACATAAAGGACTAAGAAAACCACTTTTCCATCGTTTATCATCTTATAAACACATGGCTCATCTACGGTCTGATCAAAGCCGTAGCTCTTTACAGTCTCGTCGAATCTAATATTCCACGACCTAGATGCTTGCTTGAGTCCATAAATGGACTTGAGCAATTCACGAACCTTGCCCTATTGGCCTTTCTCCATGAACCCGTCTGGTTGAGCCATATAAATGCGCTCATCAAGATTGCCATTCAGAAATGCAGTCTTGACATCCATTTGCCAGATCTCATAATCTAGGGATGCGGCAATGGATAAGAGAGTTCGGATGGACTTTAGCATTGCGACTGGCGAGAAGGTATCCTCATAGTCGATACCTTCTTTCTGTGTGAACCCCTTCGCCACAAGTCGTGCTTTAAATGTCTCGACATTTCCATCCGGTCCTCTATTCTTCTTGTAGATCCATTTACAGCCTACAGGCTTGATGCCTTCAGGCAGATCTACAAGCTTCCAGACCTCGTTGACATACATCGAATGCATTTCAACGTTCATGGCTTCTTGCCATAGGTTTGCCTCGGAACTCTGCATTGCGTGGGAAAATGATACGGGATCATCTTCTTCATTGTTTGCAACTGTAGTAAAAGATTCTCCGATACCTATGTATCGAACAGGTTGTCTCACAACTCTGTTGCTACGACGAAGCGCAGGAGTCTCTGATTCCGAGCTTGGTTCTCCCACTGTTGGAATAGGACCCGTCCTATCTTGTGAAGTACTAGTTGCTTCACCCAACAGTTCCTTTAGCACAAGTCTGCTTCTCGGTACTGTATTCTTCATATAATCTGCTTCCAGAAACCTAGCGTTCGTGCTAACAAACGTTTTCTGGTCAGCAGCACTATAGAAGATGTACCCTTTTGTTTCTTTTGAATATCCCACGAACATGCATACTTCTGAACGACTAGCCAACTTGCTAGTCTTTTGTCTCAGCACATGTGCTGGACAACCCCAGATGCGAGTATGGTGTAAAACAGATTTTCTACTACTCCATCTTTCATAGGGTGTGCCAGGTACCGTTTTAGATGGAACCTGGTTCAGAATGTAAGCAGCTGTTTCAAGGGCATATCCCCAGAACGAATTAGGAAGCGATGAGTAACTCATCATCGACCTCACCATATCTAACAAAGTTCGATTCCTTCTCTCTTACACACCGTTTTGCTGCGGAGTGCCAGGTGCTGTAAGCTGAGAATGAATGCCTTCTTCTCTAAGAAAGTCTTCGAACTCTCCAGACAAGTACTCTCCCCCTCGATCTAATCGAAGGGTTTTGATCTGTTTCTCCGTTTGCTTTTCAACTAAAGCCTTATACTGTTTGAACATTTCAAAAGTATCTGACTTATGTCGCATAAGGTAGATTTGACCAAATCTAGAGTAGTCATCAGTGAAGGTTACAAAATATTCGTAACCTCCTCTTGCCTGGATGTTAATTGGACCACATACATCACTATGTATTAGTTCCAATACTTGCGTGGCCCTAAGACCCTTTGTTGAGAAAGGTCTCTTGGTCATCTTGCCTTCAAGACATGATTCACATGTGGGAAGACTTCCCACTATAGAGATTTTAAAGGACCATCCTTTGTTAATCTCTTGATCCTATCTAGGCCAATATGTCCAAGACGCAGGTGCCATAGATATGTGTCGTCAGTCTCATCAGTATGAAACGTCTTACGCTTCCTAAGTGAATCACCATTCACTTCGGTGTCCAAGATTGTCGGCTCAGCAGGATATAAGTAATATATTGAATCCACACGTTGAGCTTTAGTAATAAAACAAGCATCAATAAAAATTTCAATACCATTATTGATCTTAAAATTGAAACCTTGTTCTTCTAAACGACCAAATGAAATCAAATTCTTGCAAAAATCCGGAACATAGTAAACATTATTCAATAATAAAGTTTCTTTTCCAAACTTGAGCTTCATGGTCCCGACAGATCATGCTCCGACCTTCGTTCTATCACCCCAATTGAATCCGAACTCTCCGTCACCTAAGCTCCTAGTTTTCCTAAAACCATTCAAATTACACACAACGTGGTCAGACGCCCCGCAATCAAGAATCCAGGGTGATGCCTTGTTTGTAGTATAACAAGCTTGAGTAACAAAGATCTTACCTTTCCCCTTGACACTCTTGAGGTAGGTAGGGCAGTTCCTCCGCCAGTGGCCAGCCTCTCCGCAATGGTGACACTTGTGCTCAGACTTGTCCACCTTTGCGATGCCTTTGCCCTTAGCATCCACAGCCTTCTTGTAAGGCTTCTTGGAACCCGCTCGGTTGGCGTTTTTGGGCCTCTTCATCATCCTCTTAGAACCAGAGGTCGAGGCTCTGTGTTCAACAACATTGAGCTCTCCCGACTTCTTCTTGTTCTTAGGGAGAAGTCCCTCGGCAGTCTGCAAATCCTTCATAAGCTCAGTCACAGTGTAATTGAGCTTGTTCATGGAGTAGTTCAGACGGAAGCTATCAAAAGATTCCGTAAGAGTCTCCAAGATCATGTCAATCTTGGTTTCTCCGTCAATCTCCGAACCAAGAATCTCCATATCGTTCAGGTGACCCATGATCAATAGCATGTGTTTCCGTACGGAAGATCCTTGCTTCATCCTACAGTTCATGAAACTGCGGATAGCTTGCTGCCTCGCCTGACGCCCATGACATCCGAACATCTCATGAAGATTGAACAGGATTTCATATGCAGTGGCGATGTCTCTATGAGATTGTTGCAACACATTTCCCATCGATGCTAAAATGTAGCAACGAGCAATCTCATTAGATCTCATCCATGCATCAAAGGCGTCCTTGTCTTCCTTGCTCGAGTCAGCACTCGAAACAGGAGGACATGGGGTCGTGAGAACGTACTTGTGCTTTTCCACCGTCAATACGATGTCGAGGTTACATTTCCAGTCAACGTAATTCTCACCCTTGAGTTTATTTGAACTTAAAATCGTTTGTAGTGGGTTAAAATACATTTTGCTGAAAAACATTGATAAAATAAATGACTTTAGTATGTGCTATATTTTCGAATTATATGCATGCACGAACAATCCTAATATGGTGAGGAAAGCGTTAAAATAATTCATGGTATTGTGAACAACAATAGTTAATTACTTTTCCTATGGGGAAACCGTAATTAACCTCCTTTCACAGTCGTGACTCATCACTATTTAGCTCGAACCATCCAAGAAGTCACAACTTCTAGTTCTTACTAATTACCATAAATTTTGGTCACTTATTTTTAATGCAGAGCCTCTATGTGAGGATTAGTTTAAAACATAAGTCTAAGTGTATAACCGACACGTGGGCCCTCACTCAAGTCGCTTTGAAGACGGTTCACCTATGTGGAGACCCCGTTTCAAAACTTCTCTTTTAGGCTTAGTTCTTTAACAGTGAGATTAATTAAATACTTCCGAAGTACTCCCATTGAAGGGAGGGCCACTATGTGTGACTCTTAGTTCATCACATATTTAATTAATTTCACTCGTGTCGGGGACCTTGGGTTGCTTCAACGATAAACAACCCTCCCACTTAGTTTTTGCAAATGAATCATATTCATTTATAACAGTTTATAATTATTTCATAACCTTTTATTAATTATAAACTATATGAACAATTTCATTTTCAATGATGTTGGCGTTCTATCCTATATGACATGTGAGTGTTATATGCAATGAGATCAATAAATTTAAATATCAAATATGAAAAATTATTTAACTTATCAATAGGCCCATTTCTATACAACTCTTGTAAATAAATGAAATAAAAAAATTTAAACTTCATCTTCGAATGACGCGTCATTGGATGTCTCGGGTTAGCCCCCACACGTTCTCCAACGTGCGGCCAATCCCAAGGTGCTGCCTCCTTGTCTCATCATCGTCGAATTACAATAATAAATTACAAATTTAAATGTCCTCTCAAATTGAGGCTCACAATTTAAATAAATTAAAATCCGGGACGATAACCGGAATAAAAACATCCTAGGGCCATATTGAATAAGGATCCATTCATTCACAAGCGCACACACAAAACATTCATAATGCAATCATACAAAAAACGCCAACACCAACTAGTCAAACAAATTTCCAAACTAGTCATTAAATCTAAATTTTAATGCCTTTTACTAGCTCTGATACCATTTGTTGGAATTTATTTAACAATTAAACAATATTAATTACAATACACATCCTATGTGGCGGAAAATTATAATTAGATCTAATATATTAAAACTAATTTTAATATATTTAACAACCTACGGCATTAAAATTTATTGAGTAATTATAAACAATTTATAATGCACAATCTCAATCAAATAAAATTAAAATAATAATTTATATAACAATTATATAATTTATATTTAATTATTTAATTGAAGAATTACTTACGTAAGAGGTTGTAAACAACCACGACGTTGCTAGCTATCGCCGGAATGCCACGTCACGCTCAAATCCCGAGAAAAGCCTCGCCGAATTGCTCGGGAACCTCCTCGCCGGATTGGGAATGGCCACCGGGATGCACAGCAGCTGGGAGCCTCGCCGAACTGGACTTCTTCGCCTGACAGGGAGCTCGCCGGAATGGATGCCCTCGCTGGACTAGGCACTCGCCAGATTGGGCTCTGTCGCCGCACAGGGACTCGCCTGACAGGGGACTCGCCGGACTGGGAGTCTCGCCGGACTGGGACACCTCGCCGCACTGGAGATCTCTGGGATGCCTCGCCTGATGACCTCGCCGGATTGCCTTCGCCGGATTGGACTCGCCGGACTGGATCGTCTCGCTGGGATCTCCTCGCCTGACAGACAACCTCGCCGGAATGGATCTGCCTCGCCGGATTGAGTCTGTCTCGTCGGATTGGACTCGCCTGACTGGTAGCCTTCGCCGGATTGGGGATTCTCAAGATTTTATTCAAGTACTGGGATTTCATTAAGAGCAAGTCAAAATATGGACCTAATTATCCACGATTGAAACTGTTTTGTTTTATTAAGTTATAGTGCAGTTCTATTTATCTACGATTGAAAGTGTTTTGTTTAGTTTATAGAGAGCGGAAGTGTAATAAGGCACTTGATTTATTGAGTGGATGCAGAAAATCATTCGATTTCTGCATTATTCTTGTATGTGTAATTTCTTACAGATATCTGACAGCATTAACAATTTTGGTCTTAAATTCTTTACCAGGGAATACATGATAGTATTATAAAATTTTGTCTTCAGAAATGTAAACCATAAAAATTAAACACATTTGAGCTCCATCAAATTATTGAACCAAATTTGGTCCTCGTCTTGAAAACCTTCCGTTTTCATTTTAGCCAAAACTGATTTTTGAAAAGTTCCATTTCTACGACGTTTTCTTATACGCATAAAGTTCAATTCATTTTTATAGGTAATGAAATTATTTAATGAAACCTTTTTAAGACAGTTTTAAAAATTCTAAAACAATTTTCTAAATCATTCAAACACCACAAGTGATGAATCAACAATATTACACAAGGAAAATATTGAGATCAAGAGTGTGGGCTCTTAAGAACAATTAGGAAATCAAAGATTGGAAAAAGGAAAACAATTTTTCTGTTTTGTTTGGGGATTTTGGCCGAGAATTGCACAAGGGGGGAAGAGAGAGTCTTTGCCGAAAATACTCTAGGGTTCGGGTTAGTGATTAGGGTTTCTTAGCCTTATTTATACAGGTTATAAATGGGCTTAAGCTGGGTCAAACCCATGACCCTATTCACTTAAGGAATCCGGCCAAGACACTCTCCCTTTACTCGTCCATGTCTTTGATTTTTGTTCCCAAATTTATTTGATTTAATTTCTAAAATTAATTTAGAACTCTCATTATTATTTAATGACACATCATTAAATATATTTCATAGTTATCGAATAAGTACGAAATGAGAAATAATTTGTTTTCTTCTTTTAACATATTTAATCACTCGAGAATGTCATCATCAATATGATAGCATCTTGTGATTCAATAAACAAAATAAATAACTAGTTATTTATCGAGTTTCAAGAAAACAACTTTCTCAATATAAATCACTATTTATACTTAATGAGTATATCAACTTTTCAAGTTCTTTTAATCTCTTCCAAGTATCTATCATTGAGACCTCATGGACCCACATGAACGAAGCTTTAGAATAAAGAACGGACACAAAAGTTCACAAACTTTTTCCGTCTTTTAACTCTTAATATTGGTCGATTCCACTAAATGACCAATATTGATAATCTCTCTTTTCATGTGCGTATCTTTTATGTTTGATATGATGAAACAATTTCTCATACGATCCACGGAGTATATTACGATGTTACCCTTCGTGTGTATCAGTAACTGAGGGGAATGTAAGATTACTGTTTTACCCCTCGAGTTATTATTTCACTAACTCCTTTGTTATTTGTGAATGAGAAAAACATAAAGTGAGTTGTCTATACATGTCACGTGTTTTAATCAAAGAATGAACTCATTCAATGAATACTTAGCCAGGTTTATTCATTCACACTCTCATAACAAAGCATAGTGTGATACTAATGCATTTGCATTGTTGTTACATGAATTCCATATCTGTGAATCATGTAATCCAACATTACATCGTTGTGACACCAACAGTCGGGTAAGATGCAACTAAAATTTAGTCATTGCCCATTGACGAATCAAATGTCACAAAGTGCAATGTCAATTACATATTCACTTCAGGATTAAGGTAAGTATCATCATACTCCTTTAGTTGTGAAATTGAAGCCTCGAGTGTGTAAACAGTTTTGTCTCGAGCTTCTAAGTGTCACTGGTCTTGTTCAGTATCTTCTATAAGATACCTAGTATGAATCATAGAGTCACAACTCTCTATATCACAAGATGAGATATCATGATTCATGCTAACAATCAATAATAAGATTCGATTGCTCTATCGATCTTTACATTGCGAACAAATGTTTCAAACTTGTCACAAGGGGTTATCTTGTCAAAGTCTGTACTTAACACCCTCTTCGTTGATGACAGTTTCATAGCATAGCTTAAACATAACTAAACACAGTCTTATAAAGAATGAACATTTATTAATATCAATGTTTCAACAAAATATAAATACATAAAGTATCTCAATGTCTAATATCTCCTTTGTGGGCACCAATCCCAACACAAGCTTTGTTCATTTGCATCCATAAGGTCAATATTACAGGTCATTTGAGTAGGATTATTAAACTAGAACCTAAGTCAAAATAAGTTCAAGTGTTAAATTAGACATTTTCTAGGAAAATATTTAGAGGGTATTTACATCCACGTGGACATACAATGATGGGAATAGAAAAATAAGATTTTGAATATTTTCATATGATGGAAATATAAATTAGTTTCTAAAGTCGAGAACTCGTTTAATGCATTATGAAATTAATTTTATTATTTGTGCAATATTAATTCAACAATGGGTAGTATAAGAATTTTGTTAAAAGAAATGAGGAAGCATCTAGAAGCTCCTCCCTTGTAGATGAAATTCGGCAAAGCATCATAGAGGAGAGAGATGAATATCTCTTATTATTTTGTTCATTATGACAAATTGGTAATTTCCCAAAAGAAAAAAGGAAATGAATTTTTTTGGGATGGAAACATATTTGCTAAGTGAAGAAACAAATTTCCTTCACTATTACAATTAATTTCATTATTTGTGCAATATTAATTCGACAATGGGTAGTATAAGAATTGTGTTAAAAGAAATGAGGAAGCATGTAGAAACTCCTCCCTTGTAGATGAAATTCGGCAAAGCATCATAGAGGAGAGAGAGGAATATTTCTTATTATTTTGTGCATTATTACAAATTGGTAATTTCCCAAAAGAAAAGAGGAAATGAATTTCTTTCGAATGGAAACATATTTGCTAAGTGAAGAAACAAATTTCCTTCACTATTGCAAGGGAATGACCGGCCATGTACAAGGGAAAGAGAGAGGAAATCAAATATTGTTGTATGAATGCACAATAGGAAAGGGTAATTACTCTTTCTTGTATTTCCTTCTCCTATTAATAAAGTCTCACATAGAGATGTGAAAATATTTCCTCTTATTCTCTCTTGTTTTGGCCGACCAAAAATTCCCCCTCTCTCTCTCTAAATATCTCTTTTATTTTTGCACCTAAGTCCTCATTAGACTTAGGCTTAAATTAGCCCTTTAGCTCATAGACTTATTCTTGAGTTATTGTGTTTAATTGTGCCCACACACAAATCCTTCAAATCCTATATAGACTATTGTAATAGAAACATTAGGTTTCTCAAGTTCACGTTTAGGTGTGAATTTAACGAGTTAGAGACGGTCTACCTTTCCCAAGACTCATCAAAAATCAAACTACAAGAGAAAGGTTAGTAACAAGTAATTAAATAATGTATTTATATAACAACATGTTCATACACTTTCCCTAGGTTAGTAAATTTTTTTACTAGTAAATAAATTTTATATTCCGCCATTAATGTGTTAATGATAATTTTTTCTTAACCCAACACAGAAAACATTTGGATAGGGCGATCTGTGGTCGCAGTATCTCTTTTGTCAACTCTTTAGTGGAGTTAGTTGATATTAAGCTAATACTCAGAAAAAGTTTGTGAACTTTTGAGTCCGAGTATAGTAGCTCAAGCTTTGTTCATTTGGATCCATAATGTCAGTATTACAGATATTTATAGTAGAATTGTTAAACTAGAAGCTAAGTCAAAATAAATTCAAGTGTTGAACTAGACTTTTTCTCCGAAAATATATAAAAGGTATTTTTTTCCACATGGACATAAAATGATGTGAATGTCAAAATAAAATTTTGAATATTTTCATATGATGGAAATATGAATTAGTTTCCAAAGCCGAGAAGTCGTTCGAGGCATATGAAATTAATTTCATTATTTGTGAAATATTAATTCTACAATGAGTATTTTAAGAATTGTCTTAAAAGAAATAAGGACGCATCCAGATGCCCCTTCCCTAGTGTAGAGTTCGGGGAACGTCATCCAAGGAGGTGATAATTCTTTGCCTTTAATTATAAAGATATTTACCCAAAATGAAAATAGGAAATGAATTTCATTGAGAAGGAAATAAATATGCTAAATGAGGAAAAACATTTCCCTCACTAATGAGAGGATATGGCCGTCCATATTGATATAGCAAGAGGAGAAGAAATCAAATATTGTGTTATGAATACGCAATAAGAAAGGGTAATTACCCAATTTCCTTCTTCTATAAATAGAGTCTCACATTAACTTGTTAATTATAATTTTTTTAACCCTAGACCTATTCAACCAAATAGTATCAGAGCATATGTCAAAGTATAAGCATGTACATGTTATTTAAAATCATTATACGAAAATTATTTTCAAAATATACTTGAATAATGGTTTTGCTAACACTAGAGCTGAGACAATTTTAATTTTTTGGTGCAACCTCTAAAACTAAAACTGTGTTGTTTTTCTACTTGTTAAATATGCTATATAAATACATTAAAAAACTGTTTTTAAAGATTTTATGTTTAACATACTCGAAATAAATATTTTGACAAGTTTATTGCACTTCTAGTTTAAATTTGTTATTGATTTATAGTATGTTGTTTTTTTATTATATGTAAATTATTAATATGTTAATGTAACACACAATTGGTAGAGATGCCCACAAGAAGCTTCCCCTAGGTAGAATTTCGGCAAAACAAGTATCAAGAGGAGAGTTTTATTTCCCTTTAATTATAAGGATAATTACCCAAAAGAAAAAGAGAAATGAATTTCATTGAGAAGTAAATAAATAAGCTAAGTGAGGAATTTTTTTTCCTCCTTGCTTGAGGTGTATGGCCGGCCATCCTAAGAGAGAAAGGGGAAGGGAAAATCAAATATTGTGTCATGAATACATTATTCTTTCATGAATGAATAATTGACCTTTATAGATTTTTTCCTTCTCCTATAAATATAGCCTCACATAGAGATGTGAAAGGTGAAGCTTTTGCCTTGTTCTCTCTTGCTCTTGGCCGACTTTTTCCCTCTCTCTCTCTAGAAAATAATTCTTTTATTTTGGCACCTAAGTCCTCATTAGACTTAGGCTTAATTAGCTCTCTAGCTCATGGACTTATTCTTGAGCTATTGTGTTTAGTTGTGCCCATACACAAATCATTCTAAACCTCTATAGACTCTTTTGATAGAAACCTTAGGTTTCTCAAGTTCAAGACTAGACGTGAAAAAATCGAGCCAAGGAATAAGATCTACCTTTCCCGAGACGATTCAAGTTTGAAGACACAAGAAATGTTAGTATTCAAGTAGATTAAATAATTTTTTTAATTTATAACATGTATATGCACTTTATCTATGTTAGAAAAAATTGTTTTACTAGTAAAAGAAATTTTTATATTTCACCATTAATATGATTAATGATAAATTTTTCTTAGCCCTAGACCTATTCCAACAAATGATCAGAGCTATGGTCAAAGTTAAGCATGTACATGTTATTTAAAATCATTATAAGAAAATTATTTTTTAAATTTGCTTGATTAATGGTTTTTTCAAAGACTAGATCTTAGAAAATTTTAATTTTTTGGTACGACCTCTAAAATTAAATTTGTGTTAATTTTCCACTTGTTAAATATGCTATATAAATACATTAAAAAAAGTTTTTAATATTTTATGTTTAGCATACTCAAAGTCAATTTTTTGGCAAAGTTGAAAATTTGTTTACATAGTTTAAACTAGTTTATTGCACTTCTAGTTTAAATTTGTTATTGAATATTTATATTATGTTGTTTATTTTATATTGTGTTTAATTATTAACATGTTAATATAACACACAATTAAAATCAAAACATGCAATTAAAATGTTTCAATAAACCTCTTTCTCTTTACACCTGGATCCGACGTACTTTTTAATTGTTTTTCAAATTCTGGAAAAATTATTATGGCTCAATAAAATGGGCATAACTCTTTGCTCAGACCTTAATAATTAGTGGTTCTCATACCAAATTAAAGGTAAGGACGTTAGCTATCAAATGCAATTGGTTTAAGCTCAATCGGACACTGGATGTCTCATTTATGACTTTTTAAGTCCGAGGTTTACGGCAGTCCGCGAGTCCAGATTTTCTAATCTAGATTTTGCGACTCCAAGCTTCCTCCCCTCTTGTTGATGCTATCGTGGATTTCCGACGTTCACGCTCTCAACCACCATGAAGACGCCTTGAAGGAAGATGTCATGAAGATTAAGATATTAGTTTTAGGAGATTTTTAATCTAAAAAACTTTCAAGTGCAAAAGTGAAGATTTATTAATCTCACACCTTTCCTTAGGAAAAATAAATTAATAGACAAAAAGATCCGAGTATGTTTCTTGTGCCTTAGTGCATTAACACTGCTCACCCGTCACAAATATCGATTTTAGGGTTCTTTTTCTAGTGATCCACTCTATCTCTCTTTGCTAATGGAAACATGTTTCCTATATGTACAAGAGTAGACGTGCCATTTTCCAAAAATTAAGTGGGAGGGTTGCACTTGTTTGCAATCCAGGATCCCCTTATTTTTTTTTAAAACTAAGTGGGAGGGTTGTACTTATTTTTTGCAACCCGCGATCCCCAACACTAATGTGAAGTGCACATGTCGCCGGACTAAGAGTCACCCTCGTGACCCTCTCTTAAATGAGAGTACTCATAGACGCATTGCTCCTAACATTGCTTTTATAGCTACGTTCAAAAGTGAAACGATGAGACAAGGCCTCCCCTCGGCCGATTGTTTTCAAAGTAGATCTTGTTGAACTAAGTGGTTGGTTACACACTTAAACTCAAACTCTAGTAATTGTCCCTTGAGGCCGTGCGAAAAGTTTTGAGTGATCAAACTTTTTTATAAGGTGGCTAGTCAAACCCTGATATATTGACATCATGACTATGCATTAATGATGTGTCATTTACTTATGAAAGGCGACTCTTTGCGGCCTTCACTCGAAGGAGTAAAGTGTCATTTTGTTCATTTTGTTCATAGATTGGAAACGTAACCTTGACATCGTCCTTACCGTGGACAAGCACAAGTGGGTACTCACCACCCCATGTCCTCCTGAAACGAATGATGATTCGACTCAAGAGGACACAGACGCCCTTGCGGCCTGGTTCAGATCCGATGAGATTGCGAGATGCAATATTTTAGCGTCGATGAACAATGTGTTGCAACAACAACATTGTGATATTGGGTCAGCCTATGAAATGCTTTACAATCTCTAGGAGATGTTATGAACAAAATGACACTTTACTCCTTCGAGGGAAGGCCGCAAAGAGTCGCCTTTCATAAGTAAATGACACATCATTAATGCATAGTCATGATGTCAATATATCAGTGTTTGACTAGCCACCTTATAAAAATGTTTGATCACTCAAAAATTTTCGCAGGGCCTCGAGGGAGGATTACTAGAGTTTGAGTCTAAGTGTGTAACCAACAACTTAGTTCAACAAGATCTACTTTGAAAACAATCCGCCGAGGGTAGGCCTTGTCTCATTGTTTCACTTTTGAACGTAGCTATAAAAGCAATGTTAGGAGCAATACGTCTATGAGTACTCTCATTTAAGAGAGGGTCACGAGGGTGACTCTTAGTCTGGCGACATGTGCACTTCACATTAGTGTTGGGGATCGCGGGTTGGAAACAATAAGTACAACCCTCCCACTTAGTTTTTAGGAAAAAATAAGGGGATCCTGGATTGCAAACAAATGCAATCCTCCCACTTAATTTTTGGAAAAATGGCACGTCTACTCTTGTACATATAGGAAACATGTTTCCATTAGCAAAGAGAGATATAGTGGATCACTAGAAAAAAAGAACCCTAAAATCGATATTTGTGAGGGGAGAGCAGTGTTAATGCACTAAGGCACAAGGAACATACTCGGATCTTTTTTTCTATTAATTTATTTTTCCTAAGAAAAGTGTGTGAGTTTAATAAATCTACACTTTTGCACTTGAAAGTTTTTGAGATTAAAAAATCTCGAAAAACTAATATATATATATATATATATATATATTAATCCGGATTTTTCGACTCCTAGCATTCTCCCGTCTTCTTAATGTTATCGTGGTTTTCCGACGTTCTCGCGCTCAACCACCAAGAAAGGCGCCTTGAAGGAAGATGTCATGAAGATATATCCTTCAAGGCGCCTTTCTTGGTGGTTGAGCGCGAGAACGTCGGAAAACCACGATAACATTAAGAAGACGGGAGAATGCTAGGAGTCGCAAAATCCGGATTAAAAAATCTGGACTCGCGGATGCCGTACACCTCGGGCTTAAAAGGTCATAAATGACATATCCGGTATCCGACGGAGCTGTAAGTAATTGCATTGCATAGCTAACATCCATACCTTTAATTTGGTTCAAGAACCACTAATTTTCAAGGTGGGAGCAAAGAGTTATGCCCATTTTACAGAGCCATAACCATTTGTCCAGAATTTGAAAAATAATTAAAAACACGACGGATCTAGGTGTAAAGAGAAAGAGATTTATTTCAACATTTTAATTGTATGTTTTGATTTAAATTGTGTGTTATATTAACATATTAATAAATAAACACAATATAAAATAAACAACATAATATAAAACATTCAATAACAAATTTAAACTAGAAACGCAATAAACTAATTTAAACTATGTACACAAATTTTCAAACTTGTCAAAATATTAATTTTGAATATGCTAAACATAAAATAATTAAATTTTTTTTTAATATATTTATATAGCATATATAACAAGTAGAAAATCAACAAAAAATTAATTTTCGAGGTCGTACTAAAAAATTAAAATTTTGTAAGATCTAGTCTATTGAAAAACCATTATTCAAGTAAATTTAGAAAACAATTTTCTTATAATAATTTTAAATAACATGTATATGTTTATGCTTTGGCCATAACTCTGATACCATTTGTTGGAATAGGTCTAGAGTTAAAGAAAAATTTAACATTGATCAAATTAATGGTGGAATTTAAAAATTTCTTTTTCAAGTAAAACAATTTCTACTAACCTAGAAAAAGCATATACATGTTATATATTAAAAACATTATTTAATTTATTAGAATACCGACGTTTCTTTGTAGCTTGATCTTAAGGCGTCTTGAGAAAGATAGATCCTCTTCCTTGACTCGCTCGTCACCTTCACACCTAATATTGAACTCGAGAAACCTAAGATTTGTATTACAAGAGTCTATAGAGGTTTTGGAAGTATTTGTGTGTGGGCACAATTAAACAATATGAACCAAGAACAATTCTTGGATCATAAGCAAATTCTCTAGATCAAGTATGGATCTAGGTGCAAAATAAGAAGAGTATTTTCTAGGGAGAGAGAGAGAGAGGGTCGGCCACAAGAGGGAAAGAGCAAGAAAAAGCTTAACCTTCACATCTCTATGTGAGGCTCTATTTATAGGAGAAGGAAAAATCTATAAAGGTCATTATTCATTCATGAATGAATAATGTATTCATGACACAATATTTGATTTTCCCTTCCCCTTTCCCTCTTAGTTTGGCCGGCCATACACCTTGCATCAGTGAGAAAATTTGTTTACTCACTTAGCACATTTGTTTCCTTCTTAAGGAAATTCATTTCCCTTTTTCTTTTGGGTAATTATCCTTATAAGAAAAAGGAAATAAAACTCTCCTCTTGATGCACTATCTTGGCCGAACTCTACCTAGGGGAGGAGCATCTAGATGCTTCCTTATTTCTTTTAAGACAATTCTTAAAATACCCATTGTAGAATTATAATTGCACAAATAACGAATATAATTTCATAATGCCTCAAACGACTTTTCGGCTTTAGAAAGTAATTTATATTTTCATCAAATGAAAACATTCAAAATCTTATTTTGACATATACATCATTTTATTTCCTTGTGGAAAAAAAATACCCTTTAGACATTTTCCGAGAAAAAGCCTAGTTCAACATTTGAACTTATTTTGGCTTAGCTTCTAGTTTAACAATCCTACTCTAATGACCTGTAATAGTGACCTTATGGATCCAAATGAACAAAGCTTGAACTTCTATACTCGGACTCAAAAGTTCACAAACCTTTTCCGAGTATTAGCTTAATGTCGACTGACACCACTAGAGAGTCGACACTGAGAATCTCTCGGTTCAAATGAATTTATTTTCTACTCAAGTTCAACTTAATTATATTGAGCGGATCCATTGAATGTTATCCATGTTTACCCTTCATGAATATCATCAACTAGGCGGGATTTACAAAATTACCATTTTACCTTTCTAGTTGTTATTTTCTCAACTCCTTTGTTACTTGTGAATAAGTCAGAAACAATGTATTGACAAGGAGCTAACAAGTCACATTGTTTCATCCAAATAAAGTCGCTACTTAAATTTGGACATTGCGCAATTCATTTGTTCACAATCCAAGTAATAAAGCATGAGGTGATATATATTGCATCTCGGCAATCTTGTACATGAATTCCATATCTATGAGAACTTCACAAATTTGGTTCATGACATCTTCATAACTTAATATCTCACCAATAGGCCTTGTCTAGATCACACATAGGACCTAGAATTTGACTTTCTCAAATAAGAGTATTAACGCTATGAAATGACATGTCTCATTTCAGGATTTAGGTAAACATGATGCAATTCATACGTAGTGACCTTGAGATAGAAGATATTAAATGGTTTGTTCTTCTATTGTCTCTAAAGGTGCACTGGTCAATTCAGTATCTTCGAAAGATACACTGGAAGAACTACAGAGTTTCAAACTCTCTATGCCTCGTAACCAGACATCCTAGATTCTTCCAACAATCATACTGGGATCAATAGTCCGTTGATCTTTAGATTGCGAATATATCGTTTTAGTCAAACCATGAAGAGTTTGTTAGGTTTTATTAAGGAATATAAGACTACTGAATATCATAAATCTTCAATCAAACTAAAAAGGAATGAATCAACGTTTCAACTTTTATTAATTCAATCAGCAAATTACAAAGATTTATATATTACATCAATATGTAAATAAACAATCTTCTTGTGGGCATCTTTGCCAACAAACTCCCACTTGACTCAAAGAAGATGAGAGTAGTCCTTCATGCCTAATCCGTCTCGATGTTGGTTGAAGACCACGTCTCCGAGCTGCACGATATCTCTAATCAAATGCCCAAATGGGTGTCGAATGTGGTGATGGTAAAGAAGCCCAGGGGGAAGTGGCGCATTTGCATAGATTACAAAGATCTTAACAAAGCCTGCCCAAAAGATAGCTTCCCCCTTCCCCAGATAGAGCATCTCGTGGACGAAGACGACCTTTGTGACGAACAAAGGTCTCTACTGTTACAAGGTGATGTCGTTCGGCCTAAAGAACGCCGGCGCCACCTACCAGCGATTAGTCAATCGTATGTTCGCCGATCAGATCGGTAAGACTATGGAGGTCTATGTAGACGATATGTTGGTGAAGAGCCAACTGGCTCCGACCACGTCCATGACCTCAGAACCATGTTCACGATCCTCCGCAAGTATGGGATGAAACTAAATCCCAACAAATGCGCGTTCGGAGTCGAATCGGGGAAATTCCTTTGTTACATGGTGAGCAAGAGGGATATCGAGGCCAACCCCGAAAAGATCACAACCATCCTCGAGATGAGATACCCCAGAAGCCAAAGGAGGTGCAAAGCCTGGCCGGAAGATTGCAGCTTTAGCCAGATTTGTCTCCAAGGTTACCCATAGGTGCCACCCTTTCTTCCAATCTCTGAAGAAGAGGGACGGGTTCGAATGGACCCCAAAATGTGAAAGGGCGTTCCGCAAGATGAAATCATACCTCGCGACTCCCCCATTCTTGGCGAAACCCGTCGACCACAAGGTCCTTATATTGTACCTCGCAGTGTCCGACAGGGCCATGATCGCAATCCTTATAGGGGAAGAAGGCCAATGCCAATGGCCAGTATACTATGTCAGCAAATCTCTCATGGACGCCGAGACACGGTATCCAGAGATCGAGAATTTTTCACTGGCCTTGGTCATGAGTGCACGAAAGCTGCGCCCGTATTTCCAAGCACACATGTGGTCGTGCGCACCGGGCACCCAATTGAGAAGGCCCTACAGGGAGGCTCCTCGACGAGGATGGCCATCTGGTCACAGGAACTCACCGAATACGGGGTGAAGTTCCAGCCACGAGCCGCCATCAAGGTCCATGCCTTAGCTAACTTCGTGGCAGAATTCACACCAAAGGAAACAAAGGTCGAGTCGAGCGGAACCCCGTCGGATCCCTCGAAGAAACGGGACATCGGGCCGACAGGTCCGGTATGGTCTCTACATGTCGACGGCGCATCCAACGCCCGGGAGGCTGGTGCCGAAGTGGTTTTTACTAACCCCGATGGGAAAAACTTAAATACGCCCTCCGCTTCGAATTCAACGCCTTTAATAACGAGGCCTAATATGAAGCGCTAATAGTCGGTTTGGAGCTAGCTTACCGACTCGGGGTCAAAAACTTGCACATTATTTGTGACTCGCACCTGATAGTGAACTAGGTAAAAGGCGAATACATCGCCAAAGAGCCTAATATGATCGCGTATTTGGCTAAGGCCCTCAACAACCTAGAAGCGATAGCTCGGTCCAAATTCGTGCAGATCCCTTGAGAAGAGAACATCGAGGCCGACGTTTTGGCGTGCCTGTTGGAATAGGTCTAGGGTTAAAGAAAAATTTAACATTAATCAAATTAATAGCGGAATTTAAAAATTTCTATTTCAAGTAAAACAATTTTACTAACCTAGAAAAAAGCATATACAAGTTATATATTAAAATCATTCTTTAATTTACTAGAACACGAACCTTTCTATGAAGCTTGATCTTGAAGCGTCTCGAGAAGGTAGATCCTCTTACTTGACTCGCTCGTCACCTTCGCACCTAATCTTGAACCCGAGAAACCTAAAATTTCTATTACATGAGTGAATAGAGGTTTTGGAAGGATTTGTGTGTGGGCACAATTAAACCATATGAACCAAGAACAATTCTTGGATCATAAGCTAATTCTCTAAATTGAATGTGAATCTAGGTGCAAAATAAGAAGAGTATTTTGTAGAGAGAGAGAGGGGGAGGATCGGCCACAATAGGGAGAGAAGAAGAAACTTGCTTTTTTTTCACATAGGCTCTATTTATAGGAGAATGAAAAATCTATAAAGGTCAATTATTCATTCATGAATGAATAATGTATTCATGACACAATATTTGATTTTCCCTTCCCCTTTCCCTCATTGTATGGCCGGCCATATGGGTGCATTAGTGAGGAAATTTGTTTCCTCACTTAACACATTTGTTTCCTTCTCAAGGAAATTCATTTCCCTTTTTCTTTTGGGTAATTATCCTTATAAGAAAAAGGAAATAAAACTCTCCTCTTTGATGCTATGTTGGCCGAATTCTTCATAGGGTGAGGGAGCATCTAGATGCTTCCTTATTACTTTTAAGACAATTCTTAAAATACCCGTTGTAGAATTATAATTGCACAAATAACGAAATTAATTTCATAATGCCTCAAACGACTTTTCGGCTTTAGAAAGTAATTTATATTTTCATCAAATGAAAACATTCAAAATCTTATTTTGACATTCACATCA
This sequence comes from Urtica urens, assembly GCA_958296335.1. Taxonomy (NCBI): domain Eukaryota; kingdom Viridiplantae; phylum Streptophyta; class Magnoliopsida; order Rosales; family Urticaceae; genus Urtica; species Urtica urens. Next base: position 38,364,168 of record OY282520.1, read on the forward strand.
TTTTATGTCCTTGTGGACAAAAATACCCTTTAGACATTTTCCGAGAAAAAGTCTAGTTCAACATTTGAACTTATTTTGACTTAGCTTCTAGTTTAACAATCCTACTCTAATGACCTGTAATAGTGACCTTATGGATCCAAATGAACAAAGCTTGAGCTTCTATACTCGGACTCAAAAGTTCACAAACCTTTTCCGAGTATTAGCTTAATGTCGACTGACTCCACTAAAGAGTCGACACTGAGAATCTCTCGGTTCAAATGAATTTATTTTCTACTCAAGTTCAACTTAATTATATTGAGCGGATCCATTGAATGTTATCTATGTTTACTCTTTATGAATATCATCAACTAGTTGGGATTTATAAAATTACCATTTTACCCTTCTAGTTGTTATTTCCTCAACTCCTTTGACGAGGAGCTAACAATGTATTATTTCATCCAAATAAAGTCGCTACTTGAATTTGGACACTGCGCAGTTCATTTATTCACAATCCAAGTAATAAAGCATGATGTGATATACATTGCATCTCAGCAATCTTATACATGAATTCCATATCTATGAGAACTTCACAAAGTTGGTTCATGACATCTTCATAACTTAGTATCTCACCAATAGGCCTTGTCTAGATCACACATGGGACCTAGAATTTGACTTTCTCAAATGAGAGTATTTAATGTTATGAAATGACATGTCTCATTTCAGGATTTAAGTAAGCATGATGCGATTCATACGTAGTGACCTTGAGATAGAAGATGTTAAATGGTTTGTTCTTCTATTGTCTCTAAAGGTGCACTGGTCAATTCAGTATCTTCGAAAGATACATTGGAAGAACTACAGAGTTCCTAACTCTCTATGCCTCGTAACCAGACATCCTAGATTCTTCCAACAATCATACTGGGATCAATAGTCCGTTGATCTTTAGATTGCGAATATACTGTTTTAGTTAAACCATGAAGAGTTTGTCACGCAAATCTACATTTGTCTCTTCATACATTGTTAGGTTTGATTAAGGACTATAAGACTATTGAATATCATAATTCTTCAATCAAACTAAAAAGGACTGAACGAACGTTTCAACTTTTATTAATTCAATCAGCAAATTACAAAGATTTATATATTACATCAGTATGTCAATAAACAATCTTTCAATAAGGACTTTACAAAGATTTATATATTACATCAATATGTAAATAAACAATCTTCTTGTTGGCATCTCTGCCAACAAACTCCCACTCGACTCAAAGAAGATGAGAGTAGTCCTTCATGCCTAATCTGTCTCGATGTTTGTCGAAGACCTTGTTGGATAGGGCATTGGTGAAAGGATCTACAAGGTTGTCCACCGTTGAGATTTTCTTCTCCTCCACGTCTCCACGCTGCACGATCTCTCTAATCAAATGTATTTCCTCTCAATATGCTTAGAGCTCTTATGGCTTCTAGGATCCTTTGAGTAAGCAACAGCCCCACTATTATCACAATAAAGTGTCATGGGCTCGTTGACATTTGGAACAACTTCCAAATACTTAAGGAATTTTCTAAGCCATACAGCCTCTTTGGATGCTTCACAAGCAGCCACATATTCTGCTTCCATGGTAGAGTCAGCAATGCAAGATTGCTTGATACTCCTCCAAACAACAGATCCACCGTTCAAGATGAACACAGATCCTGAAGTGGATTTCTTGGAATCCTTATCCGCCTGAAAGTCGGAATCAGTACCCCGTTATAGTCAGGTCAGTACCTGAATATGTAAGCATCAGGTTCCTAGTATTCCTAAGATACTTGAGAACATGCTTAACAGCAATCCAGTGCTCGGGTCCAGGATTTGATTGGAAACGGCTAACAACGCCAACTGCAAAACATATATCCGGTCTAGTGCACAACACAGCATACATGGGACTTCCTACTGCTGAAGCATAGGGAACTTTTCTCATGTCCTCAATCTCTTGTGCAGTCTTGGGAGACTGGTCCTTAGAGAGTGAGACTCCATGTCTAAAGGGGTTTTCACCCCTCTTGGAGTTTTGCATGGCAAAGCGATCCATCACCTTATCTATATAAGATGCTTGGGAGAGCGACAAGGTCTGGTTCTTTCGATCTCGAAAGATCTGAATCCCCAGAATGTATGCAGCTTCCCCTAGATCCTTCATATCAAACTGTTTAGCTAACCAGATTTTAACCTCAGATAATTTACCTACATCATTCCCAATGAGTAGTATATCATCGACATATAATACCAGAAACACAACCTTACCCTCATGTATCAATTTATAGACACAAGGTTCATCTATTGACTGTTCAAAACCGAAGCTTTTAACAGTATCATCGAATCTGATATTCCATGATCTAGATGCTTGCTTTAATCCATAAATGGATTTAAGCAATTCACAAACTTTGTCCTCTTGATCATTTTCCACGAAACCATCTGGCTGAGCCATGAAAATGCGCTCGTCAAGATTGCCATTTAGAAAGGCAGTTTTGACATCCATCTGACAGATCTCATAATCGAGAGCAGCAGTTATGGATAGAAGTAGAAGTATACGGATGGATTTAAGCATTGCGACTGGCGAGAAGGTTTCTTCATAATCGATACCTTCCTTTTGGGTATAACCCTTAGCCACTAGTCGCGCTTTGAACGTCTCAACGTTTCCATCCGGACCCCTTTTCTTCTTATAGATCCACTTACACCCTACAAGTTTAACCCCTTCAGGTAGGTCTACAAGTTTCCAGACTTTGTTGACATACATCAAATGCATCTCAAATTTCATGGCATCAAGCCAAAGGTTTGATTCAGAACCAACCATCGCTTGGCTGTAGGAAATAGGGTCATCCATATCTGCGACGGCTACGAGAGTGTCGCCATAGGACATGTACCTATCAGGTTTTTCAGAAATCCTCCCACTACGTCGAAGTACCACTTGACGAGATTCTGAATTTAAAGGTTGCGTTTTAGTTGGGGTAAGAATAGTTTTTACAGATGAGGCAGAAGCTTCCTCACCCAACTTTTCTTCAAGCACAATTTTGCTTCTAGGTTTCGCATTTTTCATATAGTCCTCCTCAAGGAAACGAGCATTAGTGCTGACAAACATTTTGTCATCCTCGGGACTATAGAATGTGAAACCTTTGGTTTCCTTTGGATATCAACGAATACACATAATTCTGATCTACTAGCCAACTTGCTAGTCATTTGCCTTAGCACATGTGCAGGGCAACCCCAAATTCTGATGTGGCTTAAACTAGCTTTACGCCCAGTCCATCGTTCATAAGGAGTACCAGGAACTGTCTTAGACAGAACTTGGTTCAGAATGTATGCGGCAGTTTCGAGGGCATATCCCCAAAAGGAATTATGGAGTGATGAGTAACTCATCATTGATCTAACCATATCCATCAAAGTTCGATTCCTTCTCTCTGACACTCCGTTTTGTTGAGGTGTGCCAGGTGCTGTAAGCTGAGAAGCGATACCTTCTTCTTTAAGAAAGTCATCGAACTCTTCAGACAAGTACTCACCACCTCGATCAGATCGAAGGGTTTTGATCTGTTTGCCAGTCTGATTTTCCACTATAGCCCGAAAGACCTTAAATACGTTAAAGGTTTCGGATTTGTGTTTGAGCAAAAAGACAAATCCATATCTTGAGTAATCATCGGTAAAGGTAACGAAGTATTCGTATCCTCCCCGTGCCTGAATTCTGAGCGGACCACATACATCAGAATGTATTAGTTCTAGCAGCTCAGTGGCTCTTCGACCTTTATCAGAGAAAGGTCGTTTGGTCATTTTTCCTTCTAAACAGGATTCACAAGTCGGCAGTGAGCGTATTGTAGAGGCTTTGAGTGGACCATCCCTCACAAGTCTCTTAATCCTATCTAGACTAATATGAACAAGTCTTAAGTGCCAGAGACATGTTGATTTTATTAGATCAGAGGAGTCATTAAGTTTGATCCTCTTAGGTTCCATAATTAGATCATTATCTATTTCAGTGTCTAAAAGCAAAGGTTGTGTAGGATAAAGATAGTATAAACCATTCTTTAAACATGCATAAGTGACAAATGAATTGGAAAAAGTAATACGAATTCCATTATCAATAAACTTTAAATAATAATTCTGCTCAACAATTTGAGCTATAGATATTAAGTTTTTCCCAAAGGAAGGAACATAATACCCATTATTCAAATTTAAAGTTCTGTCTTCGAAAGACAGTGTCACGGATCCCACAGCCTTAGCAGACACCAAGCTCCCATCACCCCACTTGAAGCAGAAGTCGCCATCCTCTAAGCTTTTGCTTTTCCCGAACCCATTCAAGGAACAACAAATATGGTTAGTAGCAGTGGAGTCAATAAATCATGATGATACATTATCAGCTACTAAACAAGCTTCGGTAATAAGTACAATACCTTTCCCTTTAGCCTTTAGGTAGGTAGGACAGTTCCTACGCCAATGTCCGGGTTCATTGCAATGGTGGCAGTTGTCCTTCGACTTGTCCACCTTTGCAGTCCGAGGCATCTTCTTCTTTTGAACCTTGCTAGGGTTCTTCTTGTCGGCTCTATGAGATCTCTTCTTAGGTCCAAAGGTGGAGACTCTGTGCTCAGTAGCATGAGCTTCTCCAGTAGTCCTCTTTTTCTTTAAGAGTCCCTCAGCGGTGTGAAGCTCCTTCATTACCTCGGTAACAGTGTACCCAAGCTTATTCATGGAGTAATTCAGCTTGAAAGTATCAAAAGATTCAGGGAGAGTTTCCAAGATCATATCTATCTTGGTTTCTCCATCAATCTCAGATCCAAGGATTTCCATCTCGTTAAGATAACTTATGATCAGCATCATATGTTCTCTAACGGGAGTCCCTGCTTTCATACGACAGTTCATAAACTGTCGTACCGCTTGTTGCCTAGCCTGACGCCCTTGCCCTCCAAACATCTCCTGGAGATTGTAGAGCATTTCATAGGCTGACCCAATATCACGATGTTGTTGTTGCAACACATTGTTCATCGATGCTAAAATATAGCATCTCACAATCTCATCGTATCTGAGCCAGGCCGCAAGGGCATCGTTGTCCTCTTGGGTCGAATCATCATTCATCTCAGGAGGACATGGGGTGGTGAGTACCCACTTGTGCTTGTCCACGGTAAGGACAATGTCTAGGTTACGTTTCCAATCTACGTAGTTATCACCTTCCAGTTTATTCGAGGAAATGATAGTAGAGAGAGGGTTTAGAGACATTGCTGAAAAGTTGAAACAATTTACGATTAGTCTTTTGTTTAGGATATTAAGTTTAATTTTATTTAGACAAGGAAAAAATCCAAAGATGTTATGAACAAAATGATACTTTACTCCTTCGAGGGAAGGCCGCAAAGAGTCGCCTTTCATAAGTAAATGACACATCATTAATGCATAGTCATGATGTCAATACATCAGTGTTTGACTGGCCACCTTATAAAAATGTTTGATCACTCAAAACTTTTCGCAGGGCCTCGAGGGAGGATTACTAGAGTTTGAGTCTAAGTGTGTAACCAACAACTTAGTTCAACAAGATCTACTTTGAAAACTATCCGCCGAGGGGAGGCCTTGTCTCATTGTTTCACTTTTGAACGTAGCTATAAAAGCAATGTTAGGAGCAATGTGTCTATGAGTACTCTCATTTAAGAGAGAGCCACGAGGGTGACTCTTAGTCCAGCGACATATGCACTTCACATTAGTGTTGGGGATCGCGGTTGCAAACAATAAGTACAACCCTCCCACTTAGTTTTTAGGAAAAAATAAGGGGACACTGGATCGCAAACGAGTGCAATCCTCCCACTTAATTTTTGGAAAAATGGCACGTCTACTCTTGTACATATAGGAAGCATATTTCCATTAGCAAAGAGAGATAGAGTGGATCACTAGAGAAAAAGAACCCTAAAATTGATATTTGTGAGGGGAGAGCAGTGTTAATGCACTAAGGCACAAGGAACATACTCGGATCTTTTTGTGTATTAATTTAGTTTTCCTAAGGAAAGTGTGTTCGATTAATAAATCGTCACTTTTGCACTTGAAAATTTTTGAGATTAAAAATCTCGTAAAACTAATATGTATACCTATATATATATATATATATATATATATATATATATATATATATATCTTGATGACATCTTCCTTCAAGGCGTCTTCATGGTGGTTGAGCGCGAGAACGCCGGAAATCCATGATAGCATTAAGAAAACGGGAGAAATCTAGGAGTCGCAAAATCCGGATTAAAAAATCTAGATTCGCGGACTGCCGTACACCACGGACTTAAAAGGTCATAAATGACAGATCCGGTATCCGATTGAGCTGAAACCAATTGCATTCGATAGCTAACATCCGTACCTTTAATTTGGTTAAAGAACTACTAATTTTCAAGTTAGGAGCAAAGAGTTATGCCCGTTTTACTGAGCCATAATAATTTGTACAGAATTTGAAAAAATTAAAAGTACGTCGGATCTAGGTTTATTGAAAAAATTTTAATTGTATGTTTTGATTTCAATTGTGTGTTATATTAACATATTAATAATTAAACACAATATAAAATAAACAACATAATATAAAACATTCAATAACTAATTTAAACTAGAAGTGCAACAAACTAGTTTAAACTATGTACACAAATTTTCAAACTTGTCAAAAAATTGATTTTGAATATGCTAAACATAAAATAATTAAAAACTGTTTTTAATGTATTTATATAGCATATTTATCAAGTGGAAAAATCAACAAAAAATTAATTTTAGAGGTCGTACCAAAAAATTAAAATTTTGTAAGATCTAGTCTTTTGGAAAAACCATTATTCAAGCAAATTTAGAAAAGAATTTTCTTATAATGATTTTAAATAACATGTACATGTTTATGTTTTTACCATAGCTCTGATACCATTTGTTGGAATAGGTCTAGGGTTAAAATAAAATTTAACATTAATCAAATTAATGGCGGAATTTAAAAATTTCTTTTTCAAGTAAAACAATTTTACTAACCTAGAAAAAAGCATATACAAGTTATATATTAAAATCATTATTTAATTTACTAGAACACGAACCTTTCTATGAAGCTTGATCTTGAAGCGTCTCGAGAAGGCAGATCCTCTTACTTGGTTCGCTCGTCACCTTCGCACCTAATCTTGAACACGAGAAACCTAAGATTTCTATTACATGAGTCAATAGAAGTTTTGGAAGGATTTGTGTGTGGGCACACAATTAAACCATGTGAACCAAGAACATTTCTTGGATCATAAGCTAATTCTCTAAATTGAATGTGAATCTAGGTGCAAAATAAGAAGAGTATTTTGTAGAGAGAGAGAGGGGGAGGATCGGCCACAATACGGAGAGAAGAAGAAAATTGCTTTTTTTTCACATCTCTATGTGAGACTCTATTTATAGGAGAAGGAAAAATCTATAAAGGTCAATTATTAATTCATGAATGAATAATTTATTCATGACACAATATTTGATTTTCCCTTCCCCTTTCCCTCATTGTATGGCCGGCCATATGGGTGCATTAGTGAGGAAATTTGTTTCCTCACTTAGCACATTTGTTTCCTTCTCAAGGAAATTCATTTCCCTTTTTCTTTTGGGTAATTATCCTTATAAGAAAAAGGAAATAAAACTCTCCTCTTTGATGCTATGTTGGCCGAATTCTTCATAGGGTGAGGGAGCATCTAGATGCTTCCTTATTTCTTTTAAGACAATTCTTAAAATACCCGTTGTAGAATTATAATTGCACAAATAACGAAGTTAATTTCATAATGCCTTAAACAACTTTTCGGCTTTAGAAAATAATTTATATTTTCATGAAATGAAAATATTCAAAATCTTATTTTGACATTCACATCATTTTATGTCCTTGTGGACAAAAATACCCTTTAGACATTTTCCGAGAAAAAGTCTATTTCAACACTTGAACTTATTTTGACTTAGCTTCTAGTTTAACAATCCTACTCTAATGACCTGTAATAGTGACCTTATGGATCCAAATGAACAAAGCTTGAGCTTCTATACTCGGACTCAAAAGTTCACAAACCTTTTCCGAGTATTAGCTTAATGTCGACTGACTCCACTAAAGAGTCGACACTGAGAATCTCTCGGTTCAAATGAATTTATTTTCTACCCAAGTTCAACTTAATTATATTGAGCGGATCCATTGAATGTTATCTATGTTTACCCTTCATGAATATCATCAACTAGTTGGGATTTATAAAATTACCATTTTATCCTTCTAGTTGTTATTTCCTCGACTCCTTTAGTACTTGTGAATAAGTTAGAAACAATATATTGACGAGGAGCTAACAAGTCACATTGTTTCATCCAAATAAAGTCGCTACTTGAATTTGGACACTGTGCAGTTCATTTATTCACAATCCAAGTAATAAAGCATGAGGTGATATACATTGCATCTCACCAATCTTATACATGAATTCCATATCTATGAGAACTTCACAAAGTTTGTTCATGACATCTTCATAACTTAATATCTCACCAATAGGCCTTGTCTAGATCGCACATGGGACCTAGAATTTGACTTTCTTAAATGAGAGTATTAATGCTATGAAATGACATGTCTCATTTCAGGATTTAGGTAAACATGATGCGATTCATACGTAGTGACCTTGAGATAGAAGATGTCAAATGGTTTGTTCTTCTATTGTCTCTAAAGGTGCACTGGTCAATTCAGTATCTTCGAAAGATACACTGGAAGAACTACAGAGTTTCTAACTCTCTATGCCTTGTGACCAAACATCCTAGATTCTTCCAACAATCATACTGGGATCAATAGTCCGTTGATCTTTAGATTGCGAATATATCGTTTTAGTCAAACCATGAAGAGTTTGTTCACGCAAATCTACATTTGTCTCTTCATACATTGTTAGGTTTGATTAAGGACTATAAGACTATTGAATATCATAAATCTTCAATCAAACTAAAAAGATGAATGAACGTTTCAACTTTTATTAATTTAATCAAAAAATTACAAAGATTTATTTATTACATCAATATGTAAATAAAAAATCTTTTAAGGACTTTACAAAGATTTATATATTACATCAACATGCAAATAAACAATCTTTTTGTGGATATCTCTGCCAACATCATCGTGATCACCTCGAGCCCGTTTGTAGCTCCTATACCCAGCCCCACTGGCGTGGGAACTTGACGCTCATTAGACCATTGGTCCATGGCGTTCGAAGGAGGATTGCCGAGAGTTGTGGCCCTGGAAACTGCCCGGGGGGCGTCCACCTTCCTCCTCAAGTCCTCCTCACGAGGATCCCGTCGCCATTTAAGGTGGGTTCGTAAGTCTTCTCCGGCGGAGTGCAAGGGTCTAGCCGGCTAGGGGCGACCTTCGCGGCGGATCTTGCGACTATTTGCGCCGGCGTCTTCCCTTCGGGAAGATGCACGGTGCGCACGTCGAGACCATCCGCTGTGGGAGTTATTTCCGACCACCTGCGCCCGTGGATTGCTTGAAACCCTCGCGTCGCGAGCTTGCTTGGGCTCGTCCCGTCAGTGGGCCCAATGGAGCGTCGCTCGTACTTGCCACCGGCGAGAGGGTGAACATTTGGCTCGCGTCCGTCTCCAGGATTAAGTCGTCTCCGACATAATTTCCATCCCGGGTCGAACTATATTCTTCCTCGTATCCGAGGAGGTTTACGAGCCAACCTTTGTTTATCCCCGGCCGCGCAAATAGCTCTGCGAGGCAGCGATTGGATTCGTCTCTCAAGCCCCCTTCGTCATCACGAGGGGTAGAGGTGGCATTCTCGGAACTCCTTATCGTAGGCTGTCCCCAGTCCCTTGGTGGGGGAGTTGCCGAAACTCATATCGTGAGCTAGCGGCCCGAACGACGGGATTACTCGATCGGGCAGCATCGGAAGCTGCCAGAACGTCACTCATTTTGGTGAGTGAATGAGAAGTAAGAAAAAAAATAGAGAAATGTGGATTGGAGGAATTTCAAGGTTGAAAGGGCACTTCTTCTAGCGCCAAAATGTTGTCACTGAAATTTGGACAACGTTCAGAGACCTAAGCGGTCAGATCCCCGCTCAGGGCGAGTAACCTTTGCTTCGGCCTTAGCGTGTCAGATCTGATGTCCCGGATTATCTCTTAGCTATCGTGGGATCTTCGAGTCCTCCTACTGCCTGAAACAGACAAATAGGCGTGAACTAAGAAGGGAAAACAGAGGGGGGGTCCTCTGTTTACCTCTCCAACGCTCAATATTAGTATGTGTGTGGGCAGAGTGATTAGGATGACAGGGGGAGGATCGACAAGCTTGAGGGAAACGAAGGCACTTGGACTAATGTCATTTCGGGACTCTAGCCTTGGATCAAAAGAGATAATTCTTGAGAGGGAATTCTTTAGGAGGAATTTTGTTACCTCTCATGGGAAGTGACTTTGTCTATTTATAGCCGAAGTGGTCGCTATTGACGCCAAAGGCGTGTCAAGTTCAGCCAAGGCGGGTCAGGGCCGGCCAAGGCGTGTCAGGTCTAGCCAAGGCGGGTCAGGGCCGGCCAAGGCGTGTCAGGTCTAGCCAAGGCGGGTCAGGGCCGGCCAGAGGCTTGTCAGGGCGGCCAGGGCGAGTGAGGGCCGGCCAAGGCGAATGAGGGCCGGCCAAGGGCGTGTCAAGGCCGGCCAAAGCGGGTGAGGGCCGACCAGATGTTGGAATTTATTTAACAAATAAAATAATATAATTATATTACATATCCTATGTGGTGAAAAAGTATAATTAGATCTACATATATTACAACAATTTTAATATATTTAACAACCTAAGACATTAAAATTTAATTACATGTTTAATAAGAAATTTATTAAAACACACACTCAACAATTAAAATACTAACAACCTATATAAACATTTTATATATTATTAGCAATCCAAATCGTTGAGAAAATATTTACAATTGAGATTGTAAACAATCCCGACGTTGCTCGCTATCTCCGAATTGCCACGCCAATTCCACGCGTGAAAAGAAGCTCGTCGGATTGCCCTAAGCGCGTCTTTGCCGGACTGGGAAGAAAGGGACGCCGGACAGGGCCTTCTCGTCGTGCAGGGAACTCGCCGGACAGGGGATTCTCCGGACAGGGGATTCGCCAGACTGGGGACCTTCGCCGGACAGGGGACCTTCGCCGGACGGGGGACCTTCGCCGGACAGTGGACCTTCGCCGGGACAGGGGACCTTCGCCGGACAGGGGACTCGCCGGACAAGGAACCTTTGCCAGACAGGGGATATTCGCCGGACTGAGACCTGGACACCTTCGCTGGACGCTGGAAGGGACGCCGGACAGGAGACCTTCGCCGGATAGGGGACCTACGCCGGACTGCACGCTTGACAGGGAGCCTTCGCCGGTTTGGATACTGGAAGGGGATCCGGCGGGCAGGGAGCTTCAAAAATCCTTCTAAAATAATTCTAAAACAATTTTCAAAATTAAAATTAAACACCAAACATCACAAGTGAAGAATCAACATTAATACACTCGAATATATGGGAGATCAAGAGGGTGGGCTCTTAATTGAACAATGGGAATTAGGGAATCTCTCAAGAACAATTCAAGAAACAAGAAAACAAATTTTTCTCTTCGTCTTTCTCTAATCTCTCGGCCAAGAACACACTCAAGGGGAAAGGGGGAGTTGGCCGAGAATCTTGATTAGGTTAGGTTAATTAGGGTTTCCATTTCTTTTAAATAATAAAGTCAAAATGGGATTAAGCTAGGTCAAACCCATTACTTTATTTTAAACTAAATTTTTTCGGCCAACAAGTATCTTATACTCGGCCAAAACAATATATTTAATTCCCAAATTCTTTTGATTTATTTATAAATTCAATTAATTTATAACTCTCATTTATTAATATATTTCATTAATTAATTTCATACTTTCAAAATAAGTACGAAATGAGAAAACATTTAATTTCTTCTTTTATTTATTTGAATCATCAAAATATATTATTATCAATATAATTATACATTATGATTTATAAAATAAATGTAACGATAAATAACTAATTATTTATTTAGTCATTAAGAATATAATATTCTCAATATAAATCACAATTAATATTCAATAAGTAAATCAATCATTCTTGTTCATTCAATCTCATTCGAATATCTATTATTGAGACCTTATGGACTCATATGGACGAAGCTTTAGAATAAAGATCGGACTCAAAAGTTCATAAACCTTTTCCGTCTTTTAATTCTTAATATTAATCGATTCCACTAAAGGACTAATACTGCGACTCTCTCTGTTCATACGCGTATATTTTTCGTTTGACGTGATAAAACAATTCTTCACACGATCCACGGAGTACTTTATGATATTACCCTTCATGTGTATCAATAACTAAGGGGAATGTAAAATTAATGTTTTACCCCTTTAGTTATTATTTCACTAAACTCCTTTGTTATCTGTGAATGAGAAAAACATAGAGTGAGATGTCTTTACATGTCACATGTTTTAATCAAAGAATTTTCCTATTCGATGAATACCTTGCCAGGTTTATTCATTCACACTCTCATAACAAAGCATAGTGTGATACTAATGCGTTTGCACAACATGAATTCTATATCTGTGAATCATATAACCCAATATCACATCGTTATGACACCAACCGCCGGGTCAAGTGAAACTATAACTTAGTCATTGCCCATTGACAAATCAAATGTCATAAAGTGCAATATCAATTATATATTCACTTCAGGATTTAGGTAAGTACCAAAGTACCGCTCGTATGTGATCTTGAAGCTTCGAGTGATTAAACGGTTTTATCTCGAGCTTCTAAGTATCACATGTCTTGTTCAATATCTTCTGTAAGATATCAAGGATGAATTATAGAGTCTCAACTCTCTATATCACAAGATTAGATATCACGATTCACTCAAACAATCATTACTTAGATTCGAATGCTCTATCGATCTTAAGATTGCGAACAAATGTTTAAACTAGCCACAAGGGGCTACTTTGTCAAGTCTGTACTTAGCACCCCTTTCGTTGATGACAGTTTCATAGCATAACATTCATACATAAAGAGAAACATAATAAAGAATGAATATTCATTAATATTAATGTTTCAGCAAAATATAAATAAAAACGTATTTCATTGTCTAATATCTCATTTGTGCGCACCAATCCCAACACCAGAGGCATGTCAAGGCCGGCCAAGGCGAGTGAGGGCCGGCCAAGGTGGGTGACGGCCGGCCAGCGGCATGTCAGGGTCGGCCAAGGCGAGCGAGGGCCGGCCAAGGCGAGCGAGGGCCGGCCAAGGCGGGTGAGGGCCGGCCAGAGGCTTGTCAGGGTCGGCCAAGGCGTGCCAGGACCGGCCAATGCGTGCCAGGGCCCTTCCTCTCGCGTCGAGGGAACTCGCGGTGCCTTCCGGTGGTTGGATTTCGGCCTCCGAGAGAGTCTTCGGAGATGATATATATAATATATATATATATATATATATATATATATATATATATATATATATATATATATATGTTCCTCGTCGTCGGAAAACCGACGACAACTCCAACATATCCTATATAAATATTTCAAATTTGTTGTGAAGTGACTATGTTTTTTAATCTTTAGCTTTAGAATGCTAAAGATCCATATGGATATTCTATATCCCATATATAAAATTTTTGATAAATGTCCATATTATAGTTTGTTCCGATAAAATTTATTATGAGTCACTGACTTCCAACCTTAACAAACAAGCCGTTGATTTCAACTAGATGTTGTTATCGATTAGAGAATATGGGGTGTCTCCGAAGAGACGTTTTCCAGGAGTGTCGGAGGTTCAGTTCTTTAATCAAAATTAAAAATTAAAAAGTCATCTTTAAAAAGATTAAACAATGCTTTCCCGTACATTAATTAACTAAAACATGGCCGATTTTGTAGCGGTGTCGTTTAATATAAATAAAATGAACAAAGTAGTCATTTAAAACTAATATAGTAAGATCATCATTTTCCTTAGCAATATAGATTAAGTTTGACATCATGAATAAAATATTTGAGATTGTGAATAAAATGTTTTGACATATTATACATGATTATATATGCCTCTGTAGATTGGAAGGGCACAATTTTACATTCACTCTTGGCGTTTGTGTAATTTTTATTAATATAAACTTCTTCATTAATTTTAGATAAATTATATATTACAATCAAGTCTTTTCTAAACACAAATTTATAGTTTTTATTGACAAATTAGTTAAAAACCCTTCATCAAACACTACATTGGGGAACTTCCTTTTTACAAACTGTGATTCAAACTCGAAATTTGATCATTGAACTACATATGTTATGTACGTTCATTTATTAAAACTTTTTTAAATTTATTTGAAGTGATTTTCGTCTTTACTTTATACTAAAACGATCAACTATGTCAAATAATTTAGTCTTATCCTAATTAAACTTAAAAAAGAACTGGTTGATAAAAAAATAATTAGATTACGATAACAAACTAGTTTTTGTATCAAATAGCATTTATAGGTTTCTAAATATATAAAGTATAAATATCCGTTAATTTGCTAAATGGCCTTATTCTATTTAATATTTTTTAGCTGGTACAGTACACTCAATGACCGGATACTCTTAAATCAAGTGAAGTCCTATCTATGCTTTCTCCGTCGTTAATTTATTAGTTTACGACCACTAGTCTATATTTTACATACACAAATATCATCGTCTATCTTTTGGTTGATTTAGTGCAAGACCAAGAAGTCAATACCTCTTTTGTCTATTTAATTGCATCCAAATTCAAAGCATATATTATTGGAAATCATGTCATGTTATGTTACAATAAGCTGGAAAAAATTATACATGCTTCACTTATTGCCGCCTAATCTCTTTGTTGTCCTGTCAAGACTCAAGAGGCAATATTTTACCCGCTTATATATAATAATATAATGATTAAATCTTGCATTGAAATATTGGACGTGCCAATAATTTTATTTGTAGAAAAACTCATTCATGGGTGACCTAACATAGAAAGAAATCATTTAGGATAATTTATTTTAGTAATACCACATAACTTTTAGTTGAAAGTTGTGGGTTAAATTTTCACCCACAAACCATATCTAATTGTTGTGAAATTCGTCGAAGTTGAAGACGTCGAAGTTGAAGACGTCGAGGCTTGAATCACGCATGAATGCGCTTTCCTTATAGTATTTCTTGCACCTCGAAAATGTCTTTAAGGTCTCTGACAAGAATACCGCAGGATACGACAAGCCTAAATTCGGACTGCACCAAGACGTAGTGAAATCCGAACGTAGACAAGAACGTTTTTCTGGAGAAAGTATTTCAGAGAAGAAGAGAGAATAGGTTCGGAAAAACCCAGTACCGATTTCTGAAGCACAGCGTTGCTTATAATGAAAATCGTTTCTGTTTGCTTCAAATTGTACCTATTCGTTTGAAAACGACAGTTATAATCGCAAACGACACGACCGTTGGCCAAACGACCGTTCGCTCTAAACGACACGACTGTATGTTCGAACGACAACCGAAAAATAACCGCCGGACCGAGGAGTCGCGTCCGTAGGCGAGAAGCCCGCGGAACCGCGCCGTTTCGCCGGACTCGCCTCGAGCCCGGGTGACCGGCGTGTCCGAAGTGCCAAAGTGCGCCTACAAAGCGCCACTAAAGCCTCTACGCCCGAGCCCGAGCCCGAGCCCGAGCCCGAGCCCGAGCCCGAGCCCGAGCCCGAGCCCGAGCCCGAGCCCGAGCCCGAGCCCGCGGCCCGCGCTCGCGCTTGCTCGCGCAAGCGACGCGCGAGAGAGTGACAAATGTCATTCCCTTGTCTCCACTTCATTTAATAATTGTTATTAATTGGTACATTTATTAAGTGCTCTACTTCATTGTATTTGTTCCATGTGGGACTCTTTCCCACACACATTTCTCTCTCATCCACATACACTATTTTGTCTTTAGTGAACAACGAATGGAATTAATCCATTTAAATAAATAAAATTCCAACAATCCCCCACTTGTTCAGAAAGACAGAATAGAATCCAGAATAGAAACAAAGAATGTTAGTACAGATAAGTATCTTTCGATTTGAACTTATCCTTAGTAAAAGCAATACAAAATTTCATCGGAGTTTAGGTAGCTAAGCTTTGAACCTATTTTCCTAGTGATAAAATCGGTATTACCCTACACACACTCTTTAGGGTTCTTTGTCTACATCACTCGCTTAGCACCGTTAATGGCCATGTGCTCATCCTGTCTCGTGAACTTTTCATGAGAGAAACTCCAACTCTCAATTTGGGACGGCACCATCCCGAAATTCACATAGGTGAAGTTCTTACAGTATCTCTGTTACTTATAGATACTTGTCCACAAGACTGAACTTCATTAAGAGTTAACAATACTCAACCTCCAGTTGTAACAGCCAACATTATTATATAATGTTGCAAATATCCAAATCAATGACTTGTTCGTACCCATTGAACCTATTGTTAGTCATTTCCTAATGTTAGGTTGGGTTGCCATCATCGTCAGATCACTACTCAAGGAGTTTAAGACCCATGCCTCTCGAGGTCGATTTCACCAAATCTCTTGCAAGAGGTTTAGTGAAAGGATCCGCTATGTTATAGCTTGATCTCACGTATGTGAGTGAAATGACTCCATCCTTGATCAATTTCCTCACATAGTCATGTCTAAGACTAATATGTCTAGACTTCCCATTATACACTTCACTGTATGCTTTTGCTAAAGTGGATTGACTATCACAATGTATCGACACAGTAGATATGTCATCTTTAGCCAATGGAACTTCTAAAAGAAGATCCCTCAACCACTCAGCCTCTTGTCCTGCTGAAGCCAGAGCCACGAACTCTGATTCCATGGTCGAGTGAGTAATACACGTTTGTTTCTTGGATTTCCAAGAAATCGCACCCCCAGCTAGTGTAAACACCCAACCTGTCGTAGACTTATTATCTCCGACACTTGATATCCAACTAGCATCGGTATATCCTTCTAATACCGCAGGAAACTTTCCATATTGAAGACCAACATTCTTGGTTTTCAAAAGAAATCCAAGAATTCTCCCTATAGCCCTCCAATGCTCACCACTGGGATTGCTAGTAAATCTACTCATTTTACTAACTGCAAATGCAATGTCGGGTCGAGTACATTGCATCAAATACATAAGACAACCAACGGCACTTGCATATTCCAATTGAGCAACGGCTCTTCCATTATTCTTTTCAAGTTTGACACTTGGATCAAATGGGGTGTTCGCCTCTTTGAACATTAAATGTTTGAACTTATCAAGCACTTTTTCAACATAGTGTGATTGACTAAGTTCATAACCCCCACTGGTTCTACGCACCTTGATTCCCAATATAGTATCAACTTGTCCAAGATCTTTCATTTTGAAAGTGGAAGATAGAAACCTCTTCGTTTCTAATATTCCTTTCATCTCGTTGCTAATGATCAACATATCATCAACGTAAAGACATAAGAAAATCACAATGTTTCCATGCACTTTTGTGTACAAACACTTATCACAAACGTTAGGGACAAATCCATTCGAAAGTATGACGGTGTCAAACTTTTGATGCCATTGTTTGGGTGCTTGTTTTAATCCATATAAAGATTTAACAAGTTTGCAAACCTTTTGTTCATTACCTGGAAGTACATAACCTTCCGGTTGCTCCATGTAAATCTCCTCGTCGAGATCTCCATTTAAGAATGCCGTTTTGACATCCATTTGATGAACATTCAAGTTATGCAAAGAAGCCAAGGCAAACAATACTCGAATTGTAGTCGTCCTTGCTACTGGTGCATATGTGTCAAAATAATCTATTCCTTCACGTTGTCTAAAACCTTTGGCTACAAGTCTAGCCTTGTAAGTGTTAAGAGTACCATCACTATGATACTTCTTTCGGAATACCCACTTACACCCAATCGGTCTCGAACCTTTAGGTAGTTCGACAATTTGCCAAGTGTGGTTTGACATAATAGAATCCATTTCATCTTGGATAGCATCTTTCCAAAAAGCAGAGTCACGAGAAGCCACAGCTTCATTGTAAGTCTTAGGATCATCTTCCACGAGAAGAATTATTGGAATCTTTCGAGCAAAACTCTCTCGATCTCCCTCAACCAAGAAGAAGGAAATAAGTCGAGAATCTATTTCGTCAGGTCCAAGATTCTTAGTCTTACGGACTCTCTTGCTAATCCGAGGTTCGGGTTGTTCTACAACGACCCTCGAAGAACTTTCCTCTTGAGGCTCTTCGTTTATGGAAACATGAGACTCTTTTTCTTTCGAATTAAGATTCTCAAAAAATTCCACATCTCGTGATTCTACTATGACATTAGATTCTAAATTTAGAAGTCTATATGCCTTGCTATTCGTAGCATAGCCAACAAAAGCACTTCGTATCCCTCGAGGACCCAACTTGGTCCTTTTAGGATCCATGTTTTTATAGTAGGCTAGACACCCCCACACTTTGAAATACCCAATACTCGGCTTTCGCCCTTTCCATACCTCATATGGCGATATTTGGGTTTTCTTTAAAGGAATTCGGTTTAAAATATGACATGCAGAAAGTAAAGCTTCACCCCACAAATTAAGAGGCAATTCAGAATGTATTAACATAGCATTTATCATCTCTTGAAGTGTCCTATTTTTACGCTCGGCTAAACCATTTTGTTGTGGTGTACGTGGTGCGGAACATTCATGAACAATACCATTTTCTTCACAAAAAACATTAAAATCACTAGGAAAATATTCACCGCCCCTATCACTTCTAAGGACTTTAATTTTAATTTCTAATTGATTTTCAACTTCAGCCTTATACACCTTAAAAGCATTAAACGCTTCATCTTTATGCTTCAATAAATAAACATATGTAAATCTAGAGCAATCATCAATAAAGGTAATAAAGTACCTATTTCCTCCACGAGTTAACATGCCATTAAATTCACATATATCCGAATGTATAAGATCTAGCAACTTAGAATTTCTCTCTACACTATAAAAAGGTTTTTTAATCATTTTAGATTTAACACAAATTTCACATTTATTAAACTTATCAAATTTGCATGAAATTAAACCACATTTAATTAATCTTTTCATAGTGCTAATTCCTATATGTGCTAATCTATTATGCCATAAAGAAAGAGAATCAAGCATATAAGCAGAAGGGGAAATTTCATTAATAACATTGTCAATAATACATAGTTTGACCATTCCTTCACTGGAATAGCCCTTGCCAACAAATACACCATTACGGGTCAAGATAAGCTTGCCCGACTCATACACAGATTTGATCCCTGGTTTGCCTAAGAGATCACCACTAACAAGGTTCCTACTCATTTCCGGGACATGTAACACATTGGTCAAAGTGACCTTCTTCCCGGAGGTAAAGTTGAGATCCACGCTTCCGATGCCGACGACCTTTGAACGGTGTTCGTTTCCCATCTGAACTTCTTGTCCTCCATTGACTTCAGAGTAGGTGTGGAAGGCAGCCCTATCGTAGGTAACGTGAACGGTGGCACAAGTATCGTACCACCACCCTTGAACCTTGCCTTTGACCGCCATGAGTTCGCTCACCGTAGCGACTATATCAGCATCGGTCATAGTGACGTCGACCTCTTTTTCAACCTTGCGGTGTCGACAGTCTCGAGCATAGTGACCGGGTTTTCCACACACATAGCAAGCCCCTTTGGCCCCCTTGGACGCGGATTTGTTGCCGGAAGCAAACTTGCCGGAGTGCTTGAATTTCTTCGAGTCCTTTTTCACTTCCGAAGAATTTCCTTTCTCCCACTTCCTTTTGCCTTTCGCGCTCACCGCGTTGGCCTTGGAAGTTCCAGCATCCGTCTTCTTCTCTCTCATCCTCGATTCCTCCTCGATTCGAAGATGTTTCTGGATTTGCTCCAAAGAGAAGTCCTCGGTGTTGTGAAGAAGTTTCTTCCGATAACCTTTCCATGAATTGGGCAACTTTGCAATAATTGCACCAACTTGAAAAGTCTCCGGAATATCAATCTTCACGGCCCTCAATTTGTTGACAACAACTTGCAACTCATGCACTTGTGCAAGTATTGGCTTATCATCAAACATCTTGAAATCAAAATAACTCGAGACAAGGAACTTTTTGGTACCTTCTTCCTCCGCCTTGAATTTGTATTCGAGTGCATTCCAGATCTCCGTCGCCGAGGGATTGTCGGTATAGAGATCGTAGAGGCGGTCAGAGAGGGTGTTCAGAATGTGGCCACGGCACAGCAACTCGTCCTCCTGGCGTTTCTTCCGGTCCGCCTTCAGTTCCTCAGAATCATTCTCCGTCGGCTCGGGTATGGGCTCCAAAGTCGGGTCCAGCACATAGAAGATCTTCATGGCAGTGAGGAAGAAACGCATCTTATCCTGCCAGCGAGTATAGTTGGTTCCGTCGAAGCGGTCCAACTTGACGAAGTCTTGGTTCATCACCTTCAGGCTTGAAACTGTCGCCTCGGTCGCCATTGCAACAGATACTATAAGATTGTTGTGAAATTCGTCGAAGTTGAAGACGTCAAAGTTGAAGACGTCGAGGCTTGAATCACGCATGAATGCGCTTTCCTTATAGTATTTCTTGCACCTCGAAAATGTCTTTAAGGTCTCTGACAAGAATACCGCAGGATACGACAAGCCTAAATTCGGACTGCACCAAGACGTAGTGAAATCCGAACGTAGACAAGAACGTTTTTCTGGAGAAAGTATTTCAGAGAAGAAGAGAGAATAGGTTCGGAAAAACCCAGTACCGATTTCTGAAGCACAGCGTTGCTTATAATGAAAATCGTTTCTGTTTGCTTCAAATTGTACCTATTCGTTTGAAAACGACAGTTATAATCGCAAACGACACGACCGTTGGCCAAACGACCGTTCGCTCTAAACGACACGACTGTATGTTCGAACGACAACCGAAAAATAACCGCCGGACCGAGGAGTCGCGTCCGTAGGCGAGAAGCCCGCGGAACCGCGCCGTTTCGCCGGACTCGCCTCGAGCCCGGGTGACCGGCGTGTCCGAAGTGCCAAAGTGCGCCTACAAAGCGCCACTAAAGCCTCTACGCCCGAGCCCGAGCCCGAGCCCGAGCCCGAGCCCGAGCCCGAGCCCGAGCCCGAGCCCGAGCCCGAGCCCGAGCCCGCGGCCCGCGCTCGCGCTTGCTCGCGCAAGCGACGCGCGAGAGAGTGACAAATGTCATTCCCTTGTCTCCACTTCATTTAATAATTGTTATTAATTGGTACATTTATTAAGTGCTCTACTTCATTGTATTTGTTCCATGTGGGACTCTTTCCCACACACATTTCTCTCTCATCCACATACACTATTTTGTCTTTAGTGAACAACCAATGGAATTAATCCATTTAAATAAATAAAATTCCAACACTAATTAGGTACAATGTTTGAAGTATGGTCATTAAACTAGCTAACTCAAATGCGAACATTTTCCAATACTTACCAAGAGAACGTTGCTTAGAGATACCCAATCAGTTTTTGATGTCCTTTGATAGAAATCAAAATCCATCATATTGAAATTATGTATTGAATGTTTATTCGTTATTTTAAAGCGTGAAAATTTGAGTCGCAAATATCTCTAAAATCACGAGATGGATTTAAGGATCATGGTCTTCTTATAACGAAGTTTGAAATTTTATTTTGATTGGATGTATGTATGAGTTTTGTTGCATGTTTGAGGTAAAGAAGTTAAGATCTTCATAGAATTAGAGAAGAATACAGTAGGGAGAAAGATTTGAATGAGAACAAACAGAGAAACTTCTCATTACCGAATCTTGAATTACGAGCAAGCTTCTATATACTGTGTTGTCGCTGAAATTTGGACAACGTTCAGAGACCTCAGTGGTCAGATCTCCGCTTGTGGTCAGTGACTCTCGCTTCGGCCTTAGTGTGTCGGATCCGGTGTCCCAGATCGTCTCTTAGCTGTCTTGTAGTCTTCCAGTTCTTCTAGTACCTAAAACAGATGAATAGACGTGAACTGAAAAAGGAAAATAGAGGTGGGGCCTCTGTTTACCTCTCCGACGCTCAACATCAGTAGAATGTGGGCAAAGTTATAGGATGACGAGGAGGGATTGACGTGACCGAGTGAAACGGGAATACTTGGATCGCCGACATTTCGGGGCTCGGGTCATGGATCTTTAGGGAGAATTATTCTAGTCGGAAAAGAATTCTCATGTTTAGAGAGAGTAGTTTTCTCTTGGAAAAACTTGTGTACCTTGAGTTTGGGATTAGTGGGGCTATTTATAGCCCTTGGGGGAGCTTGGCCCGGGAGAAGTCTGGTCGGCCATGGAGAGGCTCGCCGACCAGACGGGGTTGCTGGACAGGCTGGGGTCGCCGGCCGGGCAGACTTCACCGGCCAGAAAAAGGTGGCCTGCCGGTCGGACAGGGGTCGCCGGCCGGACAAGGGTCCAATGCGGGCCGGACAGGAGTCGCCGGCTGGTCGGGCATCGCCAGACGGGGTCGCCGTCCGGACAGAGTCGCCGGCCAGATTAGGGCTCGCCGGCCGAATTGGGTCGCCTGCCTGACTGGGCTCACTAGCGGGACTGGGTCGCCAGTCGGACTGGGAGCCTGCCTGCCGGACAGAGGCTAGACAAGGGCCTGTCGGTCGGCCAGGGGCCTGGTAGGGACTTGTACGCTGGACAAGGGCTAGTCACGTGCCCGGACGTGTCCGTAACCTCACTGGCGGGTCCACGGCGTGTCTGAGTAGACATAGCGTGGGTTCCATGTCTTGGTCGATCGGAGGACGATGTGGGAGGCATATATTCGAGTTGCCGCATAAAAATACGGTAACAACATTAGCCCACTGAGTTCAATGTCGAACATGCGATCGAGAATGAACTCAGAATCAGGATCCTCCTACTGTCGTTCGAGCTAGACCACTGAGTATCTCCCGACAAGCGTCATCGTAGGGTCAAATATCTTTCGAGGGATGTTCCGGTCCCCAAGTTCAGCGAGGTGACCTATGAAGGCGTGGCATGTTGCAACTTCATGAGTCAAAGGTCCCCTGTGACTTCTTGTGGCTTACGTGGCAGTCGCCTGATCAGTTTCTTAACAACGTTTTTTCATCGAGAGGCCGTGAGAGGAAACTGATACGTCGTTTGGGAATGATGTATTTTCATCGAGTCGCCTTGAGGGGCAAACTCGGATGTCGATTTTGAAGCGACGTTTTTTCATCAAGTGGCTGTGAGAGGCAAACTCGGACATTGTTTTGGAACAATGTATTTTCATCGAGTCGCCTCGAGGAGCAAACTCGGATGTCGCTTTTGGAGCGACGTATTTTCATCGAGTTTCCGTAGGAGGCTAGCTCGGACGTCGTTTACGAGCGACGTATTTTCATCGAGTTGCCGTTAGCAGCTAACTCAGATGTCGTTTAGGAGCAACGTATTTTCGTCGAGTTTCCGTTAGGGGCTAACTCGGACGTCGTTTAGGAGCTACGTATTTTCATCGAGTTGCCGTTAGGAGCTAACTCGGACGC
Source organism: Urtica urens (assembly GCA_958296335.1). NCBI lineage: Eukaryota > Viridiplantae > Streptophyta > Magnoliopsida > Rosales > Urticaceae > Urtica > Urtica urens. The sequence goes on from OY282520.1 coordinate 38,387,592, forward strand.
CATTTAGGAGCGACGTATTTTCATCGAGTTGTCGTTAGGAGCTAACTCGGACGCCATTTGGGAGTAACGTATTTTTATTGAGTTGTCGTTAGGAGCTAACTCGGGCGCCATTTAGGAGCGACGTATTTTCATTGAGTTGTCGTTAGGAGTTAACTCGGACGTCGTTTAGGAGTGACATATTTTTATCGAGTTGCCGTTAAGGGGTAATTCGGACGTCGTTTAGGAGCGACGTATTTTCATCGAGTGGCTGTCAGGGGCTAACTCGGAAGTCGTTAAGGAGCGACGTATTTTCATCGAGTGGCTATTAGGGGCTAACTTGGAAGTCGTTAAGGAGCGACGTATTTTCGTCGAGTTTCTATTAGTGGCTGTCTCAGACGTCGTTAAGGAGCGACGTCTTTTCGTCAAGTTTCTATTATTGGTTGTCTCAGACGTCGTTTAAGAGCGAATTATTTTCATCGAGTGGCCGTTAGGGGCCGACTCGGACGTCGTTTTGGAGCGACGTATATTTTTCGAGTTGCCGTTAGAGGCTGACTCGGACGTCGTTTATGAGTGACGTATTATCCGTGAGCCGTCGTCGATGGCCTTTTGGTTTACGACTATGCCCTACGGTGAAGGAATCTCGAGAATTGACTCGATCGATGACACGTCGGTTTACGATTTGCCTTGTAAGGCGTTTGATCGATGACCTGTTGGTTTACGATTTACCGTTTGGGGCGTCGCGTGCATCTATCTCAAGGGCATTCATTTTATGCCTTAGGATTGGGTTTGACATTGGCCAACTGTGCATCAGCCAGGATTTGTCAATTTTCCTCAAATCCATGGAAATCTAGATGCGAGGTTGTTGCCTTGTTACTATTTTTGACGAAGATATCTCCGGCCACGGGGCTAACGTCTCGTGGTTTTGTTTCGTGAACTTTGATTTTCCCGGATGCAAAGTTATGATGCCTCGTTATCGATTTGCCCATTTTTTGGGTTTTGATTTTCTCGAATGCAAGACCGTGACGGCTTTGTTATCGGTTCACCCTAGCCCCCCAAATTTCATGAAATTCGATTTGAACGTATTTTTAGAAACATTGTAAATTTAGGGAACAAGTTATGATAACATAATGAGACTTTTTATGCGATGTTCGAAAAGTATGAGAATGACTATTGAATTACAAAAATCGTCGAAATATGTTTACAGAGTCATCCTCAAGTTGTCGTTAGGGGCCGACTTGGTCGTTGTCGTTAGCAACGTATTTTCTTCGAGTGGCCATGATAGGCTGCCCCGGACGTCGTTTCAAAACGATGTATTTTCATCAAGTGGTCTTAGAGTCAAATTTGGACATCGTTCTGTAACGATGTTTTTTCATCGAGTGGTCGTGAGAGGCAAACTCGGATGTCGTTTGGGAATGACGTATTTTCATCGAGTCAACTCGACCAGAAAACTCAAATGTCGCTTTTGAAGCGACGTTTTTTCATCGAATGACCGTGAGAGGCAAACTCGGTCGTTGTTTTGGAACAACATATTTTCATCGAGTCGCCTCGAGGGGAAAACTCGGATGTCGCTTTGGAGCGATGTTTTTTCATCGAGTGGCCTTGAGAAGCAAACTCGGACGTTGTTCCGAAACAACGTATTTTCATCGAGTCGCCTCGAGGGGCAAACTCGGATGTCGCTTTTGGAGCGATGTTTTTTTATCGAGTCGCCTCGAGGGGAAAACTCGGATGTCTGTTGGAGCGACGTTTTTTCATCGAGTGGCTTTGAGAGGCAAACTCGGACTCGGACGTTGTTTCAGAACAACGTATTTTCATCGAGTCGCCTCGAGGGGTAAACTCAGATATCGCTTTTGGAGCGATGTTTTTTCATCGAGTGACCGTGAGAGGAAAACTCGGACGTTGTTTCGGAACAACAGATTTTCATTCAGTCTCTTTGAGGGGAAAACTCGAATGTCGCTTTTGGAGCGACATTTTTTCATCAAGTGGTCGTGAGAGGCAAACTCGGATGTCGTTTGGAAACAAAAAAATTTCATCGAGTTGCCTCAAGGGGAAAACTCGGATGTCGCTTTTGGAGTGACTTTTTTTCATCGAGTCGTCTCCAGGGGAAAACTCAGACGTTGTTTCGGAATAACGGATTTCATCGAGTCCCCTCGAGGGGCAAACTCGAATGTTGTTTCCGAACAACGGATTTTTCATCGTCAATTATCGACTTTGTCGTTGACCTACGCAAGCCTCCCGAGTCTCATGGATTTGTGGAAACCAAGAAATTAGGACCCGAGTTTGTCTCGGTGAAGAGTCAAGATTTGGGCAGGAGATCAATTTAGCTCGGTTAGGTCTTCTCCCCGGAACTCATCGGCGAAAGACCTCTTCGGCCTTGACGGGGGGGTGTTCTCTGCGACATAATTATCCCTTTCCCCTTCGCTTCGAGTGTCTGGACGGTCATTGGTGCGAAGGCGGTTGTTTCACCCCTCGCCCCTCTGTCATTAAGGTAATCCCCAATTCTCATACGTGTCTTGGCACACACCATGAGCTCTACAATGTCTCTCGGGGATATTCCCATAATCGACTTTAGAAAGTCACTAGATTCGGCGCCTTCGCTGATGGCGGCTATGGCGTCTCGGTCGTCGAAGTCTTCGACCTTGTGAGACTCTTCAGGAAATCGGGCCAGATATTGGCGAAGGCTCTCGCCATTGTTTTGCCTAATCATCCAGAGATAGCACTTGGACTTTTTCTGCAAACTAGCGTGGCGAAGCAAGCAAGGAAAGACTCTTGGAGCGCTTGAAATGAGCCGATACTCCCCGGTTTTAGGCTCTGAAACCACTCAAAACTTGACCCTATCAGGGTTAGACGGAATGCTCGACAAAGCACCGCATCCGACAGTCCTTGCATCATCATCCAAGTTTCATAGTGTTTGATGTGGAAACAGGGGTCGGAGCGTCCGTCGTATAGAGATAAAGTGGGGAGTTTGAACCCCCTTCCTGGCGGTTGGGTGAGGACAACAACCGTGAAAGGCGAATACGACCCCTCCAGGCCATCGTAAGACCTGGAGCCCCCCGAGCCTGCCTCTTGGGTCTCAATGATTTGATTCTGGAGGCCCTGAATCATTGTGATCACTTCAAGCCCGTTGGCGGTCCCCGCGACTGGTCTCGTCGAGAAGGGGACCTGTCGCTCATTGGAGCCCTGGTCCATGATGTTAGGGGAAGGATAGCCGAGGGCAGTGGCCCCAGCAGTCGCCCGTCGGGAGTCCAATTTCCACCTTAGGTCCTCCTCGAGAGGGTCCCACCTCGAGTTGAGGCGGGTTCTGAGATCTTCCTCTACGATGCGTGGAGGTTGAGTTGCCGGCGGGAAGCCTCTGCGGCGGACCCTGCGACTATCTGCCCCATCATCCCCCGCTCGGAAGACGCACATCGAACGCGTCGGGACTGCCTGCTGTGGGAGGTAGCGCCCCCAGCCAAGGGTTGCTTGAGCCCTCGCGTCGCGAGTGTGCCTGGGTCTGACCCGCCAGCGGGTTCAATGGAGCGTCGCTCGCATGAACCACATGCGAGCGAGCGTAGGTCTGGTTCGTTTCCATGCTCGGGACCGCGTCGCTTCCAACGTAGACCTTGGCGTAGGTCGAACTGCCTTCCTCCTCGTCTCTGAGGAGGTTCATGAGCAAACTCTTGTTTACCCCGGGTTGCGTTAGCAACCCCGCCAGACGGCGATTGGTGTCCCCTCTCAAGCCGCCTTCGTCATCACGAAGGGCGGAGGGACCATTTTCAGAGTCTTCCACCATAAGCCGTCGCCCGGTCCGTACGTGGGGAAGTTGTCGAAACTTGTATTGGTGAGCTCGTCGCTCAAAAGATCGGGTTACTCACTCGGGCAGCAACGGAGGTTGCCGAAACGTCACTCATCTTATTTGATTGAACTGAGAAGTAGACAATCGTTTCGGCCTTAGCATGTCGGATCTAGTGTCCCGGATCATCTCTTAGCTGTCTTGGGATCTTCTTGTTCTTCTAGTACCTGAAACAGATGAATATATGTGAACAAAGAAGCGAAAACAGAGGGGGGTCACCTCTTCGACGCTCAACATTAGTAGAATGTGGGCGGAGTTATAGGATGACGAGGAAGAATCGATGAGATCGAGTGAAACAGGGATACTTGGATCGCCGGCATTTCGAGGCTCGGGTCACGGATCTTTAAGGAGAATTCTTCTCGTCGAGAGAGAATTCAAGTGTTTTGAGACAGACTAGTTTTCTCTGGCGAAATCTTGTGTACCTTGAGTTTGGGATTAGTGGGGCTATTTATAGCCCTTGGGAGAGGGATGGCCGGAAAGGGAGAGACCTAGCCGGCCATGAGAGGCTCGCCGGCCGGACGCGGTCGCCGCCTGGACTGGGTCGCCGCCTGGACAAGGTTCGCCGGCTGGGCAGACTTTACTGGCCGGATAGAGGTCGCCGGCCAGACAGGAGTTGACGGCCGGTCGGGCGTCGCCGAGTGGGGTCGCCGGCCGGACAGAGTCGCTGGCCAGATTGAGGCTTGTCAGTCGAATTAGGTCGCCTGCCTGACTGGGTTCGGGGGCCGGACTGGGAACCTGTCTGCCGAACAGAGGCTAGGCAAGGGCCTGTCGGCCAGCTAGAGGCCTGGTAGGGACTTGCACGCCGGCCAAGGGCTAGCGGCGTGTCCGGAACCTCTCCGATGGGTCCATGGCGTGCCTGAGTAAACCTAGCGTGGGTTCCGTGTCTTGGTCGATCGGAGGAGGATGGGGAAGGCATATATTTGAGTTTCCGCATAAAAATACGGTGATAACATACTGAAATTAAAAAGCTAACATAATAACATAATAAGCCTACGTGGCAGCCACGTCATCAACGTGATATACAAAGGTAGCTGCCACCTGTACATGAGGCTAGTTAACTATATCAGTGCCCCCCAATTTCAGCGCGGTAAGATCTTCAACACACAACTTTGCACGCCATCACAAAAATGAGAGAGAGAAGATAGCCTTGGTGAGCACATCGGCCACATATGCATGAGTTGGTATGTGATGCACTTCAACTTCCTTGGCAACAACCTTTTCACGAACAAAAGCATATGTAAAGTTTGATGTGCTTAGTACGAGCATGAAGCACTAAGTTAGCTGAGACCATAACCGTGATATGATTGTCACACCAAACAATCGGTGGTTGAGACTGAGGGACCTTGAGCTCAGAGAGGAGAGATTGAAGCCAAGCAAGCTCAGCAACCACAAAGGCAATGCTACGATACTCAGCTTCAGTATTGACTAAGACACGACATGTTGTTTCTTGGACTGCCACATGATCAAGTTATTGTTAGCATTTATGCCCACAAAGGAGATTTTGATATTAAATACTTTTGTATTCGTTTTGTATTGAATTTAAATGAAAATTGAATATCCATTCTTATTTAAGATTGTATTTATGCATAAATATCTATGCTCTGAACATGTCATCAACGAAAGAAGTGCTAAGTATAGACTTGACAAGATACCTTCTTATGACTAGTTTAAATAACAGTTCGCAATCTAAAGATCGATTGGGCAATCAAATCTTAGTAATAATTGTTAGAATAAATTAAACGATATCTTATCTTCTGATATGGAGAGTTGTAAATTTGTAATTTATTCTTGATATCTTAATAAAGATATTGGACAAGACCAATGAAGTTTTGAAGTTCGAGATAAAATCGTTTAATCACTCGAAACCTCAAACTCACATACGAAGAGTATTTTAGTAACACTTTATGACATTTGGTTTGTCAATAGGCAATGGCTAAATGAAGTTTCATTAACCCCACGACTGGTGTCATAATATTGTTTCGTTGGAATATATGATTCACAGGTATGGAATTTGTGTTGACACAATGCTAAAGTATTAGTATCAGACCATGCTCTGTTATGAGAGTGTGAGCGAATAAACTAGTCCTAGTATTCATAGAATAAAGAATTCTTTGAAATAAACATGTGACATGCTGAGAAATCTCACTTTATGTTTTTTCTCGTTCACAAATAACCAAGCTTTAAAATGCCGATGGATTCCGGTGAATTCCCACCGGAATACTGTTTTTCGACATTCGTCGGCCAAAAAACACTATATTACGCGTTTCGCCGTTTTTTGCCGGCGAAAATTGTTGTTTTGGTCGTCGGAATTTGGCATGTCGTTTCCGATTTATAATGTAAATAAATTAGACGAAAAATTATTGCATAAAAATATAGTAGCTCAAATGGCATTGCGGGCTGTCTCCAAACCCCACGACCCATTTTTAAATCCCACTGAGGACCATTTCTGAATGTTTTTTCTAAACTTAATATTCATATAATAGACTTCTTTATATAATTATTATTTTTAAAATATTGATCAAATATTTAAAAATATAATTTCAACTAGTTTTTTAAGTTTAAATTATTCTAAATCTTTATAATATTGAACATAGTATATTAAAAACATACTTTCAACTACTTTTTAAGTTTACATTTTAATATATTATTAAAATCTTATAAATTTTAATGCTATAATTTTTGTAATTTTGTATTTTTGATAATCAACATTTTTTTTGTCAAATTTCTCTTATTTTTGTCGGATTTTCAACTGGCCAACGGCTATCCCATCGAAATCTCTTTTCCGTTTTCCACATTTTTTTCATCGGATTCCCGTTCGGCTAGCGGCATTCCCGTGTTTTAGAGTCATCGGCCATTTATCGGCATTTAGCCGTTCAATCCTTGCAAATAACCGAGGACTTGGTGAAATAATAACTCAAGTGTAACCAGTAATTTTACATTCCTCTGAGTTAATGATACACACAAATGGTAATATCATAAAATACACTGTGGACCGTGTGAAGAATAGTTTTATCACATCAAACGGAAATATAAACGCATATGGACTTAGAGATGTTCAATATCGGTCATTTAATGGAATCGACTAATATTAAGAATTAAAATTCGGAAAAAGTTTGTGAACTTTTGTGTCCGAGTTTTATTCTAAAGCTTCGTTCATGTGAATCCATAAGGTATCAATGATAGAATCTTGTTTGAGAGTTTGGTGAACAAGAATCGATTGATTTTCTCCTTCAACGTAAGTTGTGATTCGCGCTAAGAAATATATTTTCTAAGTAATTGAATAAATAATTGATTATTTATCATTACATTTATTTATTGAATCGTATTATGTTATTTTATCGATAATAATATAATTTGTTGATTCAAATAAATAAATGATGAAAATAAATATTTAATGAAATATCATTAAATAAATGAGATGTTCTAAATTAATTAAATATTATTTTAGAAATAAATCAAATAAATTTGGGAGATAATATAGACAATATGGCCGGCCACTTCTAGGGTAGAAGTGAGGTGGAAAATTGTTTAAATGAATTATTGGGTTTAAGTTTGATTAATGAGCCATTGACCGTTTTTGACCTAACTTAAACTCATTCCCTTTAGTAAAAAAGAAAGACTTTTCTCCTCTCTCTCACTTGACCTAGTTTTTACACGCTTATTATCTCCCCCATACCTTGTTTTGGTCGATTTTTTTTCTCTCTACGAGGGGAAAACACACGGCCAAAAATCTCAAAGAGAAAAAAGAGAGTGAAATTTGATTTCTTGCTTAAGCCTTTCTTTATTCCATCTCCCCTTGTTCCCATAAAAGAGTCCACCCTCTTAATCTCCTAAAAACTCCTATGGAATTATCATTGATTCAACTTGTGGTTGTTTGAGTGAAAATTGACAAACAGGGCCGGCAACTTTAAGGAGAAACATAGCCAGTACGGATTTCATGATATCCTAGACGCGCGTGGGAAGGAGTTTCGGCCGTGGACTTGCACGCACACCCCGAGGAAAAATCTTGCAGATCTGAACCCTCTTTAAGCCTTCTTGAAACGAATTGGATCTGAATGTAATAATCATTGTATGATTGTTAGTATGTTTAGATTATTCGTTTGTATGTTTGAATAAATTTATTAACATGTTTAGAAATTTATTGACATGCTAGATTAGATTTAATGACATGGTTATTGAATATGTTTTAAAAAGTGTTTTAACATATTAAATTGAATTATGAATTTCCTCAATATGTAGATATGTTTCATAATTAATTAGGTTAATTGTTAACTAAATTCCAACAAATGATATCAGAACCATAATTGTCATTAAAATCGATTTTAAGTGTTAGCGTTTTTGTATAAATTGCATTTGTGAATATATGTGTTTATGTTTTATGGATGGATCCTTATTCTAATTGGCCCTATGATTATTTTGAGTTACATCCCGGTTTTATTTTATTTAAATTTGTAATATGTTATAAATTTAAATTTTGTTATTTATAATCCAGGTGGACAAGAAGAAATGAGGCAGCCACCGTGAATGGCTGCGCGTATTGGAACGCGTGTGATATATCCCAAATCATTCTGGACACGCCCAACTATCTGTGTCTCGGACACATGAGGGCTGTTTGGATCGGCCAAAACCCTAGCATGGCCATGTGTCCTCGGACGCACGCGAGCTAGCTAGGGTTGGGCCCGATATCCGAAATTTGGAAATTGTTTCCGAAAGAATTTAAAATCTTGACTAATTAAATTCGCTTATATTATATTTGAAATAATAAAAGTATATTTAGTTATTTGAGTGGGAGCTATTGATCTCTAAATTTTAAAATTCTAAAATTCGACGCCTCGACGCAAGACAAGAAACAAAACTAGTTTATCTATTTTCTTTTTGTAAAAGGGTTGTAAATTTAGAAATGAGCCATTAGATAAGTTTAATTTATGTTTTTATTTATTTAAGCTTATCTCATATTCAATTACATGTTATATAGGATAGAACGCCAACACTATATGAAATTGTTTATGCATCATTATAGTTTAATTTATAAAACTAGTTATGAAATTAAACAAAATCAATAAAAATATGGTTTTTTGCAAAAAACTAAGTGGGAGGGCTATTTGTCGTTGAAATAACCCAAGGTCCCCAACATGAATTTAATTAACTTGTGTGAATGAAGTAAGAGTCACCATTGTGGCCCTCCCTTCGATGGGAGTACTTCAGAAGCATATTGTTAATTGAATTGTTACGAACTAAACCCTAAAGAGAAACGATGAAGCAAGGTCTCCCTTAAGAGAACTGTTATCAAAGTGACTTGGATAAGGGCCCACATGTTGGATTACACACTTAGACTTATTATTTAAAGTAACCCTCCATAAAGGGTATGCGTTAAAAATAAGTGACCAAAGTCCATGCTAATTAGCAAGAACTAGAAGTTGTGACTTCTTGTATGGTTCGAACTAAATAGTGATGTGTCACGACTATGAAATGCGATCAATTGCGGGTTCTCCTAGGAAAAGCAATTAATCATTTTTGTTCATAATATCATGAATTATTTATCGCTTTCCTCACCAAGTAAGAATTGTACATGCATCATAATTCAAAATTATAGCACATGCTAAATATATTCATTTTATTTAATTTCAGCAATATATCATGATTCCAACTGCATATATTTTGAGTGCTAATTAACTCGAGGGTGAGAATTACGTTGATTGGAAACGTAACCACGACATCATATTGACGATAGGAAAGCACAAGTGTGTTCTCACTACCCCTCCAACTCCAAGCGCTAACTCGAGCAAAGAGGACAATGACGCCTTCAATATATTCATTTGAGAAAGCTACACTCTAGATCCAAGTTTGTGAACTAGATGCGCTCTTTTGGTGATATATTGGGTTGTGAAGTTGACATGAGTATACTTTGTGAAGTCTCATAGATATGGAATTAATGTACAAGATTCATGAAATGCAATGTATATCAACTCAAGCTTTATTACTTGTATTGTGAATAAATGAACCGTGCGGTATCCGAAATTAAGTTGCGACTTTATTTGGATGAAACAATGTGACTTGTTAGCTCATCATCAATACATTGTTTCTAACTTATTCACTTCCTAACTAGAGGGTAAAATGGTAATGTTATAATCTCATCTAGTTGATGATATTCATGAAGGGTAATCATAGATAACATTCAATGGATCCGCTCAATATAATTAAGTTGAATTTGAGTAGAAAATAAATTCATTTGAACCGAGATTCTCAGTGTCAACTCTTTAGTGGAATCAGTTGACATTAAGCTAATACTCGGAAAATGTTTGTGAACTTTTGAGTCCGAGTATAATAGCTTAAGCTTTGTTCATTTGGATCCATGAGGTCACTATTACAAGTCATTAGAGTAGGATTGTTAAAGGGTATTTCTGTCCACCTGGACGTAAAATGATGTGAATGTCAAAATATGATTTTGAATATTTTCATATGATGAAAAAATAAATTATTTTCTAAAGCAGAGAAGTCGTTTGTGGCATTATGAAATTAATTTCATTATTTGTGCAATCTTAATTCAACAATGGGTATTTTAAGAATAGTCTTAAAAGAAATAAGGAAGCCTAGATGCCATTCCCTAGTGTAGAGTTCGGCCGTGATACATCAAGGAGGAGAAATTTTTTTGCCTTTAATTATAAAGATAAGTACCCAAAAGGAAAAGAGGAAATGAATTTCCTCGAGAAGGAAAAAGATGTGCTAAATGATAAAACAAATTTCCTCACTAATGCACAAGGGATGGTCGGCCAAGTTAATAGAGAAAGGGGAGAGAAAATCAAATATTATGTCATGAATGCATAATAGGAAAGGGTAATTACTCTTTCTTGATTTTTCTTCTCCTGTAAATAGAGCATCATATAGAGATGTGAAAATAAGTTTTTTGGTCTTACTTTCTCTATTCTAGCCGACCTTCTCCTCTCTCTCTCTCTCTCTCTCTCTCTCTCTCTCTCTCTCTCTCTCTCTCTCTCTCTCTCAAAATCCCTTTTTATTTTGGCTATTTAGCTCATCGACTTGTTCTTGAGTTATTTTGTTTAATTTTGCCCACACAAATTCTTCTAAACCTCTAAAGACTCATGTAATAGAAAAATTAGATTTTTTCGAGTTCACGTTTAGATCTGAAGGAATCGAGTCAGACGAGAAGATTAACCTTTCTCAAGATACCCCTAAATCAAGGTACAAGAAAAGTTTGCATTTAAGCACTTTAAATAATGTTTTTAATCTTTAGATGTTCATGCAATTTGTCTAGGTTAGTAAAATTCTTTTACTTCTAAAGAAATTTTTATATTCCGCCATTAATATGTTAATGATAATTATTTCATAACTCTAAACTTATTCCAACAGCAGCCACGTCATCAACGTGATATACAAAGGTAGCTGCCACCTGTATATTAGGCTGGTTAACTCTATTAGACTCTATTAGATCTTTCTAATTTAAACACGACATATATCGGAACTAATCTACTTTGTTGTATTCATGTTTCAACAATCGTTTGCGCTTATATTCCTTATATTCCAATGGTTTTTTATAGTCTTTAAAAGAATGCTCCAAAACGAACAACAATTATGTATGATACATTTATTTAGGAAGGAAAATTATAACGCTCAAAACAATTGCCTAGTTAAATGACTTAGTTTCTTCCCTAATATCTATTTTTTTAAAAAAAATTCATTCCTAGCATCATATGGATCATATTAGGTAACACTCTTAGGCCCTACCAAGTAAACTCCGACCCTACTTCCATTCAAACTTGCTAAAAAAATTTTTTTAGTGAAAGTAAATTTGGGCTATATTTTTGGGTAATTCTAGTAAATACAATAGTAATCTAATACCCAAAAATTTGCAAACTGGTAGTAAATAACCAGCCCATTCTATTTCCGAAATTTTTAGGATCGAATTAGCCTAATAAAGTTTTCCGCTCGAATGATGATATATGTCATTAATGATAACTCGTTTACAGTTATATCAACCAAAAATCAAGGAAAGTAATTAATAAGAGTTAATAAATCTTTATAATTCATGCAATAAAGGAAATTCGTATTGAAGAGAGAAAATGTTTTTTAAACCATTCAGAAGTACAACCGCATAATTAAAATCTTTCAAAAATCTTGAATCCTCGTGACCAAAAACTAAAAAAAAAATCGATTCGGTACCGGTTATGTTAATCTGATTATGCTAATTTTTTTTTAGTTCCATTGAGTATAAACAATTTTTCGTGGGTTGAAAATATATGTAACGGGTTTTATTATAAGTCCTTGTTTACCGGTTCTAGTATAACGTTTGTCTGAGTTGAGAATGGATTGAATTTTCTTTATGGTGATGAAAAAAACTGATAGTACAAAACAATGTTATAAGCATAGACGATCCGTTTACAGTCCATTTATAAGTTATTATTTACCGCATGTGTACAAGTTATCGTTTACAATCCGTTTACAAGTTATGCATTCCTTTAAAATCCCACGACCAACTACATTCAGACTTTATTTTCAAATTAAAATTTTTAATTTTACACGAAATTAAAATATTAATTTAAACATGAAACTTAAATTTGAATTTGAAATTAAAATTACAACAATTAATAAGGGTTATCCGAACAATAAATAACTTTTAATTGGTTTCTACGTATATAAGGTGGCTATTTACTATTCATTACTAAATGTTGACCCTTCCAAAAATCCATAAGAAATGATTTCCGTTTTTCCTAGACCTTCATCACCAACATCTTCCACTTCCCCGAACTGGATAGATTATCGCTCAAACAATTCGACTGGAAAAAAAGTAATGAGAAACAAGAAGTTCTAAAACATACAACATGTAAGATGAACATTAGAATTTCGATAACTGGTTGTAAATAGAAGTCAAAGAATATCAAGAACAGTAAAGTTTATCTGATTATGTGAGTGAAAAATTTTCATTGTTAAATAATTTCATTTGTACAAAAAAATAAGATAAAAAATGAGAAGAACTATGGTACACGCTTGTGGAACAACATATGAGTTTTTAATTGTGTAAATAATGGCCTGAAATTTACAATATTTGATATACTTGAGTTTCGACATAAAGCGGAATATGAGTTTTGAGTTCTGTAACCAAATGGCCGAGAAAATGATAAAACACTAGAAAAATGTAAATTAAAACAAAAAATCAATCCGCTAAATCAACCTACACAAATTTAAATCTATAAATTAATTGGAAAATAAATGAAAATCTGTGATAAGAGGGTAAGTTTCCACAATTATATGATCAAAAATTGAATTAAAACTGATTGTTTTCTTTTAAAATCAATGAAGAAAACTCATTTCATTTTAAAACCGGTTGATAAATAATGCGTAGTTAATTATTCAAATCCAAAATTTAAAATCAGCGAATTTTTTAAAATTTTTGAACAAAACTTGCATATAAATTAGTGTCACGTAATCAATAATGAGTATTTACCAACCATTTATAAAACATTGATTACATATTAAATACTATAGAGTTTAGCTAAGAGTCACTTTTTGTATATTTTATATGATTCATTAATGTAATACTTTAAAATTCAACTATAAAATTCAATTTTTACGAAATTGCATGCACACTAGGACAAGCACGAGGACATACTAAATCTGGCGTACATATTAAATTTATATCCAACTCATGTTTCCTACATGTTATGCTCCCTTTTCCTATGTCAATATCACTGGCAATCATTTTCTATTATCACCGGCCATAAATTCACATCCCTTTTCAAGTATTAACTTTTTGGGTTGATTCGATGTCAAGTTAAAACCGCACATTCTATTGAATTTTTGTGATATTTTATCTCATATTTTAAAAAGTTTTATACAAAAATTATGGCGTGCTTCGAGTTCGAACAATCTTCGATAACATTCCTCGTCATAGAAAGTAATTGAATTTAAAGCACATAATACATAATTATTTGTGTTTTTCTTTTCCTTTGAAAAACAAAACCAACAGAGGTAAGAGTAGTTTATAACATGTAAAATTAATACTGTGCCCCATGTCAACGTTGACCGTAACTAGCGGGAAACGAGGAAGACACGTTACTAGCGTTTGAGTACGATCCCACTGGAATACCAATCACAGTCTGACACGTAGGCAACGAGCGTGGGATCGATCCCACGTGAGTGAAACTCAGCAGCTTCACTGCCAAGTTGATGATTCCGGGGGTTCTCGAACCGTCTTGTGCTCTGAGCCGGTAACTTAAAAACCGGGCCGAGCCGATCGGTTGGGCCCAAATATCTTGGGCCGGAATTCGACAGGAGCCCAATTGGGCCCGGCCTAATAAGAGCCTCTTCGTGAAGAGGTGAATGTGTACGGCGGAGTAACCGTTGGCGAAGAAGCTTGAGTCGATCGGGAGGCTGAACTTGTCGCCCCACGTGGGATCACCGAGATCGTCGACGCGCACGTGGCGGTGCTTGTAGCCGTCGGATTCGAGGGGTGACGTGGAGATGGAGATGAACGGTCGGATGCGACGAGAGAAGAGGGAGGGCTTGGGCGACGACGTTTTGAGTCCCTCGGCTGAGACGACCGTTATCTCGATGGATAGAGGGTTGCTTTGATTTTGATTTTGCATTTTCTTGAGGTGGTTTTTGAGATTGTATTTGGTCGTTCATGGATTTCGGGAGCTTTTTCTTTGAGAAGAGAGAGAGAGAGAGAAATAGTTCACTTATTCTTTAGGCGCTTAAAACCTTAAAAAGCCAGTCTTTCAGTCACTTCACTGCAATTGCCTGTGGAATTTTTATAGTAGGAGAGAGAAAGTGAGAGAGAGATTTTATATTTTTTGAAGGATGCTTCCTAATTTAAGAGATTTTATTTATTTCTTTAAATAACTTAATTTGAAAGACATTACTAAGCTGTTAATTTCATGAATAAATGCGAAGCTACTTCATTCCTGGTTTTCCTATACATAGCACATGAAAATAATTTAATTATTTTAGCATGGACTGTTTATTTATATTTCTCACTTGAGTTGTTTTTTTTATTAGCTCTTGATTCCAATTCTAAAACCTGCTTTTTGGTTCTCTCCCAAATCTTACTTCTAATTTTGGAAAGCTCACACTTTCTTATAATTTGTGATAAATGTCTAGAAGTAATTGATGCATAGTGTGGGATTGAAATATATATATATGTAAATATATCAATATTGATTTTCTTTTCCTAGTTAGTTATTCAAAACTATAATTATCATAGTCCTAATAGAAAAGAATAAGTTTGAAGACAATCACATGGAATGTTGCCAAACGCTTAGCCGATATACTCGTGACTCTAAATGAGCTGTTTTATTTATTTATTTATTTTTAACAACATCATTTACTAAAGACGAGTAGACTGAAGACCACAATCCAATTTTTTCTACTTCATTTTTTAACCTTCACCACTTTGTACCATTTAATACACGTTAATGTGGTACTTCTAAATTGTATTGTACACGTAAATATGGAAATTTTATAAATATTTATTGGTATTAGTTTATTAATGCTATTTTCAATGCACTCTTCCACTTCTACTTTCCATCTTAGTTTTTCCACATCGAATTTTCACTCTAAGATAACTTTCTTATATAGGAAGATATCACCTAAAATTTGAAAAGTATACAAGAAAGTACATACTCTTAAAATTATAATTTTTACATATTATAAAATATAAATTATACATGAAAAATAACAAACACATTTTCAGGGGACAAATAGTTAAGAAAAATTGGACTAAATAGCACTTTTAAATAATATTATTACAATTTAGTTATACTTTTACATTTTTAAGTAAATAGCCAAAACATATGACGTGACTTTTTTATTTTTATTTTTATCAGTTTTAATAGTGCCATTTCAGTTAATTAATAATACATTTTTTTCGTCATTTTTTTAAGAAAACATTATTTTTAAAAATATAACTATCTTTTGTTAATTTTATTTTCCTTTTTTCTAATTGATGCGGTTATTTCTTTTATTAGTGACGTTGTTTCAAAATTTATATTCGTTTATTTACTCGTGGGTAGTGGGTTCTTTATTAGACGGTTGAAATGTTTTTTTTTTTCAAATTTATTTTTGATAATTACGATTTTTATTCAAGAGTATAGTTATCTTCTTAAGCGGTTTATTTATGTTTATAGCTATAAATCAATTTTTTACAAAATTTAGCTATTTAACAATTTTTAGTTGATTCCCAATAGTTAATAGTTAATGGGTAGTTATAATAAACCATGTATAGTTCGTTTTAAGATAATTATTTTTTCCACTTGTCAGAATTTAAAAGTTTGTTCATCAGACAAAATACCTACTTTAGTCGCAACTAAAAAGGATAGGGATGACAATTTTATTTTATATATTTTTCAATGACTAATAGTAAGAAGTCATACAACTCGGCTAATAAATAATACTTTCCACAGACAGAGAGACATAAAGACGTGAAATGCCAACCAAAGTGCACTAATCAAATTAGGAAATTTGTTGATTTTCCAAAAGGAATATCTTGAGCAACATGGTTGCATCAACATTTCTCACAAAAGTAAAAAGTTCGAGTAGAGCTATAGTCATTAATTATAAAGGTAGGTGGGTAAATATGGCTTTTTATCAGTAAAGAAAAAGAAAAGGTATAATTATTTTTATCAGATCTTACTGATTTTTTTTTCTTATTTTCTTTAAAAATTTAACTTTTATACGTTACTATTAAAAATTAAAAATTTCGTTTTCACCTTCAAATTTATTTTCATTAAAATTATCAATATAAATGTTCAAATAAATCAACAAATAGAATACTAAACTAAAGGAGTGGCAAAATGAGTAAAACTAGATTTTTAGGAACAACCAAAAATAAATATGGCTTTTTCTTGAGATCTTTGGGAGCAACTCCAACCTATAGCAGTAAAGTGGATGAGGAGTTCGACAAGTATAATCCCATTTTTTGTGTAATTTTGGCCTCAAGATCATTACCAAATATTGGTAGCAAGGTACATTTCAATCGACTTTTATTTCTGGTAAGTAAATTGTTGTAAACTCGATTTTAGCCAAAGAAGTGATTGATAAGATCCATAAAATTAAAGGAAATTCGTCTATTAGCTTGGGAAGAGACAAAGTATAATATACACTATGTCAAGATTGGTAGAAGATCAACGTCAGTGAGTCATTTGATGTTTGTTGATAACACTACGTTATTGTGTAAAACAATTCTGGAGGAGACAACCGCCATTTGGGGATATATTTACAAGTTTATTGAATGGTCGTGACAAAATATAAATAAGGATAATTAGGACTATTTTTTTCTTACAATTTTGCTACCTCAGTCAACGCGGCGATAACGTCTTTGCTAGATTTAAGAGAATGCAATCAAGATGTTTTTCACTTGGGGAAACTATTTTTTTTCTTTCATAAAAACATAAGTGAGAGGTTCAAATTCATGAAAGAAATATGATGAACATACCACGCTGGAAATCACAGGTTTTATCCAAGGCAGGCAGATCGATTTTAGTCAAATCTATCATCCAAAACATCCTTATATGTAGTATGTCAATAATCAAATTTCCTAAAACCTTTTGACGTTGTTAGGACACGATGGCAAGAAATTTTTGGTGTAAAAGAGCTAGAGAAGGCAATAGATATTTGACTTCTGTGGTAAAGGCGTAACTGCACAAGCTCACCTCAGCACATGACCACGTCAGCACACCAGCCACGTGACTCAGCAAACACTTATTGAGTCAACATATTATGTTAGATGATAAAACAGTTAAAGAATTGTAATTGATATATGTATCTGGATCCATTGTAACTGATTATTCATTCAAGAAAGAAATCATACCTGATCAAAGCTTTCTCTCTCAGCACAGTACCATTGTGTATCCCTAAATCTACCTTGGTATTAGAGCGCAACAATGGTGAGCGCAGGTGCCTCTTCTCCGTCAGTTTCTCAGAGACTCACTACTGACCAAAACAATGCGATCAGCTCACGCTTTGGAGCAACTCTCAATTCCGCAGTCCCTGCCAAATTAGATAGAGAGAATTATTCAATTTGGGGATCACAAGTTCTACCAGCAATCATCGGGCATAATCTACAAGATTTTATCCATGGAAACAAACCTTCACCACCACAGGTTGTTGAGGTAGTAGATCAAGGAAAGAAAGTCTATGTTCTGAATCCAGAATATTCAATTTTGCTTCGTGAAGATCAGCTCCTCTTAAGTTGGCTTCTTGCATCGCTTTCGACAACAATTCTGCGATCTGTCACAAGAATCAACTCATCACACGGTTTATGGAAAGCGTTAGAATCGCTATTTTTCGTAAGGTCGAAGGCAAGAATTATGCCATTGAAATTTCAACTACAATCTACGAAGAAAGGCTCACTTTCTATTTCAGATTATCTTCCAAAGATGGAAGGTATTGCTGATTCTCTATTCCTAGCTGGTCATGAAATTGGTGATGATGAGCTTATTCTCGCAATTCTAATGGGATTGCCTATGGAATATGACATACTTATTGCGATGGTTAACGAAAAACTTAGAAACCTAGAAACTTTTGGTACTGAGTTAGCAATATAGGAGGTTTTGGGAATGGCCTTAGCACAAGAAACCACGATTGAACAGATATCTGGTACCACAGAGAATTATACTCACAATGCTATGGTAAATTACAGGGATGCAAGAGGCAGAGGCAGGTCTCCTGGCAGGCGTGGAAGAGGTTGATCCCATGGAGCGAGAGGCTACACAAGCTCACGACCTATCTGCCAGATATGCAACAAACCATGCCACATCAGCTTGTTGGCACAGACTCGATGAGACTTATCAGTGTCAAACTAATCCTGATCAACAACAACAAGGAACAACACCTCAACCAAACTCTCATATCTCAAGTGCAAGAAATGTCTCGACATTCTTTGCTGGTCCAGAGACACTCTACAATCCTTCCTGGTACACAGACTCAGGTGCCATGAATCATGTGTCAACGGAGATGGAGAACCTGGAAGTAAGCACGAGTTACAAAGGAAAGGAGAAGCTCATGGTGGGAAATGGTAAATGTCTAAACATTACTCAAAACTCAAATTTGATGAGTAAATCTAAAGAAAATGATATACCGATCAAGTTGAAAAATATATTGAGAGTGCCTGAAATTAAAAATAATTTAGTGAGTATTTCTCAACTCACTGTAGACAATAACAAATTTGTGGAATTTCACTCAAATTGTGTTGTTGTCAAGCACAAAAGGTCAAAGAAAATAATACTACAAGGACCGGTTGAGAATGGTTTGTACCTGCTCGGAGATGCTCACCTAGGGTTCAAGACTACACAAGTTGTCTTCAACACAAGAATAAAAAGTCAGAACTGTGGTGCTGAGCCTGAAAGTCAAGCATGTCTAAACACCTGCACGAGTAGTCAATGGCAACTGTGGCACCGTAGATTAGTACATGATTTTGATCATGTTGTAAAGTCTGTACTGAATAATTGTAAAATATCTGTTTTAAAGAAGAATAAAATAGATTTATGTCCATCATGTCAATTTGGAAAAAGTCATACATTACCTTTCAGTAGCTTAACGAGTAAAACAATGCATGTACTGCTACTGATTCATACAGATCTGTAGGGTCCCGCACCTATCAAATCACCACAGAGATATTGCTACTATATCCAGTTCGTGGATGACTTCAGCAGGTTCACATGGATATATCCCCCGAGACTCAAATCAGAAGCGATCATAGTGTTCAAAAATTTCAAAAAATTTGTTGAAATATCATTGAAAACTCATATAATTACAGTATAATGTGATTGGGGTGGAGAATACAGACCTTTTGCTGATTTTCTAACCAAAGAAGGAGTTGCATTGAGGCACCCATGCCCATATGTCCACGCACAGAATGGGAAAGCTCAGAGAAAACATCAACACATTGTCGAGCTTGTTTTTTTGATGCTATCTCAAGCTACTTTGCCTCTTCACTACTAGTGGGATGCATTCCAATCTGCAGTGTTTGTGATCAACACACTCCCAACGAAAGTTCTTGAAGGTAAATCTCCATTTCAGATGTTGTGCAACAAGGTACCTGATTACTCGTTCCTGAGAGTCTTTTGATGCAACGTGTTCCCACATCTTCGACCCTACAATCAACATAAAATGAAATTCAGGTTAGCGCAGTGTTTATTTCTAGGTTATAGCCCAAACCATAAAGGCTATAAATGCTTACATAGTTCAGGAAGATTATACATAACAAGAAATGTTGTATTTGATGAATCTGTGTTTCCCTACTCTACCATGTTCCCAAACATGATTGAATCCAACCAAAATGAACCAGAAATTCAATTTCCATCAATAACCTACAGACCTAGTCAACCACAAAATATATCAGAAATCTCAAATCAAATAAAGACACAGCCAAACCCTTATGAAACACAACTCTGTTCATCACACCCCGAAAATAACCCAAAAATATCAACACCCAACCAAAACCAAAATCTATCAACCATCCAAAATTTATCAACACCTAACCAAAACCAAAATCTATCAACCATAGATTTAGTACATATCAAACCCAATCAGATTACAGACTTACCAACTCAAGATATCATAGGCCCGTCTTCTCAAAATCTTGTCCAAAATCAAACAAAAGAACCTTACATACACACTAGATCAAAATCAGGAATATTCAAACCCAAAATATCCCCGAGAACCGAAGTTTGTCTCAGATACACTCACTAACAAACATTTGGCACAAGCCATGAAAACCGAATTACTAGGTTTATATTAAAACCAAACTTGGTCACTAGTTCCAGTCCCTACATATCACAATATAATTGGAAACAAGTGGGTATACAAGGTTAAATATCAACGTAATGGCCGGATTCAGCGATATAAAGCAAGGTTGGTTGCAAAAGGGTTCTCACAACAACCTAGGATTGATTTCTCGGAAACCTACAACCCTTTGGTAAAACCATGAAAAATTAGACTTGTACTAACTCTAGCAATTTTTAAGGGGTGGGATGTGAAGCAGCTAGAATTCAACAATGCGTTTCTAAATGCGGTCCTAACTAAAGACGTGTTTGTGGCTCAGCCGGATGGGTTTTGAGACTCAAGTAAACTACACCATATATGCAAGATACATAAAGCCCTATATGGTCTGAAACAGGCTCCAAAGACGTGGTTCTAAAGGCTTCGAGAAGCACTATTCTCATGGGGCTTTCTAGAGGCCAGATCTGACATTTCTCTATTCATATGTTCCAGGAATCAATTATAAATCTTGTTGTTCGTATATGTTGATATATATTGATTACTGGAAACAATGAAAAAGAAATTGACAGATTAACTACAGATTTACACGCCCAATTTTCTCTTAAGAAGCTAGGGTCTCTACACTACTTTATGGGAATTGAAGCAACACGAGATCAGAAGGGTATGTACCTGTGCCAATCGAAGTATGTTGCGGATCTGCTCAACAAGCTCATCATGATAGGCGTGAAACCTTGTGCAAGTCCAGAAGCTCCTGGTCAAGTTCATTCACTCATGGGCGGTGAGAAGTTGGCTGACCCCTTTCAGTACAGACGTACTGTTGGCGCTCTACAATATGTTACCATGACTCGGCCCAACATCAAACACGTATTGAACAAGGTAAGCCAGTTTCTCCAAGCTCCAACTTCCCTACACTGGCTTGCGTGTAAGAGAGTACTGAGATACCTGAAAGGAGCATTATGTCATGGGATTACCTTGCAAGTTTTGAGGTCTTTACACCTGACAAGCTTTTACGATGCTAATTGGGCCAACATTATTGATGATCTTCGCTCGACGAGCGCATACTATGTATTTCTCGCTGGGTGTCTGATCTCTTGGAGCTCTTGGAAACAAAATGTCGTCGCCCGGTCAAGCACGAAGGCCGAATACAGAGCCATAGCCGATGTCGCTGTAGAAATTTCATGGCTAAGGTCATTACTTTGGGAATTTAAGATCCCCATCTCCCAAACACCGATAGTATGGTGCGACAACATCGGTGTTGCTGCGATGGCTGCCAACCCTGTTTTCCACGTTCGTACAAAGCACGTTGAAATTGACGTTCACTTTGTTCGCGACATGGTGGTGAGAAAGGAATTAGAGGTCAAATACATACCCACTGAAGATCAGACCGCATACGTTTTGACAAAGAGCTTGTCGGTGTCGCGATTCTTAAAGTTGAGGGTCAAACTTAACATAGGCGAAGCTCCGTTATGTTGGGGGGGGGGAGGGGGGTGTAAAGGCGTAACCGCACAAGCTCACCTCAGCACACCAGCCACGCGACTCAGCAAACGTTGACTGAGTCAACATATTCTATTAGATGATAAAACAGTTAGATAATTGTAACTGATGTATGTATCTGGATCCATTGTAACTGATTATTGAATTAAGAAATCATACCTGAGCAGAATTTTCTCTCTCGGGACAATACCATTGTGTATCTCTAAATCTATCTAGTAAGATTAGACGAAGTTTGCAAATCTACAACCTTGGGAGGGTTAGGCTTTAGGAAATTCAAGGATATCAACGACGCAATGGAAAAATTCGGGTGGCATATGATAGTAGAATCAAATATGAGTTCATTGAATATGCTTAAGTCAAAGTACTGTGAAGGAAAAAAGTTCTTTGAAGCACAATTAAAACCCCATCATTCAAAGCTCTTGAAGGATATTCTATCTACACGAGACAAAATAAAGAAACACTCCTGCGTTTCTGTTCAAAAGCGGGAAAGAGGTAAAAATAATTAGGATAATTGGACTGTGCCTAATTTGGGATCCCAACTTCAGAGACCGGGTGGCGTTCAGGAAGGTACTTAAATTCGTTGATGATGGAAGCATTACGTAAAGGAGATCTAAATAAATTAGAGATATGTATAGAATTCAATGGGGTAAACCTATTCTAAAAACAATATTAGTGGATGATACAGACTATGACAGACTAATATGGACTTCGAACCTTAATGAGATGTTCTCGGTGAAGTCGATGTTTTGTACAAAATTTTGGGCCTTAGATACAACGAATCCAATCTGCAGATTTTTATGGAGACTTAAATTGCACGAACAAAGGCGTACCTTCCTGCAGAAGTTCGCTTTGTGAAGATGACATCTTAGCTAATTCCACGTTACTCATCACACAAGTATCGAATTGAGTGTATGTCCTTGCAGGAATTCCTATACTATAGTGTTGTAACCAATTACTTTAGCACACATGTAAAGCGCAGCCTATTTTCTCTTTGTACACTGTATAAATATTAATCATTGACAATCATTTGCAATTAATAAAGATCTGTCAGTTTCAAGATTCTCTTGAACAATGTGCCTAACAAATTCCATCTTCTTCGTTCTCCGAAAATAATGGTTCGAATTTCTTCAGCTTTTTCGGTGGGATTCTCCTGAGACAGACGAGATCTCCGCTTCTTTATAAGCCCGGTGAATTTTGTTTTCTATCGCGGACCACTTCGTGACGCACCTTAGACCCCGACGAGGTGGGAACAGAGTATCCAAAGGTACCTTGTGTGGTCTGTTTGGTGACCAAATCACTGTTTTGTCACCCTGTGTGAGTTTCAATTTTGGAGACGAGATCTTCTTTTTCATCTTCTGGATTTTGCCGAAGGGAAGAGAAAGTGAAGATAAGGCTTACAAATGAAGATGGTGTTTTGGGCGGCGACGAAGAAAAGAAAAATATGAAAATTACCACTCGAAAAGTTGTAACTATTTAGGTCACGAAATTTTAACTGAAGAGAGAGAGGGGGAAATGAGATGATAGTCGTGATTATTATATTAAGTTTAATTAAACGTGATTATGGTAGTTAAGTATAAGAGTAAAACAGTTATTCCAGTTTCAAAAAGTGAAGGTAAACATGGTACAAAATATTCATCTCTCCTCCCGAACTCCTAGTTAAGTCATTTAAAAAAAACATAGTTGAAAAGCACTTGAATTTACTCTTATTGTTAGGAAAATCCAATTATTTTAAGCTATGAAAATATCAAATAATTAAGTCAAATAATAATTCACCAACCCAACATTAAAGTTTAAACTTTAAATTTTGAATATGAGAAAGAAATATCTAAAAAATTTATAAGCTAATTGTTTTCCAGAGCTTTGCAATCATCAACAAATTCGTGATGAAAGTCAGAGTCATCACTGACAATCTCTCTGCTGTTGATCAACCGGTGAGTGATGATGAGTTAGTGATGTATGTTCTTGGTGGTTTGGATTCAGAGTACAACTTGGGCATGTCTATACTCACAACGAGAATTGACGCAAGTAACCTAGCTAGAGCTCAGTTTACTTTTGCAATGCCATGAAATAAGGCTTGACCGGCAAAAATCGACTATCAACATCGATCTTTCTCACGCGTCAGCCAATTATTTTGAGATTATATCTAGAGGTAGATGCTTACAAAATGCTAGAGGTCGTGGAAACAGAGGTGCCCGAGGGCGTGGAGGTCTTGGAAACGAGCATATGTGTATGATCTATACCAAAATTGGAAATCTAGCATCATCGCGCTGGTTTAGGTCAAATCAAATTTTTTAGATCCAGTCAAATTCTCAACCAATAAGTTAACTAACTGCTGGTCAATCAACAACAACTTCGATAACCATTCTTATTTTTGTTGATAATCCTTCATGGTATGTGGATAGGGGAGCTACTAATCATATCATAAGTGCCTCTCCAATCTGTTTGCGTTAGAAAACTACTAAGACAAAGAGAAGTTGATAGTCGGTAATAGAAATTCAATTCTTATCTCACGTATTGGAAGTACTTAAATCAAGGCTCAAAATAGAAAGTTATTGTTGAAAAATAATCTGTGTGTTCCTTAAATTACAAAGAATCTAGTCAGTGTAGGTAAACTCACTAAAGATACTAATGTAATTGATGAGTTTAATTCTACTAGTTGTTATATCAAAGACAAAATAAAGAACTGGGTCCTTCTCTCGGGGGATCTCATGGATGACTTTTACATCATTAATGTCACCAAGCTTGATTTTGACCCGTCTATAGCATCAGAGCTTACATACAGCAACTATGACATGAAGAGTAGGAATAAAGCTTTTTATATTTCCTGTTATTGTTGGAAATTAATTATCGATTAACCAATATTATTATATAACACATCATTATGCGGAGGAAATATATAATAAGCTCTAATTTAAATTAAAACACATTTTAACATATTGAACAACTTAGGCATTAAAAATTACTAACATGTCAATAAACTATTTATTCTAAACATGTTTTCAACAAATTGAATAAAATGATCTAACAATTTATAAACAATTTATACATTTTTATCGCAGATCCAATTTGTTTAGGAGACTTACATAAGAGGCTGTAAACAACCTCGTGTTTTGTTCGCTTACGTCGGAATGCCTCGTCAGAATGGAGGAGGCACGGGCTCACCGGATAGCACAAATCTGCCTCGCCGGATTGACTGTTGGCTGGCCGGTTGGAGTCTGTCGGATGGGATCTGTGGGCCTGTGCGCCTACGGATGCCTCGCAACAACCTGGAGTGTCGCGCCTATGAAGGAGGCTAGGGGACACCTGACCTACGTGGTGGAGGCGCTGGATTAGGTGGAAAACGGACAGTACGCGCGTGAAGGCTCAGCCGCACCTGGAGGGACTCTGGCCGGTCGGCAGTCTGGCTGGTAGGTTGGCTGGCCAGTTAAAGCCTCGTCGCGTCTCACTTGTTTTCTTCGTGTTCTGGCCGGCTCTCTCCAAAGGAAAAATCACTCAAACACCAGGAGTTGAGTCAATGATAATTTTCTCGGATTTTGGGAGATCAAGAGAGTGGGCTCTTTAGTTTGAACAACGAAGGAAAGGGAAACTCTCAAAACGAATCAAGAAAATCAAGAAAACGATTTTCTCGAATCTTTCTAGCTCAAAATTCACGGCAAAAGAACACCCAAGGGGAGAGAGGGAGTTCGGACGAGAGACACTCTTGGGGTTAGGGTTAGGGTTAGGGTTAGGGTATCATAAACCCTATTTATAATTGAGAGAATGGGCTTTACATAAGTCAAAATCTAATATTGACCCGTTAGTCAAACTTAAGCCCAATATTCTATTAAAGGACTAATATAGAAACTTTCTAAGTCCACATGCGTTTATTTTACGTTTGATGTGACAAAACAATTCTTCACACAATCCAAGGAGTATTTTACGATATTACCCTTTTTAAGTATCAGTAACTCAGAGAAATGTAAAATTACTATTTTACCCCTTAGTTATTATTTCACTAACTCCGTTGTTATTTGTGAACGAGAAAAACATTGAGTGAGATGTCTTTACATGTCACATGTTTTAATCAAAGAATGTTCTCATTCGATGACTACGTGGCCAGATTTATTCATTCACACTCTCATAACAAATCATAGTGTGATACTAATGCATTAACATTGTTTCAAGACGAATTTTGTATATGTGAATCACATAACCAAACATGACAATGTTATGACACCAATTGTCGAGCCAGATGCAACTATAGCTTAGCCATTGCCCCATTCACAAATCAAATGTCACAAGGTGTCACATCGATTATGCATTCACTTCAACATTTATGTAAGTACCAAAATACCCCTCGTATGTGATATTGAAACTGCGAGTGATTAAACGGTTTTATCTCGTGCCGCAGAGTATCACTGGTCTTATTCAATATCTTCTACAAGATATAAACAATGAAACACAGAGTTACAACTCGCTATATCACAAGATAAGATATCACGATTCATTCAAACAATCATTACTCAGATTCGATTGCTCTATCAATCTTAAGATTGCGAACAAATGTTTAAACTGGTCATAAGGGGCTATCTTGTCAAGTTTGTACTTAGCAGCCCTTTCGTTGATGAAAATTTCAGAGCGTAGCATTCAAACATAAACAAAAACATAATAAAGAATCAATATTTAATTTTATTAATGTTTCAGCAAAATCAAATACAAAAGTATTTCAATGTCTAATACCTCCTTTGTGGCACTAATCCCAACAGAGTCAGTCTATGAAATGCTCTTCAATCTCCAAGATATGTTTGGAGGGCAAGGAAGTCTGGCTAGACAATGAGTGGTTTGACAGTTTTTGAACTGTCGTATGAAAGTAGGGAGTCCTGTTAGAGAACATATGATGCTGATCATAAGTAATCTCAATGAAATAAAAATCCTTGGATTTGAGATTTATGGAGATACCAAAATAGATATGATCTTGGAAACTCTTCCTAAATCTTGGAGAATAGGAGGGCTAATGGAGAGGTTCATGCTACTGAGCACAGAGCCTCCACCTCTAGATCTAAGAAGAGATCTCATAGAGCCAAGAACCCGAGCAAGGTTCAGAAGAAGAAGGTGCCCGGGCTATCAAGGTGGACAAGTCTAAGTACAACTGTCATCATTGGAATGATCTCGGACACTGGCGTAGGAACCGTCCTACCTACCTCAAATCTAAAGGGAAATGTATTGTACTTATTACTTATTACTGAAACTTGTTTAGTAGCTGCTACTAACCATATAATATATCATCGTGGATTCTTGGCTCCGCTGCTACTAACCATATTTGTTGTTCCTTGAATAGGTTCAGGAAAAGTAAAAGCTTAGAGGATGACGACTTCTGCTTCAAGTAGGATGATGGGAGCTTGGTGTTTGCTAAGGCTGTGGGATCCGTGACATTATCTTTTGAAGACAAAATTTTAACTTTGAATAATGTATATTTTGTTCCTTCCTTTGGGAAAAACTTAATATATGTAGCTCAAAATCTAACTTAACAATGGGCTATACTATATTTATCCTACACAACCTTTGTTCTTAGACACTGAAATAGATAATGATCTAGTTAGGGAACCAAAGACGATCGAACTTAATGACTCCTCTTATCTAACAAAATCAACACTTATTTGGCACTTAAGACCTGACCATATGATTCTAGATAGGATTAAGAGACTTTTGAGAGAAAGTCCACTCAAAGCCTCTGCAATAGGCTCACTACCGACTTGTGAATCCTGTATAGAAGGAAAAATGAGCAAGTGAATTTCTCTGATTAAGGTCGAAGAGCCACTGAGTTGCTGGTACTAATACATACTGATGTATGTCATCTGCTCAAAATTCAGGCACGGGGAGGATACGAATACTTCGTTACCTTTACCAATGATTAGTCAAGATATGGATTTGTCTATTTGCTCAAACACAAATTCGAGACCTTTAACGTATTTAAGGTTATTCGGGCTTTATTGGAACAACAAACTACCAAACGTAATAAAAATCTTTGATCCGATCGAGGTGGTGAGTACTTTTCTGAAGATATCTAGAACTTTATTAGAGAAGAAGGCACCGCTTCTCAGCTTACAGCACCTAGCACACCTCTACAGAACGAAGTGTCAAAGAGAAGGAATTAAACTCTGATGGAGATGGTTAGATCAATGATGAGTTACTCATCACTCCCTAATTCCTTTTTCAGGATATGCCCTCGAAACTACCGCATACATTTTGAACCAAGTTCCATATAAAACGGTCCCTGGTACTCCTTATGAACGATGGACTTGGCATTAAGTTACTTTTAGCCACATCAAAATTTGGGGTTGCCCTGCACATGTGCTAAGGAAAAAGACTAGTAAGTTGGTTAGTAGGTTAGAATTATGTGTGTTCGTTGGATATCCAAAGGAAACCAAAGGTTTCACATTCTATAGTCCCGAGGACGACAAAATGGTTGTCAGCACTAATGCTCGTTTCCTTGAGGAGGACTTTAAGAAGAATACAAAACCTAGAAGCAAAATTTTGCTTGAAGATAAGTTGGGTGAGGATACTTCTACCTCATCTGTAAAAAATATTCTTACCCCAACCAAAACCCAACCTAACAATTCAGAACTTCGTCAAGTAGTATTTCAACGTAGTGGGTGGGCTTCTGAAAAGCCCGACGTGTACATGTCTTATAGCAATACTCTCATAGACATCTCTGACATGGATGACCCTGTTTCCTACAGCCAAGCATTGGCTGTATCTAAATCAAACCTTTGGCTTGTGGCCATGAAAGAGTAGATACATTCGATGTATGTCAACAAAGTCTGGAAACTTGTAGACCTACCTAAAGGGGTTAAATCCGTAAGGAAAAACCATCAAAAAACGACGATTGTTCGTTGAGATGCTCGAGGTACGAGAGGTTTCGGAGATACTCGTACCTACAGTATGAGGTACGAGAGGACTCTATCGAGGCTTCGCCTTAGGATCGATCCTGAAAGGCTCGCTCTCTTAGCTCACTCTATCTTATAAGAATAACAACATTAACTCATATACCATCTGCTGCCATAGAAAGGTGAACAACAACTCGCATGAATTCAATTCTTGATATCGCATTCCTTTAACACCGTGAATAGTGAGTGATCCGTAGGTTATGTTGTACGGGCTCTTTATGTAGTGTCTTTATATGGTTTGTTTTTCTATTCATGTAAGTAGATTAAGGTCATTCAATCGAGCTTCCATTTCTCCTACCTGTTGTCCCCCTTGCTTGGCCCTTCCTCGAAAGGGTTGTTGTGTAACAAGTGCATAATGTCCACTGCAACGTCCGTGTATTTTATCCTTCCACACCGGAGGTGTGAGTGAAAGCAGTTGGTTCCGAATATCGTAACTAGAAATGTAAGCTTTCCGTAGCTACACCCTGCATAGTGAGAGCACAGTACGAAGAGGTCTAGATTTGTGGGGGAGTCTTTGGGAGTCAACATCTCAGTGGATCTATAAGATGAAAAGGGGTCCAGATGGGAACGTTGAGACGTTCAAAGCGCGACTAGTGACTACGGGTTTCATTCAAAAGAAAGGTATCGATTATGAAGAAATATTCTCGCCTGTCATTATGCTTAAATCCATCTGCATACTTCTATCCATAGCTACCGCTCTCGATTATGAGATCTGGAAAATGGATGTCAAGACTGCCTTTCTGAATGCCAATCTTGACGAGCGCATTTTCATTTTGGAAATTATTTAATGATTTAAACAATAATATTATATAACTCGTCTATATGTGGTGGAAATATATAATATGATCCAAAATAAATTAAAACTCATTTTAATAAATTAACAACCTGACATTAAATATCACTAACATGTCAATAAACTATTTATTCTAAACATGTCAATAAATTGAAAAAAAATGATCTAACTTCTTATAAACATATTTATAAAAATTAATAGCAGATCGAATTCGTTTTAGGAAACATACATGTGTGGTTGTAAACAACCTCGTGCGTTGCTAGCTAACGTTGGAGCGCCTCGTCAAATTTCTGAAATTTGCCTCGCCGGACTGGAAGGTCTGACCCCCCAGAATAGAAACTGGTCGGCCGATCAGAGTGGGCCTATGAGCGTGCGGGTTCCTGCAAGTCACTTCAGCTTCGGGACCTGTGCACCAAGGCAGAAAAAGGCTAGGGCTAATTGCTGGTAAAGTGGCTCGGTTTGGATGCGAGTAGAACACTCGTGGTGGCTTAGGCACACAACGGGCCACTCTGTCTTGCAATAGAACCTGTCCGGTGAGGGAAATCCGACCGGCAGGAGGGCTGAAATGAGCATCGTCGCGTCTCGCTCGATTTCATCACGTTTCGAGTGAACTCCTGCAAATAAAACGTCACTCAAACACCAATAGAAGGTTCAAAAATAATTCTCTCGGATTTTTGAGAGGTTTAGAGGGTTTGCTATTCAATTGAACAACGAAGAAAACTCGGGATCACACAAGAACACTCGGGAGATGAAGAAAAAATTTCTTGATCTCTTTCTCTCTTTAATTCTCTCGGCCAAAATTCAAGAAAGGGAAAGGAGTAACTTGACCGAGAATTATTATTAGGGTTTCGAAAATCCCTTAAGTAAAGAGAGAAAGTGGGCTTCTCTTAGGTCAAACCCATTAGTCAAACTTAAGCCCGTTATTCTTTTTATATTAATTCTTGACCTAATTCATTAATTTGGCTGAGTATCGTCGTATATGTTCAGAAAATATATATTTGATTTGTTTCTAAAATAATACTTAATTACATTAGAATATACCATTCATTAAATAACAAATCATTAATTATCTTCATACTCAAAGTAGTACGAAATGAGAAAATATTTATTTTCATCTTTTATTAATTTGAATAATTTGAATATGGGATTATTCATATAATAACATAATATGATTCATTAAATAAATGTAGCAATAAATAACTAATTATTTATTCGATTACTTAGAAAATCATTTTCTTAGTGTAATTCACAATTTACTTTTAATGAGAAAATCAAATCGTTCTAGTTCAATAAATCTCGTCCGATAGTCTATCATAAAGATCGGACTCAAAATTTCACAAATCTTTTCCGTCTTTTAATTCTTAATATTAGTCGATTCCACTAAAGGACTAATATTGAAACTCTCTAAGTTCATATGCATTTATTTTCCATTTGACGTGACAAAAAAATTCTTCACATGACCCACATAGTACTTTAAGATATTACCCTTCATGTGTATCAGTAACTCAAAGGAATGTAAAATTACCGTTTTACTCATGAGTTATTAATTCATTAACTCCTTTGTTATTTGTGAATGAGAAAAAAATAGTGAGATGTCTTTCTATGTCTCATGTTTTAATCAAAGAATTTTCTATTCGATGAATACTTGGCCAGGTTTATTCATTCACACTGTCATAACAAAGCATAATGTGATACAAATGCATTAGCATTGTTTCAACAAGAATTCTGTATCTGTGAATCACATAACCCAACATGATAGTGTTATGACACCAACCGCTGGGTTAGATGCATTTTCAATTTAGCCACTGCACATTGACAAATCAAATGTCATAAGGTGTCACATAGATTATGTATTCACTCCAAAATTTAGGTAATTACCAAAATACTGTTGGAATTTAGTTAACGATTAACCTAATTAATTATGAAACATATCGATATATGGCGGAAATTCATAATTCAGATTAACATATTAAAAATGTTTCAAAGCATATTCAATAACCATGTCATTAAATCTAATCTAGCATGTCAACAAATTTACAAACACTTCAATAAATTCATTCATACATGCAAAACGAGCGATCTAAAAATTCTAACAATCCTACAAGATTATATCATTCAGATCCAACTCGTTTATAGGAAACTTACGTTCGATTTATATCTGCGAAATTGAGTCGTGGGGTGCGTCCAAAAGGTCGGCCGATTCTCTACACCACGCACGTGTAGGAAATCCTCAAAACCGTCGTGCCTCCGTTGCTCCAAAAGTGGCCGGCCCTGTGGGTGGAAAAATCACTCAAACAACCACAAGTTGAGTCAATGATAATACTCAAAGAATTTTAGGAGACAAAGAGGGTGGGCTCTTTCGTGGGAACAAGAGGAGAATGAATAAAAGGAAAGGCTCAACGAATTCACTCTCTCTATTCTCTTGGGGATTTTGGCCGTGTATTATCATCCCTGGGGAGAGAAAATAGTCGGCCAAGACGGAAGGGGAAGATAGAATAGGCGTGTGAAAATTAGGTCAAGAGAGAGAGAGAAGAGCTTCCTTTAATTTCAGAGAGAATGAGCTTAGGTTAGGTCAAAAACAGTTAATGGCCCATTAATCAAACTTAAGCCCAATAATTCATTTAAAGAATTTTCCAACTCACTTATTCTACATAAGTGGCCCGCCATATTGTCAAATTTATCTCCCAAATATTTTTTTATTTATTTCTAAAATCATATTTAATTAATTTAGAACATCTCATTTATTTAATGACAAGTCATTAATTATTTTCATACTAAACAATGTGGTACGAAACGAGAAAATATTAATTTTCATCTTTTATTTATTTGAATCATCAAATTATATTATTATCAATACAATAACATAATATGATTCGTTAAATAAATGTAATAATAAATAACCAATTATTTATTTAATTACTTAGAAAATAATTTTCTTAGTGTAAATCACAATTTACGTTTAATGAGAAAATCAATCATTTCTTGTTCACCAATATCTCGTTCGAGAGTCTATCATTGAGACCTTTTGGACCCACATGAACGAAGCTTTAGAATAAAGATCGGACACAAAAGTTCACAAACTTTTTCCGACTTTTAATTCTTAATATTAGTCGATTCCACTAAAGGACCAATATTGAACATCTCTAAGTTCGTATGCGTTTATATTTCCGTTTGATGTGAAAAACCTCTTCTTCACACGGTCCACGGTTTATTTTACGATATTACCCTTTGTGTGTATCATTAACTCAGAGGGATGTAAAATTACTGTTTTACCCCTGAGTTATTATTTCACCAAGTCCTCTGTTATTTGTGAACGAGAAAAACATAAAGTGAAATATTTCAACATGTCACATGTTTATACAATTCTTTATTCGAGGAATACCAGGCCTGGTTTATTCGCTCACACTCTCATAACAGAGCATGCTGTGATAATAATGCCTTAATATTGTTTCAACACAAATTTCATATATGTGAATCACATATTTCAACGAAACAGTATTATGACACCAACCGTCGGGTCAATGAAACTTCACTTAGCCATTTCCCATTGACAAATCAAATGTCATAAAATGTTACAAGAAGATATGTACTCACTTCAGGATCTAGGTAATTACTAAATACCCCTCGTGTGGGAGTTTGAGGTTTCGAGTAATTAAACGGTTTTATCTCGAACTTCAAAACTTCACAGGTCTTGTTCAATATCTTCATTAAGATATGAAGAATGAATTATAGAGTCACAACTCTCCATATCACAAGATGAGATATCGTTCAATTCATTCTAACAATCACTAGTAAGAATCGATTGCCCAGTCGATCTTTAAATTGCGAACTATTATTTAAACTAGTCATAAGAAGGTATCTTGTCAAGTCTGTACTTAACACTTCTTTCATTAATGCATAAACTCAATCTTAAATAAGAATGAAAATCCAATCATTATTTAATTTCAAAACAAAAAAAATACAAAAAGTAATTAATATAAAAAATCTCCTTTGTGGGCATAAATGCCAACAAATACCCCTCGTATGTGATCTTGAAGTTTCGAGTGATTAAATGGTTTTATCTCAAGATTCAGAGTATCACAGTTCTTGTTCAATATCTCCTTCACGATATGAAGAATGAAAGACAGGGTCACAACTCTCTATATCACAAGATAAGATATCATGATTTATTCAAACAATCATTACTAAGATTTGATTGCTCCATCGATCTTAAGATTGCAAACAAATGTTTAAATTAGTCACAAGGGGCTATCTTGTCAAGTATGTACTTAGCACCCCTTTCGTTGAAGATAGTTTCAGACATGAACACAAACTCAAATGAAGAATGAATATTTAATTTTTATTTAATATTTCAACAAAATCAAATACAAAATATTTATAATATCTTATTCCTCCTGTGTGGGCACCGATCCCAACAAAATCTCACTTGAATCCAAGGGGATGCGAATGATTCTTCAGTCCCAATTCTTTTAGGTGTCCCTCGAAGACTTTACTTGTTAAATGCTTTGTGAAGGGATCAGCAAGGTTGTCCAACGTTGAGATCTTCATGACTTCAGTGTCCCCTTTGTGAAAGATGTCTCGTACTAGGTGATATTTGCGCTCGATTTGATTTTAGTGCTTGTGACTTCTTGCCTCCTTATAGTTAGCGACGGTTCACTGTTTATCACAATAAATTTTGATAGACTCGCTTGCACTTGGAACTACTTCCAAGTACATAAGGAATTTTCTTACCCACACAGCCTCCTTTGCAGCTTTGCAAGCTGCCACATACTCGGCTTCCATGGTCGAGTCAGCATTGCCACATTGCTTGATACTCTTTCAGACCACGGATCCACCATTCAGGGTAAACACAGACTCTGATGTGGACTTCCTTGAATCCTTATCCTCTTGAAAATCGTAGTCGGTATATCCTCCATATTGAAGTCACCACTTGAGTATGCAAGCATATAATTTCTCATTCTCCAGAGATACTTGAGAACATGCTTGATAGAAACCTTGTGGTCGGGTCTAGAGTTTAACTAAAACCTGCTCACCACGCCCACTGCGTAGCAAATATCTGGCCTCGTGCAAAGCATAGCATCCATGAGACTTCATACGGCTGAAGCGCATGGAATATGTCTCATGTCCTCAACTTCTTGAGGAGTCTTGTAGACTTCTCACTTGGTAGATGCACTTTATGTCTGAAAAGTAGTTGTCCTTTCTTGGAGCCTTGCACACTGAAGCGATCTATGATCTTTTCAATATAAGATGCTTGAGAAAGCGGTAAATTCTAGTTCTTCCGCGAATATAAGACGCTTCTCATAGATCCTTCATCTCATAGTGCGTTGACAGCCATATCTTAAACTCTGATAACTTTCCTATATCATTCCCAATGAGTACTATGTCATCCTGAGATAGGACTACGAAAACCACATTGCCATCGTTTATCATCTTATAAACGCATGGGTCATCTAATGGCTGATCAAAGCCATAGCCTTTCATAGTCTCGTTGAATTTGATATTCCACGAGCTAGATGTTTTCTTCAGTCCATAAAAGGACTTCAGTGTTGGGATTGGTGCCCACAAAGGAGATATTAGACATTATAAATACATTTGTATTTTGTTTTGCTGAAACATTAAATAAAATTAAATATTCATTCTTGATTAAGTTTGTGTTTATGTATGTTTGCTACACTCCGAAACTGTCATTGACAAAAGGGGTGCTAAGTACAGACTTGACAAAATAGCCCCTTGTGACTAGTTTAAAATATTAGTTCGCAATGTAAAGATTGATAGGGTAATCGATTCTGAGTAATGATTGTTTGAATGAAGCAGGATATCTTATGTTGTGATATAGAGAGTTGTGACTCTGTGTTTCATTCTTGATATCTTACAGAAGATATTGAACAAGACCTACGATATTTGAAGCTTGAGATAAAACCTTTTAATCACTCAAAGCTTCAAGATCACATATGAGGGGTATTTTGGTACTTACCAAAATCTTGAAGTGAATGCATAATCGATATGACACTTTATGACATTTGATTTGTCAATGGGCAATGGCTAAGTTATAGTTGCATCTGACCCGGCGGTTGGTGACATAATGTTGTTATATTGGATCATATGATTCACAGATACAGAATTCATGTTGGAACAATGCTGATGCATTAATATCACACTATGCTTTGTTATGAGAGTGTGAATGAATAAACCAGGCCTGGTTTTCATCGAATAGAATATTCTTTTATTAAAAACATGTGACATGTAAACACATCTCTCTCTATGTTTTTCTCATTCAATATTAGTCATTTAGTTGAGTCGACTAATATTAAGAATTAAAAGACGAAAAAAGTTTGTGAACTTTTGAGTCCGATCTTTATTCTAAAGCTTCGTTCATATGGGTCCATAAGGTCTCAGTGATAGACTCTCGGACGAGATTTGTTGAACTAGAACGATTGAATTTCTCATTGAATGTAAATTGTGATTTACATTAAGAAAATTATTTTCTAAGTAATTCAACATATAATTGGTTATTTATTACTACATTTATTTAATGAATCGTATTACGTTATTGTATTGATAATAATATAATTTGATGATTCAAATATATAAAAGATGAAAATAAATATTTTTTCGTTTCGTACTTGTTTGCATAGTATGAAAAAATTAATGACTTGTCATTAAATAAATGAGATGTTTTAAATTAATTAAATATTATTTTAGAAATAACTCAAATATTTTTTGGAGAAAAGAAATAATTTTGGTCAGCCATAATTAAGAGAATTAGGCTGGGAAATTATTTTAAAACTCATTAAAATGATCTTCGGGCTTATGTTTAACTAACGGGTCAAAATTATATTTTAACCTAACCGAAACTCATTCTCTCATATATAGAAGAGATTTTGTGAAACCATAATCCCAAGAGAATGTAAATTTCGACCAGACCTCTCCCCTTGTGTGTTTGGCCGAGATTTAGAGAGAGAAAGAAAGATCAAGAAAACATTTCTTGATTTTTGATTTTGATTATTGAGTGTTCCCCTTCTCCCGTTGTTCAATCAAAGAGCCAACCATCTTGATCTCCTAAAAATCCGAGAGAATTATCTCTGAATTTTTTTGTGGTGTTTGAGTGACTTTGTGCATGCATGTATTAACTCGAGACGCGAAGAAATCGAGCGAAACGCGACGAGGCGCATTTCAGCCTTTTGGCTGGCCGGACAACACTAGCCGGACCCCGGGAGTGCCTGAGCCACCACAGGCGACTCGCGAGGTTTTTGCACAAGCCATTTTACAGGGACGTAGCCCTAAGTATCTTCCACTTTCCTGCAATGTTTCACGGTCTAACTCCTCCGAATGAATCCACAGCATCACAGGCAATTTTCTGGCCAGACAGCCAACCAGCCAGCTTGACTCCAGGTGTGCCTAGGCCACCACGAGCGACTCTCTTGCAATCATGTCGTTCCATATTACAGGGACCTTCCTCTCGGTCTCATCCACATTCCTACAAAGTTTCGTAGCCAAATTCCACCGGAGGAAGTCATAGCGTCACAAGCACAATTCTGGCCTGCCGGACAGCTTCCAATCCGACGACCCTCAACTTCCACTCCGGCGAACTCTTGGTGTGGCATTTCGGCAATAGCTAGCAACGCACAAGGTTGTTTACAACCTCACATGTAAGTCCCTCTAACAAATTGGATCTGCGACACAAATTATAAACTTGTTTATAGGTTGCTAGGGTGATCAATTTGTTGACAATATGTTTAGAATAAAAAATTTATTGACATATTAGTAATTTTTAATGCCTAGGTTGTTTAATATCTTAAAATGTGTTTTGATATATTTAGATCTTATTATATAATTCCTCCATATACTGATATGTTATATAATACTATTAATTACACATTATCTAATTTCGAACATTCAGCAACTCGCAAACCTTGCCCCGTTTGCCTTTCTCCATGAACCCGTCTGGTTGAGCCATATAAATCCGCTCGTCAAGACACCTATTCAGAAATGCAATCTTGACATCCATCTGCCAGATTTCATAATCCAGGGCGACAACAATGGATAAAAGAGTGCGGATGGACTTCCACATCGCGACTGGCGAGAAGGTATCCTCCTAGTCGATACCTTCATTTTGTGTGAACCCTTTCGCCACAAGTCGTGCCTTAAATGTCTCAACATTTCCATTCGGTCCTCTTTTCTTCATGTATATCCATTTACATCCAATATACTTGATGCCTTCGGGTAGGTCTACAAGCTTCTAGACCTCGTTGACATACATCGAATGCATTTCAACATTCATGACTTCTTTCCATAGGTTTACTTCGGAACTCTGCATCGTTTGGGACAATGATACTGGATCATCTTCCTCCTTGTTTGCAACGACAAGGAAAGTCTCTTAGACACCGATGTATCGATCAGGTTGTCGTACAATCCTAGTACTGCGATGAATCACAGGAGACCCTTGTTCCGAATGTGGTTCGTCCACTGTTGGTACAAGACTTGTCCTATCTTGTGAAGTACCTGCTATTTCACCCAAGAGCTCCTTTAGCAGAAGTTCACTTCTCGGCAAAGAATTATTTACACAGTCTGCTTTTAGAAACCTAGCATTCATGCTAACGAACGTTTTACGATCAATAGGACTATAGAAAATGTACCCTTTCGTCTCCTTTGGATATCCCACGAAAATGCATAATTCTGAATGAGTAGCCAAGTTGCTAGTGTTTTGTCTCAGCACAAGTGCTGGACAACCCAAGATTCGGACATGGTGTAAATTACATTTTCTACCAGTCCACCTCTCATAGGGAATGCCAAGAACCATCTTGGACGGAACCTAATTCAGGATGGGATGAATAACTCATCATCGACCTCACAATATCTTGCAGAGTTTGATTCATTCTCTATGACACACTGTTTTGCTGTGGAGTGCCAAGTGATGTAAGCTGAGAATGAATGTCTTCTTCTCTAAGAAGGTCTTCAAACTTTCTAGACAAGTACTCCCCCCCTCCCTCGATCTGATCGATGGGTTTTGATCTGTTTCTCTATTTGCTTCTCAATCAAGGCCCGATACTCCTTGAATATTTCAAAAGTATTAGATTTTTGACGCATAAGGAAGATGTGACTAAACCTAGAGTAGTCATCAGTAAAGGTTAAAAAGTATTCGTAACCTCCCCTTGCCTGGATGTTGATTAGACCACATAGATCACTATGTACGAGTTCCGACACCTGCGTAGCTCTTAGATCCTTTGAAGACAGGATTTACACGTGGGCATGGATCCCACGGTTAGAGATTTCAAAGTACCATCCTTTGTCAACCTCTTAATCATATCTAGGCAAATATGTCCAAGACGTAAGTGCCATAGATATGTGTTGTCAGTTTTATCATTATGAAACATCTTACGCTTCCTGGGTGAATCATCATTGACTTCAATGTCTAAAATTGTTGACTCATTTGGATATAAATAATAAATAGAATCCACACGACGAGCTTTTGTAATAAAACTTTCATCAATAAAAATCTCAATACCATTATTGATTTTAAACTTGAAACCTTGTTCTTCTAAACGACCAAAAGAAATTAAATTCTTGCAAGTATCCGGAACAAAATAAACATTATTCAATAATAAATTCTTGTCTCCAAACTTGAGCTTCATGGTCCTGACAGATCTTGCTCCAACCTTCGTATGGCTTAGAAAAATCCTCAAGTATTTAGAAGTCATTCCAAATGATAACGAGCCCATGACACTTTATTGTGGTAATAGTAGGGCTAGTGCTAACTCATCAAACCTAGAAACCATAAGCGCTCTAAACATATTAAAAGGAAATACCATTTGATTAGAGAGATCGTGCAGCGCGGAGACATGGAGGTGAAGAACATCTCAACTGTAGACAACCTTGCATATCCTTTCACCAAGGCCTTATCCAACATGGTCTTTGACCAACATCGAGACGAATTAGGCATGAAAGACTACTCTCATCTTCTTTGAGTCAAGTGGGAGGTTGTCGGCAGAGATGCCCACAAGAAGATTATTTATTTACATATTAATCTAATATAAATCTTCCATGTGTCCTCATTGTAATTTTATGATTAAATTAATAAAATTTGAAACGTTCATTCATTCCTTTTTCGTTGGTTTGAAGATTTATGATATTCAATAGTCTTATAGTCCTTAATCAAACATAACAATGTATGAAGAGACAAATGTAGATTTGCGTGAACAAACTCTTCATGGTTTGGTTAAAATAAAATATTCACAATCTAAAGATCAACATAACAATGCCACACCAAGAGTTTGCCGGACTGGAAGTCGAGGGTCGCCGGATTGGCACCTGTCCTATCGGCCAGAATTGTGCCTGTGACGCTATGACTTCCTCCAGCGGAATTTGGCCACGAAAATTTGTAGAAACGTGGATGATACCTAGAGGAAGGTCCTTATAAAATGGCACTAGTTGATTTCAAGCAAGTCACTCGTGGTGTCCTAGGCACACCTGGAGGCAGGCTGGCCGGATGGCTATCTAGCCAAAAAAATTACCCACAATGTTGTTGCTTCATCCGGAGAAATCTGACAGCAAAACTTTGCAGGAACGTGGAAGAGACCTAGGGCTCGGTCCCTGTAAAATATCTTGTGCAGAAACCTTGCGACTCACCTGTGGTGGCTCAGGCACTCCTGGGGTCTGGCGAGTGCTGTCCGACCGGGTAAAAGATTGAAATGCGCCTCATCGCGTTTCGCTCGATTTCTTTGCGTCTCAAGTGAATACCTGCGTGCACAAAGTCACTCAAACACCACAAGAAGATCAAGAGATAATTCTCTTGGGAGACCGGGCGAACACCCGCGGGCCCCAGGGCCCTCCGATCGCGCCCCCGTCGCTCGCTGATGCCACGCCCGATCCGGCCCTCGTCGTCGGGCCAGATGGTGCCGCCCCGACCGAGAAAACCCCGTCGGGCCCTTGGCGCTAAGCACCTCGCCAGCGCCGGTCCCCTTAGCCGCGCCCCCATCACTCGTCGACCCGATGGCCGAGCGGACCCCGCCGCCGAGCCAGATGCGGCCTATTGGCAGAGATGCCACAAGATGATTGTTTATTTGCATATTGATGTAATATATAAATCTTTATAAAGTCCTTATTGTAATTTGCTGATTAAATTAATAAAAGTTGAAACGTTCATTCATTCCTTTTAGTCTGATTGAAGATTTAGGATATTCAATAGTCTTATAGTCGGTAATCAAACCTAACAATGTGTGAAGAGACATATGCAGATTTGCGTGAACAAACTCTTCATGGTTTGACTAAAACGATATATTCACAATCTAAAGATCAACGGACTATTGATCCTAGTATGATTGTTGGAAGATTCTATGATGTCTGGTTACAAGCCTTAGAGAGTTAGGAACTCTATAGTTCTTCTAGTGTATCTTTCGAAGATACTGAATTGACCAGTGCACCTTTAGAGACAATAGAAGAACGAACCATTTAACATCTTCTATCTCAAGGTCACTATGTATGAATTGCATCATGCTTACCTAAATCCTAATGAGAAATGTCATTTCATAACATTAATATTCTCATTTGAGAAAGTCAAATTCTAGATCTATTTCATGATCTAGACAAGGCCTATTGGTGAGATATTAAGTTATGAAGATGTCATGAACCAACTTTGTGAAGTTCTCGTAGATATGGAAGTCATGTACAAGATTGTTGAGATGCAATATATATCACCTCATGCTTTATTACTTGGATTGTGAATAAATGAATTGCGCAATGTCCAAATTTAAGTAGCGACTTTATTTGGATGAAACAATGTGACTTGTTAGCTCCTCGTCAGTAAACTGTTTCTAACTTATTCACAAGTACTAAAGAAGTTGAGGAAATAACAACTAGAATGGTAAGATTGTAATTTTATAAATCCCAACTAGTTGATGATATTCATGAAGGGTAAACATAGATAACATTCAATGGATCTGCTCAATATAATTAAGTTGAATTTGAGTAGAAAATAAATATATTTGAACCGAGAGATTCTCAGTGTCAACTCTTTAGTGGAGTCAATTGACATTAAGATAATACTCGGAAAAGGTTTGTGAACTTTTGAGTCTGAGTATAGAAGCTCAAGATTTGTTCATTTGGATCCATAAGGTCACTAATATAGGTCATTAGAGTAGGATTGTTAAACTAGAAGCTAAGTCAAAATAAGTTCAAATGTTGAACTAGACATTTTCTCGGAAAATGTCTAAAGGGTATTGTTGTCCACATGGACATAGAATGATGTGAATGTCAAAATAAGATTTTGAATATTTTCATATGATGAAAATATAAATTATTTTCTAAAGCCGAAAAGTTGTTTGAGGAATTATGAAAATAATTTCATTATTTGTGTAATATTAATTCTACAATGTGTATTTTAAGAATTGTCTCAACAGAAATAAGTAAGCATCTAGAAGCTCCCCGTATAGACATAGAATTAGGCCAACATCAATAGGGAAGAGATAACTTATATCTAAAAATTCCTTTGCTTTAAGCTATGAAGATAACTGTCAAAAAGAAAAAGAGGAAATGAATTTCTTTGAGAAGTAAATAAATGTGCTAAATGAGGAAACAAATTTCCCTCGCTAATGCAATAGTATGGCCGGCCATGTACTAGGGAAAGAGGAAAGTAAATCAAATATTGTGTCATGAATGCACAATAGAAAATGGTAATTACTCTTTCTTCTATTTCATTCTCTTATAAATAACGGATCACATTGAAATGTGAAAATAAGGTTTTTTTGCTCTTGCGCTTTCCCTCTTGGCCGACCACTCTCCTCTCTCTCTCTCTCTCAAATATATTTTTTATTTTCACACCTAAATCCTCATTAGACTTAGGCCTAAATTAGCTATTTAGCTCATAGATTTGTTCTTAATTTATTGTATTTAATTGTGCCCACACACAAATCCTTCAAACCCTCTATAGGCTCTTGTAATAGAAACCTTAGATGACATGAGTTCACGATTAGGTGCGAAGGAGACGAGCATTCTGTGGAGACAAATCTTGGAGCGAGACGAGACGTTCAACAAGTAAATGATAATTATATAATGTTTTTTTAAATAATTAGATGTTCATGCACTTTGTCTAGGTTAGTAAAATTATTTTAATTGTAAAAAAAATTATATTCCGCCATTAACTTGTTAATGATAAAAAAATTTAACCTTAAACCTATTCCAACAAATCAGACTTACGTCCAGCTCACGGGAGCGTGTGAAGATGACCTCCAACCAACTCAGTGTTACTCGTCACACGAGTACCCAATGGAGTTTGTCCATGTTAGAATTCCTTTATTATAGTGTTGTAACCAATTATTTTAGCATAAGTGTAAAATGAAACACATTTTCTCTTTGTACAAGCTATATAAATATTAATCATTGGCAATCATTTGCAATTAATGAAGATCCGTTGGTTTAAAATTTATGTTGAACAACATGCCTAACAAACTCCATCTCCTAAAGTTTCATTTCTTGGGCTACAACATACTTTGCACTAATGTCCCTTCTTTTTCGTCGGGATAAGATCGCTGAGGAGTTGTGTGGGATATGTGGTAGAGGTTAAGAAAATATGGCGTATATGTTCTTCAGTTGTGGTTCACAGTGGCGGGAATCTTAAGATGGAGTTGGGATTGGGAAGCATTGATCACATAAATTTTCACTCATATCCGCTCAATAAATGCTAAGTTCAATCAAAGAGCCAAGAAGCTGGAAAAATTCGCGATTAAAACATGGAGAATATGCTCGGAGATTTGGAACTGAATGAATCAGATTGCCTTTGAAGGAAAGAGACTACATTTTCATGCTACGATTGAAAAAATCACAAATTCAGTCCATGAACACTTACAACAATAAATAAGAAGTATTTCTGCTTGGCTTGCTGAGAGGAGGTCCTCGACAAGATGTTCTAGATAGGAAGAAGGAGTTGTCAAAGTCAATGCCAATGTCAAAGCTTTTTCAAGAATCTATTGGAGGGCACCGGGGGTCGTGACTAGAGATTTTGAGGGACAACCTCTGTGGATGTGGAAAAGTTCAATCGCGGTGGAGTCGAAGACCAAAGTGGAGTTAAAGGTTGTGTTATTGGGATTTCTAGCGTTATTCAGAGTGCTCCAGTACTTCTACGTGGAGGGCGACAATACATCTCTTTTGGTAGGTCAGAAGCAACATTTTCTATGCCCTTGCTGGACTCTTATTTCACTATACAAAAAGATCAAAAGTTTAGTTTGTTGGTCTAGATTTCAAATGAACGGATAGAAAGTCAAATGGAGCGGCTCATGCCTTGAGCTAAAGAGCATTATTAAAGAGTATATTTGATTTTTTTTTTTTTTGAGGATGTTTGGACATCTAATCGAACAAATTATGTTCTACAAGTTTTTATTATAAATTCTTCGTCCTCCTCCCCATCCTCTTTTTATCCTCCAAGAAATGTTTGAGTAGGGTTGAATTGTTGAAAAAAAGTACAAATCATGTTTTTTTTTGTTTTCCAATGGAGTCCCTCCATATTTGGAACACCAATACTATTAATTTTAAACTTAATGATTAAATCAAAGATAGCTTCGGCCTCCGAGGCCTGCTTAACAACGAGAAATTTCATTTTGTAGACCTAAAAACATAAAAATATCTAGATTAGACCCATCTTATTAAAAATATATAAAACTGGACTTTAGGCCCAAAATTGGACAAACATACCCTTCAACTCATATATAGGGTTTATGTCTCTTATTAATCTCATTTTGAACTTCGAATTCACTAAAAACCTCTCCAAATCCGTTGGAATAACTTAAGATCATCGTCATAATGGGTATGTTACTTCATTCCTTTTACTTAAATA
This sequence comes from Urtica urens, assembly GCA_958296335.1. Classification (NCBI taxonomy): domain Eukaryota; kingdom Viridiplantae; phylum Streptophyta; class Magnoliopsida; order Rosales; family Urticaceae; genus Urtica; species Urtica urens. The sequence continues at coordinate 38,432,168 of OY282520.1, forward strand.
ATTTTTGAAGTAGTTTTTGGTGGTAGAATCGTTTTCGAATCGAAAAAGAAAAAGTTCGTCAAAAATCTGGGAAAATTTTTACGATACGCTGCATGAATTCCATCTTGTGCTATAGTCATCGTCGTTTTCTATCGTACACCATAGCACGTTATCGTGCTCCATCGTACGATGACTTACGATGGTGGACAGTAGACGATAGAAAACGATAGAGGACGATATCATATGATGGGATTTAAAAATTTGGTTTTTTGACTAGTGAAGATGGTTTTATGATAAGTTATAATGTTTGACTAGTTTTAGACAAGTTTGTTTAGTTTTTGACAAGTTATCATAAATATGTTACATGTTTCTTAGTTTTTGACATTTTTATAATAAGTGTGAATAGTTTTTGACAACTTTAAAGTTTTTGATATATTTGAATAGTTTTTGACATGTTTGATACGTTTTATGATAGGACGATAACATGCGATGATAGACGATAGAAAACGATAGAGGACGATAGCATATGATGAGATTTAAAAATTTGGTTTTTTGACTAGTGAAGATGATTTTTGGACAACTTAAGATGGTTTTATGATAAGTTCTGATGTTTTTGTTAGATGTTTGACTAGTTTTAGACAAGTTTGTTTAGTTTTTGACAAGATATCATAAATATGTTACATGTTTCTTAGTTTTTGACATTTTTATGATAAGTGTGAATAGTTTTTGACAACTTTAAAGTTTTTGATATGTTTGAATAATTTTTGAAATGTTTGATACGTTTTAGGATAGTTTTTGACAACTTTTTTAAGGTTTTGATATGTTTGAATAGTTTTTTGACAACTTTGAATAGTTGTTGACAATTTCAGTTTTCGTTAGTATTGGTGGAAAGTGGGTGAGATTGAGCGACATATGTGATTTTAGTAAAGCTCGTACATATACGGTAGAAGCTACAAAAGAAACGACATATCATGAGTTGATCAATATAATTTACGATATTTCCAAGATCGATAGGATGGCGTATGATTTGAAAATTGAAGTCCCGTACACTTTAGGTACCGTTGTGTTGGCGCCTGCAGTCTTGGAAAGCAAAGATGATGTCGCATATTATATGAAACACGACTATTGGAGTAAATTTCCTATTTGCGTGGGCATGTCACCAAAACAAATCATGTCACCGATTGTTAACGATGTGGATCCAAAACGAAAAGAAAAACAAGTGTTGAAGGTTTATCGCATTGAGAGCAGAAGACAATATCATCCTCTCGCAATTTAAGTCTCACAAAGTAATCCGAAACCAACGATGAACAATTTGCATACGACGAAGATGAAACGTATAGACGTGATAGTAATCCGTTTGAC